>JAYKKT010000066.1:10152500-10752500 GCA_036023115.1 Brasenia schreberi
AACCGTCCGTTTTGAAAAATGCCATAAAGGACTGAAGAAAAGAAATTTGGATTAGATCTGGACCAAAATATCCAAATCCAAATAGTGTTTGGATTGAATTTGGATCCAAAATATCTAAGATCCGAGATCCAAAACCAACTAAATATTTGGGTCAGATTTGGATCCAAAATATCTAAGATCCAAGATCCAAACCCAAATAGTGTTTGGATCGGATATGGATTCCAAGTCCCAAATCCAAAACTCATATCCAAGACCCACCTCATTTGCCTATAAATAGAGGTGAGGGGGTCCCAAAAGAAGATTCACGTGAACTTGCTTGGGAGGAGAGAGAGTGAGAGAGTGACCTAGCCATGTTTACTCAAGGGTGAAGTGGGTTCAAACCTTGTTGGCTAAGTGGGCTTAGACGTGGGTTGCACCAACGTGAAGAAGGAGGCTACAACCAAGGGGCGTGGAAGCATGGGCGGCGTACGATGGACCGGCTCCAAGAGGTCGGCCTTCCTAATCCCACCCTAAACCTAGCCTAATCCATCTAACCTACCCCATTAAACCTAACCCAAACTTAGCCTAAACCTAGCCACTCTCACCAAAACCTATTCAAACCACCCCCAACCAAACCTAAGCCTACGCCCCACCGAGTGCAACACCACTCGGTTTGAACCAAACCCCCTAGATGCTACCACAGCGCCCCCGGCACTGCAGCCGCAGCGCACCCCCTGTTCCTCGCGCCTCGCGCCCTAGCATCGCCCTAGCGCCCCTGTGTCCTCGGTTGAATAGCATGGCGCCCTAGCGCCCTGCCTTAGCACCTGTGCCTTAGCGCCTCTGCCTACTACGCCCTAGCCAACCTGTCCCGCGTGCCTAGTGCACCAAACCCTCGTTCGGCGCCCCGCGCGCCCTGTCACACTCGACGCTTAGTGCCAAGCTGCTGCCCCTTTTCACACCTAGCGCCTTATTGTGTCTTAGCCCAACTGCACCCTTAGGCCGTGACCTACCTTAGGACCAACCCCACATTAGGTAGTGACTAGCCTTAGCCAACCCACGTCCAAGACAACCTACCTTGCCGCGTCCTTCCCTTTAGGGCCAACTAGAGTCAGCCCGCGCCACACCCTACCCTTGTTGTCGTGAGCCTTATCATACACCCTAAACCGTGTCCTACCTTCCGGCGTGTCCCTAAGCGCACCCAGACCCACACAACACTCTCTCAAGCCCACCTAGGGAGACTCCTCTTGGCTGCCAAGGTGGACGACAAGCCCAAGCACGAGCGGATTGGAGAGAAAAGTCGACCACTTGTAAGTGTTTAAATTCGGTTTTTACCTTACTCCTTCTAAATTCAATTCAATTTTGATACGGAGTTGTAATAATGGAGAGTGGTCTCCCCCCGAGATGTAATATTGGTGCTTGATACACAAGCACACACGCACACTTGAGCTTTAGCTCTTAGACGTACACAAGGCACCCACGTGTACTTGAGCCTTTCCGCTCTTAGTTGCACACTATTGCACACACATTGAGCCTTCGCTCTTATTCACAAGACTTTAGTAAAAGCTATAAAATTTCAATTCTAGGTTGTTACATTCTTGTCGTGTGAGTTTGTCATTTACATTTCACACTCACACCCAAGAAGTACGTGAGTATTTGCTCTACACTCTCACACACCTTTTGAGCCTTTGTTGCTCATAAGATATAGCCTATCTCTATATACTTTCAGCTGCGTGGGATTTGCATTCAAGTCATGTGAGTTTGTCATTTAAGCTTCCACACTTGCACACAAGAACACTCGAGCACTTGCTCTACACTCTTACGCACATTTTGGGCCTTCGTTGCCCCTAAGATATAGACTATCTATATACTTTTAGCTGTGTGAGTTTTATGTTCAGTTGTGTATGTCTTTACATTTCAGGTAGTTCAATTTCAGTCGTGTGAGTTGTCTTTCTATTTATACACAACACACACGAACACGTTGAGCCTGCCCGCTCATATATATACTTATATTTCAATTTCGGCAAGTTCAATTCAAGTCATGTGAGTTTGTCATTTCAAATCTACACTCACACATGCGTGCATTGAGTCTTTCCGCTCTTAATATAAGTATATCTCCCTTCTGCAATTTACATTCAAGTCGTATGAGTTGCTTTTAAAGTTCGGGTATTTCCCTTTCAGCTGCATAAGTTGCACTTACATTTTGGGTTTTTAGATAAGTTGTGTGTGTGAGTTGCTTTCAATTCGACCCTAGCTCACATAATATCAAACCCGCGAGAGTCCATGCATCCTTGCATTTGCGTATTTCGAAGAGGATACCCCGAAACTACGCCCAAACTCGCTAAATCTAGGCCACTTGAAGCACACACATCCGGCCTAAATAGCTTTAAAATACAAAGACTTGGATACGAATAACCCCGTAATAAAAACTGCAACTTATGCAAACAAATCCTCATACTCGCTTTTCTTTTCAAAAGAGTTCATGTTTGTTTAAATTCGATGTTTTCTAAAGCGCTTAAACCGACCCTTGAGCACCAGTTCAAGAAGGTTTCAAGCGAAAAGATCCCGCTTAGCCACAATTGCCTTTCAAAAGTCAGATATATTTTAAAATCTTCACTAGTTTGAGTAAGCTAGCTGGCACGCCCTTAAAAGCGACGTAAACGCGAAAAGACTCATTTCTGGTCTTGTAAACCAGGGGCGAAGGAATTTTTGTGTCTTACAGGTAGGAATTTAGCAGACCCTATGAATGCCCAATATTTGAAAAAATACCATGTGTAGGGTCTAAGCTAAATCCTATTACGAAAAGATTTTTAGGAAAATCTCCTTTGAAACTTTGTGAGTGAGGATCAAGGTAGATCGTGTAACCCTAAATGAGAGAGTCGATGCTTGTGAAAAAGCGGAGTTTTCAAAAACAAACGGGTTACATTTCAAAATTCTTCTTCCTACAAAGGAAGGCTTGGTTCAAAATAGCAAGATATTTGCAAGTAGTATGTGCTATTTCTAAATAGGCTGATCTGGGATGAATCGAGTAGATCATTGGGATAAGTCCTTCCCCTTCTTCTCTTCTCTTCCCCTAAAGGAAAACTTGACGAAAAGCAAAAAGTGAAATCCCTACAAAATATCTCTTTCCAAAAGAAAGCTGAATCTAAAAGGAAAAATCGTTTCTTCTATGAAAAAGAGGGAACAAAGAAAAAATACTCTCAAAGGGAGACCCTCTATGAAAAAAAAAAAAAAAAAAAGCCAAAAAGCTCAAAAATAGCAGTTTTCTACCTCTTTTCCTCAAACCACGGAACACTCTAGAAGGGACCGTGGTAATTCTTTCCCCATCCCTGCGACTTATCCCAAGTGAAGAAAGGTTCATTTCAAGGAATCCTAAAGTAAAAATAGGATTTGCTTACTTGAATCTCATCTTGTTTGAGAATTAGACTGAGTAAGGCGTAGGAATTTTGAAATATTACTTGATTTTCTTACAAAACCTCCGCTAGACTAGCAAGGGTTAAGACTCAAGTAAAGGGAAACACGAGAAGCTAAAAATCCTTAGGATGGAAGCTAAAAGGAATTTTCCTCTTTCAAACACAAATTGAGAAAAACCTCGAACATCGAGCAACATAAGACCAGCTCACTTGGTGCAGCAAGTCTTCATAAGACTCCCAAGTTCGACCATTCCATTAAGTCTCTAGGAAACCATACTTCCTAGCATATCATTCCATGCCATTCACTCATACGTGCACGCATGGACACTTACACAATCCCAATTAGGACTAGCACCGCATTAGGTAAAGTCCCCTTTGGCAAAATCTCCTCTTACTGGGCACAAAGGAAATGTTTTTCTCAAAACTGGGACGATCCCATATTCTCGAGGACGAATCTAGGGAGAAATCAAACAGGGGTGTTGTCTTCTTCGTCATTATCCAAATAAAATTGGATAATGTCAAAGAGGGGCATCTGTAAACACCCCAAAATCAAACGATTTTCAAAAACAAACACCTGGTTTGAAACATCCATTTCAAAACCAGATTTTGAGTTTTCGAAAACCCAAGAGTTGCAAAAGCTTTTAACTTTTTGTTTAAAACCCCGTTAGAAATACAAATTTCTCAAACTCAGGCTAAGTTCCAATTTTGTATAAAAGCCAAAGCAAATAGGTGGAGCCTTGTAGATGCGCGAAAATCCCCACCCCTTCTGCCTTTTTCAGGGCTCCGAGCGGATCCTCTCGTGTGTCTAAGGCCTATGTATGCAAACAGGGCGTGCCAGCTAGCTTACCTAAGCTAGCGAAGATATTTTTAACACTGACTTCTAAACGTGGCGACTGTGAGCAAGTAAGCTCTTGTCGTCGCAGACCTTCTTGCACCGATGCGCAAGGGTCAGTCTGTACGCTTTGCAAAAATCGAGTTTTGGAGAGAAAGTCTACGAAGCGGTTCGAGGTGTCTATTTCGGGTCTTTAAAATGTGATGGCATGTTTTAGATCACGTGGATTTGCACATGCCTAAGTCTTTTCTTTTATCCCTTTTTCGGGCCACCTAGTTTGTGTGTTATGAACACTCCACTACGTGGGCGAATTCGAGCGGGGCTTGCTTTGATGCAATATGCGTCCTACC
This sequence comes from Brasenia schreberi, assembly GCA_036023115.1. Lineage (NCBI taxonomy): Eukaryota > Viridiplantae > Streptophyta > Magnoliopsida > Nymphaeales > Cabombaceae > Brasenia > Brasenia schreberi. The sequence goes on from JAYKKT010000066.1 coordinate 10,157,072, forward strand.
TCGTGGTATGGCGTAGATGCAATGCAAACTCACGCTACTCCAAAGGGAAAACCCGAAATGTAAAGACAATACTGAAGGGAAATAACTGAAGGGAAATAACCGAAGGGAAATAACCGAAGGGAAATAACCGAAGGGAGATACGTATATAGATTATGTATATGAGCCCTTACTCGGGTCTTACAAATAAGAGCGAAGGCTCAATGTGGGTGCGTGCTTGAATTGAAAGACTTACTCACATGACATGAAATTAAACCCAAATATAAATTGCAGTATGGCCTTGACTAAGGTCTTGGGAGTAAGAGCGAAGGCTCAATGTGTGTGAGAGTGCTTGAATTGAAGTACTACACACACGACATAAATGACACCCAAATATAACTGCAATAAGGCCTTTACTAAGGTCTTGGGAATAAGAGCGAAGGCTCAATGTGTGTGAGAGTGCTTGAATTGAAAGACTTACACACACGACATGAAATGAAACCCAAATAGTATAGGTCGGCCCTCACTTGGGTCTTTCAAATAAGAGTGAAAGCTCAATGTGTGTGAAAGTGCTTGAATTGAAAGACTTACTCACACGACATGAAATGAAACCCAAATAGTATAGGTCGGCCCTTACTTGGGTCTTGCAAATAAGAGCGAAAGCTCAATGTGTGTGAGTGCTTGAATTGAAAGACAACGCACCCAACTTAAGCAAAAACCCTTCGAAAATGAAAGTATATATATATATACTTATGTATTAGGGGCTGATTAGGCCCGTGTGTGTTCAAAATCGTGCACAACTAAGAGAGTGCACGTGTGTGGGTGTGCCAAGCCACATTATTACAAGCGGGGGGAGACTACGCTCCGTTATTACAACCCCGTATCAAATTAAATCTCAAGCAAGTATACAACTAATGACCGAGTTTAGGCACTTACGAGTAGCTGGTCCGTAGAGGCCTTGCTTGAGCGTGGGCTTGGCCTTCGCCTTGGGCTGCAAACGGGAGCTCCGCGAGGGTGGATGACAAAGGGTGCTGGCCGGCTGCAAGTGGGGCGCGGGATAGGTGCCTCGAAGGTGGCTGGCTGCAAATGGGTGTCGCCTTGATGTGGGCGATTAAAGGGTTGGGCCAAGTAAGTGTGTAGGGTCACTAGGAGAGTCTAGAGTATTGGGGAGTATGGACCTAAAGGGGATTTAAGGGAAGGCCGAATGGGAGTCTTATAGGGTAGCCGGATGTAGATGGGATGGTTAGGTAGTGGCCGGTAGTTGAGGTTGTGCTAGGTTCGGCTAAGGGATAATGGTGGCAGCAAAGGGCTAATGTGTAGGTGAGATGATGGTATGGTGGGTGGCTAGGAATGGAGAGGGAGTAGAGAAGGAGTTAGGTAGCGTTGGGGGGTACTTACCGAATGGGGAGAGGCGGTGGATGGAAGAGAGAAGCCGGGTGGTTGGGATGGAGAGCAAGTGGTGGCGTCCGGCTGGGAGATGGTGGTGGCGTCCGGCTAGGAGATGGTGGTGGGATGGAGAGTAGGTGGCGGTGTAGGTGGAGCAGGTGGAGGTGTAGGTGGAGCAGGTGGGAGATGGTGGGACTCGGCTGGACTTGGGGAAGGAAGGGACCCAGCTGGAATTGGTGAAGCCACTAGCTAGGAAAACCCGCCCCCAAGGGGGGGGGTTTAAATAGGGATGGGTAGGTCGGTTAGGGCTGGGTTTGGGGTAGTGGTTAGGTGGTTTAGGTAGGGTGGTATGTAGATAAGGTGGGCTGGAAAGGGTTGGGCCAGATATTTTGAAAACTAGTGGTTTGGGTAGATTGTGGGCTAGGGGTGGTTTAGGGGTTTAGGGCTAGGTTAGGTGGTTGGGTTTTAGGGTGAGGTTTAGTGAGCTAGGTTAGGTGATTAGGCTAGGTTTAGGCTAGGATTAGGGAAATTAACCTAGGTTTAGGGAAGGATTAGGGAAGTGGGTTAGGTGATTAGGCTTAGATTAGGGGTGGATTAGGGGGGTAGGCTTGGATTAGGTGTTTTGGGTTAGGTTTAGGTGAAGGAGCTCCCTTTGCATGGCCCATAGACTTTAACCATATCATGTTGGTGCAGCCCTAGGTTAGGTTTTGGCTAATTACAAGCTTAAACCCACTCAATTAGGCTAACCCACATGATTAACCCCAAACTTGACACACAAGTCAAGCTTAATTACAACCCTCTTGATATTTTCCATCCCCACTCTCTCTCATGCCCATGATCCCACGTGAATTTCAAGTGGGCCCCACCTCCATTTATGAGAAGGTGATGTGGGCCATGGATATGGATATTGGATTGGATCTCTGGATCCAAATCCAAATCCAAGTCCACATATGGGTTTGGATTGGGATCTGGATATATATGGTCCAGATCCAATCCAAACTGAACTCTGACTCCTTCGAGCTGGGTTTGAAACGGACGATTCGTGCGGGGCCTGACAGCATCAGTACTCTGTCTACGTTGGGTCTTCGCCAACATGGTCATCCGCTTCCGTTTCTGCCTTCCGGAGATGATTTCGAATGATATTTTGATAAGAACAGGGTCTTGGACGTTCGAGATCCTGGGGGTGTGAATCAGATACAAGAGTTGTTGTGCCGGGCTTGACATGTGCTCCGGTTCTGGGCTCTTCTTAGCTCTCCTGGTCCTGTCTTATTCGGGCCAAGCCGCTTCGGGGTTTCAAAAACGTGTTTTAACAAGGTTTTAAAAGCTATATTATATATTTTTGAAATATGAAGTTTCAAACATATATACAGGGTTGTCTGGAAGGCTCCTGGGTTTCCAGACTCAAAAAAATGGCCCTTTGGGGCTGCTTTTACAAAACCAGGTTTGTTTAAGAAATTCGTGGGATTTCGGGGTGTTTACAGATGCCCCTCTTTGGCCTTGTCCAAATAGATTTGGATAAGGGCAAAGATGACAAACACCCCTTTCAATGTCTCCCTAGATCTAGCCACGAAGAATATGGGATCGTCCCATTTTTAGCAAAATCTCAATTTACAAACTCTGGTAGGAGGAGATATCATGCCAAAGGGTTTTACTATGGAATCTGGTCCTAAATGGGATCATGTTCATGCAAGTACCATGCGTGGAATGCAAATGACATGGGTGTGGTGCCAAGAGTGGCGACCTCCCATAGACCAGATGTGGTCGAACTCTAGAGACTTACAAGGTCTATTGCTCCAAGTGAGCAAATCCTATGCTGTTCGATGTTCGGTTTTCAAAACTTATTTACAAAACTATTTACAAAAGGAACAACTGTCTTGAGCCTCGATCCTAAGGATCTCGAGCTCTTCGTGCTTGCCCTTGTTTGAGTCTTAACACTTGCTTATCTAGCAGAGGTTTTATAAGAAAACAAGGCATATTTCAAATTCCTACGCCTTACTCGAAACGTCGAATTCTCAAACAAGATGAAATTCAAGTAAGTAAATCGTATTTTTACTTTAGGATTCCTCGAAATGAACCATGCTTTAGCTTGGGATAAGCCAGGGATGGGAAAGAGATACCACGGTCCCTTCTGAAGCGTCCCGTGGTTTGAAGCATAGAAGGTGGAAAACTGCTCTTTTTGAGCTTTTTGGCCTCTTTTTCCTTTTTTCCATCGAGGGTCTCCCTTTGGGAGTATTTTTTTCTTTAATCCCTCTTTTTTTATAAGAGAATCGATTTTTCTTTTAAATTCTGGTTTCTTTCTTTCGGAAAGAGATTTTGAATGGGAAATTCCCTTTTGTTTTGGGCCTTTGTTTTCCTTTTGGAAGGAGAAGAGAAGAGGGGAGGACTTATCCCAAGCCTACACTCGATCCATTCCAGATCAGCCTATTTAGAAATAGCACGTACCACTTGCAAGTATCTTGCTATGTTGAACTAGGCCTTTCTTTGTAAGAAGAAGGATTTTGAAATGTAACCACGATTTTGAAAACTCCACCCTTTCACAAGTGCGAATTCTCTTCACTTAGGGTCACACGAGTTTGCTTTTGCACCTTATTCACATGTCTCAGGGCAGCTATCCCCATAAATTTTCAAAAACTGGAATTTAGTCCAGATCCTACACATGATACTTCTTTAAGTATTGAATATTGATAGGATCTGCTAAATTCCTACCTTCTACATCGATCAACCAATACAAATTGTTCGTAGTGGTTGCTCGTACAACATAGGGTCCATCCCAGTTGGGGCGCCACTTGCCTAGGGGGTGTGGGTCACGATGGTGGATGGTTTTTAAGACCAGATCTCCCACTTCAAAGTGGCAAGGTCTCATGTGTTTGCTATAATGTCGGGCTATCCTTTGCCGGTATGCACGAGCATGATCCATGGCAAGGAGTCGCCTCTCATCTAGCAAATCTAGTTCGGCCATCCTAGCATGCTGAAGCGTCTCTAGGGGGAGGTCGAGTGCTATGGATGTATGAAATGAATGCAGTTGAGTATGAATGGGAAGAATGGCGTTTGTGCCATAGACCAATTCGAATGGTGTGGCATTCGTGGGAGTCCGGATGGAAGTCCTGTAAGCCCATAAGGCTTCATCCAGCTTCTCATGCCACGTCCTACCCTTCTCTAAGGTTTTCTCAATAATACTAATGAGAGTCTTGTTTGTGGCTTCGGCTTGGCCGTTGCCTTGAGGGTAGTAGGGCGAGGAGAAGTGGTGAGTTATGCCATACGTGTTGCACAACTTAACCATTCGCTCGTTCTTGAATGGGGTACCATTATCAGACACAAGGTCTCGTGGAACCCCAAATCGAGCCAAGATATTCCTCCGGATGAAAGCCACCACATGTTGCCCCATTACATTGGTTAGGGAAATGGCTTCCACCCACTTGGAGAAATACACCGTGGCTGCTAAAATAAATCGATGCCCATTCGAGGCCTTTGGAAAGATTGGGCCTACGATGTCAAACGCCCACATGGTAAATGGCTAGGGGCTGACCACGGAATGCAATGCAGATGATGGGATATGAATGGCGTGCCCATGCACTTGACACGGATGACACTTCCTAACATGATCGTGACAATCCTTTTTCAGGGTGGACCAAAAATAGCCCCCTCTAAGTATTTTCATCGCCATCATGTTGGCATTAACATGACCTCCACATTCTCCATTGTGGAACTCATGCATTACTATCCTAGCCTCCTCTAAGTCGATACACCTAAGCAGAATGCTGGTAAAACTTTTTTTGTATAAAACCCCACCCAGAATGGTGTATCGGGTCGAAATCTTACGAATGAATGCCTTATCTTTGGATGTGGCATCCTCGGTGAATCCCCCATTTTCTAAGAATTGTTTTATGTCATAAAACTAGGGTTTTTCAATAGACTCTAGGTTGTTTTGGCAAATATCCAAGTCGTGTGTGGATGGGTGGGGCACATGCCATATTTCCAAAGATCTGGTCCCTGAAATGGGATCGACCTTCAGGACTGAACCCAAGGAGGAGAGGGCATCGGCGATGCCATTGCCCTCTCTTCCTACGTGTGTGAGTTTACACGACTGGAAGGATTGGACCAATCGAGTGGCCAACTCGTGATATGGAAGTAGTTTCTCATTACGTACTTGCCAAATTTTTAAAACTTGGTTTATGACAAGGAGCGAATCTCCAAAGACCTTAATGCATGATGCCCCTAGAGTTTTTGAAATCCTTAAGCCTTGTATAAGTGCTTCATACTCAGCTACGTTGTTGGAACATTCGAAATCTAAGCGGACTGCTATGGGAATCTCACCCTTTTCAGGGGAGATTAAGATGACCCCGGCACCAGCCCCTCGTTGGTTTCGTGCCCCATCGAAGTGCATCTTCCACACTTGGTTTTCGAAAGAATTTGCCAAAATGTGGTTTTGAAAATGGTTTTGCAAGATACCTTCATCAGGCATTTCAACAAGAGTGGGATATGCGTCCTCTAAGGGGAACTCAGCCACGTAATCTGCCAGGGCTTGCCCCTTAATGGAGATCTGGTGATGGTATTTCAGATCATACTCCATTAGAAGGAGTTGCCATTTGCCCAATCTACCCGTGAGAATGGGTTTTTCGAAAAAGTGCTTGATTGGATCAAGCTTGGACACTATCCAGATCTCATGATCTAGGAAATAGTGTCTGAACTTCTGGCAGGCCCAAACTAGGGCCAAGCACGTCTTCTCCATGGCTTGATAATTTCGTTCATAAGCCAAGAGAGTTTTCGAAATATAGTAGATGGCATACTCCTTATGGGTGTCATCCTCGTATTGAGCCAACAGGGCTCCCAAAGCATTTACATGCACGGAGATGTATAATAAAAGCGGTTTTCCTTGCTTTGGAGGATTCAAAACGAGGGGATTAACCAAGTATGCCTTCAGTCTCTCGAAGGACTTTTGGCATTCGTCATCCCATAAGAATTTCGTACCCTTCCTCAACAGTTTGTTGAAGGGTTCGCATCTAGTTGCCAGATTTGATATGAAACGGCGAACGGATTGTAATCGACCCTGGAGGCTACGGATTTGGGTGAGATTGGAGGGTGGAGCCATGTCTATGATGGCTCGACACTTAGAGGGGTCGACTTCTATTCCCCTTTGGCTCACCATAAAGCCTAGAAGCTTCCCTGATTCTACCCCAAACACACATTTTTGAGGGTTTAGCTTTACTTTGTAAAGCCTAAGCCTTTCGAAAATCTTTTGTAAACATTCGATATGGGTGCATCGGGTTTTGGATTTCGCCAAGAGATCATCTACATACACTTCTACAAGCTCATGAATTTGATCATGGAAGATCGTGTTCATGGCTCGTTGGTATGTTGCGCCGGCATTTTTCAAACCAAAGGGCATGACTGTATAGCAGTACGTGCCCCATGGGGTTGTGAAGGCGGTCTTACCCTGATCTCGTGGACTTAGTTTGATTTGATTATAGCCTGAATAGCCATCCATAAATGAAAACATTACATGATTTGCAGTACTATCGACTATCAAATCTATGTTTGGTAAAGGATAATTATCCTTTGGAGTGGCTTTATTCAGGTTTCTGAAATCGATGCATATTCGAATTTTCCCATTGGTTTTTTGAACCACAATGATATTTGACAACCAATCAGAATACGCAATGGGTTTTATAAATCCGGCTTTTAGCAGATCTTCTAAACCCTCTTTGACTTGCGTGTGTACATTCGGGTGTATTTTCCTAAGCTTCTGCTTTATGGGTTTTACACCTGCATCTAAGGGAAGATGATGCTTGACAATGCTGGGATCTATGCCCGGCATGTCTTCATACGTCCATGCAAACACATCTAAATAGGTTCGTAGAAATGCAATGAATGCTAACTTTTCGGTTTCATGCAAGCATGCACCTATTTTGATGGTTTTGGGATTGGAATCATCCCCTAGGTTCACCTCTACGAAATCTCCTCCTACTGATTGGGAAGGTCTTTCAAAATCGAGAATTCTATGAAATTCTGGGAGCTCAGAAGTGGGATCTTCCTCAAGGGGATCCACTTCTGGGCTTTGATCATTCTCGTGGGCTATAGACCCGAGGGAACTTGATGCGTGGTTTTCAAAACGACCTAGTTTTGTACTTGGATTTTCAAGTGATTTCGAAATTTTTGGTCTGGCTATGCAGACGACGTTTCTTTCGAAATCCTTTTCTTTTACCAAAGTCCTACCAGGAGCAGCTATGTACAAAATCTTTTTGGTATTTTCCAAATTTTCGATTTTTTTGGGTTTTTGTAAAACAAGAACTTTGGGAACTATACAAAGCATTCTTTTTTCGAGTTTTTGTTTTTCCATTGTTTTTGGTTTTTCTTGTTTTTTGATTTTTTTGATTTTAAGTTTTTCAAATGTTTTTATTTTTTTAGAAAAGGGATCTTCCGTCATACCTACAAAGGGAAAACACTACGGGTTAGACTCGGAATAGGAGATCTAAATCGTAGGTCTCTTCTAAGACAGGCTCCGGGGCACCCTTGACCCATGTGGTCACAAGGGGTGGCTCCGGCGGTATTCGGGGAGTATAGCCGATCCCATATCGGCTTGGGTTGGCCCTAGGAAGGATGGGCTCTAGGAGACCCTGGTTCTGCGCCCCTAGACTCTTGTAGGGCGTGTAGCCCATGTTCAATAACATGTTCCACGACTTTTTGTTTTTTGAAAAAGTTGGATACAAGTCATGGTCCTGGAACATGCTATCGTCCATATTAGGCTCGTATGGCCTCTTGTCCAGGGGCTTTGGAAATAGGAAACGCTTGGGTTTTCCTAAGAGGATTAAAGTCGGGAGGGGGCCTGCTTTGGGCGGCCCCTTCACACATACAACCTACCTAGGGTTGTTCAACACGAGCCGAGGTGGCTCAACCATAATTTGCCCCAGGTTAGCCTCATGGGCCTGGGAGCTTGATAAACAAGGGGAGTTTATGATCCCCTGAAGCTGTGGGTGACTCTCACCTAGGATCACTATGACCTGGTCCCTAAAAGGGATCTTAACACATCTGTGGAAGGTGGATGGCACAGCGCACAAACTGTGTATCTAGGGTCTTCCCAACAACAAGTTATAATGGGGGTGGATGTCCAAGACATGGAACACCCCCGTGTGTTCGATCCCTCCCGTTTCCATTGGGAGTTCGATGGATCCTAAAGGTCTAGACGCATTCCCATCGTATCCAGTGATAACGATGGGGCTTGGGTTCACTGAAGTCAAGGTGACTCCGATTTTGTACGCCACATGAAGTGGAAGGATGTTGAGCCCTCCTCCACCATCGACTAGGCACCTGTCCAGAGAGTGGTTGTTTAGAACCACCTCGATATGCAGGGCCTGGTTATGGGTTTCGTAGGGTCTATCTACATCATCTTCCGAGAAAGTGATGGGCGATTTTGCTCCTAATAAAGCCACTTGGGCAGACAAGGATTCCGGACTTATGTTCGAATCAACCTTGGCCCTTTCTAGAATTTTCTCTAATACAAGTCTATGCCTAGGCGAGGTTTTTATAAGCTCTAGGATAGACATGTGAATAGGAATCTTTGAAAGGTGGTTTTCGAAATCATAAGGATTTAGGATGACTTTGTCCTTATCTGCTTCATGGGCTATAGACCCGAGGGAACTTGATGCGTGGTTTTCAAAACGACCTGGTTTTGTACTTGGATTTTCAAGTGATTTCGAAATTTTTGGTCTGGCTATGCAGACGACGTTTCTTTCGAAATCCTTTTCTTTTACCAAAGTCCTACCAGGAGCAGCTATGTACAAAATCTTTTTGGTATTTTCCAAATTTTCGATTTTTTTGGGTTTTTGTAAAACAAGAACTTTGGGAACTATACAAAGCATTCTTTTTTCGAGTTTTTGTTTTTCCATTGTTTTTGGTTTTTCTTGTTTTTTGATTTTTTTGATTTTAAGTTTTTCAAATGTTTTTATTTTTTTAGAAAAGGGATCTTCCGTCATACCTACAAAGGGAAAACACTACGGGTTAGACTCGGAATAGGAGATCTAAATCGTAGGTCTCTTCTAAGACAGGCTCCGGGGCACCCTTGACCCATGTGGTCACAGGGGGTGGCTCCGGCGGTATTCGGGGAGTATAGCCGATCCCATATCGGCTTGGGTTGGCCCTAGGAAGGATGGGCTCTAGGAGACCCTGGTTCTGCGCCCCTAGACTCTTGTAGGGCGTGTAGCCCATGTTCAATAACATGTTCCACGACTTTTTGTTTTTTGAAAAAGTTGGATACAAGTCATGGTCCTGGAACATGCTATCGTCCATATTAGGCTCGTATGGCCTCTTGTCCAGGGGCTTTGGAAATAGGAAACGCTTGGGTTTTCCTAAGAGGATTAAAGTCGGGAGGGGGCCTGCTTTGGGCGGCCCCTTCACACATACAACCTACCTAGGGTTGTTCAATACGAGCCGAGGTGGCTCAACCATAATTTGCCCCAGGTTAGCCTCATGGGCCTGGGAGCTTGATAAACAAGGGGAGTTTATGATTCCCTGAAGCTGTGGGTGACTCTCACCTAGGATCACTATGACCTGGTCCCTAAAAGGGATCTTAACACAACTGTGGAAGGTGGATGGCACAGCGCACAAACTGTGTATCTAGGGTCTTCCCAACAACAGGTTATAATGGGGGTGGATGTCCAAGACATGGAACACCCCCGTGTGTTCAATCCCTCCCGTTTCCATTGGGAGTTCGATGGATCCTAAAGGTCTAGACGCATTCCCATCGTATCCAGTGATAACGATGGGGCTTGGGTTCACTGAAGTCAAGGTGACTCCGATTTTGTACGCCACATGAAGTGGAAGGATGTTGAGCCCTCCTCCACCATCGACTAGGCACCTGTCCAGAGAGTGGTTGTTTAGAACCACCTCGATATGCAGGGCCTGGTTATGGGTTTCGTAGGGTCTATCTACATCATCTTCCGAGAAAGTGATGGGCGATTTTGCTCCTAATAAAGCCACTTGGGCAGACAAGGATTCCGGACTTATGTTCGAATCAACCTTGGCCCTTTCTAGAATTTTCTCTAATACAAGTCTATGCCTAGGCGAGGTTTTTATAAGCTCTAGGATAGACATGTGAATAGGAATCTTTGAAAGGTGGTTTTCGAAATCATAAGGATTTAGGATGACTTTGTCCTTATCTGCTTCATGGGCTATAGACCCGAGGGAACTTGATGCGCGGTTTTCAAAACGACCTGGTTTTGTACTTGGATTTTCAAGTGATTTCGAAATTTTTGGTCTGGCTATGCAGACGACGTTTCTTTCGAAATCCTTTTCTTTTACCAAAGTCCTACCAGGAGCAGCTATGTACAAAATCTTTTTGGTATTTTCCAAATTTTCGATTTTTTTGGGTTTTTGTAAAACAAGAACTTTGGGAACTATACAAAGCATTCTTTTTTCGAGTTTTTGTTTTTCCATTGTTTTTGGTTTTTCTTGTTTTTTGATTTTTTTGATTTTAAGTTTTTCAAATGTTTTTATTTTTTTAGAAAAGGGATCTTCCGTCATACCTACAAAGGGAAAACACTACGGGTTAGACTCGGAATAGGAGATCTAAATCGTAGGTCTCTTCTAAGACAGGCTCCGGGACACCCTTGACCCATGTGGTCACAGGGGGTGGCTCCGGCGGTATTCGGGGAGTATAGCCGATCCCATATCGGCTTGGGTTGGCCCTAGGAAGGATGGGCTCTAGGAGACCCTGGTTCTGCGCCCCTAGACTCTTGTAGGGCGTGTAGCCCATGTTCAATAACATGTTCCACGACTTTTTGTTTTTTGAAAAAGTTGGATACAAGTCATGGTCCTGGAACATGCTATCGTCCATATTAGGCTCGTATGGCCTCTTGTCCAGGGGCTTTGGAAATAGGAAACGCTTGGGTTTTCCTAAGAGGATTAAAGTCGGGAGGGGGCCTGCTTTGGGCGGCCCCTTCACACATACAACCTACCTAGGGTTGTTCAATACGAGCCGAGGTGGCTCAACCATAATTTGCCCCAGGTTAGCCTCATGGGCCTGGGAGCTTGATAAACAAGGGGAGTTTATGATTCCCTGAAGCTGTGGGTGACTCTCACCTAGGATCACTATGACCTGGTCCCTAAAAGGGATCTTAACACAACTGTGGAAGGTGGATGGCACAGCGCACAAACTGTGTATCTAGGGTCTTCCCAACAACAGGTTATAATGGGGGTGGATGTCCAAGACATGGAACACCCCCGTGTGTTCAATCCCTCCCGTTTCCATTGGGAGTTCGATGGATCCTAAAGGTCTAGACGCATTCCCATCGTATCCAGTGATAACGATGGGGCTTGGGTTCACTGAAGTCAAGGTGACTCCGATTTTGTACGCCACATGAAGTGGAAGGATGTTGAGCCCTCCTCCACCATCGACTAGGCACCTGTCCAGAGAGTGGTTGTTTAGAACCACCTCGATATGCAGGGCCTGGTTATGGGTTTCGTAGGGTCTATCTACATCATCTTCCGAGAAAGTGATGGGCGATTTTGCTCCTAATAAAGCCACTTGGGCAGACAAGGATTCCGGACTTATGTTCGAATCAACCTTGGCCCTTTCTAGAATTTTCTCTAATACAAGTCTATGCCTAGGCGAGGTTTTTATAAGCTCTAGGATAGACATGTGAATAGGAATCTTTGAAAGGTGGTTTTCGAAATCATAAGGATTTAGGATGACTTTGTCCTTATCTGCTTCATGGGCTATAGACCCGAGGGAACTTGATGCGCGGTTTTCAAAACGACCTGGTTTTGTACTTGGATTTTCAAGTGATTTCGAAATTTTTGGTCTGGCTATGCAGACGACGTTTCTTTCGAAATCCTTTTCTTTTACCAAAGTCCTACCAGGAGCAGCTATGTACAAAATCTTTTTGGTATTTTCCAAATTTTCGATTTTTTTGGGTTTTTGTAAAACAAGAACTTTGGGAACTATACAAAGCATTCTTTTTTCGAGTTTTTGTTTTTCCATTGTTTTTGGTTTTTCTTGTTTTTTGATTTTTTTGATTTTAAGTTTTTCAAATGTTTTTATTTTTTTAGAAAAGGGATCTTCCGTCATACCTACAAAGGGAAAACACTACGGGTTAGACTCGGAATAGGAGATCTAAATCGTAGGTCTCTTCTAAGACAGGCTCCGGGGCACCCTTGACCCATGTGGTCACAGGGGGTGGCTCCGGCGGTATTCGGGGAGTATAGCCGATCCCATATCGGCTTGGGTTGGCCCTAGGAAGGATGGGCTCTAGGAGACCCTGGTTCTGCGCCCCTAGACTCTTGTAGGGCGTGTAGCCCATGTTCAATAACATGTTCCACGACTTTTTGTTTTTTGAAAAAGTTGGATACAAGTCATGGTCCTGGAACATGCTATCGTCCATATTAGGCTCGTATGGCCTCTTGTCCAGGGGCTTTGGAAATAGGAAACGCTTGGGTTTTCCTAAGAGGATTAAAGTCGGGAGGGGCTGCTTTGGGCGGCCCCTTCACACATACAACCTACCTAGGGTTGTTCAATACGAGCCGAGGTGGCTCAACCATAATTTGCCCCAGGTTAGCCTCATGGGCCTGGGAGCTTGATAAACAAGGGGAGTTTATGATTCCCTGAAGCTGTGGGTGACTCTCACCTAGGATCACTATGACCTGGTCCCTAAAAGGGATCTTAACACAACTGTGGAAGGTGGATGGCACAGCGCACAAACTGTGTATCTAGGGTCTTCCCAACAACAGGTTATAATGGGGGTGGATGTCCAAGACATGGAACACCCCCGTGTGTTCAATCCCTCCCGTTTCCATTGGGAGTTCGATGGATCCTAAAGGTCTAGACGCATTCCCATCGTATCCAGTGATAACGATGGGGCTTGGGTTCACTGAAGTCAAGGTGACTCCGATTTTGTACGCCACATGAAGTGGAAGGATGTTGAGCCCTCCTCCACCATCGACTAGGCACCTGTCCAGAGAGTGGTTGTTTAAAACCACCTCGATATGCAGGGCCTGGTTATGGGTTTCGTAGGGTCTATCTACATCATCTTCCGAGAAAGTGATGGGCGATTTTGCTCCTAATAAAGCCACTTGGGCAGACAAGGATTCCGGACTTATGTTCGAATCAACCTTGGCCCTTTCTAGAATTTTCTCTAATACAAGTCTATGCCTAGGCGAGGTTTTTATAAGCTCTAGGATAGACATGTGAATAGGAATCTTTGAAAGGTGGTTTTCGAAATCATAAGGATTTAGGATGACTTTGTCCTTATCTGCTTCATGGGCTATAGACCCGAGGGAACTTGATGCGTGGTTTTCAAAACGACCTGGTTTTGTACTTGGATTTTCAAGTGATTTCGAAATTTTTGGTCTGGCTATGCAGACGACGTTTCTTTCGAAATCCTTTTCTTTTACCAAAGTCCTACCAGGAGCAGCTATGTACAAAATCTTTTTGGTATTTTCCAAATTTTCGATTTTTTTGGGTTTTGTAAAACAAGAACTTTGGGAACTATACAAAGCATTCTTTTTTCGAGTTTTTGTTTTTCCATTGTTTTTGGTTTTTCTTGTTTTTTGATTTTTTTGATTTTAAGTTTTTCAAATGTTTTTATTTTTTTAGAAAAGGGATCTTCCGTCATACCTACAAAGGGAAAACACTACGGGTTAGACTCGGAATAGGAGATCTAAGTCGTAGGTCTCTTCTAAGACAGGCTCCGGGGCACCCTTGACCCATGTGGTCACAGGGGGTGGCTCCGGCGGTATTCGGGGAGTATAGCCGATCCCATATCGGCTTGGGTTGGCCCTAGGAAGGATGGGCTCTAGGAGACCCTGGTTCTGCGCCCCTAGACTCTTGTAGGGCGTGTAGCCCATGTTCAATAACATGTTCCACGACTTTTTGTTTTTTGAAAAAGTTGGATACAAGTCATGGTCCTGGAACATGCTATCGTCCATATTAGGCTCGTATGGCCTCTTGTCCAGGGGCTTTGGAAATAGGAAACGCTTGGGTTTTCCTAAGAGGATTAAAGTCGGGAGGGGGCCTGCTTTGGGCGGCCCCTTCACACATACAACCTACCTAGGGTTGTTCAATACGAGCCGAGGTGGCTCAACCATAATTTGCCCCAGGTTAGCCTCATGGGCCTGGGAGCTTGATAAACAAGGGGAGTTTATGATTCCCTGAAGCTGTGGGTGACTCTCACCTAGGATCACTATGACCTGGTCCCTAAAAGGGATCTTAACACAACTGTGGAAGGTGGATGGCACAGCGCACAAACTGTGTATCTAGGGCCTTCCCAACAACAGGTTATAATGGGGGTGGATGTCCAAGACATGGAACACCCCCGTGTGTTCAATCCCTCCCGTTTCCATTGGGAGTTCGATGGATCCTAAAGGTCTAGACGCATTCCCATCGTATCCAGTGATAACGATGGGGCTTGGGTTCACTGAAGTCAAGGTGACTCCGATTTTGTACGCCACATGAAGTGGAAGGATGGAGCCCTCCTCCACCATCGACTAGGCACCTGTCCAGAGAGTGGTTGTTTAGAACCACCTCGATATGCAGGGCCTGGTTATGGGTTTCGTAGGGTCTATCTACATCATCTTCCGAGAAAGTGATGGGCGATTTTGCTCCTAATAAAGCCACTTGGGCAGACAAGGATTCCGGACTTATGTTCGAATCAACCTTGGCCCTTTCTAGAATTTTCTCTAATACAAGTCTATGCCTAGGCGAGGTTTTTATAAGCTCTAGGATAGACATGTGAATAGGAATCTTTGAAAGGTGGTTTTCGAAATCATAAGGATTTAGGATGACTTTGTCCTTATCTGCTTCATGGGCTATAGACCCGAGGGAACTTGATGCGTGGTTTTCAAAACGACCTGGTTTTGTACTTGGATTTTCAAGTGATTTCGAAATTTTTGGTCTGGCTATGCAGACGACGTTTCTTTCGAAATCCTTTTCTTTTACCAAAGTCCTACCAGGAGCAGCTATGTACAAAATCTTTTTGGTATTTTCCAAATTTTCGATTTTTTTGGGTTTTTGTAAAACAAGAACTTTGGGAACTATACAAAGCATTCTTTTTTCGAGTTTTTGTTTTTCCATTGTTTTTGGTTTTTCTTGTTTTTTGATTTTTTTGATTTTAAGTTTTTCAAATGTTTTTATTTTTTTAGAAAAGGGATCTTCCGTCATACCTACAAAGGGAAAACACTACGGGTTAGACTCGGAATAGGAGATCTAAATCGTAGGTCTCTTCTAAGACAGGCTCCGGGGCACCCTTGACCCATGTGGTCACAGGGGGTGGCTCCGGCGGTATTCGGGGAGTATAGCCGATCCCATATCGGCTTGGGTTGGCCCTAGGAAGGATGGGCTCTAGGAGACCCTGGTTCTGCGCCCCTAGACTCTTGTAGGGCGTGTAGCCCATGTTCAATAACATGTTCCACGACTTTTTGTTTTTTGAAAAAGTTGGATACAAGTCATGGTCCTGGAACATGCTATCGTCCATATTAGGCTCGTATGGCCTCTTGTCCAGGGGCTTTGGAAATAGGAAACGCTTGGGTTTTCCTAAGAGGATTAAAGTCGGGAGGGGGCCTGCTTTGGGCGGCCCCTTCACACATACAACCTACCTAGGGTTGTTCAATACGAGCCGAGGTGGCTCAACCATAATTTGCCCCAGGTTAGCCTCATGGGCCTGGGAGCTTGATAAACAAGGGGAGTTTATGATTCCCTGAAGCTGTGGGTGACTCTCACCTAGGATCACTATGACCTAGTCCCTAAAAGGGATCTTAACACAACTGTGGAAGGTGGATGGCACAGCGCACAAACTGTGTATCTAGGGTCTTCCCAACAACAGGTTATAATGGGGGTGGATGTCCAAGACATGGAACACCCCCGTGTGTTCAATCCCTCCCGTTTCCATTGGGAGTTCGATGGATCCTAAAGGTCTAGACGCATTCCCATCGTATCCAGTGATAACGATGGGGCTTGGGTTCACTGAAGTCAAGGTGACTCCGATTTTATACGCCACATGAAGTGGAAGGATGTTGAGCCCTCCTCCACCATCGACTAGGCACCTGTCCAGAGAGTGGTTGTTTAGAACCACCTCGATATGCAGGGCCTGGTTATGGGTTTCGTAGGGTCTATCTACATCATCTTCCGAGAAAGTGATGGGCGATTTTGCTCCTAATAAAGCCACTTGGGCAGACAAGGATTCCGGACTTATGTTCGAATCAACCTTGGCCCTTTCTAGAATTTTCTCTAATACAAGTCTATGCCTAGGCGAGGTTTTTATAAGCTCTAGGATAGACATGTGAATAGGAATCTTTGAAAGGTGGTTTTCGAAATCATAAGGATTTAGGATGACTTTGTCCTTATCTGCTTCATGGGCTATAGACCCGAGGGAACTTGATGCGTGGTTTTCAAAACGACCTGGTTTTGTACTTGGATTTTCAAGTGATTTCGAAATTTTTGGTCTGGCTATGCAGACGACGTTTCTTTCGAAATCCTTTTCTTTTACCAAAGTCCTACCAGGAGCAGCTATGTACAAAATCTTTTTGGTATTTTCCAAATTTTCGATTTTTTTGGGTTTTTGTAAAACAAGAACTTTGGGAACTATACAAAGCATTCTTTTTTCGAGTTTTTGTTTTTCCATTGTTTTTGGTTTTTCTTGTTTTTTGATTTTTTTGATTTTAAGTTTTTCAAATGTTTTTATTTTTTTAGAAAAGGGATCTTCCGTCATACCTACAAAGGGAAAACACTACGGGTTAGACTCGGAATAGGAGATCTAAATCGTAGGTCTCTTCTAAGACAGGCTCCGGGGCACCCTTGACCCATGTGGTCACAGGGGGTGGCTCCGGCGGTATTCGGGGAGTATAGCCGATCCCATATCGGCTTGGGTTGGCCCTAGGAAGGATGGGCTCTAGGAGACCCTGGTTCTGCGCCCCTAGACTCTTGTAGGGCGTGTAGCCCATGTTCAATAACATGTTCCACGACTTTTTGTTTTTTGAAAAAGTTGGATACAAGTCATGGTCCTGGAACATGCTATCGTCCATATTAGGCTCGTATGGCCTCTTGTCCAGGGGCTTTGGAAATAGGAAACGCTTGGGTTTTCCTAAGAGGATTAAAGTCGGGAGGGGGTCTGCTTTGGGCGGCCCCTTCACACATACAACCTACCTAGGGTTGTTCAATACGAGCCGAGGTGGCTCAACCATAATTTGCCCCAGGTTAGCCTCATGGGCCTGGGAGCTTGATAAACAAGGGGAGTTTATGATTCCCTGAAGCTGTGGGTGACTCTCACCTAGGATCACTATGACCTAGTCCCTAAAAGGGATCTTAACACAACTGTGGAAGGTGGATGGCACAGCGCACAAACTGTGTATCTAGGGTCTTCCCAACAACAGGTTATAATGGGGGTGGATGTCCAAGACATGGAACACCCCCGTGTGTTCAATCCCTCCCGTTTCCTTTGGGAGTTCGATGGATCCTAAAGGTCTAGACGCATTCCCATCGTATCCAGTGATAACGATAGGGCTTGGGTTCACTGAAGTCAAGGTGACTCCGATTTTGTACGCCACATGAAGTGGAAGGATGTTGAGCCCTCCTCCACCATCGACTAGGCACCTGTCCAGAGAGTGGTTGTTTAGAACCACCTCGATATGCAGGGCCTGGTTATGGGTTTCGTAGGGTCTATCTACATCATCTTCCGAGAAAGTGATGGGCGATTTTGCTCCTAATAAAGCCACTTGGGCAGACAAGGATTCCGGACTTATGTTCGAATCAACCTTGGCCCTTTCTAGAATTTTCTCTAATACAAGTCTATGCCTAGGCGAGGTTTTTATAAGCTCTAGGATAGACATGTGAATAGGAATCTTTGAAAGGTGGTTTTCGAAATCATAAGGATTTAGGATGACTTTGTCCTTATCTGCTTCATGGGCTATAGACCCGAGGGAACTTGATGCGCGGTTTTCAAAACGACCTGGTTTTGTACTTGGATTTTCAAGTGATTTCGAAATTTTTGGTCTGGCTATGCAGACGACGTTTCTTTCGAAATCCTTTTCTTTTACCAAAGTCCTACCAGGAGCAGCTATGTACAAAATCTTTTTGGTATTTTCCAAATTTTCGATTTTTTTGGGTTTTTGTAAAACAAGAACTTTGGGAACTATACAAAGCATTCTTTTTTCGAGTTTTTGTTTTTCCATTGTTTTTGGTTTTTCTTGTTTTTTGATTTTTTTGATTTTAAGTTTTTCAAATGTTTTTATTTTTTTAGAAAAGGGATCTTCCGTCATACCTACAAAGGGAAAACACTACGGGTTAGACTCGGAATAGGAGATCTAAATCGTAGGTCTCTTCTAAGACAGGCTCCGGGGCACCCTTGACCCATGTGGTCACAGGGGGTGGCTCCGGCGGTATTCGGGGAGTATAGCCGATCCCATATCGGCTTGGGTTGGCCCTAGGAAGGATGGGCTCTAGGAGACCCTGGTTCTGCGCCCCTAGACTCTGTAGGGCGTGTAGCCCATGTTCAATAACATGTTCCACGACTTTTTGTTTTTTGAAAAAGTTGGATACAAGTCATGGTCCTGGAACATGCTATCGTCCATATTAGGCTCGTATGGCCTCTTGTCCAGGGGCTTTGGAAATAGGAAACGCTTGGGTTTTCCTAAGAGGATTAAAGTCGGGAGGGGGCCTGCTTTGGGCGGCCCCTTCACACATACAACCTACCTAGGGTTGTTCAATACGAGCCGAGGTGGCTCAACCATAATTTGCCCCAGGTTAGCCTCATGGGCCTGGGAGCTTGATAAACAAGGGGAGTTTATGATTCCCTGAAGCTGTGGGTGACTCTCACCTAGGATCACTATGACCTGGTCCCTAAAAGGGATCTTAACACAACTGTGGAAGGTGGATGGCACAGCACACAAACTGTGTATCTAGGGTCTTCCCAACAACAGGTTATAATGGGGGTGGATGTCCAAGACATGGAACACCCCCGTGTGTTCAATCCCTCCCGTTTCCATTGGGAGTTCGATGGATCCTAAAGGTCTAGACGCATTCCCATCGTATCCAGTGATAACGATGGGGCTTGGGTTCACTGAAGTCAAGGTGACTCCGATTTTGTACGCCACATGAAGTGGAAGGATGTTGAGCCCTCCTTCACCATCGACTAGGCACCTGTCCAGAGAGTGGTTGTTTAGAACCACCTCGATATGCAGGGCCTGGTTATGGGTTTCGTAGGGTCTATCTACATCATCTTCCGAGAAAGTGATGGGCGATTTTGCTCCTAATAAAGCCACTTGGGCAGACAAGGATTCCGGACTTATGTTCGAATCAACCTTGGCCCTTTCTAGAATTTTCTCTAATACAAGTTTATGCCTAGGCGAGGTTTTTATAAGCTCTAGGATAGACATGTGAATAGGAATCTTTGAAAGGTGGTTTTCGAAATCATAAGGATTTAGGATGACTTTGTCCTTATCTGCTTTTGGCAGACCACTAGGGATACATGCTTTTGAGGGGCCAGGCACACTGACCACCTTTTGAGCACCTTGAAGGTGCGGGGGTTGATAGATCCTCCCGGATCTAGTGACTTCCCCCACGACCAGCCTAGGGTTCGCGCTAAACTTGGCTCTAAGGATGAGCTGAGGAGAACCTTGGATTTTTAAAACTGGTTTTACCGGGGTTTCCACTTTTGGTGGTCCCCGAATGATGACTTGGGCGGGCCTCTTGTATAGTACAAGGATGGAAGCACAAGTAGGTCGACTAGGTTCTGGCTTTCACGCTAGTTCCTTGGAAATGGTGAGGGTACATACCTCCTTTCCTTTCCCACTGCCACTGGCGTGTTTGGGAAAGGGTTCCTTGAAGATAGCTTGAGGTGGCTCAAGTTCCGCAGTGACCTGGAGCCGGCCTTCTGCTATCAAGTTCTCAATTTTATTTAAAAGAGAGAAGCAGCGTTTGGTATCATGGCCTTTGAGCCGATGATACTTACAAAATCGGTTTAAATACCCCCCTTTGCAAGTGACTCCTTCGGGGATTTCAGGGAGTTCTATTATGCCCTGGGCAAGTAAGAGGTCTAGGACCTCCGACACAGGTTGCCCCAGCGGAGTATACTCCCGTTTTTCAACCGGTTTTTGAAAATTGCGTTCCCTCTTATTTTCTAATTTTTCAAAATTTTTGGAAGTGCCCGCCATGCCTGGATCCACCCGGACATTGGCGATTTTATGGGGCTTTGCCCCTTTGTCCGTCGTGGGCAGCCCATATGCGATGGGCTTTTCCAAACGGGTTTTTGGAACGGCACTTTTCGCAAGTTGGTTTCGAAAAGAGAGGCCCTTTTCGCAAGTTGGTTTCGAAAAGAGAGGCCTTTTTTATCAACTTATGGAAAGTTGAAATCTCATGGAGCGAGAGAAGGGTTTTTAATTCGCTTTTAAAATTATCCAGGATGAGCATTACTGCGCATCCTTTGGATATGGGCTCTCGCACTTGGCCCAAAAGCGACCTCCATCTTATAATGAAGGCATGCACGTCTTCGTTCATGCTTGCTTTGTATCCCTTAAGGTATTCAAGGTTGGCGTGACTTCTACGTTGTGTGCAAATCTTTGCATGAAGCAGTTCGCTAACTCTTCAAAAGTAGCGAACTGGCTTAAGTCGTAGGAAGCCAGCCATTTGGCAGCTGTGCCTTTAAGGGATAGAGGGAACAAATACACCCATTTCATCGAGTCCTTTTTCTTCTTATGGGCTCGACGTGAGAAAAGCTGCAAGTGAGACCTAGGGTCTCCCATGCCATCATACCGATGGAAGTTCGGTATTTCATCGTCACTGTCTGTTTCGTAATCTATAGGAAGGAAATCAGACAGGGCGTAGCTTCTTTTCTCTTTATTCTACCCTTTTAGCAACTGTTGTAGGGCTTTACGGTCCTTTTGTGTGAAGGACTCGTGGTATTGGTTCCCTTCCATTACGGAGGCCTCTTTTTGCTTGCGAGGTTTTTCAGATTTCTTTTTAGGCCTTTGTTCACCGTTCGATGAACATGAATCCCCTACTTCAGCCTCTTGGCTGAGAGCATCGATTTTGGCCTCAAACTCCCTTCTCAAGTCCTCGATTTCATCTAGTTTTATTTTGTTTTTGAAAATCCTCCTAGAGTGAGAACTTGATGCGCATGAGCCTTGGCTCGACACTTCACTTGGATTGGATTTTGACATGCTTTTCAAGCTTTTTCAAAATATCCTAAGTACAAGCAAAGAAAACAAGTTAAAACGATACCTTTTTACAAAATTTTCGCAAGACTTCTACCTACAAACTCGATTTTTGAAAGGCTTACGTCCCACCGGGCGTGCCAATCCCTGTAGACGCACGAAAATCCCCGCCCCTTCTGCCTTTTTCAGGGCTCGAAGCGGATCCTCTCGTATGTCTAAGGCCTATGTATGCAAACAGGGTGTGCCAGCTAGCTTACCTAAGCTAGCAAAGATATTTTTAACACTGACTTCTAAACGTGGCGACTGTGAGCAAGTAAGCTCTTGTCGTCGTAGACCTTCTTGCACCGATGCGCAAGGGTCAGTCTGTACGCTTTGCAAAAATCAAGTTTTGGAGAGAAAGTCTACAAAGCGGTTCGAGGTGTCTATTTCGGGTCTTTAAAATGTGATGGCATGTTTTAGATCACGTGGATTTGCACGTGCCTAAGTCTTTTCTTTTATCCCTTTATCGGGCCACCTAGTTTGTGTGTTATGAACACTCCACTACGTGGGCGAATTCGAGCGGGGCTTGCTTTGATGCAATATGCGTCCTACCTCGTGGTATGGCGTAGATGCAATGCAAACTCACGCTACTCCAAAGGGAAAACCCGAAATGTAAAGACAATACTGAAGGGAAATAACCGAAGGGAAATAACCGAAGGAAAATAACCGAAGGGAAATAACCGAAGGGAGATACGTATATAGATTATGTATATGAGCCCTTACTCGGGTCTTACAAATAAGAGCGAAGGCTCAATGTGGGTGCGTGCTTGAATTGAAAGACTTACTCACACGACATGAAATTAAACCCAAATATAAATTGCAGTATGGCCTTGACTAAGGTCTTGGGAGTAAGAGCGAAGGCTCAATGTGTGTGAGAGTGCTTGAATTGAAGTACTACACACACGACATAAATGAAACCCAAATATAACTGCAATAAGGCCTTTACTAAGGTCTTGGGAATAAGAGTGAAGGCTCAATGTGTGTGAGAGTGCTTGAATTGAAAGACTTACACACACGACATGAAATGAAACCCAAATAGTATAGGTCGGCCCTTACTTGGGTCTTTCAAATAAGAGCGAAAGCTCAATGTGTGTGAAAGTGCTTGAATTGAAAGACTTACTCACACGACATGAAATGAAACCCAAATAGTATAGGTCGGCCCTTACTTGGGTCTTGCAAATAAGAGCGAAAGCTCAATGTGTGTGAGTGCTTGAATTGAAAGACAACGCACCCAACTTAAGCAAAAACCCTTCGAAAATGAAAGTATATATATATACTTATGTATTAGGGGCTGATTAGGCTTGTGTGTGTTCAAAATCGTGCACAACTAAGAGAGTGCACGTGTGTGGGTGTGCCAAGCCACATTATTACAAGCGGGGGGAGACTACGCTCCGTTATTACAACCCCGTATCAAATTGAATCTCAAGCAAGTATACAACTAATGACCGAGTTTAGGCACTTACGAGTAGCTGGTCCATAGAGGCCTTGCTTGAGCGTGGGCTTGGCCTTCGCCTTGGGCTGCAAATGGGAGCTCCGCGAGGGTGAATGACAAAGGGTGCTGGCCGGCTGCAAGTGGGGCGCGGGATAGGCGCCTCGAAGGTGGCTGGCTGCAAATGGGTGTCGCCTTTATGTGGGCGATTAAAGGGCTGGGCCAAGTAAGTGTGTAGGGTCACTAGGAGAGTCTAGAGTATTGGGGAATATGGACCTAAAGGGGATTTAAGGGAAGGCCGAATGGGAGTCTTATAGGGTAGCCGGATGTAGATGGGATGGTTAGGTAGTGGCCGGTAGTTTAGGTTGTGCTAGGTTCGGCTAAGGGATAATGGTGGCAGCAAAGGGCTGATGTGTAGGTGAGATGATGGTATGGTGGGTGGCTAGGAATGGAGAGGGAGTAGAGAAGGAGTTAGGTAGCGTTGGGGGGTACTTACCGAATGGGGAGAGGCGGTGGATGGAAGAGAGAAGCCGGGTGGTTGGGATGGAGAGCAAGTGGTGGCGTCCGGTTGGGAGATGGTGGTGGCATCCGGCTAGGAGATGGTGGTGGGATGGAGAGTAGGTGGCGGTGTAGGTGGAGAAGGTGGAGGTGTAGGTGGAGCAGGTGGGAGATGGTGGGACTCGGCTGGACTTGGGGAAGGAAGGGACCCGGCTGGAATTGGTGAAGCCACTAGCTAGGAAAACCCGCCCCCAAGGGGGGGGGTTTAAATAGGGATGGGTAGGTCGGTTAGGGCTGGGTTTGGGGTAGTGGTTAGGTGGTTTAGGTAGGGTGGTATGTAGATAAGGTGGGCTGGAAAGGGTTGGGCCAGATATTTTGAAAACTAGTGGTTTGGGTAGATTGTGGGCTAGGGGTGGTTTAGGGGTTTAGGGCTAGGTTAGGTGGTTGGGTTTTAGGGTGAGGTTTAGTGAGCTAGGTTAGGTGATTAGGCTAGGTTTAGGCTAGGATTAGGGAAATTAACCTAGGTTTAGGGAAGGATTAGGGAAGTGGGTTAGGTGATTAGGTTGGGATTAGGCCAGGATTAGGGAAGTGGGTTAGGTGATTAGGCTTAGATTAGGGGTGGATTAGGGGGGTAGGCTTGGATTAGGTGTTTTGGGTTAGGTTTAGGTGAAGGAGCTCCCTTTGCATGGCCCATAGACTTTAACCATATCATGTTGGTGCAGCCCTAGGTTAGGTTTTGGCTAATTACAAGCTTAAACCCACTCAATTAGGCTAACCCACATGATTAACCCCAAACTTGACACATAAGTCAAGCTTAATTACAACCCTCTTGATATTTTCCATCCCCACTCTCTCTCATGCCCATGATCCCACGTGAATTTCAAGTGGGCCCCACCTCCATTTATGAGAAGGTGATGTGGGCCATGGATATGGATATTGGATTGGATCTTTGGGTCCAAATCCAAATCCAAGTCCACATATGGGTTTGGATTGGGATCTGGATATATATGGTCCAGATCCAATCCAAACTGAACTCTGACTCCTTCAAGCTGGGTTCGAAACGGACGATTCGTGTGGGGCCTGATAACATCAGTACTCCGTCTGCGTTGGGTCTTCGCCAACATGGTCGTCCGCTTCCGTTTCTGCCTTCCGGAGATGATTTCGAATGATATTTTGATAAGAACAGGGTCTTGGACGTTCGTGATCCTGGGGGTGTGAATCAGATACAAGAGTTGCTGTGTCGGGCTTGACATGTGCTCCGGTTCCGGGCTCTTTTTAGCTCTCCTGGTCCTGTCTTGATCGGGCCAAGCCGCTTCGGGGTTTCAAAAACGTGTTTTAACAAGGTTTTAAAAGCTATATTATATATTTTTGAAATATGAAGTTTCAAACATATATACAGGGTTGTCTGGAAGGCTCCTCGGTTTCTAGACTCAAAAAAATGGCCCCTTGGGGCTGCTTTTACAAAACCAGGTTTGTTTAAGAAATTCGTGGGATTTCGGGGTGTTTACAAGCCTGATTAAAAACAGCCTCAAAAGTAGGTTCAAAAGCCCAGAAAGCATCCTGGCCTAATAAAAGCAAGATCAAAAGGCAAAAGGAAAGCCCAGGCCAGAAGCAGACTTCAAGCCCGGAGCATCAAATGTCAAGCCAAGAACATCCACCAAAATAGTTGAAATCCAAGCCTAAAATAACAAAAATCAACTGAAACGAAGTCCAAAAAGGTGAGAAGGAGTTCGGACGAAAAGGCTGGGGAAGACCCAGCCCAAGACGGAGCGCTAATGAAGCCAGGGCCTGTAGAAACTGTCTGTCTTGAAATGCCAAGAAGGACCGAAGAAATGAAATTTTGGATTGGATTTAGACCCAAATATCTAGATCCAGACTCAAATAGTGTTTGGATCAGATTTGGATCTCAAAATCCAAATCCAAGATCCATACCCAAGACCCACCTCATTTGCCTATAAACAGAGGTGAGGGGTACCATAAGTTCACGTGAAATCCAAGGGGCTTGGGGAGAACTTGCATAAAGTAGGTGAGAGAAACTTGGTGTGCTAGATATTTTCAAGTGGGCCGTAGCCATGTGGGCTTGATCAAGGGCATGGGTTCAAGCCTTGTATGAACCTAGGCGCAAACCAAAGGGATGCACCGACTTGAAGAAGGGTTGCACAAGGGCGTGGAAGCATGGGCAAGGCATGGTGGACCGGCTCCAAGAGGTAGGTCTCTCAACCTCACCCTAAACTAGCCAAAACCACCTAATCGCCCCACTAAACCTAACCCTAAACTAGCCTAGACCTAGCCCTTTTCACCTAAACCGACCCTAACTTCCCCTAACCCACCTAAATCAACACACAACCGAGTGCAACTATACTTGGTTTGAACCCACTTTCTACCCCATCCGACACCCTATATTCCTCACCTCTCGGTGCACCTAGCGCCAATCTACCCCAACACCCGGCTCCCTCACCTTCCCAACCGTGACCTGCCACCTGACCGCATCTCCCTCACCACCTGCCACTCTCCCTAACCCCAGCCAACACCATCCCCCATCACTTCCCTACCGCACCCAGCACCAGCGCCCCACTACTTCCTCCCGCCGTGCCTGGCCCCCCACACCTTGCACCCTCTCCTAGCCGAATCCCTTTGCATCCTTACCCCCTGTCGTGTCCCGACACCTGCACCACACTCCACGCGCCTGTCGTGACCCAACACCTGCACCGCACTCCACGCGCATGCCGTGACCCAGCACCTATCGTCACCCTGCCACCTTACCCCATCACCCGCCTAGCGCCCCACTCCCAAGCGCCCTGCCATAGCTCGCCACACCACAGCCTAGCACCTACCGCCTGTAACCTGCCGAGCCACACCTGAGACCCTACCTTAGCCAAGACCTCCCAGCTGCATCTTGTCTCCCTAGTGCCAATTAGAACCACGCCCACTTAGGCCGTGACCTAACTTAGCCAACATCCATCCAGTTGAACCAAAGCCCTTCCTAAAAACCCGGCTGCCCCCAAGCATACCTTAAACTCACGTCAAACCCCACCTAGGGAGACCCATCTCTTGGTTGCCAAGGTGGACAAACCCAAGCACATTGAGAGGAAAAGCCAACCACTTGTAAGTGTTTAAATTCGGTTTTTACCTTACTCCTTTAAAATTCAATTCAATTCGATACGGGGTTGTAATAATGGAGTGTAGTCTCCCCCTGAAATGTAATATTGGTGCTTGATACATGAAGCACACATACACTTGAGTCATATTGCTCTTAAATATATACAAGACACTCATGTGCACTTGAGCCTTTCTGCTCTTAATTGCACACTATTGCACACACATTGAGCTTTCACTCTTAAGCTAAAGACTTTAGTGAAAGCCGTGTGAGTTGCAATTCAATTCGGGTTGTTACGTTCAAGTTGTGTGAGTTTGTCATTTAAGTTTCCACACTTACACACAAAAGTACTCGAGCACTTGCTCTACACCTTCAGGCACATTTTGGGCCTTTGTTGCTCATAAGATATAGCATATCTATATACTTTTACATTAAAGTTGTGTGAGTTTGTCATTTAAGTTTCCACACTTACACACAAAAGTACTCGAGCACTTGCTCTATACTTTCACGCACCTTTTGGGCCTTTGTTGCTCATAAGATATAGTGTATTTATATACTTTCAAGCTGCGTGAGTTTTACATTCAAGTTGTGTACGCACTTACATTTTCGGGTGGTTCAATTCCAGTTGTGTGAGTTGTCTTTCCATTTACACACCAAGAGCACTCACTCACAATTGAGCCTTTCGCTCTTACTATATACTTATATTTCAATTTCGGCCAGTTCAATTCAAGTCGTGTGAGTTTGTCATTTAAATTTTACACTACACACACGTGTGCATTGAGCCTTTCCGCTCTTAAATATATAAGTATATTTCAATTCTATAATTTACATTCAAGTCGTGTGAGTTGCTTTCAAGTTCGGGTATTTCCCTTAAGCTGCGTGAGTTGCACTTCCATTCGGGTATTTACATTAAGTTGTGTATTTGAGTTGCTTTCAATTCGAGCCTAGCTCACATCATCATATCAAACCCGAAAAACTTTTGTGCATCCTTGCATTCTTACGCTTTCGAAAAAGCCCCAAATCTACCCTCAAACTCACTGAAATTAGGCCACTTGAAGCACACACATTCGACCTAAATATCTTTAAAACTCAAAGACTTGGAATCGTCAACCCCCGTAATAAAAACCGCAATTTAGGCATACAATCATCGAAACACTTACTTTTCTTTCAAAAGTATATGTTTGTTTAAAAGATCAAAGATTTTCTAAGTGCTTAAGCTGACCCTTGAGCACCGGTTCAAGAAAGTTTAAAGCGAAAAGATCCCGCTTGCTCACAATCGCCTGATTAGAAGTCAGATATTTCAAAAACTTCACTAGCTTGAGCAAGCTAGCTGGCACGCCCCCTTTAAAAGCGACGTAGGCACGAGAAGGTTCATTTCAGGCCTCAAAAACCAGAAGTGAGAATTTTCGTTGTTTATAGGGGGGAGACTTCGCTCCATTATTACAACCCCATTCTTAATTGAATTGAATTTAAATGAGTAATGTAAAACCGAATGTAAATGACACTTACAAATGTTCGGTTTTGCCTCTTGGGTTCGTCCTTCGTTGCAGCCGGGAGGTAAGTCCCTTCAAGTGGGTTCCAAGGTGATGCTTGGGTGTGGGTCCACTTAGGTGCAGCCAAGTGAGTATGGGCTTGGTCTTGGCTGGGTTCGGCCAAGATATTTTGGTTAGGTCGAGTCCTAGTTAGTTCTAGGTTTTGGTTGGGGAGTTAGGGATGAGCTAGGTGCAGCCAACACCTAGCTTAGCTTGGGTTTAGAGGGGCGAGTAGTGGCTGGGTTAGGTGGGGTGCGTGGTTGGCCAAAGGGCTAGCTGAATGGGGGCAGGTTGGGGACAGACTGAGTGCAAGTGCACTCAGTTTTGTAGGGTTCAAGGGTGCCAAGTGCACTTGTGGCAGGTCGAGCCAAGGTGTGGAAGAGTGGGGCTGGGTTTAGGTTAGTTTTAGGACAGGTTGTGGGATGGTTTAGTTAGGTTTCACCAGCACAATTCGACCAAGGGCCTTGGCGTTGGTTCAAGCTAGGTCTAGGGCAGGTGTGGGGCAGCAAGGCTAAGATAGGTGCAGGCCAGCAAAGGCTAAGGTAGGTGCAGGCCAGCAAAGGGGCTGCCTGGTGGTGGTTTTTGTGGGTCAAACCGAGTGCAAGGTGCACTCGGTTTTGGTGGCTGGGTGTTTGGGCTTAGGGTGTAGTTGACTAGGTTCAAGGGAGAGTGGTTTAGCTAGGTTTTGGCTAGGTTTAGGTGGAGTCGGTGGGGTTAAAGTTTAGGTTTAGGTGGAGTCGGTTGTGGCTAGGTTAGGTTTAGATGGGGTCGGTTGTGTTCAAGGTTAGGTTTAGGTGGAGTCGGTTGTGGCTAGGTTAGGTTTAGATGGGGTCAGTTGTGGCTGGTTCGGGTGGAGCCAAGGTGCAGATTTGGTTAGGGTGTCTTAGGGCTAGGTTAAGGGCAAGTGGATTACGTGTGTCTTAGGTCTAGTTGGCTAGGTTTAGGGATTTACCTCTTGGAGCCGAGTCCACCATGTGTAGTCATGGTTGCAGCCCATGTCCAACGCCATTTCACCTTGTTATTGCAGCCCCAAGCTATGTCTAGGTCCACAAGGCTTAAACCCACTTTACCCTTGATTGACCCCACATGGCTAAAGCCCACCAAAGTTGACTTTTCCACCCACTCTCTCTCTCTCTTCCCAAGCCTCCCCATGGATTTCACGTGAACATTTTCACCCCCCCCCTTTGGTCCTATTTATAGGCCAAGGGGTGGGTCTTGGATTTGGGTTTTGAGATCCAAATCCGATCCAAACACTATTTGGATCTAGATCTGGATATTTTTGTCCAGATCCAATCCCAAATCTTCTTTCTTCAGTCCTTCTTGGTGTTTTGAAATGGGCAGTTTTGAATGGGCGTTGGTGTCACTAGTGACTCATTTGGGCTGGGTTTTTCCCAATCTTCTTGTCCGACCTGCTTCTCACCTTTCGAACTCTGTTTTGTTTGATTTTTTATCTCACATGTTGGGGATATCATCTTTCATAGTTTCATCGGGGCTTTGGCTTCGTATTTCATATTCCGAGGCTAAAGTCTGCTTTTGGCCTAAATGCTCCTTTTGCTTTTCGGCCCTGTTTTCAACCGGACGGGCTGAACCTTTGCTTTTTGACCTGTTCTTGAGCTGCTTTCTGATCAGGTTTCTCCTGTTTATTTCAGGTGCTTTGCAAAATTTGGGTTTTTGGTCCGGGTTTAAGAACCTTTATTTTGAAGGATTTTGAGAAAGAAGTTAAAACTTCACAACTCTGAGGTTTTGAAAGTTCAAAATTGGTTTGAAAATGGTTTTGAAAACCAGGTGTTTGTTTGAAAATAATCCCATTTTTGGGGTGTTTACAGATGCCCCTCTTTGGCATTATCCAAATTGATGTGGATAATGGCAAAGAAGATAACAGCCCTTTTGCCTTCTCCCTGGATTCGTCCTCAAGAATATGGATCATCCCAGTTTTCTGAAAAAAGCTTTTCCTTATGCCCGGTAAGAGGGGATTTTTGTCAAGGGGGACTTTTCCTAATGTGGTTCTAGTCCTAATTGGGATCATGCATTTGACGACCATGTGTGCACGCATGAGTGGATGATATGCTAGAAAAAAATGATTTTCTAGAGACCTATATTATGTAATGGTCGAACTTGGGAGGCTTATGAAGACTGGTTGCACCAAGTGAGCTAGTCTTATGTTGCTTGATGTTCGGGGTTTTTCTCAATTCGATTTTGAAAGAGGAAAGACCCTTTTAGCTTCAATCACAAGGATTTTCACCTTCTTGCATTTCTCTTCACTTGAGTCTTAACACTCGCTACTTTAGCTGAGGTTTTATAAGAAAATCAGGAAACATTTCAAAATTTCTATGCCTTACCCAACAACGTCTAATTCTCAAACAAAATGAGATTCAAGTAAGTAGATCCTATTTTTACTTTAGGACTCCCCGAAATGAATCTTTTTTCATTGAGATAAATCATAGGGATAGGGAAAAGAGTTACCACAGTCCCTTTTGAAGCGTCCCATGGTTTGAGGCAAAGAGGCGGAAAATTTTGCTCTTTTGAGCTTTTTTGGCAATTTTTTTTCTTTTTCTTTCATAGAGGGCCTCCCTTTTGGGAGGATTTTTCTTTTTGTTTCCCTCTTTTCTTTTTCAATCGAAGAACGATTTTTCTTTCTTTTTCCAATTCTGCTTTCCTTTGGAAAGCGACTTTTTGTAGGGATTTCCCTCTTTTTGCTTTTTGCCAAATTTTCCTTTTGGGGAAGAGAAAAGAAGAGGGGAGAGACTTATCCCAATGATTTACTCGATTCATCCCAGATCAGCCTATTTTGAACTAGCATGTACTACTTGCAAGTATTTTGCTATATTGAACAAGGCCTTCCTTTGTAAGATGAAGACTTTTGAAATGTAACCCATCGATTTTTTAAAACTCCGCTTTTCACAAGCATTGATTCCCTCATTCAGGGTCACACGATCCACCTTGATCCTTCTTTCACGAAGTTTCAAAGGAGATCCCCTCAAAACATTTTTACAAACGAAATTAAGCTTAGACCCTACACATGGTATTTTTTCAAATAATGGGCATTTATAGGGTCTGCTAAATTCCCACCCTCAACATCGATTAACAAATATGCATTATTTGTGGTGGTTCCACGTACAACATAAGGACCATCCCACTTGGGCCGCCACTTTCCAAGTGGATGTGGGCCATGATGGTGGATGATTTTCAATACAAGGTCTCCCACTTTGAAGTGGCGAGGCTTCATATGCTTTTCATAATGTTGGGCTATCCTTTGCCGGTATGCATGCGCATGATCCATAGCAAGGAGCCTTCTTTCATCTAACAAATCAAGCTCGGCCATTCTAGCATGCTGAAAAGTCTCTAGGGGGAGGTCGAGTGCAAGTGATGTATGAAATGAATGCAATTTGGTATGAATGGAGAGAATGGCGTTTGTACCATAGAGCAACTCAAATGGCGTGGCATTTGTGGGTGTGCGGATGGAAGTCCTATAAGCCCATAAGGCTTCATCAAGCTTCTCATGCCATGTCCTACCCTTCTCTAAGGTTTTCTCAATGATACTTATGAGAGTCTTGTTGGTGGCTTCGGCTTGGTCGTTGCCTTGAGGGTAGTAGGGTGACGAGAAGTGATGAGTTATGCCATAGGTATTACATAACTTTTCCATTCTCTTTTTTTTGAAAGGGGTGCCATTATCAACACTAAGTCTCTTGGGACTCCAAATCGAGCCAAGATATCCTTCTTAATGAATGCCACTACATGTTGCCCCTGGATATTAGTTAGGGAGGTAGCTTCAACCCATTTAGAAAAATATTCGATCGCTGCTAGGATGAACCTATGTCCATTTGATGCATTCGGGAAGATTGGTCCTACGATGTCAAACGCCCACATGGTGAAGGGCCATGGGCTGGCAATGGAATGCAAGGTTGATGATGGGATATGAATGGCGTGTCCATG
This sequence comes from Brasenia schreberi, assembly GCA_036023115.1. Classification (NCBI taxonomy): domain Eukaryota; kingdom Viridiplantae; phylum Streptophyta; class Magnoliopsida; order Nymphaeales; family Cabombaceae; genus Brasenia; species Brasenia schreberi. The sequence continues at coordinate 10,189,095 of JAYKKT010000066.1, forward strand.
CACTTGAAATGAGTGACATTTCCTAACATGATCATGACAATCTTGCTTGAGAGTGGACCAAAAATAACCGGCTCTAAGTATTTTTATAGCCATCATATTCGCATTGACATGCTTTCCACATTCTCCATCATGGAATTCATGCATTATAATCCTACCCTCCTCGAGGTTTACACACCTCAACAAGATGCCGGTAAAACTCTTTTTATAGAGAATTCCTCCCAAAATCACGTATTGTGTTGAAATCTTTCGAATGAAAGCTTTATCCCTAGAAGAAGCAAATTCTGAAAATCCTCTGTTTTCTAAGAAGTTTTTGATGTCTTGAAACTAGGGTTTTTCAGTGGAAATATGGTTGTTTTGGCAAATCTCCAAATCGTGGACGGATGGAGTGGGTGAGTGCCATATTTCTAAGGATCGGGTTCCCAAGGTGGGATCGACCCTTAGGGCTGATCCTAAGGATGAGAGGGCATCGGCTATGCCATTGTCCTCTCTTCCTACGTGAGTGAGTGTGCATGTTTTGAAAGAATCGACCAGTTTTGTGGCCAATTCGTGGTATAAAAAGAGTTTTTCATTTTTGACTTGCCAAATTTTCAAGACTTGGTTTATAACCAGTAAAGAGTCTCCAAAGACTTCGATGCATGATGCCCCTAGATTTTTCAAAATTTTCAGGCCTTGTATGAGTGCTTCATATTCGGCTGCATTATTGCAACATTCGAAATCTAGGCGAATAGCAATGGGGATCTCCCCTTTTTTAGGGGATATGAGGATGACTCCTGCACCTGCCTCTCTTTGGTTTCTTGCCCCAGCAAAGTGCATTTTTCATACTTGGTTTTCATTTAAACAGTTTGCTAAAACATGGTTTTGAAAATCGTTTGTAAAGATGCCCTCATCAGGCATTTCATCAAGTATGGGATATGAATCTTCCAGGGGGAATTCAGCCACATAATCCGCTAGGGCTTGTCGTTTAATGGAGGTTTGATGGTGGAATTTTAAATCGTACTCCATTAAGAGGAGCTGCCATTTACCAAGCCTACCTGTGAGGATAGGTTTTTCAAACAAGTGCTTGATCGAATCAAACCTAGACACTATCCATATCTCATGATCTAGGAAGTAATGTATGAATTTTTGGCAGGCCCATACCAAGGCCAAGCACGTTTTCTCCATGGCTTGATAATTTCTTTCATATGCCAATAGAGTTTTCGAAATGTAGTAAATAGCATATTCTTTATGGCTATCATCCTCATATTGACCTAATAAAGCACCCAATGCATTCGTATGCACGGAAATGTAAAGCAACAGTGGTTTCCCTTGCTTTGGAGGTTTTAAAACTAGAGGATTTACCAAATAAGTTTTTAATCTTTCGAAAGTTTTTTGGCAATCGTCGTCCCATACAAACTTCACCCCTTTTCTCAAAAGCTTGTTGAAAGGTTCGCATCTCGTTGCAAGGCTTGAAATAAACCTTAGGATTGATTGGAGGCGACCTTGGAGGCTTCGAATTTGGGTTAAGTTGGAGGGTGGAGGCATGTCTATGATGGCTCGACACTTAGAGGGGTCGACTTCAATGCCCCTTTGACTTACCATAAAACCTAAAAGCTTACCCAATTCCACTCCAAAGACACACTTTTGAGGGTTTAGTTTCACTTTGTAAAGCATAAGCCTTTCGAAAACTTTTTACAAAGATTCGATGTGTGTGCATCGGGTTTTTTATTTTACCAAGAGATTATCCACATATACTTCTAAGAGCTATGGATTTGATCATGGAAAATGGTAGTCATGGCTCTTTGGTATGTGGCACCGGCATTTTTCAATCCAAAGGGCATAACTGTGTAATAGTATGTGCCCCAAGGTATGGTAAAAGCAGTTTTTGCCTGATCTCTTAGGACTAACTTGATTTGATTGTAACCCGAGTAGCCATCCATAAAAGAAAACATTTCATGATTTGCAGTGCTGTCCACTATCAAATCAATGTTTGGCAAAGGGAAGTTATCTTTTGGAGTGTCTTTGTTAAGATTTCTGAAATTGATGCAAATTCGAATTTTCCCATTGAATTTTTGAACTACAACTATATTTGAAAGCCAATCAAAATATGCAATGGGTTTTATAAATCCAGCTTTTAGAAGATCTTCTAAACCCTCTTTCACTTGAGAGTGGACATTCGGATGGACTTTTCTAAGCTTTTGCTTTATAGGTTTTGCATCTGGTTATAGGGGAAGACAATTCTCTACGATTTTTGGGTCTAGACCCGGCATGTCTTCGTAAGTCCATGCAAACACATCTATGTAGGTTTTCAGGAATGCAATGAATGATGCTTTTTCATGCTCATGCAAACATGTGCCTATCTTAACACGCTTTGGATTCGACTCGCTCCCTAGGTCGATTTCTATAAAATCCCCTCCTATAGAATTTGAAGGTTTTTCTAAACCAAGGATTTTGTGAAACTCAGGAAGCTCGGAGGTTTGATCCTCCTCAGGGAAGAGGGGATCCTCCTCCGTGCTTTGATCATTCTCGAGAATTTTGAATCCTAGGGAAGTTTGAGTTGATGCATGATTTTCACAAACACCTGGTTTTGGTTTTGAAATTTTTGCAAGTTTTGAAGATTTTGGGCCTTTTATAAAGACAAGTTTTTCTTCAAATTTGTTGGCTTTTTCGAAATTTACACCAGAAGCTGCTATATATAGAATTTTGTTTTTGGTATTTTCAGGTTTTTCCATTTTTTTGGTTTTTTGTAAAGAAAAGACATTAGGAGAAATGCAAATCACACTTTTTTTGGATTTTTCACAATTTTCCAATGTTTTTGGGTTTTGAGGTTTTTCCAATTGTTTTTGGATTTTGAGAATATGTAGTTTTTTTAGATTTTTGGTTGAAGAGGGATCTTCCATCATACCTACAAAGAAAACGCCATAAATCAGTCTCTAAATAAGAGATCTAAGCCATAGGTTTCGGTTTTAGGAGGTTCCAGAGCACCCTTGACCTAAGTGGTCGTAGGTGGTGGTTCCAGGGGTATGCTTGAATGTAGCATATCCCATACCTATTTGGATTTGGATTTGGTAAGATGGAATCTAGACAACATCAGTTTTGGTTCCCTAAACTTTGGTAAGGCATGTAACCCATGTTTAGCAGCATGTTCCAAGGTTTTTTGGTTTTTGAAAATTCTTTGTACAGAGGATGACCTTGGAACTTGTTGTCATCCATGTCATGCTCAAAGGGTTTTCGATTTAGGGATTTTGGAAATATTGGGATTTCGGTTTTACCTAGGATGGTCACGATTTTGGGTCGGCCCACTTTGGGCTGCCCCTTGACATATACGACATTCCTAGGTTTTTGGAGGACGAACTTGTATGGTCCGTCCCAGGATTTCTCGGGGTTGGTCCCGTATGCTTTATGACTTGACAAGCAAGGAAAGTTTTGAACTCCCCTCAATTGAGGATGACTTTTGCCCAGAATTACCACGATTTGGTTTTCATAGGGGATTTTTACACACCTATGGAAGGTGGATGGCACGGCCCGAAGGCTATGTATCCATGGTCTTCGTAGAAGTAGGTTGCAATGGGGGTGTATGTCTAAGACATGGAACACCCCTACGTGGATTATGCCCTCTATTTCCATGGGTAACTCTATGGCCCCCGAAGGTTTTGATGCATTTCCATCGTATCGTGTGATAACGATGGGGCTTGGGTTTACAAAGGTTAGGGAAACTCCAATTTGACAAGCCACGTGTAACGGAAGGATGTTGAGACCTCCTCCCCCATCAACTAAACACCTGTCTAGAGGATGGTTATTCAATACCACCTCGATATGTAGGGCTTAGTTGTGGGTTTCATACGATCTTTCTATCACATCTTCCGAGAACACGATTGGTGTTTTAGCACAGATGGGTGCCACTAGGAAGGATAGGGACTCAGGGGTTATAGTCGAGTTAACCTTGGATCTTTCTAAGATTTTTTCTAAAACTTGTCTATGCCTAGGAGAAGTTTGGATCAATTCTAAGATAGACATGTTTATGGAGATCTTGGAAAGATGATTTTCAAAATCATAATAGGTTAAGACATTTTTTCCTTTATCCATGACCTGCGATGCCATAGAAATGCATGCTTTTGAAGGGCTAAGAATACTGACCACTTTTTTAGCATTTTTTTCTAGATGTGAGGGTTGATAGATCCTTTCGGACCTGGTCACCTCTCCCACACCTTCCCTAAGGCTCGTTCCTATGTTGGCTCTATTTTTGTGCTTTGGAGCACCTTGAATTTCTAAGATGGCTCTAGCCGGGGGTGGGACTCTAAGCGCTTCCCAGATCACTACTTGTTTGGCTTTTTTGTATATGATGAGAGAAGGTAGTGTGTGACAAGTAGTGAAGCCAGTATGCGATGCATGCACTAAACCTTTTGAAGTCAAGAAAGCACATACCTCTTTTCCCTTTCCACTGGTACTTGCGTAATTGGGGAAGGGTTCTTTAAGCATAGCTTGGGCAGGCTCTGGTTCTTTAGTGACCTAGAGTCGGCCCTGCTCTATCAAGTTCTCGATTTTATTCATAAGGGAGAAACATTTGTTTGTATCATTGCCTTTGAGCCAATGATATTTGCAAAACATGTTTAAAAATCTTCCTTTTGGAGGTATCCCCTCAGGAATTTCGGGGAGTGTTACCAACCCTTGGGCGAGTAGGAGGTCCTTAACCTCCTAGACAGGCTACCCCAGTGGGGTATACTCCCTTTTTGCAAATGTTTTTTGCAATTTTTTTTCATTTTTTTGTTCGAACTTCTTTAAAGTGCCGGTCGAGATTGTTTCCACTCGAACATTTGCAATCTTTTGGGGTTTTGCCCCTTTGTCCGCCATGGGTAGCCCGTAAGTTCTGGGTTTTTCAAATCTGGGTTTTGGAAGAATTTTTCCTTTACACAAGTCATCGTAGACCCCCTTTTTCATATTGGTTTCAAATAGGGAAGCCTTTTTAATTAACTTGTGAAAAGTGAAAATTTCATTAAATGAAAGAAGCATTTCTATCTCCATTTTAAAATTTTCAATGATGAGCATTACTGTGCATCCTTCGGAGATGGGCTCTCTCACTTGCCCGAGGAGGGACCTCTATCGAACGATGAATGCATGTACATCCTCGTTCGAAGTTTGTTTTGTGTCCCTCAAGGTGTTCAAAGTGGGTGTTACTTCTACGTGAGAAAATCTTTGCATAAAGTTGTTTGCTAACTCTTCAAAAGTAGCAAACTGGCTTAAGTCGTAGGAAGCAAGCCATTTTGAAGCAGTCCCCTTGAGGGAAAGGGGAAACCAATATATCCATTTCGTAGAGTTATTTTTCTTTTTGTGGGCTCTTCGAGAAAAGAGTTGCAGGTGGGATCTAGGATCCCCCGTGCCATCATACCAATGGAAAATCGGTATATCGTCGTCACTCTATTTCGTAATCTAAAGGAAGGAAGTCAGACAGGGCACACGATCTCTCTTCTTTGTTTTGTCCCTTCAATAGTTGTTAAAGGGCCTTTCAATCCTTCAGTGTGAAGGAATCGTGATGTTGGTCCCCCTCCATTGTGAAGGTTTTCTTGGGCTTTTTGGACTTGCTAGGTTTTTTCTTAGCCTTGGCGGGTTCGCCATGAGACGAGCAAGAGTCGGCCGCCTCAGCCTCTTGGCTAAGGGCATTGATTCTTGAATCGATTTTTGCTTTGAATTCCCTCAGCAAGTCTTCGAGCTCTTCTTTTTTGCATTTGAGATGGTTTTCTGAAAATTTCTTCGAAAAGGAACTTGACGAGCGCGAGGCTCGGCTAGACACTTCATTGGAGTCTGAACTCGACATGACTCTAAAAGCTTTGAAATCCTACAAGTGCAAACAGGCAAAAGTTAAAACACTTTGTGGAAAAAAAATTGAAGTTTTGTTTGTTTTATCGAAGTTTGCTTAAGACTCGAGTCCCACTGGGCGTGCCAAAAACTGTAAGCAAGAAAAATTTCACTCCCAGTTTGAGATACTAGAAATGAACCTTTTCGTGCCTAAGTTGTTTTTGCGAGCATGCTAGCTACCTTACTCAAACTAGCGAAGGTTTTTGAAATATTTTGACTTTTTTGGCGATTATGGAAAAGAGGGATCTTTTGCTTAAACCTTCTTAAACCGATGCTCAAGGGTCAGTTTAAACGCTTAGAAACTTCGATTTTTCAAATCAAATACTAACTTTGAAAGATCGGTATTTTATGAATTTCGATGTATGCCTTCTTTGCAAATTTTATTACAATTGTTGGTTGACCCTAAGTCTTTTGATTTTTATCTATTAGGCATGATATGTGTGTGAATATGTGGCCTATTTTCAACATGGCTTGAGCGAGGATTTGGGGCCTTTTGAAAGCAAGTGAATGTAAGGATGCAGAAATCCTTTTCAGGTTTTGAAAGCGATGATGTGAGCTAGGCTCGAATTGAAAGTACAACTCACACTGCTTTCAAAAAGGTGTTTTAAAAACCAGGAGCGGGAATTTTCTATGTCTACAGTTATTTGGCACGCCCGGTGGGACATGGGTCTTTTAAAAATCGAGTTACTCTAGGAACCTTGCGAAAAATTTTCAAAAAGGTGTGTTGTTTTAACTTTTTTCTTTACTTGTACTTAGGAATTTTGAAAAAGCTTGAAAGCATGTCAAAATCCAACCCAAGTGAAGTGTCGAGCCAAGGCTCATGCGCATCAAGTTCTCACTCTAGGAGGATTTTGAAAAATAAGATCAAACTAGACGAGATAGAGAACTTGAGAAGGGAATTTGAGGCCAAAATCGATGCTCTCAGCCAAGAGGCTGAAGTAGGCGATTCATGTTCATCGAATGGTAAACAAAGGGCCAAGAAAAAAACTGAAAAAACCTCGCAAGCACAAAGAGGCCTCCGTAAGGCAACCAATACCACGAGTCCTTCACACAAAAGGACCGTAAAGCCCTACAGCAGCTGCTGAAAGGGAAAAATAAAGAGAAAAGGAGTTACGCCCTATCTAATTTCCTTCCTATGGATTACGAAACAGACAGTGACGATGAAATACCGAACTTCCATCGGTATGATGGCATGGGAGACCCTAGGTCTCACTTGCAACTTTTCTCGCGTCGAGCCCATAAGAAGAAAAAGGACTCGATGAAATGGGTGTATTGGTTCCCTTTATCTCTTAAAGGCACAGCTGCACATAACGTAGAAGTCACACCAACTTCCTACAATTTAAGCCAGTTCGCTACTTTTGAAGAGTTAGCGAACTGCTTCATGCAAAGATTTGCACATAACGTAGAAGTCACACCAACTTTAAACACTTTAAGGGATATGAAGCAAGGCATGAACGAAGACGTACATGCCTTCATTATTCAATGGAGGTCCCTTTTAGGCCAAGTGCGAGAGCCCATATCCGAAGGATGCGCAGTCATGCTCATCCTGGATAATTTTAAAAGCGAGTTAAAGGCCCTTCTCTCGCTCCATGAGATCTCAACTTTCCATAAGTTGATCAAAAAAGCATCCCTTTTCGAAACAAACTTGAAAAAGGGGATATACGATCACTTATGGAAAGGAAGTGTCGTTTCCAAAACCCGCTTGGAGAAGCCCATCACTTATGGGCTACCCACGATGGACAAAGGGGCAAAGCCCCATAAAATCGCCAATGTCCTGGTGGATCCAAGTTTGGCGGGTACTTTCAAAAATTTTGAAAAGCTAGAAAACAAAAGGGAGAGAAATTTTCAAAAACCGATTGAAAAACGGGAGTACACACCACTGGGGCAACCTGTGTCGGAGGTCTTAGACCACCTACTTGCCCAAGGCATGATTGAACTTCCCGAAATCCCCAAGGGAGACACTTCCAAAGGGGGATATTTAAATCGTTTTTGCAAGTATCATCGGCTCAAAGGCCATGATACAAAGCGTTGTTTCTCCCTTTTAAACAAAATCGAGAACTTGATAGCGGAGGGTCGGCTCCAGGTCACTGCGAAACCTGAGCCAACTCAAGCTATCTTCAAAGAACTCTTTTCCAAGCATGCCAGTAGCAGTGGGAAAGGAAAGGAGGTATGTACCCTAACCTTTTCAAAAGAACTAGCACAAACATCTGAGTCTGGTCGACCCACTTGTGCGTCCACTCTTGTACTTTACAAGAAGCCCGCCCAAGTCGTCATTCGGGGACCACCAAGAGCTGAATCCCCGGCTAAACCAGTTTTAAAACTTTAAGGTGCTCCTCAACTCATAATTAGAGCCAATTCTAGTGCGAATCCTAGGCTGGTCGTGAGGGAAGTGACTAGATCCGGGAGGATCTATCAACCCCCATACCTACAAAGTGCTAAAAAGGTGGTCAGTGTGCCTGGCCCCTCAAAAGCATGTATTCCTAGAGTTCTGCCAAAAGCAGACAATGGGAAAGTCGTCCTAAACCCTTATGATTTCGAAAACCATCTTTCAAAGATTCCTATCCACATGTCCATCCTAGAGCTTATACAAACTTCGCCTAGGCATAGACTCGTGCTAGAGAAAATTCTAGAAAGAGCCAAGGTTAGTTCGAACATAAGTCCGGAATCCCTGTCTGACCAAGTGGCATTAATAGGAGCAAAATCACCCATCACTTTCTCGGAAGATGATATAGATAGACCCTACGAGTCCCACAACCAGGCCCTGCATATCGAGGTGGTTCTAAATAACCACTCTTTAGACAGGTGCCTAGTGGATGGGGGAGGAGTGCTCAACATCCTTCCACTTCATGTGGCGTACCAAATCGGAGTCACCTTAACTTCTGTGAACCCAAGCCCCATCGTTATCACTGGATACGATGGGAATGCGTCTAGGCCTTTAGGATCGATCGAACTCCCGATGAAAACGGGAGGGATCACACACACGGGGGTGTTCCATGTCTTGGACATCCACCCCCATTATAACCTGTTGTTGGGAAGGCCCTAGATACACAGCTTGTGCGCTATGCCATCCACCTTCCACAGGTTTGTCAAGATCCCTTTCAGGGACCAAGTCGTGGTGATCCTAGGTGAGAGTCACCCTCAGCTTCAGGGGATCATAAACTCCCCTTGTTTGTCGAGCTCCCAGGCCCATGAGGCTAACCTGGGGTAGACCATGGTCGAGCCACCAAGGCTCTTGTTAAACAACCCTAGGAAGGTTGTGTATGTGAAGGGGCCGCCCAAAGTAGGCCCCCTCCCGATCCTAACCCTTCTAGGAAGACCCAAGCATCCTTTATTTCCAAAACCCCAGGACAAAAAGCCATACGAGCACAATATGGACGACAGCAAGTTCCAGGACCACGATTTGTATCACAAATTTTCAAAAAATAAAAACTTGTGGAACATGCTGTTGAATATGGGCTATACGCCCTATAAAAGTCTAGGGGCACAAAACCAGGGTTTCCTAGAGCCCATCTTTCCTAGGGCCAACCCAAGCCGATACGAGATCGGCTATACTCCCAAAATACCGCCAGAGCCACCCCCTGTGACCACCTGGGTCAAGGGTGCCGTGGAGCCTACCCTAGAAGAGACCTACGATTTAGACCTCCTATTCCGAGTCTAACCCGTAGTGTTTTCCCTTTGTAGGTATGATGGAAGATCCCTTTCATAAAAATACAAAAACATTTGAAAAACTAAAAATCAAATAAATCGAAAAAGAGGAAAAACCAAAAATAATGGAAAAACAAAAACTCGAAAATAGAGTGGTTTGTATAGTTCCTAAAGTTCTTGTTTTACAAAAACCCAAAAAAATCAAAAATCTACAAAATACCAAAAAGATTTTGTATACAGTTGCTCCTGGTAGGACTTTGGAAAAAGATTTCGAAAGGAATGTCGTCTGCATAGCCAGACCAAAATTTTCAAAATCAATTGAAAATCCAAGTACAAAACCAGGTCTTTTGAAAACTCACGCATCAAATTCCCTCGGGTCTATAACCCATGAGAATGATCAAAGCCCAGAAGTGGATCCCCTCGAGAAAGATCCCACTTCTGAGCTCCCAGAATTTCATAAAATTCTCGATTTTGAAAGACCTTCCAATTCAATAGGAGGAGATTTCATAGAGGTGAACCTAGGGAGTGATTCCAATCCCAAAACCATCAAGATAGACACATGTTTGCAGGAACATGAAAGATCAGCATTCATTGCATTTCTATGAACCTATTTAGATGTGTTTGTATAGACGTATGAAGACATGCCGGGCATAGACCCCAGCATTGACGAACATCGTCTTCCCTTAGATGCGGATGTAAAACCCATAAAGCAGAAGCTTAGGAAAATACACCCGAATATATACACGCAAGTCAAAGAGGGTTTAGAAGATCTGTTAAAAGCCGGATTTATAAAAACCATTATGTATTCTGATTGGTTGTCAAACATCGTTGTAGTTCGAAAAACCAATGGGAAAATTCGAATATGCATCGATTTCAGAAACCTGAATAAAGCCACTCCAAAGGATAATTATCCTTTACCAAACATAGATTTGATAGTCGATAGTACTGCAAATCACGAAATGTTTTCATTTATGGATGGCTATTCAGGCTATAATCAAATCAAACTAAGTCCACGAGATCAGAGTAAGACCGCATTCACAACCCCATGGGGCACGTACTGCTATACAGTCATGCCCTTTGGATTGAAAAATGCCGGCGCAATATACCAGAGAGCCATGACCATGATCTTCCATGATCAAATTCATGAGCTCATAGAAGTGTATGTAGATGATCTCTTGGCGAAATCCAAAACCCAATGCACTCATATCGAATGTTTGCAAAAGATTTTTGAAAGGCTTAGGCTTTACAAAGGAAAGCTAAACCCTCAAAAATGTGTATTCGGGGTAGAATCTGGGAAGCTTCTAGGCTTTAGGGTGAGCCAAAGGGGTGTAGAAGTCGACCCCTCTAAGTGTCGAGCCATCATAGACATGGTCCCACCCCTCAATCTCACCCAAATTCGTAGCCTCCAGGGTCGATTACAGTCCATTCGCCGATTTATATCAAATCTGGTGACTAGATGTGAACCCTTCAACAAGCTATTGAGGAAGGGCACAAAATTCTTATGGGATGACGACTGCCAGAAGTCCTTCGAGAGACTAAAGGCATACCTGGTTAATCCCCCCGTCTTGAGTCCTCCAAGGCAAGGAAAATCGCTTTTACTTTACATTTCTGTGCATGCGAATGCTTTGGGAGCCCTATTGGCTCAATACGAGGATGACACCCATAAGGAGTATGCCATCTACTATATTTCAAAAACTCTCTTGGCTTATGAGCAAAATTATCAAGCCATGGAGAAGAAGTGCTTGGCCCTAGTCTGGGCCTGCCAGAAATTCAGACACTATTTCCTAGATCATGAGATCTGGATAGTGTCCAAGCTTGATCCAATCAAGCACTTGTTAGAAAAACCCATTCTCACAGGTAGATTGGGCAAATGGAAACTCCTTCTAATGGAGTATGACCTAAAATACCATCACCAAATCTCCATTAAGGGGCAAGCCCTAGCAGATTACGTGGCGGAGTTCTCCCTAGAGGATGCATATCCCACACTTGATGAAATGCCCGACGAAGGCATAGTGCAAAACTATTTCCAAAACCACATTTTGGCAAACTCTTTCGAAAACCAAGTGTGGAAGATGCACTTCGATGGGGCACGAAACCAACGAGGGGTTGGTGCTGGGGTCATCCTCATCTCCCCTTAAAAGGGCGAGATTCCCATAGCAATCCACCTAGATTTCGAATGTTCCAACAACATAGCTGAGTATGAAGCACTCATACAAGGCTTAAGGGTTTCGAAAACTCTAGGGGCATCATGCATTGAGGTCTTCAGAGATTTGCTCCTTATTATAAACCATATTTTGAAAATTTGGCAAGTACGTAACGAAAAACTACTTCCATATCACGAGTTGGCCACTCGATTGGTTGAGTCCTTCCAATCGTGTAAACTCACACATGTAGGAAGGGAGGACAATGGCATTGTCGATGCCCTCTCCTCCTTGGGTTCAGCCCTAAAGGTCGATCCCATTTCAGGGACCCGGTCTTTAGAAATATGGCATGCGCCCAACCCATCCACACACGATTTGGATATTTGCCAAAATAACCCCGACTCTATTCAAAAACCCTGGTTTTACGACATCAAAAATTTTCTAAAAAATGGGAGATTCGCCGAGGATGCCACATCCAAAGATAAGGCATTCATCCGTAAGATTTCGACCCGATACACCATTCTGGGTGGGGTTCTATACAAGAAAAGTTTTACCGATATCCTACTTAGGTGTATCGATCTAGAGGAGGCTAAGATAGTGATGCATGAGTTCCATGATGGAGAATGTGGAGGTCATGTTAATGCCAACATGATGGCAATGAAAATATTTAGAGGGGGCTATTTTTGGTCCACCCTGAAAAGGGATTGTCACGATCATGTTAGGAAGTGTCATCCATGTCAAGTGCATGGGCACGCCATTCATATCCCTCATCTGCATTGCATTCCGTGGTCAGCCCCTGGCCATTCACCATGTGGGCATTTGACATCGTAGGCCCTATATTTCCAAAAGCCTCGAATGGGCATCGATTCATTTTAGCAGCCATTGAGTATTTCTCCAAGTGGGTGGAAGCCATTTCCCTGACCAACGTGCTGGGGCAACATGTGGTGGCTTTCATTAGGAGGAATATCTTGGCTCGATTTGGGGTTCCACGAGACCTTATGTCTGATAATGGCACCCCATTCAAGAACGAGGGGATGGTTAAGTTGTGCAACACGTATGGCATAAATCACCACTTCTCTTCGCCCTACTACCCTCAAGGCAACGGCCAAGCCGAAGCCACAAACAAGACTCTCATTAGCATAATTGAGAAGACTTTAGAGAAGGGTAGGACGTGGCACGAGAAGCTGGATGAAGCCTTATGGGCTTATAGGACTTCCATCCGGACTCCCACGAATGCCACACCATTCGAATTGGTCTATGGCACAAACGCCATTCTTCCCATTCATACTCAATTGCATTCATTCCATACATCCATAGCACTCGACCTCCCCCTAGAGACGATTCAGCATGCTAGGATGGCTGTAGACGCGCGAAAATCCCCGCCTCTTCGCCTCTTTCGGGGGCTTGGAGTGGATCTTCTCGTGTGTCTAAGGCCTATGTATACAAATAGGGCGTGCCAGCTAGCTTACTTAAGCTAGCGAAGATATTTTGAACACTGACTTCTAAACGTGGCGACTGTGAGCAAGTAAGCTCTTGTCGTCGCAGACCTTCTTGCACCGATGTGCAAGGGTCAGTCTGTACGCTTTGCAAAAATCGAGTTTTGGGGAGAAAGTCTACGAAGCGATTTGAGGTGTCTATTTTGGGTCTTTAAGATGCGATTGTATGTTTTAGATCACGTGGATTTGCACGTGCCTAAGTCTTTTCTTTTATCCCTTTTCGGGCCACCTAGTTTGTGTGTTATGAACACTCCACTACATGGGCGAATTCGAGCGGGGCTTGCTTTGATGCAACATGCGTCCTACCTCGTGGTATGGCGTAGATGCAACGCAAACTCACGCTACTCTAAAGGGAAAACCCGAAATGTAAAGACAATACTGAAGGGGAAATAACAGAAGGGAAATAACCGAAGGGAAATAACCGAAGGGAAATATGTATATAGATTATGTATATGAGCCCTTACTCGGGTCTTGCAAATAAGAGCGAAGGCTCAATGTGGGTGAAAGTGCTTGAATTGAAAGACTTACACACACGACATGAAATTAAACCCAAATATAAATTGCAGTATGGCCTTGACTAAGGTCTTGGGAGTAAGAGCGAAGGCTCAATGTGTGTGAGAGTGCTTGAATTGAAAGACTACCCACACGACATAAATGAAACCCAAATATAGCTGCAATAAGGCCTTTACTAAGGTCTTGGGAGTAAGAGCGAAGGCTCAATGTGTGTGAAAGTGCTTGAATTGAAAGACTTACTCACACGACATGAAATGAAACCCAAATAGTATAGGTCGGCCCTTACTTGGGTCTTTCAAATAAGAGCGAAAGCTCAATGTGTGTGAGAGTGCTTTGAATTGAAAGACAACGCACCCAACTTAAACAGAATCCCTTCGAAAATGAAAGTATATATGTACACTTATATATTAGGGGCTGATTAGGCCCGTGTGTGTTCAAAATCGTGCACGACTAAGAGAGTGCACGTGTGTGGTTGTGCCAAGCCACGTTATTACAAGCGGGGGGAGACTATGCTCCGTTATTACAACCCCGTATCAAATTGAATCTCAAGCAAGTATACAACTAAGGACCGAGTTTAGACACTTACGAGTAGCTGGTCCGTAGAGGTCTTGCTTGGGCGTGGACTTGGCTTTGGGCTGCAAACGGGAGCTCCGCGAAGGTAGGTGATCAAAGGTGCTGGCCGGCTGCAAGAGGGGCGCGGGATAGGCGCCTCGAAGGTGGCCGGTGGCAAGTAGATGTCACCTCAAAGTAGGGGGTTTAAAGGGGCTGAATGAGTGGGTTCTTAGGGTCACTAGGGGAGTTGAGAGTTTAGGGAAACTGGACCTAAAAGGTGAATTTATGGGAAGGCCGAATGGGACAGCTAGGGAAAGGCCGAATGGGATATGGTGGCTAGGTAATGGCCGGCAGCTTGGGTTATACTAGGTTCGGCTAGGTTAAAGTGGTGGTGGCAAAGGGGCTGAGATGAAGATAGGATGGGTGGCTAAGAGTGGAGAGGTGGTAGAGAGGGGCTTTGAGGGAGTTTGGGGTACTTACCGAATGGGGAGAGGTGGCGGATGAAGTGGGAAGCAGGCGGGCAGGTGGCTGTTGGCTGGTTCGGTTGGGTGGAGGTGATGACGTCCGGCTGGGCAATGGTGGTGGATGGAAGAGGGAAGGTGGCGGTGCAGGTGGTGGCTGGTGGAGCAGATGGAGCAGGCGGAGGTGATGGGGAGTGGTCCCGGCTGGGTGAGAGATGGGAGAAGGAGAGGGCCCGGCTGGGTGAGATGGTGGTTCCCACTTGGAAAACCCGCCCACAAGGAGGGGGGTTTAAATAGGGGATGGGTAGGTCGGTTAGGGCTGGGCTGAGGGTAGTGGTTAGGTGGTTTAGATAGGGTGGTATGTAGATAAGGTGGGCTGGAAAGGGTTGGGCCAGATATTTTAAAATTAGGGGTTTGGGTAAGTCGTGGGCTAAGGGTGGTTTAGGGGTTTAGGGCTAGGTTAGGTGGTTGGGTTTTAGGGTGAGGTTTAGTGAGCTAGGTTAGGTGGTTAGGCTAGGTTTAGGCTAGGATTAGGGAAATTAATCTAGGTTTAGGGAAGGATTAGGGAAGTGGGTTAGGTGATTAGGTTGGGATTAGGACGGGATTAGGGAAGTGGGTTAGGTGATTAGGTTCAGATTAGGGGTGGATTAGGGGTGTAGGCTAGGATTAGGCATTTTGGGTTAGGTTTAGATGAGGGAGCTCCCTTAGCATGGCCCATAGACCTTGATCACCCCATGTTGGTGCAGCCCTAGGTTAGGTTTTAGCTAATTACAAGCTTAAACCCACTCAATTAGGCTAACCCACATGATTAACCCAAACTTGACACACAAGTCAAGCTTAATAC
Source organism: Brasenia schreberi (assembly GCA_036023115.1). Classification (NCBI taxonomy): domain Eukaryota; kingdom Viridiplantae; phylum Streptophyta; class Magnoliopsida; order Nymphaeales; family Cabombaceae; genus Brasenia; species Brasenia schreberi. The sequence goes on from JAYKKT010000066.1 coordinate 10,204,576, forward strand.
AACACTCTTGATATTTTTCACCCCCACTCTCTCTCATGCCCAATATCCCACGTGAATTTCAAGTGGGCCCCACCTCCATTTATGAGAAGGTGATGTGGGCCATGGATATGGATATTGGATTGGATCTCTGGATCCAAATCCAAATACAAGTCCACATATGGGTTTGGATTGGAATCTGGATATATATGGTCCAGATCCAATCCAAACTGAACTCTGACTCCTTCGAGCTGGGTTCGAAACGGACGATTTGTGCGGGGCCTGACAGCATCAGTACTCCGTCTGCATTGGGTCTTCGCCAACATGGTCGTCCGCCTCCGTTTCTGCCTTCCGGAGATGGCTTCAAATGATATTTTGGTAAGAACAGGGTCTTGGACGTTCGAGATCCTGGGGTGTGAATCAGATACAAGAGTTGCTGTGCCGGGCTCGACATGTGCTCCGGTTCCGGGCTCTTCTTGGCTCTCCTGGTCCTGTCTTGATCAGGCCAAGCCACCTCGAGGTTTCAAAACATGTTTTAAAAGGGTTTTCAAAAGCTATATCATATGTTTTTGAAAAGATAAAGTTTAAAACATATATACAGGGTTGTTTGGAAGGCTCCTGGGTTTCCAAACTCAAAATGGCCCTTTGGGGCTGCTTTTACAAAACCAGATTTGTCTAAGAAATTCGTGGGATTTCGAGGTGTTTACAATGGCCGAACTAGATTTGCTAGATGAGAGGCGACTCCTTGCAATGGATCATGCTCGTGCATACTGGCAAAGGATAGCCCGAAACTATGGCAAACACATGAGACCTCGCCACTTTGAAGTGGGAGATCTGGTTTTGAAAATCATCCACTATCGTGGCCCACATCCCCTTGAAAAGTGGCGCTCCAAGTGGGAGGGACCCTATGTTGTACGTGCAACCACCACGAACAACTCATATCGGTTGATCGATGTAGAAGGTAGGAATTTAGCAGATCCTATCAATATTCAATACTTAAAGAAGTATTATGTGTAGGATTTGTATTAAATTCCCATTTTCAAAAAACTTTAGGGATAGCTGCCCTGAGACCTGAAAATAAGGTGCAAAGGCAAAATCGTGTGACCCTGAGTGAGAGAATTCGCACTTGTGAAAGAGTGGAGTCTTCAAAATCGTGGTTACATTTCAAAATCCTTCTTCTTACAAAGAAAGGCCTAGTTCAACATAGCAAGATACTTGCAAGTAGTACGTGCTATTTCTAAATAGGCTGATCTGGAATGAATCGAGTGTGAGCTTAGGATAAGTCCTCCCCACTTCTCTTCTCCTTCCCAAAAGGAAAACATGGCCCAAATAAAGGGAATTATCCCATCCAAAGTCTCTTTCCAAAAGAAAGAAACTAGAGTTCAAAAGAAACATCGATTCTCTTATGAAAAAGAGGGATTAAAAGAAAAAATACTCCCAAAGAGAGACCCTCTATGAAAAAGAAGGAAATAGAGGCCAAAAAGCTCAAAAAGAGTAGTTTTTCGCCTTCTATACCTTAAACCACGGGATGCTTCAGAAGGGACCGTGGTATCTCTTTCCCATCCCTGGCTTATCCCAAGCTAGAGCATGGATCATTTCGAGGAATCCTAAAGTAAAAATAGGATTTACTTACTTGAATTTCATTTTGTTTGAGAATTCCACGTTTCGAGTAAGACATAGGAATTTGAAATATAGCTTGTTTTCTTATAAAACCTCTACTAGATAAGCGAGTGTCAAGACTCAAGCAAGGGCAAACACGAAGAGCTCGAGATCCTTAGGATTGAGACTCAAGACAGTTGTCCCTTTTGTAAATAGTTTTGTAAATAGATTTTGGAAAATCGAACATCGAACAGCATAGGATCTGCTCACTTGGAGCAAGAGGCCTAGTAAGTCTCAAGAGTTTGACCATATCTGGTCTCTGGGAGGTCGCCACTCTTGGCACCACACCCATGTTATGCATCTGCATACCCACGCATGGACATTTACATAACATGATCCCATTTTAGGACCAAATTCCATACATATCCCTTTGGCGTGATATTTCCTCCTACCAGAGTTTTTAAAACTGAGATTTTGCTATAGAATTGGGACGATCCCATGTTTTCATGGTTAGATCTAGGGAGACATTGAAAGGGGTGTTTGTCATCTTTGCCCTTATCCAAATCAATTTGGACAAGGCCAAAGAGGGGCATCTGTAAACACCCCGAAATCCAACGAACCTCTCAAATCAATCTGGTTTTGTAAAAGCAACCCTAAAGGGCTATTTTGAGTTTGGAAACCCAGAAGCCTTCCAGGCAACCTTGTACATATGTTTTAAACTATATATGTTTTAAATATGTATAATATAGTTTTGAAAAGTTTTAAAACATGTTTTGAAACTCCGCGAAGCGGCCTGGCCTGATGAAAGCAGGACCAAAAGAGCTAAAGAGAGCCCGGAACCGGAGCACATGTCGAGCCCGGCACAACAACTCTCGTGTTGAATCCACCCCCAGGATCTCGAACGTCCAAGACCCTATTATCATCAGAAATCCTTTGAAATCATCTCCGGAAGGTGAAAACAGAAGCGGACGACCATGTTTGCGAAGACCCAACGCAAACGGAGTACTGATGCTATCATACCTCGCACAAACCGTTCATTTCGAACATACCCTGAAGGAGTCAGAATTCAGTTTGAATTGGATCTGGACCATATATATCCAGATCCCAATCCAAACCTATGTGTTCAGCCCTAGGCATCACAGCAACACCCCCCTAGCAGCCGGCAAGCTCCAAGGCGCCACATCCGCGCTCCCTTGTCACCCGGCCAGCACACCCCTTTGTCGTGCCATTCCGAGGAGCTCCCTCTTGCAGCCCAAGGCGACGCCCAAGCCCAAGCTTAAGCAAGTCACCTCCGGACCTGCTATAAGTGCCTAACTCGGTCCTTAGTTGTAGACTTACTTAAGTTAAATTAAATTTGATATGGGGTTGTAATAACGGAGCATTGTCTCCCCCCGCTTGTAATAACATGGCTTGGCACACCCACACACACGTGCCCTTGAGCCTACCTCGCTCTTAGTTGTGCACGATTTTGAACACACACGGGCTTAATCAGCCCTTAAGGTATAAGTTTATTTATATACTTTAAGTTGCGTAGGGTTTTTGCTTGAGTTGCGTGTGTTGTCTTTCAATTCTCACACTCACACACATTGAGCTTTCGCTCTTATTTGCAAGACCCAAGTAAGGGCCGTGTTATACTTTCCTTGGGTTTAATTTCATGTCGTGTGTTTAGTATTTCAATTATACACTCACACACATTGAGCTTTCGCTCTTATTCCCAAGACCTTAGTTAAGGCCATATTGCAATTTATATTTGAGTTTCATGTAAAGTCGTGTGTGTTGTCTTTACATTTTCACACGCACCCACATTGAGCCTTCGCTCTTATTTGCAAGATCCAAGTAAGGGCCCATATATATTATATAAGTATTTCCCTTTCGGCTATGTCTTTAAGATTTGGTTTTAAGGTTCAGCAGTGTGCGTAGTCTTTACATATATACACGGCACACACTTGCACTATTGAGCCTTTCCGCTCTTAAGATATAGCCATATTTCCCTTTTGCAATTTCCCTTCGGCAATTTACATTACAAGTCATTTCCCTTCGGCAATTTCCATTACAAGTCATTTCCCTTCGGCATTGTCTTTTAAATTCAGCTTTTCCCTTTGGAGTTACGTGAGTTTGCATTGCATATACACCATACCACGAGTTAGGATGCATATTGCATCAAAGCAAACCCCATACTCCCGCTCAAAGTCGCCACATTTTAGTTGAGTGTTCATAACACACACCTAGTTGGCCCAAAAAGGGATAAAAAGAAAGACTTAGGCACGTGCAAATCCACGTGAAATAAAATCTGAAAGTCATACAAAACAACCCGAATCAAACACCTCAAACTGCTTTCGTAGGTTCTTACACTCAAAAACTCGATTTTAAAAGTGTAAAGACTGACCCTTGCGCATCGATGCAAGAAGGTCTGCGACGACAAGAGCTTGCTTGCTCACAGTCGCCACGTTAGGAGTCAGGTTTAAAATATATCTTCGCTAGCTTAAGTAAGCTAGTTGGCACGCCCTTTTGCTTAATTAGGACTTAGGCACACGAAAAGGTTCGCTTCAGGCCTAAGAACCAGGAGCGAGAATTTTCTGCGTCTACACCGCCCATCTCAAAACACCAAGAAGGACTGAAGAAACAAAAATTTGGATTGAATCTGAACATAAATATCCATATCCATACCCAAATAGTATTTGGATCGGATTTGGATCATAAAAGCCAAATCTAAGATCCAAACCCAAGACCCACCCCTTTTCCTATAAATAGAAGCAAGGGGGGGTGAAAGTTCACGTGAACTTGCTTGGGAGAGGCTTGGGGAGAGCATAAAGTAAGAGAGAGAATAATGGTGGGCTTGACTTTGTCAAGTGGGCTAGCCATGTGGGCTTGATCAAGGGTGTGGGTTCGATCAAGGGTGTGGGTTCAAGCCTTGTGAACCTAGACTAACCATGGGGCTGCACCAACATGATGAATGGCATGGACCTACGGCTATAAAAGGGTGGACTCGGCTCCAAGAGGTAGGTCTCTAAACCTAACCCTAACCTAGCCCTAACCGACCCACTTAGATCTATCCCACTTCACCCAACCGACCCCACAAAACCTCACCCTAACCTAGCCAACTACCTCACATCATCCCACCGACTCTACCCACTTCACCCAACCGACTCTACTCACTTGCCCTAAACCGACCTACCCATAACCCCTAAACTTGACCCACCTAACCCACTTGATCCTAACCGACCTGACCTAGCCATAAAACCATAACTGAGTGCACCTTGCACTCGGTTTTAACCTAGCCCAAACACCCTACCAGCTGGTTGGACGCCCCAGCACATCCGGCCTGCCACCTTCACCCGCACACCCAACTGCCTCAACCACCCACACGGCACCCAACTGTCGTGCGCCCTGCACATCCCTGCCGAACCCGCTGCAACCTAGCCATGCGCGTCACCTGCTCATCACCCGTAGCCTGTTGCACCCGTGACTGGCCTACACCTCACAAACCCCCACCTGCCACACCCCAACACTCCTAGCACCCACACGCCCGGCGCACTTGCTGCGCCATGCCCTACCACATCTGTCGTGCACCCTGCTGCGCACGCTCCCCAGCACCCGCACCGCACCCCAACCTACTAGCAGCACCTGCTGCACTACCCTGCCACGTCTAGCACCCCTTTGCCAACACCCGGCCTGTACCTAGGACCGCACCCTTGCACACCAGCACACGTGCTGTGCACCCAATTAAGCCACAATGCGCAGCATCCTGCTGCGCAGTGCCTTACCGTGTAGCGCACTTGCTGCTGTAAACACCCCAAAATCCCACGACTTTCATAAAACATACCTAGTTTATGAAATCAACTCCAAAAAGGCACTTTGAGTTCTGAAAACCTAGGAGCCTTTCCAAAGCCCTGTAAATAGTGTTTTGAAACCCGTAAATAGTGTTTTGAAACCTGTAAATAGTATTTTGAAACCCCATGTCCAAATAGAAGCTTTTTAAACCTGGGGTAAGCCCCATTTTCCAAGAAGCCAAAGACAAACAGGTGAAGCATGCAAAGACGACACCTAATCGAGAAGCAACCCAACAAGTGGCTCACGAAGACCAATTCCAGAAGCAGGCTCAGAAGTAGTTTCTAGAGCCCAAAAGAGCATCCTAGCCTGATAAAAGCTAGGTTCAAAAGGAAGGCCGAGGCACGAGGTAGATTGCAAGCCAAGAAGCACCAGGAAGCTAGATCGAACATCCTTACCCAAGCATCAAGAATCTAAACTGGAAGAGTCAGAAATGAGCAGAAATAGAGTCCGAAAAGGCGAAAAGGAGTCCAAACGACAAAGATTGGGGAAACCCAACACCAGACGGAGCGCTGATAAAGCCAGGGCCCACACAGATCGTCCGCCTCGAAAAGCCAAGAATGACCATCCAGAGAAAATTTGAATTGGATCTGGACCATAAATATCCATATCCATATCCAAATAGTGTTTGGATTTGGGTCGATCCAAATAGTGTTTGGATTGGATCGGATCTAGATTAGAATATCCTGATTCATATCCATAAAAATGTTGAATTTGGATCGAATATGGATCTCAAAATATTCGAGATCAAGATCAAGATCCAAATAGTGTTTGGATCGGACATGGATTCCACGATCCAAACCCAAGACCCATATCCAACACCCACTTCATTTGCCTATAAATAGGAGTGAGGGGGTCTCCAAAAGGTTCACGTGAAATCCACTTGGAGGAGCTTGGAGGAGAGAGAGGGTATTAAGGTGAGTGCTTAGTGCTTTCTTGATTTTGTTTAGGGGTTTAATTGTGGGCTAAATAAGGGATTAGTGTGGGTTGCCCCACCTTGATTAAAGGCTAGATTTGCTTGAACAAGAAGGCTTAAGGTGGCTGATGGGAGCTTGAGCACACCCTAAACCGACCTTAAAAGGTAAGCCCAACTTACCCCCTTAAACCCTTCTTCTTAACCCCTCTAAACCGCCTTAGACCTACCCTAATCCACCTCACCTAAACACTCACAGCACCCCTAAACCAAACCGCCACTCCCCTAATACCCTAACCGACCCCAACCTTAGTCTCCTGTGTGACCCTAGAACTACCCGAACTGCCTTATACCCCCCTACGCACCGCAGCGCGCCCTGCACGCCATGCATGCGTCCCGCACTACCTTTCCCGCACCGCCTCACTCCCACTCCTTGGCGCCTGTCGCCCTGCCTTAGCGCCCGCGACGCGCGCCCAGTGCCGGTCGCCCTAACTCCCCGCCTGGCGTCCACCGATGCCTTAGCCGATCTTCCACCGACCTACCACCGCCATAACCTAGCTACACACCCCCAGTACCTCCTTACACCACCACCTACCTAGCACCGACCTCAACCCTCCTTAGCCGACCTAGCCTCACCCTACACCCCACCATACACCCCCAACCGATCACACCCCATCCTTACACCCAACTCCCACACCATATCCCCAACACCTTCCCGGAACCACCAACCTAGCACCCCACGCCGTATCACATCCCACCTACCACCCCAGCCGTGACCTCTAGCTCCCACACATCTCACACCATACCATAACCCCACACAACCCACTAAGACCCGTAGCTCCCATACCATACCTATCCTAAACCAAACTCGCCAACCTCTTGCCGTGAACCTTCACCTCTCAAGCCAAAACCCCACCAAGCTCTAGGCTCCGGCCAGCCACTTCACGCCTCAAGCTTCAAAGGAGACTCGTCCGTGGTTGTAAAGCTAGCACAAGCCCGTGTAGATTGGAGTGGACAAACATCCGAATCACTTGTAAGTGTTTCAAATTCGGTATTTACATATCTCCTTCTACATTCTATTCAATTTGGATATGGGGGTTATATTAATGGAGCGTTGTCTCTCCCCGGGATGTAATAATAATGCTTGATACACAAAGCACACACGAGCACTTCAGCTTTAGCTCTTAATCTCGTACATCAAGTACACACATGCACAATTGAGCCTTCGCTCTTACTCCAAAGACTCTAGTAAGAGCTGCGTGAGTTGTCTTTAATTTACACACTTCACCCACACGTTCATTGAGCCTTCGCTCTTATTATATATACGTATTTACAATCTGCTGAGTTGTTACATTAAGTCATGTGAGTTTGTCATTTCAATTACACACTCGCACCCAGCAACACCCGAGCACTTGCTCAAGCACCTCACGCACCCTTTTGGCTTCAGCAGCCACTAAAATATAGCCATATCTCTATATTTTCAGCTGCGTGAGTTTCCCGGTTCGCTTGTGTACGTCTTTCAATTCCGGGTTTTACATTTCAAGTCGTGTGAGTTGTCTTTACATTTATACACAACACACACGCACACATTGGCGACCTTCGGGCCTATATATATATAGTTGTATCTCCCTTTCGGTTGGGTTTTACATTTCAAGTCGTGTGAGTTGTCTTTACATTTATACACAACACACACGCACACGTTGGAGACCTTCGGGCCCATATATATATAAAGTATTTCCCTTTCGCACTTTACATTTAAGTCGAGCGGTGTTTTACATTCAAGTCATGTGAGTTGTCTTTCAAATTATACACAACACACACACACACATTGAGCCTTTCCGCTCTTAAGATATAGCTATATTTCCCTTCCGCAATTTCCCTTCAACTATGTCTTTCAATTTCGGGTTTTAAAGTTCAGTTGTCTGAGTTGCATTGCATATCCGCCATACTCGAGATAGTGTGCATACCTGCATCAAATAACCCCGAACAACCCGTGTAAAAATGTCAAGACTTAGGCACTTGACGCACACACCTCATACCTAAGTAGATAAAACTCAAAGTCATAGATACGTGCAAACCCCACATAAATAAAATCTGCAATTAGACAAAGAAATCGATCAAATACTTTCATACCTTTTCAAAAAGGCCTTGCTTGTTTAAAATCGAGATTTCTGAGCGTACAAACTGACCCTTGAGCATCGGTTCAAGAAAGTTTGCGACGAAAAGAGCCCACTTGTCCACAGTCGCCCCCTAAGTCAGATATTTCAAAACTTACTTCGCTAGTTTGAGTAAGCTAGCTGGCACGCCCTTTAAAAGTGACTTAGACACGAAAAAAGGTTCGCTTCAGGCCTAAGAACCTGGAGTGAAAATTTTAGTGTGTCTACAGAAATTGGCACGCCCGGTGGGACGTGGGTCTTAAGAGAAATCGAACTTGGTCTCTTTTAATGGAGTTGTGGGTTGGGTTTAGGAAGTCTTATATTGGGTGGTCTAGAGAGGTTAGGGAAGAAGGTGGGTTTAGGGCTACGGTTTAGGTACTAACCGTGACTTGCAGCTCCACCCCAAGCCACCTCCACGCAGCCAAGCTCCACCATATGCGGCTCCACTCCAAGCTTGAAGAAGACGCCCCTTTGATTGGTGCAGCCCGGGCCTCAATGGCCCAATCCCAACACTCAAGGCAACAAGCCCAAGGCCACTAGGGCCCACTCTCTCTCCTCCCCATCTCTTTCACGTGAATGGGCTTCCCCTTTTGAGATTCACGTGTGCTGATTTTGGAGACCCCTCACCTCTATTTATAGACATTTGAGGTGGGTCTTGGATATGGGTCTTGAATTTGGTTCTGGGTATCTGGATCCGATCCAAACACAATTTAGAACTGGATCACGAATCTCGGATATTTTGAGATCCAGATCCGATCCAAACACTATTTGGATCTGGATCCGGATATTTTTGGATCTAGATCCAATCCAAATTTTTCTTCTGCTCCTTTGTTTTCAGTCCTTTCTGTTGCTTTTCACAGTCGGTTTTGAGTGGGCTCCGATTCATCGGTGACCCAACTTTGGCCTGGGTCTTCCCTAAGTCCTTCTTCCAACTGGTGCTCTGCTTTTCAAGACTTTTCGGCGTTTGTTTCGATCCGCCGTTTTGGTTTCTGGTCGGTTACTGGTGATATCGATCTCAGATTAACGCACGGATTCCGTTCTTCATTCTAACGGGACGTGTCTCGGACTTCTATCGACTTCATCAGGTTTTTGGCTTCTTTATGCATTTCAGAGCTGCTTTTCGCTTTTTTGACCCAAATTACGCTTTTGTCTCTCTGTCGGGCTTTTCTTCGAACGGGCTCTGCTTTCTCTTGTTTTTTATCTTGGGGATGGCTTTTGAAGTTCCGGGCTCGAATTCTTCTTCTTGCTTGGGCTCTCCTTTTGTCTTTTGAACCTACTTTGACATTTTAAAATAGGATTGTTGTCTTGGCTTTGAAAGAGCTTTTTGTGTTTTTAAGAGTTTTGAAATATAGAAAATTTGGGTGTTTACACATGCCCCTCTTTGGCATTATCCAAATTGATTTTGATAATGGCAAAGAAGAAACACCCCTTTTTGTGGGTTTTCTCTCAAATTTTCTCAAAAATACACCATTTCTCACTTCGTAAAAACCCTGTTTTCTTTTACTACGGGAGGGGAGTTTTAGCAAAACAAGGGGACTTTTCCTAGCTTTTTCCCAATGTATGATCATGCATGAACGACTTTTTGAATGCATGCATGAGAAAACATTTCTATTTTGGGGTTTTTGAGCCCGAAGAGAGCCTTTTGAGGCTGACTGCTCCGAGCAAGTTTTACCCATGTCTTTTTGAGATTCTTGGGTTTTCAAGCTTGGAGAGAGCCTTTTGAGGTTGTCTACTCCAAGCAGGTTCTACCCATTTGTCTTTTTGACTTTTGCGGGTTTTTGAAAATTTCTATTTCAAAAGGAACTCCTTTTAGCTTGTATCGAAAAGGACTTCCGATTTTTCATACTTCCCTTTATTCGGGTTTCAATACCTACTACTAAGTAGAGGTTTTTGGGTAGGAAATCTTGGAAAACATTTCAAAGTTCCTTTTCCTACAAAACAAAGTCGAGTTCTCAACCAAAATAAAATCTAAATAAGTAGATTGTATTCGTACTTTAGGATTTTCGTAGTTGAACCTTTTTCCTTGGGGATAAGCTGCAGGGATATGGGAAAGAGATACTACGGTCCCTTCTGAAGCGTCTTGTGGTTTTAGGCAAAGAGTCAAAAAATTGCTCTTTTGAGCTTTGGCTTTTTCTTTTTTTCACAGAGGGTCTCCCTTTGGAAATATTTTTTCATTAATCCCTCTTTTTTTTAAAGGAGAATACCTCTTTTGGAGGAGTTTCTGTATTCCCTGTTTATGAAGGAAAGACCTCTTTGGAGGAGTTTTTGTATTCTCATTTTTCTTTTGGACATAGCCAATTTTCCTTTTTTAGAGAGAAAGTAAAAATGGGGGAAGCTTATCCCATTGGTTACTCGATTCAATCGAGATCGCCCTATTTCTTAATAGCATCCGCTATTTGAAAATATTTTGACATTTTGAACAAGGCTCAATCTTGTAAGCCATGGATTTTTGAAATGTCGCCAATTTCGTTTTTGGAAGACTCTACTTTTCGTAAAGTATAAATTCCTCCCTTCAGGGTTATACAATAAACTTCGATCCTTCTTTCAAGAAGTTTCAAAGGAGTTCGATTTAAAATCATTTCGAAAGAATTTAACATAAAATCCTTTTGAATATTCAGGCATTTTCAGGTTTAGCTAATTTCTACCCACAACATCAACCAGTTTTTTTTTATTTTTGTTGCCCTTTTGAAGACATGGGGACATTCCTACTCGGGTTGCCACCTTTTTGGGCTTTCTTTGGGGTGATATGATATGAATATGATGCATGCTATGCACTCCATGTGACTTTGATGGAAATATATGCTTTTATGCAATGATGAACTGTAGACGCGCGAAAATCCCCGCCTCTTCGCCTCTTTCGGGGCTTGGAGTGGATCTTATCGTGCGTCTAAGGCCTATGTATACAAATAGGGCGTGCCAGCTAGCTTACTTAAGCTAGCGAAGATATATTTAACACTGACTTCTAAACGTGGCGACTGTGAGCAAGTAAGCTCTTGTCGTCGCAGACCTTCTTGCACCGATGCGCAAGGGTCAGTCTGTACGCTTTTGCAAAAATCAAGTTTTGGGGAGAAAGTCCACGAAGCGGTTTGAGGTGTCTATTTCGGGTCTTTAAGATGCGATTGCATGTTTTAGATCACGTGGATTTGCACGTGCCTAAATCTTTTCTTTTATCCCTTTTTGGGTCGCCTAGTTTGTGTGTTATGAACACTCCACTACATGGGCGAATTCGAGCGGGGCTTGCTTCGATGCAATATGCGTCCTACCTCGTGGTATGGCATAGATGCAATGCAAACTCACGCTACTCCAAAGGGAAAACCCGAAATGTAAAGACAATACTGAAGGGAAATAACAGAAGGGAAATAACCGAAGGGAAATAACCGAAGGGAAATAACCGAAGGGAAGTATGTATATATCTTATGTATATGAGCCCTTACTCGGGTCTTGCAAATAAGAGCGAAGGCTCAATGTGGGTGCGTGCTTGAATTGAAAGACTTACACACACGACATGAATTTAAACCCAAATATAAATTGCAGTATGGCCTTGACTAAGGTCTTGGGAATAAGAGCGAAGGCTCAATGTGTGTGAGAGTGCTTGAATTGAAAGACTACCCACACGACATAAATGAAACCCAAATATAACTGCAATAAGGCCTTTACTAAGGTCTTGGGAGTAAGAGCGAAGGCTCAATGTGTGTGAGAGTGCTTGAATTGAAAGACTACCCACACGACAAGAAATGAAACCCAAATAGTATAGGTCGGCCCTTACTTGGGTCTTTCAAATAAGAGCGAAAGCTCAATGTGTGTGAGAGTGCTTGAATTGAAAGACTTACTCACACGACAAGATGAAACCCAAATAGTATAGGTCGGCCCTTACTTGGGTCTTTCAAATAAGAGCGAAAGCTCAATGTGTGTGAGAGTGCTTGAATTGAAAGACAACGCACCCAACTTAAACAAAACCCTTCGAAAATGAAAGTATATATACACTTATATATTAGGGGCTGATTAGGCCCGTGTGTGTTCAAAATTGTGCACGACTAAGAGAGTGCACGTGTGTGGTTGTGCCAAGCCACGTTATTACAAGCGGGGGGAGACTATGCTCCGTTATTACAACCCCGTATCAAATTGAATCTCAAGCAAGTGTACGACTAAAGACCAAGTTTAGACACTTACGAGTAGCTGGTCCGTAGAGGTCTTGCTTGAGCGTGGGCTTGGCCTTGGGCTGCAAACGGGAGCTCCGCGAAGGTAGGTGATCAAGAGTGCTGGCCGGCTGCAAGTGGGGCGCGGGATAGGCGCCTCGGAGGTGGCCGGCGGCAAGTAGATGGCGCCTCAAGGTAAGGGGTTTAAATGGCTGAATGAGTGGGTTCTTAGGGTCACTAGGGGAGTTGGGAGTTTAGGGAAATTGGACCTAAGAGGTGAGCTGGTGGGAGGGCCGAGTAGGACACCTAGGGGAAAGCCGAATGGGACATGATAGCTAGGTAGTGGCCGGCAGCTTGGGTTATACTAGGTTCGGCTAGGTTTAGGTGGTGGCGGCAAAAGGGCTGAGATGAAGGTAGGATGGGTGGCTAAGAGTGGAGAGGTGGTAGAGAGGGGCTTTGAGGGAGTTTGGGGTACTTACCGAATGGGGAGAGGTGGCGGATGAAGTGGGAAGGTGGCGGGCAGGTGGCTGTCGGCTGGTTCGGTTGGGTGGAGGTGGTGGCGTCCGGCTGAGGGATGGTGGTGATGGAGGGAAGAGGGAAGGTGGCGGTGCAGGTGGTGGCTGGTGGAGCAGGTGGAGCTGTTGGGGAGTGGTCCCGGCTGGGTGAGAGATGGGAGAAGGAGAGGGCCCGGCTGGGTGGAAGGGTGGTTCCCACTTGGAAAACCCGCCCACAAGGAGGGGGGTTTAAATAGGGGATGGGTAGGTCGGTTAGGGCTGGGCTGTGGGTAGTGGTTAGGTGGTTTAGGTAGGGTGGTATGTAGATAAGGTGGGCTGGATGGGGTTGGGCCAGATATTTTAAAACTAGGGGTTTGGGTAAATCGTGGGCTAAGGGTGGTTTAGGGGTTTAGGGCTAGGTTAGGTGGTTGGGTTTTAGGGTGAGGTTTAGTGAGCTAGGTTAGGTGATTAGGCTAGGTTTAGGCTAGGATTAGGGAAATTAATCTAGGTTTAGGGAAGGATTAGGGAAGTGGGTTAGGTGATTAGGTTGGGATTAGGCCGGGATTAGGGAAGTGGGTTAGGTGATTAGGTTCAGATTAGGGGTGGATTAGGGGTTTAGGCTAGGTTTAGGCATTTTGGGTTAGGTTTAGGTGAAGGAGCTCCCTTAGCATGGCCCATAGACCTTGATCACCCCATGTTGGTGCAGCCCTAGGTTAGGTTTTAGCTAATTACAAGCTTAAACCCACTCAATTAGGCTAACCCACATGATTAACCCAAACTTGACACACAAGTCAAGCTTAATACAACACTCTTGATATTTTTCAACCCCACTCTCTCTCATGCCCAATATCCCACGTGAATCTCAAGTGGGCCCCACCTCCATTTATGAGAAGGTGATGTGGGCCATGGATATGGATATTGGATTGGATCTCTGGATCCAAATCCAAATCCAAGTCCACATATGGGTTTGGATTGGGATCTGGATATATATGGTCCAGATCCAATCCAAACTGAACTCTGACTCCTTCGAGCTGGGTTCGAAACGGACGATTCGTGCGGGGCCTGATAGCATCAGTACTCCGTCTGCGTTGGGTCTTCGCCAACATAGTCGTCCGCCTCCGTTTCTGCCTTCCAGAGATGCCTTCAAATGCTATTTTGATAAGAACAGGGTCTTGGACGTTCGAGATCCTGGGATGTGAATCAGATACAAGAGTTGCTGCGCCGGGCTCGACAGGTGCTCCGGTTCCGGGCTCTTCTTGGCTCTCCTGGTCCTGTCTTGATCGGGCCAAGCCACTTCGGGGTTTCAAAACGTGTTTTAAAAGGGTTTTCAAAAGCCATATTATATGTTTTAGAAAGATAAAGTTTAAAACATATGTACAGGGTTGTTTGGAAGGCTCCTGGGTTTCCAAACTCAAAATGCCCCTTTGGGGGCTGCTTGTATAAAACCAGATTCGTTTAAGAAATTCGTGGGATTTCGGGGTGTTTACATGAACACATGAAATGTATCTCACAAGTCATGAGGGAGATACATTTTTACGAAATTGGTTTTCCATGGAAGGTAAGTAGGGGTTGCATTTAAAAATGCCCCTAGCTTGATGGAGATGCATGATTTTACTCGGTCATATGGTGAAGGGCCATGGTTTTTCAAGGATTTTTGGGTGGACGATGGTATGTTCATGTCCATGCATTTTTATGGTTTTTCTAGCATGATCATGATACTTTTTAAGGATGGAAAACATAACCAGCCCTAAGTGATCGTCAGGGTCATCATATTTGATTTTGACTTGGTCTCCATGTTTTCATCATGGAACTCATGTATTGATAAAGCTAGGGCCCGCACAAATCGTCCACCTCGAAAAGCCAAGAAGGACCATCCAGAGAAAATTTGGATTGGATCTAGACCATAAATATCCATATCCATATCCAAATAGTGTTTGGATTTGGATTGGATCTAAATAGTGTTTGGATTGGATCGGATCTAGACCAAAATATCCAGATTCGTATCCATATAAATGTTTGGATTTGGATCGGATATGGATCCAAATTATCCAAGATCCAAGATCCAGATCCAAATAGTGTTTGGATCAGATATGGATTCCACGATCCAAACCCAAGACTCATATCCAAGACCCACTTCACTTGCCTATAAATAGGAGTGAGGGGGTCTCATAAATCTCACGTGAACTTGCTTGGGGAAGAGAGAGAGTGAGTGATAAACCTAGCCATGTGGGCTCAAGGTTGAGTGTGGGTCAAGCCTAGTGGGCTAAGTGGGCTGCATCCAAGGTGGGCTCGAGGAAGGGAGGCTGCAACCGCGCATGGAAGTGGGCTCAACCAAGAAGGACCGGCTCCAAGAGGTAAACCTAGCCCTAAACTAGCCTAGACTCGAACCAACCTAATCCTAACTAAACCTTAACTGAACCTAATTCAACCGAACTGGACCTAACCTAACCCCAACCGCCTCAAACTCTCCCTAACAAACCACCCTCACGTACCCGGCCAGCCGTGAGCCAACCGCGCCTACCGTGCCCCCCTTGACGCTTGTCGTGTGCCTCGGACGCCCAACGCGCTCCGTGCTAGCGCCCCGCGCCTTAGCGCCAGGCACCTTGGTGCCACCCGCTGTGCGCACTGACCTGTTGTGCGCCCTGTCCAGTGCCAAACGGCTGCCTGCTAGCTTCCACCTAGGACCGACCTTAGCCAGCCTTAGGGTCTGCCATCCTTTAGAGCCGTGTCCTCCTTTCAACCACAAGCCCACGGCCTGCTGGTGCAAGCCGTGTACCAGCTACCTAAATCAAAACCCCGCTAGGTGCCGACTGCACCTAGCCGATCACCTTGAAACCAAAACCCATACACCCTAGCCCGGCTGAGCCGTAGCTCCCTTGGCCACCTCCCTTGGCCGAACTCCCAAGACTCTAATAAGAGCCATATGCGCTGCAATTTCATTCGGGTTTTAAGGTTCAAGTCGTGTGAGTTTGTCATTTCAATTACACACTCACACCCAAGGAACACCCGAGCACTTGCTCAAGCACTCACGCACATTTTGGCCTTGGCAGCCCCTAAGATATAGACATATCTATATACTTTCAGCTGCGTGAGTTTTCCTGGTTCAGTTGTGTACGTCTTTAAATTTTGGGTGGTTAATTTTTAGTCGTGTGAGTTGCATTTCAATATATACACAACACACATGCACACGTTGACGACCTTCGAGCTCATATATATAGTTGTATCTCCCTTTCGGCTGGGTTTTACATTCCAAGTTGTGTGAGTTGTCTTTACATTTATACACAACACACACGCACACATTGGCAACCTTCGGGCCCATGTATATATACGTATTTACCTTCCACAATTTACATTCAAGTCGAGCGGGGTTTTACATTCAAGTCGTGTGAGTTGCCTTTCAATTTACACACAACACACACACTCACAATTGAGCCTTTCCGCTCTTAAGATATAGCTATATTTCCCTTTTGCAATTTCCCTTTTGCAATTTTCCTTCGGCTATGTCTTTCAATTTTGGGTTTTAAAGTTCAGTTGTGTGGGTTTGCATTGCATATCCGCCATACTATGAGATAGGGCACATACTTGCATCAAAGCAGCCTCGAACCACCCAGGCAAAATCGCCAAGACTTAGGCACTTGATGCATACATCTCATGCCTAAGTAGCTAAAATCAAAGACATAGGATACGTGCAAACCCCACGTAAATAAAATCTGCAACTAGACAAACTAAATCGATTGAACACTTTCATACTTTTCAAAGAAGGTCATACTTATTCAAAATCGATCTTTCTAAGCATACAAACTGACCCATGAGCATCGGTTAAAGAAGGTTTGCGACGAAAAAGAGCCCACTTGTCCACAGTCGCCCCCTAAGTCAGATATTTCAAAACTTACTTTGCTAGTTTGAGTAAGCTAGTTGGCATGCCCTTTTAAAAGCAACTTAGACATACGAAAAGGTTCACTCTAGGCCTAAGAACCCGAAGTGGAAATTTTCGCGTGTCTACAGATTTTGGCATGCCCGGTGGGACGTGGGTCTTAAAAAAAGTTTATTCAAATAAACAGACCTTTGGAAAAAAATTTCAAGAAAAAGTGTTTTAACTCTTTTGTGTTGCATTTTCATAGTTGGGTTTTAAAAGCATCGGAGCCATGTCAAGTCCAGGCTCCCAAGAAGTGTCTAGCCATGCCTCATGTGCATCAAGTTCTCATTCTAGGAAATTTTTGAAAACTCGAGATCAAAGAGAGGAAATTGAGGAGTTAAGAAGGGACTTTGAGGCCAAGATCGCTGCTCTTAGCCAAGAGGCTGAAGTAGCTGATTCGTGTTCATCACATGGCGAACCAAAGGCCAAAAAGAGATTTGAAAAAACTTGAAAACACAAGGAGAACTCCGCAATGGAAGGCAACCAATACCACGAATCCTTCACTCATAAGGATCGTAAAGCCCTACAGCAGCTACTGAAAGGGCAAAACAAAGAGAAAAGAAACCACGCCCTGTCTGATTTTCTTCCTTTAGACTATGAAACAGACAGTGACGATGAAATACCGAATTTCCATTTGTATGAATGCACGGGAGACCCTAGGTCTCACTTGCAACTTTTCTCTCGTCGAGCCCATAAGAAAAAGGACTCGATGAAATGGGTGTATTGGTTCCCTTTATCCCTCAAAGGCACAGCTTCCAAATGGCTGGCTTCCTACGATCTTAGTCAGTTCCTACTTTTGAAGAGTTAGCGAACTGCTTTATGCAAAGATTCTCGCATAACGTAGAAGTCACGTCCACCTTAAACACATTGAGGGATACGAAGCAAGGTATGAACGAAGATGTTCATGCCTTTATTGTTTGATGGAGGTCCCTCCTTGGGCAAGTACGAGAACCCATATCCGTGGGGTTCACAAAAATGCTCATCTTGGATAATTTTAAAAATGAGTTAAAAACCCTTCTCACTCCACGAAATCTCAACTTTTCATAAGTTGATTAAAAAAGCATCTCTTTTTGAAACGAACTTGAAGAAAGGGATTTACGACCACTTATAGAAAGGGAATGTGGTTTCAAAAACTTGCTTGGATAAACCTGGAACCTACGGGTTACCCACCATGGACAAAGGGGCAAAACCCCATAAAGTCACCAATATCCGGGTGGATCCAAGCCCGGCAAGCTCTTCTAAAAATTTCGAGAAATTTGAAAATAAAAGGGAGAAAAATTTACAAAAACCCTTTGAAAAATGGGAGTATACTCCGCTGGGGCAACCTGTGCTGGAGGTCCTAAGCCTCCTACCTACCCAAGGAATGATTGAACTCCCCGAAATTCTCGAGGGAATTACTTCCAAAGGGAGATTTTTAAACTGATTCTGCAAGTATCATCGACTCAAAGACCATGATACAAAGTAGTGTTTCTCCCTACTTAATAAGATTGAGAACTTGATAGCAGAGGGTTGGCTCCAAGTCACTGAGGAACCAGAGCCTGCCCAAGCTATCTTTAAAGAACCCTTCTCCAAACAAGCAAGTACCAGTGGGAAGGGCAAAGAGGTATGTACTCTCACATTTTCGAAGAGTCTAGTGCATGCATGTCATTCTGGTTTTACTACTTGTGCATCTACTCTCATCCTTCATAGAAAACTCGCCCAAGTAGTGATCCGGGGACCATCCAGAGTTTCGTCCCCGGTTAAACCTGTTTTAAAAATTCAAGGTGCTCCAAAGCACACGAATAGAGCCACGATAGGTGCGAGCCCTAGGTTGATCATGGGGGAGGTGACTAGGTCCGGAAGGATCTATCAACCCCCACATCTACAAAATGCTAAAAAGGTTGTCAGTATACCTGGCCCCTCCAAAGCATGTATCCCTAGAGTCTCGCCAAAAGCGAACAAAGGAAAAGTTGTTTTCACCTTGTACGATTTCAAAAATCATCTTTTAAAGATTCCTATTAACATATCCATCCTAGAGCTCATAGAAACCTCGCCTAGGCATAGACTGGTTTTAGAGAAAATTCTAGAAAGAGCCAAGGTTAGCTCAAACATAACCCCGGAGTCCCTATCAACCCAAGTGGCGTCTATAGGTGCAAAAATACCCATTGTGTTCTCAGAAGACGATGTAGAAAGACCCTACGAAGCCCACAACCAAGCCCTACATATCAAGGTGGTATTGAATTACCACTCTCTAGATAGGTGCCTAGTTGATGGGGAGGAGGTCTCAACATCCTTCCACTCTATGTGGCGTATCAAATCAGAGTCACCTTGACTTCCGTGAACCCAAGCCCCATCGTGATCACTGGATATGATGGAAATGCGTCTAGACCCTTAGGATCCATAGAACTACCCATGGAAACAGGAGGGATAGCTCACATGGGGGTGTTCCATGTCTTGGACATCCACCCCCACTATAACCTATTGCTGGGAAGGCCCTAGATACATAGCCTGCATGTTGTGCCGTCCACCTTCCATAGGTGTGTCAAAATCCCTTTCAAAAACCAAGTCGTAGTAATCCTAAGTGAGAGTCACCCTCAACTTCAGGGAATACAGAATTTTCCCTGCTTGTCGAGTTCTCAGGCCTACGAGGCCAAACTGGGGTAGACCGTGGTCGAGCCACCAAAGCTCACACTCCAAATACCTAGGAAAGTGTTGTGTATCAAGGGGAAGCCCAAGGCTAGCCCACTTAAAACCATCACGATCCTAGGAAAGGCCAAGAGTCGTCCATTTCAAAAAACCCTGGACAAAAAGCCTTATGTGCATAACATGGATGATAGCAAGTTCCAGGACCACGACTTATATGAAAATTTCTCCAAAAACAAAAAATCATGGAACATGCTACTGAACATGAGGTATATGCCATACAAGAGTCTAGGGGCACAAAACCAAGGTCTCCTAGAACCCATACTGCCTAGGGCCAACCCAAGCCGATATGGTATCTGTTATACTCCCAAATTACCACCAGAGCCCCCACTTGTGGCCACCTGGGTCAAGGGTGCCCTGGAGCCTACCCAAGTAGAAACCTACGATTTAGACCTCTTGTTTAGAGTCTAACTCGTTGCATTTTCCTTTGTAGGTATGATGGAAGATCCCTCAACGAAAAACACAAAAAAATTGGAAAAACTAGAAATTCAAAAAATTGAAAAACCCCAAAAACCAAAAATATTTGAAAAAGATGAAAAACTCGAAAAAAGAGTTGTTTGTATAGTTCCTAAAGTTTTGGTTTTACAAAAACCCAAAAATTTTGAAAATTTAGAAAATATCAAAAACAAAACCCTGTATGTAGCTGCTCCTGGTAAAAACTTGGCAAAAGCCAAGGATTTCGAAAGAAAAGTTGTCTTCATAACAAGACCAAAAATTTCGAAACCCATAGAAATCCCAAGTCAAAAACCAGGTATTTTCAAAACCCATGCATCAAGCTCAAATTCCCAAGGATTTAGAAACCTCAAGAATGATCAAAGCCCGGAGGTAGATCCCCTTGAGGAAGATCCCACTTCCGAGCTCCTATAATTTCATAAAATTCTCAATTTTGAAAAACCTTCGAATTCAGTAGGAGGAGATTTCATAGAGATAAACCTAGGGAGTGATTCAAAGCCCAAGCACATTAAGATAGGTGCATGTTTGCATGAGCATTAAAGATCATCATTCATTGCATTTTTAAAAACCTACATTGATGTGTTTGCATGGATGTATGAAGACATGCCGGGTATAGACCCAAGAGTCGTAGAGCATCGTCTTCCCTTAGATTCGGATGCAAAACCCATAAAGCAAAAGCTTAGGAAGATACATCCGAACGTGCACTCACAAGTCAAGGAAGGTTTAGAAGATCTCCTAAAATCTGGATTTATAAAACCCATTGCATACTCTGATTGGTTGTCAAACATTGTTGTTGTTCGAAAAACCAGTGGAAAAATTCGAATATGCATCGACTTTAGAAACCTGAATAAGGCCACTCCAAAGGATAACTTTCCTTTACCCAACATTGATTTGATAGTCGATAGTACTGCAAATCATGAGATGTTTTCGTTCATGGATGGCTATTCAGGGTATAACCAAATCAAATTAGCCCCACAAGATCAGGCTAAAATTGCTTTCACAACCCCATGGGGCACGTACTGCTATACAGTTATGTCCTTTGGTTTGAAAAATGCCGGCGCCACCTACCAAAGAGCTATGACTACAATCTTTCACGATCAGATTCATGAGCTCATAGAGGTATATGTGGATGATCCCTTGGCTACGTCAAAAACTCAATGCACTCATCTCGAATGTTTGCAAAAGATTTTTGTAAGGCTTAGGCTTTACAAAGTAAAGCTAAACCCTCAAAAGTGCGTGTTTGGAGTAGAATCCGGGAAGCTTTTAGGATTTATGGTGAGCCAAAGGGGCATTGAAGTCGACCCCTCTAAGTGTAGAGCCATCATAGACATGGCTCCACCTTCCAACCTCACGCAGATTCGTAGCCTCCAAGGTCGTCTACAATCCATTCACAGGTTTATTTCAAACCTTGCAACTAGATGCAAACCCTTCAACAAGCTTTTAAGAAAAGGGAAGAAATTTTTATGGGATGACGATTGCCAAAATCTTTCGAAAGATTAAAACCATATTTAGTTAATCCCCCTATTTTAAACCCTCCAAAGCAAGGAAAACCTCTTCTACTATACATATCTGTGCATACGAATGCTTTGGGTGCCTTGTTAGCTTAAAACGAGGATGATACCCATAAGGAGTATGCCATCTACTACATTTCGAAAACTCTCTTGGCTTATGAAAGGAACTATCAAGCCATGGAGAAGACGTGCTTGGCCTTGGTGTGGGCCTACCAGAAATTTCGACACTACTTCCTAGATCATGAGATCTGGATAATGTCTAAGCTTGATCCAATCAAGCACTTATTCAAAAAACCCATCCTCACGGGTAGGTTCGGTAAATGGCAACTCCTCTTGATGGAGTATGTCCTAAAATACCACCATCAAAGCTCCATTAAGGGGCAAGCCCTAGCAGACTACGTGACTGACTTCCCCTTAGAGGATGCATATCCCACACTTGATGAAATGCCTGATGAAGACATATTGCTAAACCAATTTCAAAACCATATTTTGGCAAACTGTTTTGAAATCCAAGTGTGGAAGATGCACTTCGATGGGGCACGAAATGAAAGAGGGGCTGGTGCCGGGGTCATCCTCATATACCCTGAAAAGGGAGAGATACCCATAGCCATTCGCCTAGATTTCGAATGTTCCAACAACATAGCCGAGTATGAAGCACTCATACAAGGCTTAAAAATTTCAAAAACTCTAGGGGCATTGTGCATTGAGGTCTTTGGAGATTCATTACTCGTTATAAACCAAGTTTTAAAATTTTGGCAAGTTAGAAACGAAAAGCTTCTTCCATATCACGAGTTAGCCACTCGATTGGTCGAATCCTTTCAATCGTGCACACTCACACACGTAGGAAGAGAGGATAACGGCATTGTCGATGCCCTCTCATACTTGGGTTCAGTCCTAAGGGTCTATCCCACTTTGGGAACCAGACCCTTAGAAATATGGCATTCGCCCACTCCATCCACACACGATTTGAAAATTTACCAAAACAACCCAGATTCTGATGAAAAACCATGGTTTTATGACATAAAGTGCTTTTTAGAAAATGGGGGATTTGTTGAAAATGCCACATCCAAGGATAAGGCATTCATCCAAACAATTTCTACCCGATATACGATTTTGGGTGGGTTTTGTACAAAAAGAGTTTTACTAGCATCTTACTGAGGTGTGTCGACCTAGAGGAGGCTAGGATTATTATGCATGAATTCCACGAGGGAGAGTATGGAGGTCATGTTAATAACAATATGATGGCGATGAAAATACTTAGAGCGGGTTATTTTTGGTCCACTCTGAAAAAGGATTGCCACGATCATGTTAGGAAGTGTCATCCATGTCAAGTGCAAGGGTACTTCATTCATATCCCTTCATCTTCATTGCATTCCGTGGTCAGCCCCTGGCCATTTACCATGTGGGCATTTGATATTGTAGGACCAATATTTTTAAAGGCATCAACTGGGCATAGGTTCATTTTAGTAGCCACTGAGTACTTTTCCAAATGGGTCGAAGCCACCTCCCTGACCAATGTCCAGGGGCAACATGTGGTGGCTTTCATTAGGAAAAATATCTTAGCTCGATTTGGAGTTCCAAGAGACCTAGTGTCCGATAATGGCACCCCAATAAAAAACGAGCGGATGGCCAAGTTGTCCAACACCTACGGCATAACTCACCACTTCTTATCGCCTTACTACCCTCAAGGCAATGGCCAAGCCGAAGCCACCAATAAGACTCTCATTAGTATTATTGAGAAAACTTTAGAGAAGGGTAGGACGTGGCATAAGAAGCTGGATGAAGCCTTATGGGCTTATAGGACTTCCATCCGAACTCCCACAAATGCCACACCATTTGAGTTGGTCTATGGCACAAACTCCATTCTCCCCATTCATGCCAAAATTCATTTATTTCATACATCCATGGCACTCGACCTTCCCCTAGGGACGCTACAGCATGCTAGAATGGTTGAAGTGGACTTGTTAGATGAGAGGCGACTCCTTGCTATGGATCATGCTCATGCATACCAGCAAAGGATAGCCCAACACTATGAGAAGCATATGAGACCTCGCCACTTTAAAGTGGGAGACCTTATGCTCAAAATCATCCAATATCGTGGCCCACATCTACTTGGAAAGTGGCGAACCAAGTGGGATGGCCCTTATGTTGTGCGTGGAACCACCACGAACAATGCATACTAGCTAATCGATGTTGAGGGTATGAACTTAGCCGACCTTATGAATGCTCAATTTTTGAAAAAATACCATGTGTAGGGTCAACCCTAAATGAGAGACTCGATTGCTTGTGAAAGAGCGGAGTTTTCCAAAACCAATGGGTCACATTTCAAAAATCCTTCTTCTTACTGTAAACACCCCAAAATCCAAATATTTTCCAAAACCAAACGCCTGGTTCGAAAATCAGCTCAAAAAGACAAGTTTGGAGATTTCAAAAAAAACTCACGAACTCAAACAATTCATAACTCTATTTTCCAACCCTGTTCAAAACATGAAAAATCTTGAAAGTAGACGAAAGTCCTATTTTTGCAAAAGCCCAGATGAACAGGTAAAGCCTGGTCCAAAGCAGTTGCAACAGAGATTCAGAAAATTCAAAGAGCAAGCCTAGCCCGATCAAAGGCCAAATTCAAAGATAAAAGAGGAGCCCCGGGCCGCAAATGGACTTCAAGCCAGAAGCATCAGAGGCCCATCCAACAGTGTCCCTGAAATCACGAACAATCCAAGTCGAAAACAACCAAAATCAGTTGAAACAGAGTCTGAAAAGGCGAAAAGGAGCTTGGACGATGAAATGGGGAAAAACCCCGCTTAAGATGGATCATTGATAAACTCAAGGCCCGCACGAAGCGTTCGACTCAAGACGCCAAGAAGGAGAGAAGAAGAAAAAAATTTGGATCAAATCTGGATCCAAATATCCAGATCCAGACCCAAGATCCAGATCCAAACAAGACTTGGATTGGATCTGGATTTCAGAATCAATCCAGGATCCAATATCCACATAAGAAACCTATAAAAGGACGTGAGGGGCTGGTGGAAAGGGGCTGGAAATTTTTTCTTGTTTCACATCCTTACTTGGGTTGGAGAGAGAGAGAGAGAGAGAGAGGAAAAGCAAGTCAAGAAAAGGGGCTTGACTTGGCCTTTTCATGGTGGGCTGAAATTGTGGGCTTTGTTCTTGTGGGCTGCAAAATTATTTCACGCCAAGGCTTGGTGCTGCAACTCACGTGGATCCGACAGCCGTGGATGGTCCGTTTGATGTGAAGACTTGGTGCGTGGAAACCACTAAAAACCGTGGCTAAGGTAAGTCCCTAGAACCCACCTAAACCACTCTCTTCTAGCCTTTCTAAACCACCCATACCACCTCTTAAAAATCCAGCAAAGTCCAGCCAAGAAGCTGGCCGAACTTCACTAAAAGCTGCCTTAGTTTCACCCAAATCCGTCCCCACCTAATACCAGTCCAAGCTCAGCCATTGGCTAACCGAGCCCACCCTAGACCAGCCTCGTTTAGTACCTAAATCCTAACTCTCTAAACCACCCAATACCGTTGATAAAATCCAGCAACTTTCAACCAACTAAGAGCTAGCCGAATCTTGCTAAGATCGAGCCTAGTTCTACCCAAGATCGTCTCCACCCAAGCCCACACCAAGCCCGGCCAATAGCTGGCCGCGCTCACCCTAGGTTTGTCCTATTAGGTCCCCCAAAGACCAACCTAACCTAAACCCAAGATTGATCAGCTCGGCCACCCTTGGCCGAGCCATTTCCCTTTAGTCCTTTCATCACAAATCCTACCTAAACCATCCATTAAAAACCTACCTAGCTCGGCCACCATTTGGCCGAGCACTCCCTTAGGGCATCCCTTGAGTGTTTTGCCTAGAACTACCCATGGAGCATCACCCAACTCGGACCCTAGCTGGTCGAGTATCACCTTAGGATTTGGACTAAAACCCTACCTAAGCCTTTCACCTTAGAGCTGGCCCTAGATCCCCTACACCTTTGCCTTAATTTTGTTCGAATCCCACCCAAAACCATAGAGCCTTCGTGTGCCGACATAGCCTAGATCGCAAATTAGGACCAAAACTCCACGCATCGGATCGGTTCGCAGCGAGAGGTCCATCCAACGGTTATATCCAAGGTCGGATCCCATTGATAAAGAAAGCCCAAGCAGACTAAGTGTAAGTGCTCGAACCTGGTTCTTTACGCTGTTTCAAATTCAATTAAATTTGATACGGGGTTGTAATAATGGAGCGTAGTCTCCCCTCGAGATGTAATATTATGGTTTGAAACACGAATCACACACGTACACTCGAGCCTTTCCGCTCTTATCTGCACACCTTTTTGCACACAAAACGGGCCTCAACAACCCATAGGATATAGCTCTATTTATATACATTCAGCTGGGTTTTAAGGTTCAAGTCGTGTGAGTTGTCTTTCATTTTATACACTCAAAGCACTCACTCACATTGAGCCTTTCCGCTCTTACATATATATACGTATTTCCCCTTTCAGCTGGGTTTTTAAGGTTCAAGTCGTGTGAGTTGCCCTTTCAATTTATACACTCAAAGCACTCACTCACATTGAGCCTTCTCGCTCTTAAGATATAGCTATATATATTTTCCCTTCCGCATCTAAGATATAGCCATATTTTCCTTTCTGCTATTTTCCTTCTGCTATGTCTTTAAATTTCGGGTTTTTCCTTCAAGTTGTGTGAGTTTGCATTTCATATCCGCCACACTCGAGATAGACAGCATACTTGCATCGAACCAGATTGATCAAATCGTGTAGTACTTGCCTTAAATCGAGCACTGGATGCACACAACTACACGCCAAAATTGGCTAAAACCCGAGAGACATAGGAGCGCATAGATCCCATGTATAAAAGTTGCAAATTTGACAAAACCAATCGATAAAACACTTTCAAAGTTTTCAAAAAGAGTCGTGTTTGTAAATCGAGTTTTCCTAAAGCATACAGACTGACCCTTGCGCGCCGGTGCAAGAAAGTCTGTGACGAAAAGAACCCACTTGTCCACAGTCGCCCCAAAAGTCAGATATTTTCAAAAATCACTTCGCTAGTTTGAGAAAGCTAGCTGGTATGCCCTTTTTAAAGCGACGTAAGCACGAAAAGATTCGCTTCAGGCCTAAGAAACCGGAGACGAGGATTTTCCGTGTCTACAGATTTGGCACGCCCGGTGGGACGTGGGTCTTTAGGAAAAATCGATACAAAACAAACCAATCTCTAAAAAAAATCATTTTTTTCAAAGAAAAGTGTTTTAACTCTTTGTCTTCTTGCATTTCATAGTTGGATTTAAAAGCGTCGGAGTCATGTCGAGTTCAGACTCCAATGAAGTGTCTAGTCGGTTCTCATGCTCTTCAACTTCTCATTCTACAAGATCTTTGAAAAATCGAAAACAAAAAGAGGAAGAGTTAAGAAGAGAATAGGAGGCCAAGATCGCTGCTCTCAGCCAAGAGGCTGAAGCAGCTGATTCGTGTTCGTCACATGGCGAACCAATAAAGGCCAAAAAGAAGTTTGGAAAAACTCGTAAACACAAGGAGACCTCCGAGATGGAAGGCAACCAATACCTCGATTCCTTCACTCACAAGGATCGAAAAGCCCTACAGCAGTTGCTAAAGGGGCAAAATAGAGAGAAAACAACGTACGTCCTGTCTGATTTTCTCCCTTTAAATTACGAAACAGACAGTGACGACGAAATACCGAATTTCCATCGGTATGATGGCACGGGAGACCCTAGGTCTCACCTACAGCTTTTCTCTCATCGAGCCCACAAGAAAAAGAAGGACTCGATGAAATGGGTGTATTGGTTCCCCTTATCCCTCAAAGGCACAGCTTCTAAATGGCTGGCTTCCTACGATTTGAGCCAGTTCGCAACTTTTGAAGAGTTGGCGAACTGCTTCATGCAAAGATTTTCACACAATGTAGAAGTCATGCCTACGTTGAACACTTTGAGAGATACGAAACAAGGTATGAACGAAGATGTGCATACATTTATCGTTCGATGGAGGTCTCTCCTTGGGCAAGTACGAGAACCCATATCCGAAGGATGCGCAGTAATGCTCATCCTGGACAATTTCAAAACTGAATTGAAAACTCTTCTTTCTTTACATGAAATCTCTACTTTTCACAAACTGATTAAAAAAGCATCTCTTTTTGAGACAAATTTGAAAAAAGGGGTTTACGACCACCTGTGGAAAGGGAGCGTAAATTCAAAGACTCGCTTGGAAAAGCCTGGCAATTACGGGCTACCCACCATGGACAAAGGGGAAAAACCCCATAAGATCACCAACGTCCGGGTAGATCCAAGGCTGGCGAGCACTTCAAAGAATTTCAAAAATTTTGAAAACAGAAAAGACAAAAAAATACAAAAACCATTTGAAAAATGGGAGTACACTCCACTGGGGCAACCTGTGTCGGAGGTCCTAGACCTCCTACTCGCCCAAGGCATGATCGAACTCCCTAAAATCCCCGAGGGAATCACTTCCAAAGGGAGGTTTTTGAATCAATTCTGCAAGTATCATCGACTCAAAGGCCATGATACAAAGCAGTGTTTTTCCCTCCTAAACCAAATCGAGAACTTGATATTAGAGGGTCGGCTCCAGGTCACTGAGGAACCGGAGCCTGCCCAAGCTATTTTCAAAGAACCCATCCCCAATCACGCAAGTACCAGTAGGAAGGGCAAAGAGGTATGTGCTCTCACGATTTCAAAGAGTCTAGCACGTACATATAAGTCTGGTTTTTCCACTTGTGCATCTACACTCATCCTTCGTAGGACATCTGCCCAAGTAGTGATTCGGGGACCACCAAGAGTTCCGTCTCTGATTAAACCAGTTTTGAAAATTCAAGGTGCTCCAAAACAGTCGATTAGAGCCTTCTTAAGCGCGAACCCTAGGTTGATCGTGGGGGAAGTGAAAAGATCCGGGAGGATCTATCAACCCCCACATCTGCAAAATGCTAAAAAAGTGGTCAATGTGCCTGGCCCTTCAAAAGCGTGTATTCCTGGAGTTCTGCCCAAAACGGACAAAGGAAAAGTCGTTTTGAACTTGTATGATTTCGAAAACCATCTTTCAAAGATTCCCATTAACATGTCCATCCTAGAGCTGATACAAACCTCGCCTAGGCATAGACTCGTGTTAGAAAAAATTCTAGAAAGAGCAAAGGTTAGTTCGGACATAACCCTAGAATCCTTGTCCAATCAAGTGGCGTCCATAGGTGCAAAAACACCTATCATGTTTTCGGAAGAGGATCTCGAAAGACCCTACGAAACCCATAATCAGGCCCTACACATCGAGGTGGTATTGAATCACCACTCTCTAGATAGGTGCCTAGTTGACGGGGGAGGAGGGCTCAACATCCTTCCGCTTCACATAGCACATCAGATTGGAGTCACCTTGACTTCCATGAACCCAAGCCCCATCGTAATCACTGGATACGATGGAAATGCGTCCAGACCTTTAGGATCCGTTGAACTTCCCATGGAAACGGGAGGGATAGCTCACGTGGGGGTATTCCATGTTTTGGAGATCCACCCCCACTACAACCTATTGCTGGGAAGGCCTTGGATACACAGCCTGCATGCTGTGCCGTCCACCTTCCATAGGTGTGTTAAAATCCCTTTTGAAAACCAAGTCATTGTGATCCTAAGTGAGAGTCATCCACAGCTTCAGGGGATTCAAAATTCCCCATGCTTTTCAAGTTCCCAGTCCTACGAGGCCAACTCAGGGCAAACCGTGGTCGAGCCACCAAAGCTCACCCTTCAGGAACCTAGGAAGGTCGTACACATCCAGGGGCTGCCCAAGGCTGAACCACTCAAAACACTAACCATCCCAGGAAAATCCAAGCGTCCACTATTTCCAAAACCCCTGGACAGAAAGCCTTATGTGCATAACATGGATGATAGCAAGTTCCAGGATCACGAATTATATGAAAAATTTTCCAAAAACAAAAAATCGTGGAACATGTTATTGAACATTGGGTATATGCCATACAAAAGTCTAGGGGCACAAAATCAGGGTCTCGTAGAACCCATCTTGCCCAAAGTCAACCAAAGCCGACACGGGATCGGCTATACTCCCAGAATACCGCCAGAACCACCCCCTGTGACCACCTGGGTCAAGGGTGCCCTGGAGCCTACCCAAGCAGAAACCTACGATTTAGATCTCTTGTTCGGAGTCTAACTAGTGGTGTTTTTCCTTCGTAGGTATGATGGAAGATCCCTCAATCAAAAATCCAAAAACATTTGAAAAACTCGAAATTCAAAAAATTGAAAAATCCCAAAAACCAAAAACATTTGAAAAAGATCAAAAACTCGAAAAAAGAGTTGTTTGTATAGTTCCTAAAGTTCTTTCCTTACAAAAATCCAAAAAAATCAAAAATTCGCAAAATACCAAAAACAAAATCCTGTATTTAGCAGCTCCTAATAAAGGTTTTGAAAGAGAAAAGAATTTCGAAAAGAAAGTCCTCTTCATAAGAGGACCAAAATCTTCAAAACCTGCAGAAAATCCAAAACAAAAACCAAGCGTTTGCGAAAACTATGCGTCAAGTCCAAATTCCCTAGGATTTAGAAGTCTTGAGAATGATCAAGGCCCAGAATTGGATTCCCTCGAGGAAGATCCTACTTCTGAGCTCCCTGAATTTCATAAAATTCTCGATTTTGAAAAACCTTCGAAATCAGTAGGAGGGGATTTTATAGAGATAAACTTAGGGAATGATTTAAAGCCGAAACTCATTAAGGTAGGCACATGTCTGCATGAGCACGAAAAAGCATCATTTATTGCATTTTTGAAAACCTACGTTGATGTGTTTGCATGGACATATGAAGACATACCGGGTATAGACCCGAATGTTGTAGAGCATCGTCTTCCCTTAGATTCAGATGCAAAACCCATAAAACAAAAGCTTAGGAAGATACATCCGAATGTGCATTCACAAGTCAAAGAGGGTTTAGAAGATCTGTTAAAAGTCGGATTTATAAAACCCATTGCGTATTCTGATTGGTTATCCAATATAGTTATTGTTCGAAAAACCAGTGAGAAAATTCGAATATGCATCAATTTCAGAAACCTGAATAAAGCCACCCCAAAAGATAATTTCCCTTTACCAAACATTGATTTGATAGTCGATAGTACTGCAAATCATGAAATGTTTTCATTCATGGATGGCTATTCAGGATATAACCAAATCAAACTAAGCCCATGAGATCAGGCTAAAACCGCTTTTACAACCCCATGGGGCACGTACTATTATACAGTCATGCCCTTTGGTTTGAAAAATGCTGGCGTCACGTACCAGAGAGCTATGACCTCGATCTTTCACGATCAAATTCATGAGCTCGTAGAGGTATATGTAGATGATCTCCTGGCTAAGTCAAAAACTCGATGCACTCATCTCGAATGCTTACAAAAGATTTTCGAAAGGCTTAGACTTTACAACATAAAGCTAAACCCTCAAAAGTGCGTATTCGGTGTAGAATCCGATAAGCTTTTAGGATTTATGGTAAGCCAAAGGGGCATAGAAGTCGACCCCTCTAAGTGTAGAGCCATCATAGACATGACTCCACCCTCCAATCTCACGCAGATTCGTAGCCTCCAGGGTCGCCTAGAGTCCATTCGCAGGTTTATCTCAAACCTAGCAACTAGATGCGAACCCTTCAACAAGTTGTTGAGAAAGGGTATGAAATTTTTATGGGATGACGAGTGCCAAAAATCGTTTGAAAGGTTAAGGGCGTACTTAGTTAATCCCCCTATTTTAAACCCTCCAAAACCAGGAAAACCTCTTCTACTTTACATTTCTGTGCATACGAATGCCTTGGGAGCTCTGTTAGCTCAATACGAGGATGACACTCACAAGGAATGTGCCATATACTATCTTTCGAAAACTCTCCTGGCTTACGAAAGGAATTATCAGGCCATGGAGAAGACGTTCTTGGCCCTAGTTTGGGCCTGCCAGAAATTTCGACACTATTTCCTAGATCATGAGATCTGGATAGTGTCCAAGCTTGACCCAATCAAGCACTTATTCGAAAAACCCATTCTCACTAGTAGATTGGGCAAATGGCAACTCCTTCTAATGGAGTATGATTTGAAATACCATCACCAGGTCTCCATTAAGGGGCAAGCCCTAGCAGACTACGTGGCTGAGTTCCCCCTAGAAGATGCGTATCCCACACTCAATGAAATGCTTGATGAAGGCATATTGCAAAACCATTTTCAAAACCACATTTTGGCAAATTCCTTCGAAAACCAAGTGTGGAAGATGTACTTTGACGGGGCACGAAACCAACGAGGGGCAAGTGCCGGGATCATCCTCGTATCCCCCAAAAAGGGAGAAATCCCCATAGCAATTCGCCTAGATTTCGAATGTTCCAACAATATAGCCGAGTATAAAGCACTCATACAAGGTTTAAAAGTTTCGAAAACTCTAGGGGCAGCATGCATCGAGGTTTTTGGAGATTCCCTCCTTGTTATAAACCAAGTTTTAAAAATTTGGCAAGTTCGAAATGAAAAACTGCTTCCATACCACGAATTGGCCACTCGACTGGTCGAGTCGTTCCAATCGTGTACTCTCACACATGTAGGAAGAGAGGATAATGGCGTTGCTGATGCCCTCTCATCCTTGGGTTCAGCCCTAAGGGTCGATCCCACTTTGGGAACCAGACCCCTTGAAATCTGGCACTCACCCACTCCTTCCATACACGATTTGCAAATTTGCAAAAATAACCCTGATTCTGATGAAAAACCTTGGTTTTATGACATAAAGAATTTTTTAGAAAATGGGGGATTCACTGAGGATGCCACATCTAAAGATAAGGCATTCATCCGAAAAATTTCCACTCGATACACGATTTTGGGAGGGGTTCTGTACAAAAAGAGTTTTACTAGCATCTTACTAAGATGCGTCGACCTAGAGGAGGCTAGGACTGTTATGCATGAATTCCACGATGGAGAATGTGGAGGTCATGTCAATGCCAACATGATGGCGATGAAAATACTTAGAGCATGTTATTTTTGGTCTACCTAGAGAAAGGATTGCCACGATCATGTTAGGAAGTGTCACCCGTGTCAAGTGCATGGTCACGCCATTCATATCCCCTCATCATCACTGCATTCCGTGGTCAGCCCCTGGCCATTCACCATGTGGGCATTTGATATCGTAGGACCAATTTTTCCAAAGGCCTCAAACGGACACAGGTTCATTTTAGCAGCCACTGAGTATTTTTCCAAGTGGGTCAAAGCCGCCTCCCTGACAAATGTCCAGGGACAACACGTGGTGGCCTTCATTAGGAAAAACATCTTGGCTCGATTTGGAGTTCCAAGAGATCTTGTGTCCGATAATGGCACCCCATTTAAAAATGCGGATGGTCAAGCTGTGCAACAAGTATGGCATAAATCATCACTTCTCATCGCCTTACTACCCTCAAGGCAACGGCCAAGCCGAAGCCACCAACAAGACTCTCATCAGCATTGTTGAGAAAACCTTAGAGAAGGGTAGAACATGGCACGAGAAGTTGGATGAAGCCTTATGGGCTTATAGGACTTCCATCCGCACTCCCACAAATGCCACGCCTTTTGAGTTGGTTTACGGCACAAACGCCGTTCTCCCCATCCATACACGTCTGCATTCATTTCATACATCCATTGCACTCGACCTCCCCCTAGAGACGCTTCAGCATGCTAGGATGGCCGAACTAGATCTATTAGATGAGAGGCAACTCCTTGCTACGGACCATGCTCACGCATACCGACAAAGGATCGCCCGACATTATGAGAAACATATGAAACCTCGCCACTTTGAAGTGGGAGAGCTCGTTTTGAAAATCATCCACCATCGTGGCCCACATCCACTTGGAAAGTGGCAGCCCAAGTGGGATGGCCCCTACGTCGTGCGTGGAACCACCACGAACAATTCTTATTGGTTAACCGATGTCGAGGGTAGGAATTTAGCAGATCCAATCAATATTCAGTATTTGAAAAAATATCATGTATAGGGTCTGAGTTAAATTCCCCTTTTATGAAAATATTTTAGGGAAAACCACTTTGAAACTTCGAAACCAAGGATCAAAGGTAAGTTGGGTAACCCTGAATGAAAGAATCGACATTTTGTGAAAAAGCAGAGCTTTCCAAATACGTGGCTACATTTCAAAATCCTTCTTCTTACAAAGAAAGGCTGAATTCAATATAGCAAGATACTTGCAAGTTGTATGTGCTATTTCTAAATAGGCTAACCTAGAATGGATCAAGTATGACCTTGGGATAAGTCCTCCCCTATTCTCTTCTCCTTCCAAAAGGAAAACTTGGCCACAACAAAGGGAAATCCCTGCCAAAAATCTGTTTCTCAAAGAAAGAAAAATAAATCAAAAAGAAAATTCAAGTCTTCTATGAAAGAGAGGGATAAAAGAAAAAATACTCCCAAAGGGAGACGCTCTATGAAAAAAAAAAAAAAAAGAAAGAAAAAGGCCAAAAGGCTCAAAAAGAGCAGTTTTCCGCCTTCTTTGCCTCAAACCACGGGACACTTCAGAAGGGACCGTGGTACTTCTTTCCCATCCCTATGACTTATCCCGAGCGAAACATGGTTCATTTCAGGGAATCCTAAAGTAAAAATAGGATTTACTTACTTGAATTTCGTCTTGTTTGAGAATACGACGTTTTTAGTAAGACGTAAAAATTTTGAAATGTGGCTTGTTTTCTCATAAAACCTCTGCTAGATTAGCAAGTGTCGAGACTCGAGTAAAGGCAAACACAAGGAGCTAAAGGTCCTTAGGATCGATGGTTCAGAAAAGCTTTCCCTCTTAAAACGAATTTCAAAAAAAACTCGAACATCGAGTATACGTAAGGCCCGCTCACTTGGAGCAGCAGGTTTTCATAAAATCTCAAAAGTTCGACCATAAATCTGGTCTCTAGGAGGTCGCCCTTTTCTGGCACTTCAGCCATGTCACACACTCTGCATATCCACGCATGAGCACCTCATACATGATCTTCATTTAGGGCTAGATCCATAGAAAGTCCCCTTTTTGGCGAAAAATCTCCTCCTATCAGGCTTAAAAGAAAATATTTTTCTCAAATACTGGGACGATCCCATATTCTCAAGATCAAATCCAGGAGAAAACAAATAGGGGTGTTATCTTCTTCGCCATTATCCAAATCAATTTGGATAATGCCAAAGAGGGGCATCTGTAAACAACCCAAAATCCAAATATTTTCCAAAACCAAACGCCTAGTTCGAAAATCAGCTCAAAAAGCCAAGTTTGGAGATTTCAAAAAAAACTCAGGAACTCAAACACTTCAAAACTCTATTTTTCAACCCTGTTCAAAACATGAAAAATCTTGAAAGTAGACAAAAGTCCTATTTTTGCAAAAGCCCAGATGAACAGGTAAAGCCTGGTCCAAAGCAGTTGCAACAGAGATTCAGAAAATTCAAAGAGCAAGCCCAGCCCGATCAAAGGCCAAATTCAAAGATAAAAGAGGAGCCCCAGGCCGCAAATGGACTTCAAGCCAGAAGCATCAGAGGCCCATCCAACAGTGTCCCTGAAATCACGAACAATCCAAGTCGAAAACAACCAAAATCAGTTGAAATAGAGTCCGGAAAGGCGAAAAGGAGCTTGGACGATGAAATGGGGAAAAATCCCGCTTAAGACGGATCATTGATAAACTCAAGGCCCGCACGAAGCGTTCGACTCAAGATGCCAAGAAGGAGAGAAGAAGAAAAAAATTTGGATCAAATCTGGATCCAAATATCAAGATCTAGACCCAAGATCCATATCCAAACAAGACTTGGATTGGATTCGGATTTCAGAATCAATCCAGGATCCAATATCCACATAAGAAACTTATAAAAGGATGTGAGGGGCTGGTGGAAAGGGGCTGGAAATTTTTTCTTGTTTCACGTCCTTGCTTGTGTTGGAGAGAGAGAGAGAGAGATGAAAAGCAAGTCAAGAAAAGGGGCTTGACTTGGCCTTTCCATGGTGGGCTGAAATGGTGGGTTTTGTTCTTGTGGGCTGCAAAATTATTTCACGCCAAGGCTTGGTGCTGCAACTCACGTGGATCCGGCAGCCGTGGATGGTCCGTTTGATGTGAAGACTTGGTGCGTGGAAACCACTAAAAACCGTGGCTAAGGTAAGTCCCTAGAACCCACCTAAACCACTCTCTTCTAGCCTTTCTAAACCACCCATACCACCTCTTAAAAATCCAGCAAAGTCCAGCCAAGAAGCTGGCCGAACTTCACTAAAAGCTGCCTTAGTTTCACCCAAATCCGTCCCCACCTAATACCAGTCCAAGCTCAGCCATTGGCTAACCGAGCCCACCCTAGACCAGCCTCGTTTAGTACCTAAATCCTAACTCTCTAAACCACCCAATACCGTTGATAAAATCCAGCAACTTTCAACCAACTAAGAGCTAGCCGAATCTTGCTAAGATCGAGCCTAGTTCTACCCAAGATCGTCTCCACCCAAGCCCACACCAAGCCCGGCCAATAGCTGGCCGCGCTCACCCTAGGTTTGTCCTATTAGGTCCCCCAAAGACCAACCTAACCTAAACCCAAGATTGATCAGCTCGGCCACCCTTGGCCGAGCCATTTCCCTTTAGTCCTTTCATCACAAATCCTACCTAAACCATCCATTAAAAACCTACCTAGCTCGGCCACCATTTGGCCGAGCACTCCCTTAGGGCATCCCTTGAGTGTTTTGCCTAGAACTACCCATGGAGCATCACCCAACTCGGACCCTAGCTGGTCGAGTATCACCTTAGGATTTGGACTAAAACCCTACCTAAGCCTTTCACCTTAGAGCTGGCCCTAGATCCCCTACACCTTTGCCTTAATTTTGTTCGAATCCCACCCAAAACCATAGAGCCTTCGTGTGCCGACATAGCCTAGATCGCAAATTAGGACCAAAACTCCACGCATTGGATCGGTTCGCAGCGAGAGGTCCATCCAACGGTTATATCCAAGGTCGGATCCCATTGATAAAGAAAGCCCAAGCAGACTAAGTGTAAGTGCTCGAACCTGGTTCTTTACGCTGTTTCAAATTCAATTAAATTTGATACGGGGTTGTAATAATGGAGCGTAGTCTCCCCTCGAGATGTAATATTATGGTTTGAAACACGAATCACACACGTACACTCGAGCCTTTCCGCTCTTATCTGCACACCTTTTTGCACACAAAACGGGCCTCAACAACCCATAGGATATAGCTCTATTTATATACATTCAGCTGGGTTTTAAGGTTCAAGTCGTGTGAGTTGTCTTTCATTTTATACACTCAAAGCACTCACTCACATTGAGCCTTTCCGCTCTTACATATATATACGTATTTCCCCTTTTAGCTGGGTTTTTAAGGTTCAAGTCGTGTGAGTTGCCCTTTCAATTTATACACTCAAAGCACTCACTCACATTGAGCCTTCTCGCTCTTAAGATATAGCTATATATATTTTCCTTTCCGCATCTAAGATATAGCCATATTTTCCTTTCTGCTATTTCCCTTCTGCTATGTCTTTAAATTCTGGGTTTTCCCTTCAAGTTGTGTGAGTTTTCATTTCATATCCGCCACACTCGAGATAGACAACATACTTGCATCGAACCAGATTGATCAAATCGTGTAGTACTTGCCTTAAATCGAGCACTGGATGCACACGACTACACGCCAAAATTGGCTAAAACCCGAGAGACATAGGAGCGCATAGATCCCATGTATAAAAGTTGCAAATTTGACAAAACCAATCAATAAAACACTTTCAAAGTTTTCAAAAAGAGTCGTGTTT
This sequence comes from Brasenia schreberi, assembly GCA_036023115.1. Lineage (NCBI taxonomy): Eukaryota > Viridiplantae > Streptophyta > Magnoliopsida > Nymphaeales > Cabombaceae > Brasenia > Brasenia schreberi. Next base: position 10,241,992 of record JAYKKT010000066.1, read on the forward strand.
GTAAATCGAGTTTTCCTAAAGCATACAGACTGACCCTTGCGCGCCGGTGCAAGAAAGTCTGCGACGAAAAGAACCCACTTGTCCACAGTCACCCCAAAAGTCAGATATTTTCAAAAATCACTTCGCTAGTTTGAGAAAGCTAGCTGGTACGCCCTTTTTAAAGCGACGTAAGCACGAAAAGATTCGCTTCAGGCCTAAGAACCCGGAGACGAGGATTTTCCGTGTCTACACTTACAAACGAAGGCCTAATTCAAAATAGCAAGATACCTACAAGTAATACGTGCTATTTCTAAATAGGTTGATCTGAGATGAATCGAGTAGATCCTTGGGATAAGTCTTTCCCCATTTCTCTTCTCTTCCCCAAAAGAAAAACTTGGCCAAAAAGGAAAAGGGAAATCCCAACAAAGTCTCTTTCCCAAAAGAAAGTTGAAACAAAAGAAAAAACGTGTATTCTATGGAAAAGAGGGAATAAAGAAAAAATACTCCCAAAGGGAGATCCTCTACAAAAAAAAAAAGCAAAAAAAAAAGACCAAAAAGCTCAAAAAGAGCAGTTTTCCGCCTCTATGCCTTAAACCACGGGACACTCCAGAAGGGACCGTGGTAAACTCTTTCCCATCCCTACGACTTATCCCAAGGTGAAGAAAAGTTCATTCTAGAGAATCCCAAAGTAAAAATAGGATTTGCTTACTTGAATCTCATCTTGTTTGAGAGTTAGACGTCCAAGTAAGGCATAGAAATTTTGAAATATGGCTTGATTTCGCCGTTATATTAGCGAGTGTCAAGACTCGAATAAAGGGAAAACACGAAAAGCTGAAGTCCTTAGGATTGAAGCTAAAAGGAGATTTCCTCTTTCAAAAATGAGTTTAGAACATCCTCGAACATCGAGCAACGTAAGACCAGCTCACTTGGTGTAGCAGGTCTTCATAAGACTCCCTAGTTCGACCATTACAATAAGTCCCTAGGAAACTGTAGACACCGAAAATTTTCACTTACAGGTTCTTAGGCCTGAAGTGAACCTTTTCGCAATCTACTTCGCTTTATGGGCGTGCCAGCTAGTTTACTTTAACTAGCAAAGTATGTTTTGAAAATAATCTGACTTTTGAAAGGCGATTGTAGGCAAGCGGGATTTTTACGTCGCAGACCTTCTTGCACCGATGCGCAAGGGTCAGTCTGTACGCTTAGAGACTTCGTTTTGAAACAAGTTTAACTCAAAATATATTTTGAATGAAGAAGTGTTAAAACCTTTTGAAAACCATGCATTTGGGCGATTTTGACTTTGTAAGAGTTGGACGACCCTAAGTCTTTCAAATTTTAATCTACTTAGGCACGATGGGCGTGCATCGAAATAGCCTAAGTCTTGGCGTGTTTGCACGATTGATTCGGGTTGTTTTCAGATTTTAGATCACGTGGATTTGCACGTGCCTAAGTCTTTCTTTTTATCCCTTTATGGGCCACCTAGGTGCGTGTTATGAACACTCCACTACATGGGGCGAATTTGAGCGGGAGTACGGGGCTTGCTTTGATGCAATATGCGTCCTACCTCGTGGTATGGCGTAGATGCAATGCAAACTCACGCAACTCCAAAGGGAAAACCCGAATGTAAAGACAAATGCCGAAGGGAAATTGCCGAAGGGAAATGACTTGTAAAGTAAATAGCCGAAGGGAAATGACTTGTAAAGTAAATAGCCGAAAGAAATACTTTATATAGAGTATATGTAGGGGCCCTTACTTGGGTCTTGCAAATAAGAGCGAAGGCTCAATGTGTGTGCGTGCTTGAATTGAAAGACTTACACACACGACATGAAATGAAACCCAAATATAAATTGCAGTATGCCTTGACTAAGGTCTTGGGAGTAAGAGCGAAGGCTCAATGTGTGTGCGTGTGGGAATGTAAAGACAACTCACACGACATAAATGAAACCCAAATATAACTGCAATAAGGCCTTTACTAAGGTCTTGGGAGTAAGAGCGAAGGCTCAATGTGTGTGCGTGTGGAAAATGGAAAGACAACACACACGACTTAATTAAAAACCCCCTTGACTTAAAATATATAAATATAACTATATATTAAGGGCTTGTTAGGCCTGTGTGTATGCGAGAAGTGTACGACTAAGAGCGAAAAGGCTCAAGTGCACGTGTGTGTGGGTGTGTCAAACCACGTTATTACAATCGGGGGGAGACGAAGCTCCTTTACTACAACCCCGTATCAAAATTTAATAAAACACCAAATGTAAGGACTTACAACTCACCTAGCCCGCTATGTGGGGTGTGTCTAGGACGCGTACGCCTTGCGTGTGGAGCCCGGATCACATGGAAGTGGAACCGGCTAGCTTGGAGGTGTTTGAGAACCTTTGAGGACTTGGGAGAGGTGTTTGAGTAGGCTTTGTATGGGCTTGGTTTTTGGCTTGGTATGGGCCTGGTTTGGGATGACTCGAGTTGGGTTCTAGGGGAGCTTGGGGCAACTCGGGCTGTCTTGGTGCAGCCTGGGGTTTTGCCTTGCAAGGGGGTGCCTTAGGATGACTCGAGCCAAGGTGGTTCGAGTTATGTTTTAGGGGAAACCCTAACTAGGTTAGGTTCAGTCAATCAAGGCCAAGGCAGGCCGGCCAGGGCAGGCCGGCCAGGGCTGAGCTAGGGCTCGGCTTGGCTGGGTGCTAGTCGAATTTTGGTCGAGGTAGGTCTAGGGGGAAGCCAGGTTAAGTCGGCCAGGTGTGTTGTCTTGGGGTCGGGCTGGCTGAAGGGGAGTCACGGCCAGATGTGAGTGGCCCAAGGAAACGGCCTGCCTTGTAGCAGGCCGGGGCTTTAGTGGGGTGGATGATACACGGCCTGCACCAGCAGGCCGTGGGCTTGGGGGTGAAGGAAGGGATACGGCCTGCACTAGCAGGCCGTGGGGTTTCTAGGGAGAGGTGGCCTGTTGAGTGGCAGGCCCTGCCCTTGGTAAAGGAGGGGAAGCCCGGCCTGCACTAGCAGGCCGTGGGCTTGTAGGGAGAGGGCCTGCCGAGTGGCAGGCCTTTATGGTTTTTTTTTTAGTAAGAAGTGGCCTGTCGAGTGGCAGGCCTTGGCTAGGCTTTGATGAGGCACGGCCTGCACCAGCAGGCCGTGGGTTTACTAAAGAGAATGGCCTGCCAAGGAGCAGGCCATTAGGTTTGGTTTGGGGCGAGGGATGGTGGCGGTTTTTAGGTGGTGGTAGGTTAGTCGGGGCAGGTAAGGTGCAGGTGGAGTTGGGTCAAGGCGGGGTTTGGTTGAGGCGGTGATAGATAGGTTCGGCCAGGTTGCAGCTGGTGGTGGGGGCGGCGGCTAAGAGAGGTTAGTTGGTGGCGAGGTGGGGTTCGGCCAGGTTGCAGGTTGGTTGGGGAAGGGGTTTTGGGGAGTTCGGCCAGCACTTGGCTGGGCTTATTTGTGGTGGTTTAGGTTTAGTTAGGTGTAGGTGGGTTCATATGGGTTAGGTTTAGAAGGGTAGAGAGAAGGGCTAGGTTTAGTTGAGGCTTACCTTAGGTGCAGCCCACTAGGTCCAGCCACCTCCAATCGGTCCAGCCCACTTCCACGCCCGCGGTCCACCTCTTGGTGCAGCTAGGCTCGAGTTGGTGCAGCCCCCTTGATCTAGCCTAGGCCAACATGGCTCAAGCCCACTTCACTCATGAGCCCACATGGCTAGGTTTATCACTCCCTCTCTCTCCTCCCAAGCATTTGCATGAACCCTTAACATGGACCCCCTCACCTCTATTTATAGAGATTTGAGGTGGGTCTTGGATTTGGGTTTGGGTTTGGATCCATACCCAAATCCAAACACTATTTGGATCTGGATATTGGATCTCGGATATTTTGAGATCCGTATCCGATCCAAACCCAATATTTTTATGGATACGGATTTGGATATTTTTGTCCAGATCCGATCCAATCCAAACACTATTTGGATCCAATCCAAATCCAAACACTATTTGGATCGATCCAAACACTATTTGGATTGGCCCAAATCCAAACACTATTCATTACATGGATTTGGATCTGGATATATATGGTCCAGATCCAAATCAAAATTTCTTCGGACAGTCCTTCTTGGCTTCTCGAGGCGAACGATCTGTGTGGGCACTGGCTTCATCAGCGCTCCGTCTGGTGCTGGGTTTTCCCCAACTTTGTCGTTCGGACTCCGTCTCGCCGTTCTGGACTCCGTTGAGCTTTTCATCAAATGGGCTCTGCTTTCTTTTGTTTTTTTATCAGGGAGTGGCTTCTGAAGCTCTGGGCTTAAATCCTCTTCGGGCCTAGGGTCTTCTTTTGCCTTCTGTACCTGTTTTCACATTTTAAAACAGGTCGTCGTTTTGGCTCAAATGAGCTTTTTGGTGTTTTGAGAGTTTTTGAAAAATAGAAGATTTGGGGTGTTTACAGATGCCCCTCTTTGGCATTATCCAAATGTATTTGGATAATGGCAAAGAAGAAACACCCCATTTTGGTTTTTCTCTCAAATTTTCTCGAGAATGCACCATTTATTTCGCAAAAACCCTGTTTTCTTTTCCACAGGTGGGGATTTTTAGCAAAAGGGGGCTTTTCCTAGCTATTTCCCTATATGTATGATCATGCATGAATGACTCTTTGAATGCATGCATGAGAAAAATTCTATTTTTGATTTTTGAGCCCGAAGAGAGCCTTTTGAGGCTGGTTGCTCCGAGCAGGTTTTTACCCATGTCTTTTCGACATTCGTGGGTTTTTCGAAAATTTCTTTTTGAAAAGCAACTCCTTTTAACTTGTATCAAAAAGGACTTCCATTTTTCATACTTCCCTTCATTCGGGTTTCAATACCTGCTACTCAGTAGAGGTTTTTGGGTAGGAAAACTTGGAAAACATTTCAAAGTTCCATTTCCTACAAAACAGAGTCGAGTTCTCAAACAAAATGAAATCCAAATAAGCCGATTTTATTCATACTTTAGGATTTTCGTAAATTTGAATCTTTTTCTTCGGGGATAAGCCGTAGGGATATGGGAAAGAGATACCACGGTCCCTTCTGAAGCATCCCGTGGTTTTAGGCAAAGAATCAAAAAATCGCTCTTTGGAGCTTTGGCTTTTTGTTTCTTTTTCATAGAGGGTCTCCCTTTGGGAGTATTTTTTCATTAATCCCTCTTTTCTTTAAAGGAGAGCAGCTCTTTGGAGGAGTTTTTGTATTCCCTGTTTATGAAGGGAAGACCTCTTTGGGAGGAGTGTTTTTATATCTCCTTTTTCTTTTGAAACGAGAAGACCTCTTTCGGAGGAGTTTTTGTATTCCCTGTTTATGAAGGGAAGACCACTTTCGGAGGAGTTTTTGTATTCTCGATTTTTTTTCTTTCTTTTGAAAATAGCCAATTTTCCTTTTCGGAGAGAAAGTAGGATGGGGGAGGGCTTATCCCTTTGGTTACTCGATTCAAACGAGATCGTCCTATTTCTTAATAGCATCTGCTATTCGAAAATATTTTGATATTTTGAACAAGGCTTAATCTTGTAAGCCAGGGTTCTTTGAAATATAGCCAATTCATTTTTGGAAGACTCTACTTTTCGAAAAGTATAGATTCCTCCATTCGGGGTTATACAATCTACTTCGATCCTTCTTTCAAGAAGTTTCAAAGGAGTTCGATTTTTCAAAATCTTTTTGAAAAAGAATTCAGCATAAACCCTTTTGAATATTCGGGCATTTTCGGGGTTTTGCTAATTTCTACCCACAATATCAATAAATTTCTAATTTTTGTTGCCCTTTTGAAGACATGGGGTTATTTCTACTCGAGTTTGCCACCCTTTTGGGCTTTCTTCGGGGTGATATGATGCATGCTATGCACTCCATGTGTTTTAAAATGGAAATACATGTCTTTATGCAACGATGAACACATGAAATGTATCTCACAAATCACGAAGGAGATGCATTCGCTTATCCATGGAAAGTGTCTAGGGGCTGTGTTTAAAAATGCCCCTAGCTTGATGGGAATTTCGCATGGCCGTATGGTGAAGGGCCATGGCTTTTCAAAGGGATTTTGGATGGACAATGGTATGTTCATGTCCATGCACTTCCATGGTTTTTCTAACACGATTATGATACTTTTTGCTCAAGGATGGGAAACATAACCAGCCCTAAGTGATCGTCATGGCCATCAGGTTTTAGTTTTGACATGGTCTCCATATTTCATTGTGAGATTCATGTTCTTTATCCTAACACAATCAAGGTTTTCATATAAACCAGAAGTTGAAGAAAATCTTTCTTTTCAAAGCCATGAAAGGTTTTTGTGAAATGCTAACCCTTTTTCGAGATTCTCATTTCCTTTTTAAAATTTGCCTCGAAGGTGTTGGTTTTGATTTGTATGGAGACATGCCTATGAAGGCTCGATACTTAGGGGGGCGACTCTTATTGCCCCTTTGATTTTGCAAAACCCTGAATTCGATTTCTAGAATGATGTCTAGACTCGATGCATATGAATGATTTCAATGTGTAATGCATGATGCTTATGCACACACTATGGGTTAACTTATTTCTAAAAATCCCTAATTTTCCATAAGTTAAGGATTTTGCGAAGTTCAGGAAGCTTGGAGGTGTTTATTCCTCCTTGCTTTGGTGATTCTCAAGCTTTTCATTTTTGAAAAAGCTCTAGGCAAAAGGGTGGATAGGACCAGCTTTTTGGATACTTGGTTTCAGGGAGTATATACAATTTTTGAAAGTATTTGTACAATTTTTCGAAAATGGGCTTTGTACATGGCCAAAGGCTTTTGAAACAAAATTTCTTTTTGGAATTTTCGTTTTTCCAGATGTTTTTGAGATTTTGAGAGTTTTCAATTTTTTTTTGTCTTTTCCAAAAGTAGGGATCTTCCATTGAACCTTCAAAGAAAACATTCATGAATCAGACTCTTAATCAGATAGGTCTAAGACATGGGTTTCGGTTTTAGAGGTTCCACAAGGCACCCTTGACCCAGATGGTCTTAGGTGGCAGCTCTGGTGGTATGGGTTCCCTATTGGTTCTAGGTAGGACAGGCTCAAGCCTACCTTGGTTTCGGGTTCCCAGGCCCGCGTAGGGTTTATATCCCATATTCAGAATCATGTTCCAAGATTTTTTGCTTTTCGAAAAATTTTGGTATAAATCATGATCTTGGAACATGGAATCGTCCATGTTGGGGACATATACCCTTTTGGATATCGGGAGTTTGGATTCCGGGGTGATGGAAGACTCGGGCTTCCATACAAACCTGGTTTGGGAGACTTTGCCCTCAAGGAAAGCCAAGCTTGGTTCCTTGAGGAGTTTTGGACATAGCAGGGTTATGGAAAACTTATGGTTCCATACCCCATTTTGGGAAAAATTTACTTCAAGGGGAGCCATGTAAGGTCCCTTGAAGTTTTTGACTTGGTCCCTAGGTTCAACTCGTGGTGCCCCTAGGGATTGATTTTTTTGTTTCAAAGCCATAGCCTTGGCTCCAGGGCACAAGACTAGGCTCGAAGAAGTGGGTTTTTCTATGGTAGGGTTATGAGCTCCTAAAATGTCGATGCATGCATTAGGGGTCTCCATGTCTACCATTTTCGGAACTTCTTTTTGTTTTTGAAATTCCTTTGAATGGTGCGCGACAGTTGGCGCACCTTGAAAATCCTCAAGTTTTGGCACAGTTTGTGGCTTTGTGTGTGCAAAGGGGTTATCCAATGCATCTGATGACCCTACATGAAGAAGAGAGTTTTGAGAAGGATGGGTTTCAGGCATACCTCTTTGTGGCTTGTCTACCTTTTCAGGGTGAGAGCAGGCCGATTTCCCGGGTAACTCTGTTTTGAGCCCCCGGGGTTTAACGAGGCGTTTCCTTTCGAAACCTTCCTGTTTTTTACTCTCGTTCCTTTGTAGGGTGTGGACTTCATGTCCCACTGTATGTGTGTGCCTAGACTTAGGACTTTTACTTGAAGTTTTCGAAATTCCAAAATTTTGTTTTTCAATTTTTTGGTCTTTTTCCAAATTTTCAAGATTTTTTTGGTTTTTTGAAATAGAAAAATCATTTTTTGGTTTTTCTATGAATTTTGAAAAGCTTGAAGCTGTAGGAGTGGATGACTTATCCCTTTGCCGGGATTTGTCTTTAATCTCCAATTCCTCGTTGAGTTTGAGATCGGTTTTCAATTCACGATCTGTATGTGCCCTCGAAGAGCTGCTATGTGATCGATGGGCTTTCAGCTCCTTGCTTAAAGCATCCATCTTTTGAAATATTTTTTCAATCTCATCGAGCTCTCTTTGGGCTTTATCTGATTTGAAAACCACTTTTAGTTTACTCAACCAAGATTTTTGTAGCTTTCTATCCATTTTCATGCAATTTTACTAAGTATGCACGATTTTTGAAAAAAAAAAAACACTTTTTTTTCGAAAATTTGAGTATAACTAGTTTGTTTGAAGTCTGCTTAAGTCCCGGGTCCCACCGGGCGTGCCAATCTGTAGACACCGAAAATTTTCACTTACGGGTTCTTAGGCCTGAAGTGAACCTTTTCGCAATCTACTTCGCTTTATGGGCGTGCCAGCTAGTTTACTTTAACTAGCAAAGTATGTTTTGAAAATAATCTGACTTTTGAAAGGCGATTGTAGGCAAGCGGGATTTTTACGTCGCAGACCTTCTTGCACCGATGCGCAAGGGTCAGTCTGTACGCTTAGAGACTTCGTTTTGAAACAAGTTTAACTCAAAATATATTTTGAATGAAGAAGTGTTTTAAAACCTTTTGAAAACCATGCATTTGGGCGATTTTGACTTTGTAAGAGTTGGACGACCCTAAGTCTTTCAAATTTTAATCTACTTAGGCACGCTGGGCGTGCATCGAAATAGCCTAAGTCTTAGCGTGTTTGCACGATTGATTCAGGTTGTTTTCAGATTTTAGATCACGTGGATTTGCACGTGCCTAAGTCTTTCTTTTTATCCCTTTATGGGCCACCTAGGTACGTGTTATGAACACTCCACTACATGGGGCGAATTTGAGCGGGAGTACGGGGCTTGCTTTGATGCAATATGCGTCCTACCTCGTGGTATGGCGTACATGCAATGCAAACTCACGCAACTCCAAAGGGAAAACCCGAATGTAAAGACAAATGCCGAAGGGAAATTGCCGAAGGGAAATGACTTGTAAAGTAAATAGCCTAAGGGAAATGACTTGTAAAGTAAATAGCCGAAAGAAATACTTTATATAGAGTATATGTAGGGGCCCTTACTTGGGTCTTGCAAATAAGAGCGAAGGCTCAATGTGTGTGCGTGCTTGAATTGAAAGACTTACACACACGACATGAAATGAAACCCAAATATAAATTGCAGTATGCCTTGACTAAGGTCTTGGGAGTAAGAGCGAAGGCTCAATGTGTGTGCGTGTGGGAATGTAAAAACAACTCACACGACATAAATGAAACCCAAATATAACTGCAATAAGGCCTTTACTAAGGTCTTGGGAGTAAGAGCGAAGGCTCAATGTGTGTGCGTGTGGAAAATGGAAAGACAACACACACGACTTAATTAAAAACCCCCTTGACTTAAAATATATAAATATAACTATATATTAAGGGCTTGTTAGGCCCGTGTGTATGCGAGAAGTGTACGACTAAGAGCTAAAAGGCTCAAGTGCGCGTGTGTGTGGGTGTGTCAAACCACATTATTACAATCGGGGGGAGACGAAGCTCCTTTACTACAACCCCGTATCAAAATTTAATAAAACACCAAATGTAAGGACTTACAACTCACCTAGCCCGCTATGTGGGGTGTGTCTAGGACGCGTACGCCTTGCGTGTGGAGCCCGGATCACATGGAAGTGGAACCGGCTAGCTTGGAGGTGTTTGAGAACCTTTGAGGACTTGGGAGAGGTGTTTGAGTAGGCTTTGTATGGGCCTGGTTTTTGGCTTGGTATGGGCCTGGTTTGGGATGACTCGAGTTGGGTTCTAGGGGAGCTTGGGGCAACTCGGGCTCTCTTGGTGCAGCCCGGGGTTTTGCCTTGCAAGGGGGTGCCTTAGGATGACTCGAGCCAAGGTGGTTCGAGTTATGTTTTAGGGAAAACCCTAACTAGGTTAGGTTCAGTCAATCAAGGCCAAGGCAGGCCGGCCAGGGCTGAGCTAGGGCTCGGCTTGGCTGGGTGCTGGTCGAATTTTGGTCGAGGTAGGTCTAGGGGGAAGCCAGGTTAAGTCGGCCAGGTGTGTTGTCTTGGGGTCGGGCTGGCTGAAGGGGAGTCACGGCCAGATGTGAGTGGCCCAAGGAAACGGCCTGCCTTGTAGCAGGCCGGGGCTTTAGTGGGGTGGATGATACACGGCCTGCACCAGCAGGCCGTGGGCTTGGGGGTGAAGGAAGGGATACGGCCTGCACTAGCAGGCCATGGGGTTTCTAGGGAGAGGTGGCCTGTTGAGTGGCAGGCCCTGCCCTTGGTAAAGGAGGGGAAGCCCAGCCTGCACTAGCAGGCCGTGGGCTTGTAGGGAGAGGGCCTGCCGAGTGGCAGGCCTTGGCTAGGCTTTGATGAGGCATGGCCTGCACCAGCAGGCCGTGGGTTTACTAAAGAGAATGGCCTGCCAAGGAGCAGGCCATTAGGTTTGGTTTGGGGCGAGGGATGGTGGCGGTTTTTAGGTGGTGGTAGGTTAGTCGGGGCAGGTAAGGTGCAGGTGGAGTTGGGTCAAGGCGGGGTTCGGTTGAGGCGGTGATAGATAGGTTCGGCCAGGTTGCAGCTGGTGGTGGGGGCGGCGGCTAAGAGAGGTTAGTTGGTGGCGAGGTGGGGTTCGGCCAGGTTGCAGGTTGGTTGGGGAAGGGGTTTTGGGGAGTTCGGCCAGCACTTGGTTGGGCTTATTTGTGGTGGTTTAGGTTTAGTTAGGTGTAGGTGGGTTCATATGGGTTAGGTTTAGAAGGGTAGAGAGAAGGGCTAGGTTTAGTTGAGGCTTACCTTAGGCAGCCCACTAGGTCCAGCCACCTCCAATCGGTCCAGCCCACTTCCACGCCCGCGGTCCACCTCTTGGTGCAGCTAGGCTCGAGTTGGTGCAGCCCCCTTGATCTAGCCTTGGCTAACATGGCTCAAGCCCACTTCACTCATGAGCCCACATGGCTAGGTTTATCACTCCCTCTCTCTCCTCCCAAGCATTTGCATGAACCCTTAACATGGACCCCCTCACCTCTATTTATAGAGATTTGAGGTGGGTCTTGGATTTGGGTTTGGGTTTGGGTTTGGATCCATACCCAAATCCAAACTATATTTGGATCTGGATATTGGATCTCGGATATTTTGAGATCCATATCCGATCCAAACCCAATATTTTTATGGATACGGATCTGGATATTTTTGTCTAGATCTGATCCAATCCAAACACTATTTGGATCCAATCCAAACACTATTTGGATCGATCCAAACACTATTTGGATTGGTCCAAATCCAAACACTATTCATTACATGGATTTGGATCTGGATATATATGGTCCAGATCCAAATCAAAATTTCTTCGAACAGTCCTTCTTGGCTTCTCGAGGCGAACGATCTGTGCGGGCACTGGCTTCATCAGCGCTCCATCTGGTGCTGGGTTTTCCCCAACTTTGTCGTTCAGACTTCGTCTCGCTGTTCTGGACTCCGTTGAGCTTTTCATCAAATGGGCTCTGCTTTCTTTTATTTTTTTATCAGGGAGTGGCTTCTGAAGCTCTGGGCTTGAATCCTCTTCGGGCCGAGGGTCTTCTTTTGCCTTCTGTACCTGTTTTCACATTTCAAAACAGGTCGTCGTTTTGGCTCAAATGAGCTTTTTGGTGTTTTGAGAGTTTTTGAAAAATAGAAGATTTGGGGTGTTTACAGAAACCGTACTTCCTGGCATCTCATTCCATGCCACTCATCCATATTCACGCATGGAAGCTTGCAGCAATCCCAATTTGGACTAGAACCATGTAGGTAAGTCCACTTTGGCGAAAATCTCCTCCTACGAGGCTTAAAAGAAAATTATTTCTAAAACTTGGACGATCCCACATTCTCGAGGATAGATCCAGGGAGATATTAAACAAGGGTGTTGTCGTCTTTGCATTATCCAAATCAATTTGTATAATGCCAAAGAGGGTCATCTGTAAACACCTCAAAATCCCACGATTTTCATAAAACATACCTGGTTTACAAAATCAACTTCAAAAAGGCACTTTGAGTTCTGAAAACCCAAGAGCCTTCCCAAAATCCTGTAAATATTGTTTTGAATCCTGTAAATAGTGTTTTGAAACCCCATGTCCAAATAGGAGTTTTTAAACCCGGGCTAAGCCCTATTTTCCCAGAAGCCAAAGACGAATAGGTGAAGCATGCAAAGACGACACCTGATCGAGAAGCAACCCGACAAGTGGCTCACAAAGGCCAATTCTAGAAGTAGGCTCAAAAGTAGTTTCCAGAGCCTAGAAGAGCATCCTAGCCTGATAAAAGCTAGGTTCAAAAGGCGAAAGGAAGGCTCAGGCTCGATGCAGAATGCAAGCACGGCACACTCAGAAGCCAAATCAAATACACTCACCCAAGCATTAAGAATCTGAACCGAAAAAGTCAGAAATGAGGAGAAACGGAGTCCAAAAAGGCGAAAAGGAGTCCGGACGACAAGGATTGGGTAAACCCAACACCAGACGAAGCACTGATGAAGCCACGGCCTGCATAGATCATCCAGATCCATATCCAAATAGTGTTTGGATTTGGGTCGATCCAAATAGTGTTTGGATTTGGATTGGATCCAAATAGTGTTTGGATTTGATCGGATCAAGACCAAAATATCCAGATCTGTATCCATATAAATGTTTGGATTTGGATCGGATATGGATCCAAAATATCTGAGATCCAAGATCCAAATCCAAATAGTGTTTCGATCATATATGGATTCCACGATCCAAACCCAAGACCCATATCCAAGAACCACTTCACTTGCCTATAAATAAGAGTGAGGGGGTCTCATAAATCTCACGTGAACTTGCTTGGGGAACAGAGAGAGTGAGTGATAAACCTAGCCATGTGGGCTCAAGGTTGAGTGTGGGTCAAGCCTAGTGGGCTAAGTGGGCTGCATCCAAGGTGGGCTCGAGCAAGGGAGGCTGCAACTACGCATGGAAGTGGGCTCAACCAAGAAGTACTAGCTCCAAGAGGTAAACCTAGCCCTAAACTAGCCTAGACTCGAACCAACCTAATCCTAACTGAACTTAACTGAACCTAACTCAACCAAACTGGACCTAACCTAACCCCAACCGCCTCAAACTCTCCCTAACAAACCACCCTCACGTCCCCGGCCAGCCGTGAGCCAACCACGCCTGCCGTGCCCCCCCGACGCCTTTCGCGCCCCTCGAATGCCCAGCGCGCTAGCGCCCCACGCCTTAGCAGCCTTAGCACCGCCCCGCTGTGCGCGCTGACCTTCTGTGCACCCTGTCTAGCGTCAAACGGTTGCCTGCCATCTTCCAGCCAGCTTCCACCTAGGACCGACCTTAGCCAGCCTTAGGGTCTGCCATCCTTTAGAGTCGTGTCCTCCTTTCAACCACAAGCCCACGGCCTGCTGGTGCAAGCCGTGTACCAGCTACCTAAATCAAAACCCCACTAGGTGCCGACTGCACCTAGCCGATCCCCTTGAAACCAAAACACATACGCCCCAGCCCGGCTCAGCCCTAGCTCAGCCCTTGCCGAACTACCTAGCCACCTCCCTTGGCCGAACTCCCAAGACTCTAATAAGAGCCATATGCGCTACAATTTCATTCGGGTTTTAAGGTTCAAGTCGTGTGAGTTTGTCATTTCAATTACACACTCACACCCAAGGAACACCTCCCTCTTGCTCAAGCACTCACGCACATTTTAGCCTTGGTAGCCCCTAAGATATAGACATATCTATATACTTTTAGCTGCGTAAGTTTTCCCGGTTCAGTTGTGTACGTCTTTAAATTCCAGGTGGTTAATTTTCAGTCGTGTGAGTTGCATTTCAATATATACACAACACACACGCACACTTTGACGACCTTCGAGCTCATATATATATAGTTGTATCTCCCTTTCGGCTGGGTTTTACATTCCAAGTTGTGTGAGTTGTCTTTACATTTATACACAACACACACGCACACGTTGGCGACCTTCGGGCCCATGTATATATACGTATTTCCCTTCTGCAATTTACATTCAAGTCGAGCGGGGTTTTACATTCAAGTCGTGTGAGTTGCCTTTCAAATTACATAGTTGCAGCAAGGCTAAGGTAGGAGCAGGCCAGCAAAGGGGTTGCCCGACGGTGGTTTTTGTGGATCAAACCGAGTGCAAGGTGCACTCGGTTTTGGTGGCTAGGTGTTTGGGCTTAGGGTGTAGTTGACTAGGTTCAAGGGAGAGTGGTTTAGCTAGGTTTTGGCTAGGTTTTGGCTAGGTTTAGGTGGAGTCAGTGGGGTTCAAGGTTAGGTTTAGGTGGAGTCGGTTGTGGGTAGGTTATGTTTAGATGGGGTCGGTTGTGTTCAAGGTTAGGTTTAGGTGGAGTCGGTTGTGGCTAGGTTCGGTTTAGATGGGGTCAGTTGTGGCTGGTTAGGGTGGAGCCAAGGTGCGAATTTGGTTAGGGTGTCTTAAAGCTAGGTTTAGTGCTAGTTGGTTAGGTGTGTCCTAGGTGAGATCCAAATCCGATCCAAAGACAATTTGGATCTGGATTTGGATATTTTTGTCTAGATCCAATCCAAAAATCTTCTTTCTTCAGTCCTTCTTGGTGTTTTGAAATGGGCGGTTTTGAACGGGCCCTGGTGTCGTCAGTGACTCATTTGAGCTGGGTTTTTCCCAGTCTTCTTGTCCGACCTACTTCTCACCTTCCGAACTCTGTTTTGTCTGATTTTTTATCTCACATGCTGGGGATTTCATCTTTGATAGTTTCATCGGGGCTTTGGCTTCGTATTTCATATTCTAGGGCTAAAGTCTGCTTTTGGCCTGGATGCTCCTTTTGCTTTTCGGCCCTATTTTCAACCGGACAGGCTGAACCTTTGCTTTTTGACCTGTTCTTGAGCTGCTTTCTGATCAAGTTTCTCCTGCTTATTTCAGGTGCTTTGCAAAATTTGGGTTTTTGGCCTGGGTTTAAGAACCTTTATTTTGAAGGATTTTGAGAAAGAAGTTAAAACTTCGCAACTTCAGGGTTTTGAAAGTTTAAAATTGATTTGAAAATGGTTTTTGAAAACCAGGTGTTTGTTTGAAAATAATCCCATTTTTTGGGTGTTTACACCAACCTCACTTTAAACTTTTGATTGAACCATAGACTTTATATTTTTATTTCAATACCCATTTAAAATCAATTATTTTTCTTTTCTTTGGTAGAACTGTCAACTCATAGACATGGTTTTTTTCAAAGGATTTAATTTTATCATTCATTACTTTTACCCAATCTAGGGATTCAAAAGAGTTCATAGCTTTATGATAACTTAGGTTATCAGTCATCTCATCTAAATCTACTCGAATAACATGTTTCCTAATCTAAATAAGTATGAGAGCCTTTAAGTAGGATGGAGGAGCATGTGGCCTCTTATGATCACTTAATGTTTTAATTTACAAGGAAAGATCATTTGATTCAGCTTTTATGGGTTCAAATGATGATTCATCAATATCCAAAAATCATTATCAATAGCATCATTATCTATAAGGATGTCATTCTTAGCATCATCTAAGAACTCTACATCCCTACTCTCTATCAACGTGAGGTCTTTGTGATAGAATTGATATTCTTTTGATCTTTTTGGATATCTCATAAAGATACTCCTAACAAATCTACTATCTAGATTAAAACTATATTGTATAAGGTCATAACATGTGCTACAGATCCCCATCTCTATAGGTAACTAAGGTAAAATGTTATACTAAACTACAACTCATACGGTGTAGTAGACACAACCTAACAAGGGACTATGTTTGAGATATACATGATTATATACATTGCTTCTCCCCCAAAATACTTTTGGTGGAGAAGCATATCCTAATATTAACCTTATCATGTTTAGAAGAGTCATGTTATATCGCTCAACTATGTAAACACCCCAAAATGAAATGATTTTCAAACAAACACCTAGTTTTCAAAAACTAGTTTTCAAGCCAAATTTTGAACTTTTAAAAACCAGGAGTTGCAAAGTTTTTAACTTTTGTCAAGAAATCTTTCAAAATAAAGGTTTCTTAAACTCGTTCCAAAATCCAAATTTTGTTAAGCAGCCAAATCAAGTAGGTGGAGCCTAATCGAAAAGCAGGTAAAAAGGTGAGAGTTCAGCCGAGCTTCATGAAAACGGGGCCAAAAAGTGAAAGAAGAATCTAGGCTAGAAGCAGACTTCAGCCCTGGAATATGAAATGAAAAAAAGCCAAAGCACCGACAAAGCCAACAGAAATCCAAGCCTAAGCTTGCAAAACCAAAAATCAAACAAAATGAAGTTCGGAAGGTGAGAAGACGATCGGACAAGAAGGTTGGGAAAAACCCAGCCCAAAACGGAGCGCAGGTGAAGCCAGGGCCCGTGAAAACCACCCATCTCAAAACACCAAGAAGAACTGAAGAAACAAAAATTTGGATTGGTGTAGACATGAAAATTCTCATTTCAAAGTTTATGAGACAAACTTGAAGTGAAACTTTCCACACCTACGCTTGCGCGAGTGTGCCAGCTAGTTTGAAACTAGCAAATATTGGAAAATTTGAGACTTATAGGCGATTGTGTGCAAGCGGGATCTTTTCACCCACACCTTCTTGAGCCGATGCTCAAGGGTCAGTTTGAGGGCTTAGGAATTTCATTTTGCAGCAAAACACGACTCCCTTTTACATAAACAATTGTCTTTGAAAAATTTGTTGAACTTGTGCACTCGGATTCAATACTTGGAAAAACACAAGCTGCTGAAAACAGAGAATTCTGTTTTCAGAGCTGTTTTCTAGGGGAGTTTTGAAGGCGTCACAGACTTCCAAAAATTATCCAAATTTTACCAGATGAAGCGGGTAGTGTTGAGAGACTGTAGCCTTTTTCAAATCTGCATTTGGAGTAGTACTGAATCAGAAACAAATAATCTATTCAGACCACCTCACTGACTCGGAACAGTTCTGTTTTAGAAATACAGAAACTCAAAGATGAGTTTGTATCCCTCTGCTCAGAACTCTGATTTTGATTATTTTGATGTTGCTGGAAAGCTACGGATGTTAGCTATCTAATGCATCAAAAATAAATTAAATTGGACTCGTGTGTACAGAGATATGGGACTTTTACCCAACCTCTGTTTCAGGAAATCTGACAGTGCAAACAGTGGTACAGAAATTTGGTCGTTCTTAGTCTGCTTTTATTACGTGGCTGAGTAGCCCTAAAATCTTGCCAATTTTATATAGTGTCCAAATGTGTGTGAAACCAGTGTACCAAATTTCGATACAATCGGAGCAAGCATCATAAAATTAAAATTGCAGAAACAGACATATGCAGAGATGCAGAAATCTGGTTTTCTGTTTTATAAATGTAATGATGCGTAACCCACCCGAAATTAAAGTGCAAAAATCCTCAAAGCAAATTTGCTAGAATGTAAATGAATGGAAAGTACTTTATAGCTTAGACATAGAGGGGGTTAGAAGTATAGAGGGTATATAGCATATAGGAAGGAAGAAGCATTAAAGCAAACACTTGGCGTGCATGTGGGTGTATAGTGTTTCATCCACGAAATTGAAATGGCAGCAAAGCTAGATTATTACAACTCGGGGGGAGATGAAACTCCATTAATACAACCCCATTTAATGAATTGAATGGAAGAGAATGAAACTTAGATTAAGTAAGAAAGGTCTTACACGAGTTTTGGAGGGTGAAGGACCGGGTTTCAATGATGAAGCTAGCCTTCCTCTTGATAGCCTTCCTTCTCAACTCCCACAAGTTCTCACCTAGCTTCCCCTTCTTCCCACACTAGAGGACGTCTCTCCTTGCTGGAAATTCCTGCACCTAGTCTAGCACACACCACCCAAGGTCTAGAGCTTCTCTCTCTTCTCTCTCCAATATCCAAGTTATGGAACTTGCCCCCCCTCTTGGGCCTTTTTATAGGCCAAGGGGGGCTGGTTCTAGTGGTTTCTTATGGGGCGGGTTGGAGCTTTTGCTTAGTGAATTTGATCCGCTCCAAACCGGCTTCTTGTAGTTCCTCATTGAGTCGATTTGGACCAGCCCATGTGGGCTGGTCTCGGCGTCATGGCTTGGTGTAGCCCTAGAGCATGCGGTTGGTTTTAAACAACCTTACAATATGTAACATGTTTTGTTTGGGCTGATTTCTTTAAACTTCGACCCACTTGAATTCGCTTCTTTCTTTGATTCGACTCCCACCTTGATTTGAACTCCACACGGACACGGCTTGATCTTTGGCTTTAGTTCTTTACACGATCCCACCTGATTTGGGCCCGTCTATTTGGGCTTGAGCTTGATGATCATGCCTTGAACCACATCGAGTTGGTGCTTCGTGTTCTTGGTCGATCACATCCTTTAGGCTTGTCTTGATGTGATGAGCTTTCGGTGCCGCTTTACTTAACATATCTCGAACATGATTCACTTGACAAGGTAGGCCTTGACACGACCCATCTGATTTTTGGAAACTCAGGACTTTTGAAAAACTTTGAAAATTTCGGGTGTTCACAGATGCCCCTCTTTGGCATTAATCCAACTGCGTTTGGATAATGTCAAAAAAGAAAAACACCCTTTTACTTTCCTTTTCAAACCTTTCTCAAGAGCATGGATCATCTGAGTGCCTAACTTTTAAAAATAAGTAAGAGGGGATTTAGAGCCAAAAGGGGACTCAATCTGCTATAACCTTGGTCCTAATAGCGATAATGTACTCAATGGTTTGACATGCATGCGTGGGCATGTGTGAAGGATATGAGTGATATGCACACAATGATTCTTTTAGAGACTCTTAACATGCAAGGATCGAACTTGAGAGGCTTGTGAAGGTTGACTGCCCCAAGTGATCATGGCCCTTATGTGGCTTGATGTTTCCGGGTTTTTACAGCTTTCCAAAAGAAAGGGGAAATCCTTTTAGCTTCAATCACTAGGATTTTCAGCTTCTTGTGTTTCCCTTCACTCGAGTCATAATATCTACTACTTGGTAGAGGTTTTTATAGAAAAACTAAGAAATATTGCAAAACTCTCCTACTTACATAACAAAGTCTAATTCTCAAACAAAATAAGATTCAAATGAATAAATCCTATTCTTACTTTAGGATTTTCCTAGATAAACCTTTCTCCACTAGGATAAGTCGTAGGGATAGGGAAAGAATTACCACAGTCCCTTCTGAAGCGTCCCGTGGTTTAAGGCCAAGAAGGGGAAAATTTGCTCCTTTTGAGCTTTTGGCAATTTTTCTCTTTTTTCATAAAGGGCCTTCCTTTTTCTTTTTGGAGGATTTTCCTTTTGCTTTTTCCTCTTTATTTTTCAATCAAAGCACTCTTTTCTGCTTTGCTTTTCTTTTTCTTTTGAAGACAAATTTTTGGAGGGATATCCTCTTTTTCTATTTTGCCGAATTTTCCTTTTTTGGGACGTGTAAACACCCTGAAATCCCACGAATTCCTCGAAACTATCTGGTTTTGTAAAAGCAGCCCCAAAGGACTATTTTGAGTCTGGAAACCCAGGAGCCTTCCAGACAACCCTGTATATATGTTTTAAACTTTATATTTCAAAAATACATAATATGGCTTTTGAAAACCCTTTTAAAACATGTTTTGGAAACCCCGAAGCAGCTTGGCCTAATCCAGACAAGACCAGGAGAGCTAAGGAGAGCCCAGAACTGGAGCACATGTCAAGCCCGACACAGCAACTCTTGTATCAAATTCACACCCCCAGGATCTCGAACGTCCAAGACCCTGTTATCATCGAAACCTTGTTTGAAGTCATCTCCGGAAGGCGAAAACAAAGGCGGACGATCATGTTGGCGAAGACCCAACGCAGACGGAGCACTGATGCTGTCAGGCCCCGCACAAACCGTTCGTTTCGAATACAGCTCGAAGGAGTCAGAGTTCAGGTTGGATTGGATCTGGACCATATATATCTAGATCCCAATCCAAACCCATGTATGGACTTGGATTTGGATTTGGATTCAAAAATCCAATCCAATATCCATATCCATGGCCCACATCACCTTCTCATAAATGGAGGTGGGGCCCACATGAATTTCACGTGGGATTATGGGCATGAGGGAGAGTGGGGGTGGATAAGATCAAGTGTGTGTTGTAATTAAGCTTGACTTGTGTGTCAAGTTTGGGGTTAGTCATGTGGGTTAGCCTAATTAAGTGGATTTAAGCTTGTAATTAGCCAAAACCTAACCTAAGGCTGCACCAACATGAAGTGGTTAAGGTCTATGGGCCATGCAAAGGGAGCTCCTTCACCTAAACCTAACCAAAAATACCTAATCCTAGCCTTCCACCCTAATCCGCCCCTAATCTGAACCTAATCACCTAACCTACTTCCCTAATCCCAGCCTAATCCTAACCTAATCACCTAACCCACTTCCCTAATCCTTCCCTAAACCTAGGTTAATTTCCCTAAACCTAGCCTAATCCTAGCCTAATCACCTAACCTAGCCCACTAAACCTCACCCTAGAACCAACCCACCTAACCAAACCCTAAACCTCTAAACCACCCCTAGCCCACAACCTACCCAAACCACTTGTATCTAAAATATCTGGCCCTACCCTTTCCAGCCCACCTTATCATCATACCACCCTACCTAAACCACCTAACCACTACCCCAAACCCAGCCCTATATAAACCCCCCCCCCTTGGGGGCGGGTTTCACAATCTAGAAGCCCACCCATTTCCCAGCCTCTCTCATCCCCTCCCATCCTCTCTCATCCACTCTCACCCCTTTCCAGGACCAAGCCGCCTTCCCCAAGCCCAGCCGGGTCCTCCACTTCCCCAAGCTCAGCCGCCTACTCCACCTGCTCCACCTGCTCCACATCCCACCACCACCTGCACCGCCACCTACACCACCACCTTCCAGCCGAGCGCCACCCTCTTCTTCACCCGGTAAGCCCCCTACATCCTATCTTGCCACCTCTTCACTCCCTCTCCACTCTAAACCACCTAATCTACTCCCCTACCACCCTAATCAGCCCTTCCACTCGCCGCCACCCTTCTCACTCAGCCGAACCCATAGCTCCCTAGCAGCCCGCCACCACCAAACTCCCTTAGTCGGCCACTCACTTCCCTTACATCACTCCCTTAGTCGGCCACTCCAACCGACTGTTGCCCCTTCATTCGGCCAGCCATCCGCCAGCCATCACCCTCTCCTTGCTAGCTCATTCCCTTAGTGCCATACTCCTTTAAGTGACCCTCCTTAGGTCCTTTAACCCAATACACCAAAGACAGCCCTTTGCTAGCCGCCGGCCACCTTCGAGGCGCCTCTTCCGCGCACCAAGGACCTCCGGCCAGCACATCCCCTTGCCGTTCAACCTCGCGGAGCTCCCTTTTGCAGCTCAAGGCGAAGGCCAAGCCCACACTCAAGCAAGGCATCTTCGGACCAGCTATTAGTAAGTGCCTAACTCGGTCTTTAGTCGT
Organism: Brasenia schreberi; assembly: GCA_036023115.1. Classification (NCBI taxonomy): domain Eukaryota; kingdom Viridiplantae; phylum Streptophyta; class Magnoliopsida; order Nymphaeales; family Cabombaceae; genus Brasenia; species Brasenia schreberi. Next base: position 10,263,428 of record JAYKKT010000066.1, read on the forward strand.
ATACTTGCTTGAGATTCAATTCGATACGGGGTTGTAATAACGGAGCATCATCTCCCCCCGCTTGTAATAACGTGGCTTGGCACACCCACACACGTGCACTCTCTTAGTTGTGCACGATTTTGAACACACACGGGCCTAATCCGCCCCTAATACATAAATATATATATATCTACTTTGATTTTGTAGGGTTTTGCTTAAGTTGGGTGCGTTGTCTTTCAATTCAAGCACTCTCACACACATTGAGCCTTCGCTCTTATTTGAAAGACCCAAGTAAGGGCCGACCTATACTATTTGGGTTTCATTTCATGTCGTGTGTGTAAGTCTTTCAATTCAAGCACTCTCACACACATTGAGCCTTCGCTCTTATTTGAAAGACCCAAGTAAGGGCCGACCTATACTATTTGGGTTTCATTTCATGTCGTGTGTGTAAGTCTTTCAATTCAAGCACTCTCACACACATTGAGCCTTCGCTCTTATTTGAAAGACCCAAGTAAGGGCCGACCTATACTATTTGGGGTTTCATTTCATGTCGTGTGTGTAAGTCTTTCAATTCAAGCACTCTCACACACATTGAGCTTTCGCTCTTACTCCCAAGACCTTAGTCAAGGCCTATTGCAGTTATATTTGGGTTTAATTTCATGTCATGTGCGTAGTACTTCAATTCAAGCACTCTCACACACATTGAGCTTTCGCTCTTACTCCCAAGACCTTAGTCAAGGCCATACTGCAATTTATATTTGGGTTTAATTTCATGTCGTGTGTGTAAGTCTTTCAATTCAAGCACGCACCCACATTGAGCCTTCGCTCTTATTTTGCAAGACCCGAGTAAGGGCCCATATACCTACTCTATATACATATCTCCCTTCGGCATTTACTTTACAAGTCATTTCCCTTCGGTTATTTCCCTTCAGTATTGTCTTTACATTCGGGTTTTCCCTTTGGAGTAGCGTGAGTTTGCATTGCATCTACGCCATACCACGAGGTAGGACGCATATTGCATCAAAGCAAGCCCCGTTCGAATTCGCCCATGTAGTGGAGTGTTCATAACACACAAACTAGGTGGCCCGAAAAGGGATAAAAGGAAAGACTTAGGCACGTGCAAATTCACGTGATCTAAAATATGCAACCGCATCTAAAAGACCCGATTTAGACACCTCGAACCGCTTCGTAGATTTTCTTTCCCAAAAAACTCGATTTTTGCAAAGCGTACAGACTGACCCTTGCGCATCAGTGCAAGAAGGTCTGCGACGACAAGAGCTCACTTGCTCACAGTCGCCACGATTAGAAGTCAGTTTTACATCTTCGCTAGCTTAGGTAAGCTAGCTGGCACGCCCTGTTTGCATGAATAGGCCTTAGACGCACGAGAGGATCTACTCCAAGCCCAGAAAAGGCAGGGGAGGCGTGGGGATTTTTCGCGCGTCTACAGGACAGAGAAGCGAAATGGGGAGAGACTTATCCCAATGGTTTACTCGATTCATCTAAGATCACCCTATTTTGAAATAGCATATACCATTTGGAAATATTTTGCTATTTTGAACAAGGCTCGATTTTGTAAGATGGGGACTTTTGAAATATAGCCCATAAATTTTGAAAACTCTACCTTTCATAAGGCCCTATTTCCCTTGTTTAGGGTCACACAATCCACCTTGATCCTTCTTCAAGAAGTTCAAAGGAGATCCCATTCGAAATATTTTCAAGAAGAGTAGACCCTATACATGATATCTTTTCAAATGTTGAGCATTTATAGGGTCTACCAAGTTCCTACCGTCAACATCAACCAACCAATAAGCGTTGTTAGTGGTGGTTCCACGCACAACATAAGGACCATCCCACTTGAGCCGCCACTTTCCAAGGGGGTGTGGGCCTCGGTGGTGAATGGTTTTTAGCACTAGGTCTCCCACTTTGAAGTGGCGAGCCTTCATGTGCTTCTCGTAGTGTCGGGCTACCCTTTGCCCATATGCATGTGCATGATCCATAGCAAGTAGCCTCTTTTCATCCAACAAGTCGAGCTCGATCATTCTAGTATGTTGTAAGGTTTCTAATGGAATATCTAATGCAAGTGATGTATGGAATGAATGAAGCTTGGTATGAATAGGGAGTATGGCACTTGTGTCATAGACAAACTCGAATGGAGTGGCATTTGTAGGGGTTCGAATGGAAGTTCTATAGGCCCACAAGGCTTCATCGAGCTTCTCATGCCATGTCCTACCCTTTTCTATGGTTTTCTCAATGATGCTTATGAGGGTTTTGTTTGTGGCTTCGGCTTGGCCATTGCCTTGAGGGTAGTAGGGCGATGAGAAGTGTTGAGTCATGCCATATGTGACACACAATTTTTCCATCTTCTCGTTCTTGAATGGGGTGCCATTATCGGACACTAGGTCTTTTGGTACTCCAAATCGGACCAAGATATTTCTCTTAATGAATGCCACTACATGTTGTCCTTGGACATTAGCTAGGGATGTTGCTTCAACCCATTTAGAGAAATATTCGGTGGCCGCTAGGATGAACCTATGTCCATTGGATGCATTGGGGGATATGGGTCCTACGATGTCGAACGCCCACATGGCAAAAGGCCATGGGCTTACGATGGAATGCAAAGTAGATGATGGGGTGTGAATGATATACCCATGTATTTGACATTGATGACATTTCCTAACATGATCATGGCAATCTTGTCTTAGGGTGGACCAAAAATACCCAGCTCTAAGTATCTTCATGGCCATCATATTTGCATTAACATGACCTCCACACTCTCCATCGTGGAATTCATGCATTATGGTCCTAGCCTCTTCAAGGTCTACACATCGCAACAAGATGCCCGTAAAACTTTTCTTGTAAAGCACCCCTCCCAAAATTACATATCGGGTTGAAATTTTTCTAATAAAAGCTTGATCTTTTGAAGAAGCATATTCGGGAAATCCTCCGTTTTCTAAAAAGTTTTTAATCTCATAAAACTAAGGTTTATCATTCGGGTTTTGATCATTTTGGCAAATCTCTAAATCGTGCGTGGATGGAATGGGTGAGTGCCATATCTCTAAGGATCGGGTTCCCAAGATGGGATCGACCCTTAAAGCGGATCCTAAGGAGGAGAGGGCATCCGCTATGGTGTTGTCCTCTCTCCCTATGTGAGTGAGTGTGCATGACTTGAAGGAGTCGACCAACTTGGTGGCCAACTCGTGATACGAAATGAGTTTTTCGTGTTTGACTTGCCAAATTTTCAAAACTTGGTTCACAACCAGTAAAGAGTCTCCAAAGACTTCAATGCATGCTGCCCCTAGATTTTTCAAGACTTTTAGGCCTTGTATGAGAGCCTCATATTCAACCACGTTATTTGAACACTCAAAATCTAGACGAATTGCAATGGGTATCTCTCCCTTTTCGGGGGATATGAGAATGACTCCAACACCTGCCCCTTGTTGGTGACATACCCCATCAAAGTACATTTTCCATACTTGATTTTCATTAAAACAGTTTGCTAAAACATGGTTTTGGAAATCGTTTGCAAATATGTCTTCATCGGGCATTTCATCAAGTATGGGATATGTTTCTTCCAAGGGGAACTCGGCCACATGATCGGCTAGGGCTTGCCCCTTAATGGAGGTTTGGTGGTGATATTTCAAGTCATATTCCATTAAGAAGAGTTGCCATTTACCAAGCCTACCCATTAGGATAGGTTTTTCAAACAAGTGCTTGATCAGATCAAGCTTAGACACTATTCATATCTCATGATCTAGGAAGTAATGTCTAAACTTTTGGCAAGCCCATACTAATGCCAAGCACGTTTTCTCCATGGCTTGATAATTTCTTTCATATGCCAAGAGAGTTTTCGAAATATAGTAAATGGCGCACTCTTTGTGGCTATCATCCTCATATTGAGCTAATAAAGCACCCAATGCATTCGTATGTATGGAAATGTAAAGAAGTAAAGGTTTTCCTTGCTTTGGAGGTTTCAAAATTAGAGGATTCACCAAATAAGTTTTCAAACTTTCAAAAGCTTTTTGGCACTCATCGTCCCACGAAAATTTTACCCCTTTTCGCAAAAGTTTGTCGAAAGGTTCACATCTTGTTGCTAAATTTGAAATGAACCTCCTAATGGCTTGGAGGCGAGTTGGAGGCTTCGGATTTGGGTCAAGTTGGATGGTGGAGGCATATCTATGATGGCTCAACACTTAGAGGGGTCTACTTCAATGCCCCTTTGGCTCACCATAAAGCCCAAAAGCTTACCAGATTATACCCCGAATACACATTTTTGAGGGTTTAGTTTCACTTTATAAAGCCTAAGCCTTTTGAAAACTTTTTGCAAAGACTCAATGTGAGTACCTCGGGTTTTTTATTTCACCAAATGGTCATCCACATATACTTCCAAGAGCTCGTGAATTTGATCATGAAAGATAGTAGTCATAGCTCTTTAGTATGTGGCACCGGCATTTTTCAAACCAAACGGCATAACTGTATAACAGTATGTGCCCCAAGGTGTAGTAAAAGCAGTTTTTGCCTGATCTTTTGGTGCTAACTTAATTTGATTGTAACCCGAATAGCCATCCATGAAAGAAAACATTTCATGATTTGCAGTGCTATCCACTATCAAATCAACATTTGGTAGAGGAAAATTGTCTTTTGGAGTAGCTTTGTTCAAATTTCTAAAATCAATGCAAATCCTAATTTTCTCATTGGATTTTCGAACTACAACAATATTTGAAAGCCATTCTGAGTACGCAATGGGTTTTATAAATCCGACTTTTAAAAGATCTTCTAAACCCTCTTTCACTTGTGCGTGCACATCGGGATGAATCTTTCTAAGCTTTTGCTTTATGGGTTTGGCATTCAATTCTAGGGGAAGACGATGCTCTACTACCATTGGGTCTAAACCCGGCATGTCTTCGTAGGTCCATGCAAACACATCTAACAAAATCCCCTCCTACGGAATTTAAAGGCTTTTCTAAATCAAGAATTCTATGGAACTCGGGAAGCTCGGAGGTTTGGTCCTCCTCATGGACGAGGGGATCTTCCTCTTTGCTTTGATCACTCTTGAGAAATTTGGGTTCTATGAAAGTGCTAGGCAAGGCACACGGTTTTGGAACATCTACCACTTTCAAAAGACTAGGGCTTTTCACAAAGACAATGTTTTTGGGTTTTTCAAGATTTTCGATTTTTTTGGCTTTTTCGAAATTGCTCTTTAGAGATGGGATGTACAAAACCTTGTTTTTGGTATTTTCACACTTTTCAATTTTTTTGGCTTTTTGTAAACACAAGGGAGGAACAAAAACCATTCTTTTTGGAATTTTCAAAATTTTCAATTTTTTTGGCTTTTTGTAAACAAATGGGAAGAGGAGAAATGTAAATCACATTCTTTTTGAAATTTTTGAAATTTTCTATTGTTTTTGAGTCTTGAGAATTTTCTAAATGTTTTTGGATTTTGCAAATTTCTAATTTTTTTGGGTTTTTGGATGTGGCGGGGTCTTCCATCAAACCTACAAAGAAAGCACCATGCATTAGGCTCTAAATAAGAGGTCCAAGTCATAGGTTTCGGTGTTAGGAGGTTCTAAGGCACCCTTGACCCAAGTGGTCGTGGGTGGAGGTCCAGGTGGTATGGATGGGTCGTAGCCTATCCCATACTGGTTTTGGTTTATGTTTGACACTATGGGTTCAAGACGACCTTGGTTTTGGCTCCCTAGGCCTTGATAAGGCATATAACCCATGTTCAACATCATGTTCCAAGGCTTCTTCAATTTTGAAAATGTTTTATAAAGGAGATGGCCTTGGAACTTGGTGTCGTCCATGTCATGCTCAAACACTTTTATGGACTTGGGGAGGACTTTATGTAGTTTTGAGATGGTCTTGAGCGGGCTAGCCTTGGGCGGCCCTTTTATGTGCACGACACCTTTTGGTTTGGATTGAGCTAGCAAGGGTTAACCTAGTTTTGACTCATGGGTTTTGTCACCTGATAAGCATGGGAAATTTTGTATTCCCTGCAGCTGGGGGTGATTCTCTCCTAGAATTACCACAACTTGGTTCTGGAGGGGTACTTTTACACACCTATAAAAGGTGGATGGCACAACCCGCAAACTGTGTATCCATGGCCTTCCTAGGAGTAGGTTATAATGGGGGTGTATGTCTAAAACATGAAACACCCCAGAATGACTTATGCCCCCTACTTTTATGGTTAACTCTATGACTCCTAAAGGTTTGGATGCGTTTCCATCGTATCCTGTGATCACGATGGAACTCGGGTTTAGAGAGGTCAAGGAGACTCCTATTTTGTAGGCTATGTGTAGTGAAAGTATATTTAGACCTCCTCCGCCATCAACCAAACACTTGTCTAGAGGATAGTGATTCAATACCACCTCTATATGCAAGGCTTGGTTACAGTTTTGGTAGGGTTGTTCTAGCTCGTCTTCCAAAAATACAATGGGAGTTTTAGCACAAATGGGTGAGACTAGGAAGGAGAGAGACTCAGGGGTTATAGTTGGGTTAACCTTGGCCTTCTCTAAGATCTTTTCTAAAACTTGTCTATGTCTAGGGGATGTTTCGATAAGCTCTAGGATAGACATCTTTATGGGAATCTTAGCAAGGTGATTTTCGAAATCATATGGGGTTAACACATTATTTTTACCCATGAGATCTGATGCTTTGGGAATGCATGATTTTGAAGGGCCGGGGATAACGACCACTTCCTAGCTAGCATCTTTTGCTAAGTGTGGGGGTTGGTAGATCCTTTCGGATCTAGTGACCTCGTCCACACCTTCCCTATGGCTCATTCCTAGGTGGGCTCTAGTTTGATGCTTGGGAGCACCTCGAATCTCTAATAAGGCTCTAGCCGGGGGCGGGACTCTAAGCGCTCTCCGGATCACTACTTGTTTGGCTTTTTTTATTACGAACAGTGGTGTGTGACAAGTAGTGTGATCTGTATGCCAAGCATGTTCCAAACCATTCAAATGAGAGGAGAGAGCATATACCTGCTTGTCCTTCCCGCTAGTGCTTGCATGGTTGGGGAAGGGTTCCATGAGTACGGCTTGGGCGGGCTCCGGTTCCTCGGTGACCTGGAGCTGGCCTTCCTCGATCAAGTCCTCTATTTTGTTTAAAAGAGTATAGCAGTGATTTGTATCATGGTCTTTGAGCCTATGATACTTCCAAAACTTGTTCAAAAATTTTCCTTTAGGGGGTGTCCCCTCGGGAACTTTTGGAAGTGTCACCATTCCCTAGGCGAGTAGGAGGTCGAAGACCTCTGTGATGAGCTGCCCCAGCGGGGTGTACTCCCTTTTTTCGAAAGACTTTTGAACCTTTTTGTTCTTCGGTTCAAATTTTGAAGTGCCGGTCGGGCTCGGTTCTACTCGGACATTTGCAACTTTTTGGGGTTTTGCCCCATTGTCCATAGTAGTTGGCCTGTAAGTCCCGGGCTTTTCAAAGCGGGTTTTTGAAAAAATCTTGCATTTCCACAAGTCATCGTAGACCCCCTTTTTCATATTTGCTTCAAATAGGGAAGCCTTCTTGATTAATTTGTAGAAAGTAGAAATTTCATAGAGAGAAAGAAGCATTTTCAGCTCGGGTTTGAAATTTTCAAGGATGAGCATCACGGCACATCCTTCTGAGATGGGCTTTCTTACTTGCCCCAATAAAGACCTCCATCGAACGATAAATGCATGAGCATCCTCGTTCGTGGCTTGTTTCGTGTCCCTTAGGGTGTTCAAAGTGGGGGTCACTTCCACGTTGTGTGAAAACCTTTGCATGAAACCATTTGCCAACTCTTCAAAAGTGGCAAATTGGCTCAAGTCATAAGAAGCGAGCCACTTCGAAGCGGTTCCCTTAAGGGAGAGGGAGAACCAGTAGATCCACTTAGCCGAGTCTTTCTTCTTTTTGTATGCTCGGCAGGAAAAGAGTTGGAGGTGGGATCTACGATCCCCCGTCCCATCATACCGGTGGAAATTCGGTATGTCATCGTCGCTATCCATTTGGTAGTCGGAAGGTAAAAAATTGGATAGGGCGTATGACCTCTTTTCCTTAGCCTAGCCCCTTAGTAGTTGTTGAAGGGCCTTGCGATCTTTCAATGTGAATAACTCGAGCTCTCTGTCCCCCTCCATAGTGGAGGTCTCTTTGGGTTTTCCAAGTTTACTCATTTTTTTTCAAGCCCTATTTTGCTTTCCAAGGGATGAGCAGGATTCGACCGCTTCGGTCTCTTGGCTGAGAGCGGCGATTCTTGCTTCAAATTCTTTCCTCAAGTTTTTTAATGACTCTTTCTTGTTTTTGACAATTGTTTTTAAAAATCTTTTCGAAAATTGACTTGACGAGCATGAAGCCCGGCTCGACACCTCGTAAGAACCATCCGAACTCGACATGATCGTATGGGCCTTGAAAATCCTACACGTGCACAATTTACCAATGTTAAAAACACTTTGAAAAAGATTTTTGGGAGTTTTATTTGCTTAGAAATTCCTCAAGACCCGTAGTGTCCCACCGGGCGTGCCATTTCTGTAGACATGAAAATTCTCATTTCAAAGTTTATGAGACAAACTTGAAGTGAAACTTTTCACACCCACGCTTCCGCGAGCGTGCCAGCTAGTTTGAAACTAGCAAATATTGGAAAATTTGAGACTTCTAAGCGATTGTGTGCAAGCGGGATCTTTTCACTCACACCTTCTTGAGCCGATGCTCAAGGGTCAGTTTGAGCACTTAGGAATTTCATTTTACAGCAAAACATGACTCCCTTTTACATAAACAAGTGTCTTTGAAAAATTTGTTGAACTTGTGCACTCGGATTCAATACTTGGAAAAACACAAGCTGCTGAAAACAGAAAATTTTGTTTTCAGAGCTGTATTCTAGGGGAGTTTTGATGGTGTCACATACTTCCAAAAATTATCAAAGTTGTACCAGATGAAGCTGGTAGTGTGGAGAGACTGTAGCCTTTTTCAAATCTGCATTTGGAGCAGTATTGAATCAGAAACAAATAATCTACTCAAACCACCTCACTAACTCGAAACAGTTCTATTTCAGAAATATAGAAACTCAAAGATGAGTCTGTATCTCTTTACTCAAAACTCTGATTTTGATGATTTTGATGTTGCTGAAAAGCTACGGATGTTAGCTTTCCAATGCATCAAAAATAAATTAAATTGGACTCCTGTGTACAGAGATATGAGACTTTTACCCAACCACTGTTTCAGGAAATCCGACTGTGCAAACAGTGGTACAGAAATTTGGTCGTTCTTAGTCTGCTTTTATTACATGGCTGAGTAGCCCTAAAATCTTGCCAATTTTATATAGAGTGTCCAAATGTGTGTGAAACCAGTGTACCAAATTTCGAAACAATCGGAGCAAGCATCATAAAATTAAAATTGCAAAAATAGACATATGCAGAGATGCAGAAATCTGGTTTTCTGTTTTATAAATGTAATGATGCGTAACCCACCCGAAATTAAAGTGCAACAATCCTCAAAGCAAATTTGCTAGAATGTAAATGAATGGAAAGTACTTTATAACTTAGACATAGAGGAGGTTAGAAGTATAGAGGGTATATAGCATATAGGAAGGAAGAAGCATTAAAGCAAACACTTGGCGTGCATGTGGGTGTATAGTGTTTCATCCACGAAATTGAAATTGCAGCAAAGCTAGATTATTACAACTCGGGGGGAGATGAAACTCCATTAACAACCCCATTTAATGAATTGAATGGAAGAGAATGAAACTTAGATTAAGTAAGAAAGGTCTTACACGAGTTTTGGAGTGTGAAGGACCGGGTTTCAATGATGAAGCTGGCCTTCCTTCTCAACTCCCACAAGTTCTCACCTAGCTTCCCCTTCTTCCCACACTAGAGGATGTCCCTCCTTGGTAGAAATTCCTGCACCTAGTCTAGCACACACCACCCAAGGTCTAGAGCTTCTCTCTCTTCTCTCTCCAATATCCAAGTTATGGAACTTGCCCCCCCTCTTGGGCCTTTTTATAGGCCAAGGGGGGCTGGTTCTAGTGGTTTCTTGTGGGGCGGGTTGGAGCTTTAGCTTGGTGGATTTGATCCGCTCCAAACCGGCTTCTTGTAGTTCCTCATTGAGTCGATTTGGACCAGCCCATGTGGGCTGGTCTAGCTGCCATGGCTTGGTGTAGCCCTAGAGCATGCGGTTGGTTTTAAACAACCTTACAATATGTAACATGTTTTGTTTGGGCTGATTTCTTTAAACTTCGACCCACTTGAATTCGCTTCTTTCTTTGATTCGGCTCCCACCTTGATTTGAACTCCACACGGACACTGCTTGATCTTTGGCTTTAGTTCTTTACACGATCCCACCTGATTTGGGCCCATCTATTTGGGCTTGAGCTTGATGATCATGCCTTGAACCACATCGAGTTGGTGCTTCGTGTTCTTGGTCGGTCGCATCCGTTAGGCTTGTCTTGATGTGATGAGCTTTCGGTGCCGCTTTACTCAACATATCTCGAACATGATTCACTTGACAAGGTAGGCCTTGACACGACCCATCTAGGAGAGCTGCATTCGATCCATACTTTTGGGCTTGGATTGGATCTTACCCACTTCGAACTTCAGAGGCTTTTTAACTTGAATTTAAAACCTTAAAGTGTCTCCCTGAATGTTTAAACTTTAAAATCTGGGGTGTTTTTGAATTGAAAGGTTCATAAAGGTTTTAAACTGATTTTTGGAAACTCAGGACTTTTGAAAAACTTTGAAAATTTCGGGTGTTTACAATTGGATCTAGACATAAATATCTAGATTCATACCCAAATAGTGTTTGGATCGGATTTGGATCATAAAAACCAAATCTAAGATCCAAACCCAAGACCCACCCCTTTGCCTATAAATAGAAGCAAGGGGGGTGAAAGTTCACGTGAACTTGCTTGGGAGAGGCTTGAGGAGAGCATAAAGTAAGAGAGAGAATAATGGTGGGCTTGACTTTGTCAAGTGGGCTAGCCATGTGGGCTTGATCAAGGGTGTGGGTTCAAGCCTTGTGAACCTAGACTAACCATGGGGCTGCACCTACATGATGAATGGCGTGGACCTATGGCTGTAAAAGGGTGGACTCGACTCCAAGAGGTAGGTCTCTGTAAACACCCCAAAATCCCACGATTTCATGAAACAAATACATGGTTTTCAAATCAACTCTAAAAGAACCATTTTGAGTTTTAAAAACCCAAGAGCTTTCCAAAAGCCTGTAAATACTATTTTCGAACCCCGTATCCAATATAAATTCCTTAAACTTGGGTCAAGTCCTATGTTGCCAAAAAGCCAAAGATGAACAGGTGAAGCATGCAAAGATGACACCTTATCGAGAAGCAGCCCAACAAGTGGCTCATGAAGGCCGATTCCAAAGCCCAAAAGCGCATCCTGGCCTGATAAAAGTCAGGTTCAAAATGCGAAAGGAAGGCCCCAGGCTCGATGCAGAATGCAAGCACGGTACACCCAGAAGCCAATTCAATTTCATCCTCCCAAGCATCAAGGATCTTGTAGACACGCGGAAATTTCCACTTTGGGTTCTTAGGCCTGATGTGAACCTTTTCGTATGTCTAAGTCGCTTAAAGGGCGTGCCAACTAGCTTACTCAAGCTAGCGAAGTAAGTTTTCGAAATATCTGACTTATGGGGCGACTGTGGACAAGTGGGCTCTTTTCTTTGCAAACTTTATTGAACCGATGCTCAAGGGTCAGTTTATACGCTTTAGAAAACTCGATTTTGAACAAGTATGACCCTTTTGAAAGTGTTTCGATTGATTGGTTTTGTCTAGTTGCAGATTTTATTTACGTGGGGTTTGCATGTATCCTATGTCTTTGATTTTAGCTACTTAGGCGTGAGATGTGTGCATCAAGTGCCTAAGTCTTGGTGATTTTGCACGGGTGGTTCGAGGTTTGCTTTGATGCAAGTATGCGCCCTATCTCATGGTATGGCAGATATGCAATGCAAACTCACACAACTGAACCTTAAAACCCGAATTTGAAAGACATAGCCAAAGGGAAATTGCAAAAGGGAAATATGGCTATATCTTAAGAGCGAAAAGGCTCAATTGTGGGCGTGTGTGTTGTGTATAAATTGAAAGACAACTCACATGACTTAAATGTAAAACCCCGCTCGACTTGAATGTAAAGTGCGGAAGGAAAATACTTATATATATATGGGCCCGAAGGTCGCCAACGTGCGCGTATGTGTTGTGTATAAATTGAAATGCAACACACGCAGCTGAAATGTAAAACCCAGCGGAAAGGGAGATACAACTATATATATATATGTGCCCGAAGGTCGTCAACATGCACATGTTGTGTTTGTGTATAAATGTAAAGGCAACACACGCAGCTGAACCAGGAAAACGCAGCGGAAAATATACAGATATGGCTATATCTTAGTGGCTGCCAAGGCCAAAATGGTGTGTGAGGTGCTTGAGCAAGCGCTCGGGTGTTCTTTGGGTGCGAGTGTATAAATGAAAGACAAACTCACACGACTTAATGTAACAACCCAGCTGAATTGAAATACATATATATAGTAAGAGCGAAGGCTCAATGCACGTGTGTGTAGTGTATAAAATCAAAGACAACTCATGCAGCTCTTACTAGAGTCTTAAGAGTAAGAGCGAAGGCTCAATCGTGCATGTGAGTGCTTGTGTACGAGTTAAGAGCTAAGGCTCAAGTGCTCGTGTGTGTCTTGTGTATCAAGCATCAATATTATAACCCGAGAGGAGACAATGCTCCGTTATTACAACCCTGTACCACGAATTGAATTAAATGTAGAAGGAGATATGAAATACCGAATTTGAAACACTTACAAGTGATTCGGATGTTTGTCCACTCCAATCTACATGGGCTTGTGCTTTACAATCACGAACGGGCCTCCCTTGAAGCTTGAGGCGAAAAGTGGTTGGGCGAAGCCTTTGAGCTTGGTGTGTTTTGGCCTTGAATGGTGAGGGTTCACGGCAAGAGTGGGTGCGGTCTTAGTGGGGTTTTGTGAGGTTACGGCCAAGGAAAAAGGGGTTGCAGGTCTTAGGGTGTGGTATGGAGTCGGGGTATGTGGGAGCTAAAGGTCACGGATGGGAGGTTAGGTGGGGGAGTGTTAGCCTAGGATGGGATGTAGAGTTGGGGGTCACGGTAAGGTCGGTTAGGGTGTGTGGTAGTGGGGTTTAGGTTGGGGCGTAGAGGGGTGAGTTATGGCCGGCACTAGGTGGATGGGGTGTGATAAAAGGCAGGTTCAAAAGGCAAAAGGAAGGCCCAGGCACGAGGCAGATTGCAAGCCAGGAAGCTAGATCGAACATCCTCACCCAAGCATCAAGAATCTGAACTGGAAGAGTCAGAAATAAGTAGAAATAGAGTCCGAAAAGGTAAAAAATAGGTCGGACGACAAAGATTGAGGAAACCCAACACCAGACGGAGTACTGATGAAGCTAGGGCCCACACAAATCTTCCACCTCGAAAAGCCAAGAATGACCATCCAGAGAAAATTTGGATTGGATCTGGACCATAAATATCCACATCCATATCCAAATAGTGTTTGGATTTGGGTCGATCCAAATAGTGTTTGGATTTGGATTGGATCCAAATAGTGTTTGGATTGGATCGGATCTGGATTAAAATATCTAAATTCATATCCATAAAAATATTGGATTTGGATCGGATATGGATCTCAAAATATCCGAGATCAAGATCCAAATCCAAATAGTGTTTGGATCATACATGGATTCCATGATCCAAACCCAAGACCCATATCCAAGACCCACTTCATTTGCCTATAAATAGGAGTGAGGGGGTCTCCAAAAGGTTCACGTGAAATCCACTTGGAGAAGCTTGGAGGAGAGAGAGGGTATTAAGGTGAGTGCTTAGTGCTTTCTTGATTTTGTTTAGGGGTTTAATTGTGGGCTAAATAGGGGATTAGTGTGGGTTGCCCCACCTTGATTAAAGGCTGAATTTGCTTGAACAAGAAGGCTTAAGGTGGCTGATGGGAGCTTGAGCACACCCTAAACCGACCCTAAAAGGTAAGCCCAACTTACCCCCTTAAACCCTTCTTCTTAACCGCTCTAAACAACCTTAGACCTACTCTAATCCACCTCACTTAAACACTCACAGCATTCCTAAACCAAACTGCCACTCCCCTAATACCCTAACCGACCCCAACCTTAGTCTCCCGTGTGACCCCAGAACTACCCGAACCGCCTTATACCCCCTGCGCACCGCAGCGCATCCTGCACTGCCTTTCCCGCACTGCCTCACTCCCGCTCCCTGGCGCCCAGCACCTGTCACCCTGCCTTAGCGCCCGCGACGCGCGCCCAGTGCTTATCGCCCTAACTCCCAGCCTGGCGCCCACCGACGCCTTAGCCGACCTACCACTGCCATAACCTAGCTACACACCCCCAGTACCTCCTTACACCACCACCTACCTAGCACCAACCTCAACCCTCCTTAGCCGACCTAGCCTCACCCTACACCCCACCATACACCCGCAACCGATCACACCCCATCCTTACACCCAACTCCCACACCATATCCCCAACACCTTCCCGGAACCACCAACCTAGCACCCCACATCATATCACATCCCACCTAACATCCCAGCCGTGACCTCTAGCTCCCACACATCTCACACCATACCATAACCCCATACAACCCACTAAGACCCGTAGCTCCCATACCATACCTATCCTAAACCAAACTCGCCAACCTCTTTCCGTGAACCTTCACCTCTCAAGCCAAAACCCCACCAAGTTTTAGGCTCCGGCCAGCCACTTCACGCCTCAAGCTTCAAAGGAGACCCATCCGTGGTTGTAAAGCTAGCACAAGCCCGTGTAGATTGGAGTGGACAAACATCCGAATCACTTGTAAGTGTTTCAAATTCGGTATTTACATATCTCCTTCTACATTCTATTCAATTTGGATACGAGATTGTATTAATGAAGGGTTGTCTCTCCCCGGGATGTAATAACAATGCTTGATACACAAAGCACACACGAGCACTTGAGCTTTAGCTCTTAATCTCGTACATCAAGCACACACATGCACGATTGAGCCTTCGCTCTTACTCCAAAGACTCTAGTAAGAGTTGCGTGAGTTGTCTTCAATTTACACACTTCACCCACGCGTGCATTGAGCCTTCGCTCTTATTATATATATGTATTTACAATCAGCTGAGTTGTTACATTAAGTCGTGTGAGTTTGTCATTTCAATTACACACTCGCACCCAAAAACACCCGAGCACTTGCTCAAGCACCTCATGCACCCTTTTGGCCTCGGCAGCCACTAAGATATAGCCATATCTCTATATTTTCAGTTGCGTGAGTTTTTCCGGTTCAGTTGTGTACGTCTTTCAATTCCGGGTTTTACATTTCAAGTCGTGTGAGTTGTCTTTACATTTATACACAACACACACGCACACATTGGCGACCTTCGGGCCCATATATATATAGTTGTATCTCCCTTTCGGCTGGGTTTTACATTTCAAGTCGTGTGAGTTGTCTTTACATTTATACACAACACACACGCACACGTTGGCGACCTTCAGGCCCATATATATATAAAGTATTTTCCTTCCGCACTTTACATTTAAGTCGAGCGGTGTTTTACATTTAAGTCGTGTGAGTTGTCTTTCAAATTATACACAACACACATGCACACATTGAGCCTTTCCGCTCTTAAGATATAGCTATATTTCCCTTCCGCAATTTCCCTTCAGCTATGTCTTTCAATTTCGGGTTTTAAAGTTCAGTTGTGTGAGTTGCATTGCATATCCGCCATACTCGAGATAGTGTGCATACTTGCATCAAACAACCCCGAACAACCCATGCAAAAATGCCAAGACTTAGGCACTTGACGCACACACCTCATACCTAAGTAGATAAAACTCAAAGACATAGATACGTGCAAACCCCACGGAAATAAAATCTGCAATTAGACAAACAAATCGATCAAATACTTTCATACCTTTTCAAAAAAGCCTTGCTTGTTTAAAATCGAGATTTCTAAGCGTACAAACTGACCCTTGAGCATCGGTTCAAGAAAGTTTGCGACGAAAAGAGCCCACTTGTCCACAGTCGCCCCCTAAGTCAGATATTTCAAAACTTACTTCGCTAGTTTGAGTAAGCTAGTTGGTACGCCCTTTAAAAGCGACTTAGACACGAAAAAAGGTTCGCTTCAGGCCTAAGAACCCAAAGTAAAAAATTTCGCATGTTGACAACTGCGCACCCCTGCCAGCCTGCCTTGCCATACCCCGGCCTGTACCTTAGGCCGTGCCCAACCTAACTTAGCCAAATACCTCACGGCCCAGCCCGACCTCACCTAGCTAGGACTTGCCTAACCTAAACCTTTGGCCGAATCCAGCCCATACTAGGCCCCAAACCACTTGGCCGCACCCAAGTAAAACCATACCCAAGTCTCACGTCGGAGCCCACCTAAAGGGACCTATCTTGTGGCTGCCAAGGAGGACGGACCCGAGCGACTCGAGAGGCAAAATCGATCACTTGTAAGTGTTTATTTACATTCGGTTTTACATTACTCGCTTAAATTAAATTCAATTCGATACGGGGTTGTAATAATGGAGCGAAGTCTCCCCCCGAAATGTAATATTTGTGTTTGATACACATCCACACACGTGCACTTGAGCCTTCTCGCTCTTAATTGCACACAAAGAACACCCACGTGCACTTGAGCCTTTCCGCTCTTATATTGCACATGATTACACACACATTGAGCCTTTCCGCTCTTAAGCTAAAGTATATATTTCAATTTGGGTATTTACTTTAGTGAAAGCTGTGTGAGTTGCAATTTAATTCCGGGTGGATTTACATTCAAGTCGTGTGAGTTGTCATTTAAATTTCACACTCACACACACGTGCATTGAGCCTTTTTGCTCTTAAGCTAAAGTATATATTTCAATTTGGGTATTTACTTTATTGAAAGTCGTGTGAGTTGTCATTTAAATTTCACACTTACACACACGTGCATTGAGCCTTTCCGCTCTTAAGCTAAAGTATATATTTCAATTTGGGTATTTACTTTAGTGAAAGTTGTGTGAGTTGTCATTTCAATTTCACACGAGAAGCACACAAAATCACTCGAGCCTTTCTGCTCTATACACTCACACACATTGAGCCTTTTCGCTCTTAGGATATAACATATTTATATATTTTCAAGTTGTGTGAGTTTACTTCACGTTCAGTTGCATTTCCCTTTGTGTGGATTTACATTAAGTCACGTGAATTGTTTTACATTTCGGGTATTTACATTTGTGAAAGTTGCGTGAGTTGCACGTCAATTTCGGGTATTTACATTTGTGAAAGTTGTGTGAGTTGCCCTTTCAATTCGAGCCTAGCTCACATCATCATCTCAAAACCTGAAAAGATTTTGCATCTTTGCATTCGTTCGCTTTTAAAGAAGCCCCAAATCTACGCACAAACCACGTTGAAAATAGGCCACATATGCACACACACATATCATGCCTAAATAGCTAAAACTCCAAAGACTTAGTTCGTCCAAAGTCGTAATAAAACTTGCAAACAAGGCATACATCGAATCCTTTAAACACAGATATTGCAAATTTTGTAAAAACGAAGTTTTCAAGCGTTTAAACTGACCCTTGAGTATCGGTTCAAGAAGGTTTAAACGAAAAGATCCCGCTTTTCCACAATCGCCAGAAAAGTCAGAATATTTCAAAAATCTTCGCTAACTTGAGCAAGCTAGCTAGCACGCTCGCAGAAACAAACTTAGGTGCGAAAAGGTCCATTTTCGGTCTCAAAAACCAGGAGTGGAAATTTTTATGCCTATGGACTACAACATTTTGTTGGTGTTCTAGACATTGTATTTTGCCTAACTATACTATATTCCTTATAATATTTTGAAAGCTCACCTGAGGTGTACTTTCCACCTTGATAGAACCTCAACACTTTCATTGTGCATTTTAGTTTATTTTCAACTTCTTGTTTATACTTCTTGAATGTGTCTAATTCTTCTTATTTATGTGACAAGAGGTATATATATTCATACCTCAAATAATCATCAATGAAGGTTATAAAATAAACCTTCCCTCGATGAGACCTTATTGTAAAAGATCTACAAATATTAGTATGATTGATTTCTAATAAACTTGTGGTTTTTCTTATTTCTTTAAAAAGTGATTTTCTTGTTATTTTCTCTTAAATATAAACCTCATATTTATCAAATGTTGTTCATCAAATAGAGGTAATAAGTTATAGATTATTAATTTCTTTAACTTATTTAGGCTAACATGTCCTAGCCTTCTATGCCACACATCCACATTAATAAGCATTGCACATTTAATATAAGTAGAAGAAGTTGATGGTCCTTTACTGTTCCAGGTTTTAAGCTTAAACAAGTCATAATCAAAATCAAAATATATAGTAAAAATACATTATCATGTTTCTCTATGGTCACCTTCCTAGAAAAAATCTAGCCTTGAATGTTTGAACCTTTCTTTTATTAAATTTACTAAAAAATTATTTTGTTTTCCCTTTTCATGGTGGTTTTGGGAACTAGAGCCTAGGTTATCTTGAGTAAGGAGCAACTTTTCTTTTTTGTCCTTAAAGTGCTCCTCTTCATTAGCCAATTTTAGAGGGAGCTAAGTTGGGGTAATAGCTTCATTAACCATCAAGGCAGTGGCAATCATATCCCAATATGAGGAAAGACTATTTAGAATGGTGAAGATCTTGATAGGATCAAAGATGGTTGAGTTGGTCACAGCTAAGTCTTTGGCCATTACAAGCATTTTGTTTAGCATATTGTTTGACTCTTTCGTCCAAAAAGAGTTGTATTGTTCTAAGAGTAACTGGACATGTAACTCAACACTCATGTTATACTTGGTTGTGACTGCATTGAAGACTTGTTTTGAAGTCTTATAATCTTTGAAAACCCGAATTAGGTAATATTCCATATAGGTTAATATTATTGTTTTTGCAATAGAGTCATCCCTATAGAAAGTTTTATCTTTCTAGTTCCTCGAATGTTGTTTCTGTAGTAGGTTCAATCATGGTTTCACGTAGTACATAGTTTATGTCAAGTCAAAGCTAAATGGATATATCTTTTCCAAATTTGAAAGTTCAACCCATTCAGTGTTTAGGTTTTGGCCAGTTTAGAGACAGACTATGGATGCCATTTTAATTGTTAACATTTGACAAATATTTTCAAAGAAAAGTCTAGCCTTCAAGCCAAACAATGCTTTCAATTAGCAACAAATATTACAGACAACTTATAAAGTAATACTTTAAGCACTAAACAAAATTTTATTAAGCAATTACTAGCAACAATTTGCAAATAGTAATCAACCACTTGTCTTCAAATAACCACATGCACTTTTCTGCAGATAAAAAATAGGCACTAATTTTGAAAATCTCACAATTCCTTTATCAAGAACCAAATTTAACCTATTAAAGAATTTTAAGAAAGCCTAATAGGCAGAACTATAATTTTATAAATGTGCATTGTTGTGTAATTTGAAAAGTAATGCTTGTAACTATAAATAATATCCGGTATTGAAGAGCAAGTCAGCTAATTTTAGGTCCTATTTTACAAATTTCAAAACAATTCTGGACCTATATGAAAAAAAATTATGAAGACAATATCGTAATTAATACAAAATTTTGGGGCAATATAGTAATTCTATCTTATAAAACCAACGGTTTTGTGGTGCCCACAGTTCTAAAACTGTGAACGGGTCGAAAATTCCAGAAAGGGGTTGATCCCCTTTCTGCTTGCTCTCGCAAACGAGCCTAGCTCGAGTGAGAGTGAGAGTGAGAGAGAGAGAGAGTGGAGAGGGGATGGGTAAAGCGCTTCCTCTGATTCTCTCTTCTTTGCGGTTGTTGTCTAAAAAAGGCACTCTATTGTTTTTTGTTTGTTTTCTCACTATCTATGTTTCTTTGATTTTCGCAAGTCAGCAAGAAAAGAGATCAAGCGTGAGAGATGAGAGGAACAGCGAGAGTTGAAGGTTTTCGGCGTGGGGGTTTTCCTGCGCTTTCGTTCTTTCGCCTCTAATTTCTTTCTCGTTTGAGAGTATTCAGACTCAATCTCGAGAACCTACTTTCGGCCTAATATCAAGCCGGGTTATACGTTTTTGTTCCTTCTCTATGTAACGATTCACAAATGCGGTTATGAATCTTTCTATCTGTTATCTATTTCGACCCGCTCTCAGTTGCACTCTCCTTGCTTGATCAGTACGTATCTTTCTTCTTGGTTCCTCTTTTTTTTATTAAAGAATCTATTCTACCAATTACAGTATGCTTTTCTGCAATCGGTGAGATATGTTTTCAAATGAAAGAAAAAAAGAGGAACCGAGAGTAATATTGTTCATACCAGAATCATTTATTTATATTTTGTTTGTAGGAGAATGGTCGAACAGAGAGTATCAGTGTCTACTCTTCACGTCTGTTTTCGGGATTATTTATAATATCTGATCTGGTACGATGGTGAGACTTAAGAAAACCGATGTGTTGATATGGACAGTACTTTTGGGTTGTCGAGGATATATCAATGTAATATTATCTTGTTGTTTTGCAGTGAAAGTGGAGTGGTGTCGTTGGGCTTTGGATCAATTGACATGGTTTTAATTGACATGGTTTTGAAGGTTGTAAGAAAGAGAAGAATGATTGTCTTTAAAATTTTGTAATTTTATTTCAGATTAACCTTGCATTCTTTTCCTTCATTGGATCTTTTCCTTCATCGGATGTGCGTTTCAGCCAAGTGAAACGCATCTCCTGTTTGTATTGCCATTTTGGTTTCTTTTGTAAAACAATAATTGTTGTTTTTTAAATTAGAAAACTCTTTTTGTTCAAATAAAACGGTGCATGCAATATGGAAGGCGGTCCTTTTATTATATACTAGTTATTAATAGGAGCCTTATCGCCATTACCATGACGGAGAGTTATCAAAATGAAATGTGGACATATACCTGCCACCTACTACAAAGCCACTCCTCCCCAAACACAACAAAAACAATGTGAAATCCTTATACACAAGTATGAACGGATTCCAGAAACCGTGCATGAAAGAGCCCACTCGTAGCGTCAAAGCAATCGTTGACAGTGATGTGCTATTCTCTCATGAATCGTCCACACCACCATGATGATTGTTTATGCTCTAAGCATGAAGATTGCAGGTGCTAGCGCCAGGTTCTACAAGTTTATTTCTTCTAGATCACGTGCTATCTGGTAGCTTTCTCCGAAGGTGGTGAACTGGAGTTGAGGAATATGAAGACCTCGAAAGGGGTTCCTGGTCATGAGGAAAGGTAGTTTGCCTAGTAAATGAAGTCCTTTTCTTCCTTCATTTATGATGCTTGCTTGCCTCAAATGGTGTAGTTCTCTTGGTTAGGGTTTCGGCTCTTCCAAGTTGAAAGGGAACTGCTTATAGGCAAATACCATGAGTGATCAGACCACTTGTCGCTCCAAGCAGCAGGCTCTCGTTGAGCAAGAGGGGCAACCCTGGGGTTTTATATGTACTAATTACGACCAACTGCAGGTCCCGCTGCAATTATCCTCATGAGAGAGAGAGAGAGAGAGAGAGAATTTAAACCATATAATTATAATTATTTGTATATAGTAAAAAGTACGTGCCCAAGTAGGAATAGCAAAAATTTTGACTTGGTAACTATTTATAGACCCACATTGACTCAGAAGTCAGCACAAAGAGGCCGAACGGAACACAATAACTATGGTCTATACTTACAGTGGTTCGATATTAGTGACTCGAATCCTGGTCATTACCTAGATGCCCTTCAATATGTGGGATTAATGGTCCTATTTTCACGCTCCATCTCATCTGTATGTCCATGTGTCTCGATGCAATGATGGTTGTGTTGTTTAGCTTTGGCACCATCCATGTAACGGGTTTGCTATAGAGTGCCGCTCATGCTCGCTACCGAAATTCTAGCCTAGTAGATAGTTAAGGGTTGAGTCACCCACTCCTTATAAAAGGAAAAAGAAAAAAACTTTATTTCTTCATTTCGTAGTTTGAAAAATTCTCACTTGAATATTTTATAGCTTTTTTTACACTTGTAATTTGCACTGACATATACATGCACACATACATACAAGTTATATGCTTTCAGTAATTCATCTACCTTTTACATTTTAGTACCTATACATACACACACACATTGAGTCACCCACTCCTTATAAAAGGAAAAAGAAAAAAACTTTATTTCTTCATTTCGTAGTTTGAAAAATTCTCACTTGAATATTTTATAGCTTTTTTTACACTTGTAATTTGCACTTACATATACATGCACACATACATACAAGTTATATGCTTTCAGTAATTCATCTACCTTTTACATTTTAGTACCTACACACACACACACACACATATATATATATGTGTGATATATATATATATATATATATATATATATATATATATATATATATATATATATATATATATATCACATATATATATATATGTGTGTGTGTGTGTGTGTGCACGTGTTTTGTACATGTACTTATATATGTTTATGTATATATACAAATATAAATGCATACATATAACATTGACATTTCTTTTCATTATTTGTTGTGGCTAATTAACTAATTTGTTGTCAAATACGGATAGAAGTGCATGTGAAGGATCGATCATCATGACTTAAATGAACTACCAAGTTAACAGCCGTCAAATTTTGTGGTGCTACCTCGTTCCATGTTTGCAACCATGGTTCTTTGGCTACTAATCCACAAATCTTTTGACTTTTTTTCCTTTCTTTTCCCTTTGTGGATGGACAAGCTTGGTTCCCCTTACCAGATTCAGGTTCCAGTGAGACCAACGACTAGCTAGTGAGCTATTCCCATGTCTGTGGAAGAAAGCATGCATTTGGGTGAACAGATCCGCTAATCCAAAAAATATTTTGCATAGATACATCCAAGAAGGTCGAATTGCATGATCGATTAGCTCAAATATGCATCACGCTTCATACCGGTGAACTAAATGGGCGGTCATGGATCAATTTCTACGGGCGCTACCTCCTGCGCAAGCCTTGGCGAGAGTCCTAGCTTTGGAGTTTTACACTGGGTTGTTTCAACTCCTTTAAAGACGGTTTATTCGAGTTACCAATCAAACAAAAAAAGATCATTACGATGAAATCTTCCAATCTATTATAGCGTCCATTGCCTGGAGTATGGTTTTGCCTGTGTTGAATCTGCTTGGACACGGACCCAAACCCTGCAACAGCACCTTACAAGTTGGATGTAGGTATGGACTTAATCTTAGGTTTAACTTATATATATTTTACATAAATTAATGGTATGAACTTTGTAAGTTACGTACACAAAAGGCCAAGGTGAGGAGATATACATCGTTGTCTTTCAATTCCTTTTGTTGCCATTCATTCATTGGTGGTCTATGTGGTGTATAGTGGATATGGACCTTTTGCAGAGACCCATTTATGGCGGAGAAAACGGAAAGCTTTTAGTAATGGTAGTTGGGATAGAAGCCATGATCAAATCATATAAGGAGGTCA
Source organism: Brasenia schreberi (assembly GCA_036023115.1). Taxonomy (NCBI): domain Eukaryota; kingdom Viridiplantae; phylum Streptophyta; class Magnoliopsida; order Nymphaeales; family Cabombaceae; genus Brasenia; species Brasenia schreberi. Next base: position 10,286,847 of record JAYKKT010000066.1, read on the forward strand.
TCCATGACCCACATCCACCTATATAATTTGACTCTAGTTATGGCATTTAAGATTTTTTCAAATATTCAAGAAGTTATTTACAACATGCAAGACTTCATCTATCCTCCGTATTTCATCCACCGCTAGACTTTTTCTGTCTGGTCCCTTGGTTGCTGGAAGTTCGTTTTCCCTCTATAAAGCTTGAGTTTTAGGCATACGTATTGTGAATATCTTCTCATGTCCATTGCAACCAAGTCTGTCGAACAAGCCGAGCTAAGGGTGTTTGTGGCTTGTCTCTTGAAGAATTAGCTTTGCTTGTGGCTCGTCTCACCTAATAGGTAATGGTGAACAAGCTAGGCCACAAGACAGAAAGCTAAGCTGAGCTCATTCCCATATTTTTAGCTCTTTGCCGCGCACCGGCTCATCGAATTCAGCAAACTCTCAGAAATGGAACTATGAAAAGTTCATCTTGTTCATTGTTATCTCAACAAACAATAAACAAGGTGGAGCCAAAGCTTGTCTTCTGTAGTTCTGGAGATGAGCCAACATGAGTTTCTTACAAGCTGAAGGAGAATAACGAACGAGCAGCAAGCCTCAGCTTACAGCCCTAAATGTTACAATAGTTCTTGGTAGACTTTCACAGGGTCAGCTGTTATTGGGCGGATTACATGGAATTCACCTTCCTATGTAAACTCACAAAGGAGCCAAACTCAGCCAGCTTGGACCTGATGAACCATTATTTCAAACTTCTATTACATATCATTCTTGTGGTTTATAGCCCTGCATGAGCTCAAAATGTTAAGCACTTCATGTATTCATGCCACTTCGAGTAATGGCGCTCCAAAACCGTGATGACACCTCAAGCACATTCTACTTTAGTGTCTATACTTACATCTCGAAACCCGACCATATCCTTAAATATGTCGATCATATAGTAAACGCAAGTTAAGCCAACCTTGTTTGCTCCTCTATTCTTTTCTCTATCAACATGAAATGAAATGAATCTCCTAGCTGAAGCCCTGACCATGAAAACATATGGAAATGGGCTGCGGGTGATGGATTTAGATACATCGTATTGCTCACATCATTCAGGATCCATAATAGATATCACGAGGCATAACATAGGCCTTGACCCATATCAGCAAAATTAAAATCATAATCAAGCCCCTTCTACTTATGGAATGAGAGAATGGTGGGAAACACATTGTTGCATGACCAAGATATAGGGTGGGAGTTGTGGCTTGTAAGAAGTGACTTGTACACAAATATGGATCGTGGACGTGCATGAACCACAGGATATCGAAAACTCGGACCAGTCTGCTACTATTACATCAGAATAATTGACGTACACAATGAGCAATGGCTCACCTGGCTTAGGGTGACTCACGAGTTGAAGGACATGAGTTTGATACCCTTGGTTTGCATTTAGATTTGGCCTCCCCCTGGTTGTACTAAAAAAGAATCGGAGCAATTGATGTGCTTGGTATGGATTCTGCTTACTGCTTAAAGATGTGAAACCATTCCAACCACCGACGGAGATCTATTTTTATTGGCTGTGTAACATATTATCTTTGCAGAAGCATGAGAAGTTAAAGGCTGTAATGAATTCGAGATTTTCTTTTTCAATAAGGGTTTCTTAGGGCATTAACTTTCTCCTTAATATCAGGGTGGATCTACATGCCGCTAGGTGGAGCGTTCTTCGAACTAAAATTCGAGAAAATATAGAAAAAAGTACAGTCCATAGCTGAATGTGTGGTGATAATACATAGGTATCCCCATCCCAAAATATTTTGAGAGGATACTCGCCAGCCATAAATGATTTTCTACATCCACGACTGCTTAATGTTTCTCCACTTTTAAATATGATTTATGACTGTAAGCGGCCAAGTTCTTTTTCATTGTTTCTGATCATCTTCAGTAAAGCTTGAACTTGAATATATATGCCTTACACCTCTTCTGGGAACGATGTCAAGGAGATTTCTCCTTTGTGTCTTACAGCTATGGAAAGCCCAGCTCCACTTAACAAGACATTTAAACAACTGAGGTGTTATTAAGCTAGTTTAGATTATGATTGTTCTTAATGAAATTCAATGTCTTCTAGCATGGCTCTAGTTATTTGTTCACTGTGCCTCTAAAGGTTTATGTTTTCTCCATTTAGTGGAACAATCAGGGTGGATCCGAAGAACTATCTCCTTGGATTATTATACCTGCTTTGAGACTTTGTAGGTATTAGAGGGAAGGGAAAACGAGAGAGACCACCATGCGGCCCTGAATTTCTAAGTAACCTTGTCTTTCTTTGTTGGTGAGTGATTTCTGGATTATAGTCTGCTGCCCCTCCTGCTATAAACGGAAATCCGGGGGTTGTTGTTACTAATCAAGATGATAGATGCTCACATTTATCACCTACGTGTGACCTGGAGACCGTCTATATTGTATAACCGAGCCCCTCCTTGAGAATATCCTAGTAACTTAACGGGTTAGTGGGTCATGCTGATATTAACAAAATCAATTTATTTTTATTCAAGTTCTCTGCTGCCTCACAAAATACTTCTTGTGCATGTTGTGTTTTTTTTCATGTTGAATTATGGGCCTCGGCTAGCCCGAGACGATTAGGCAACGATCACGAGCATCGACCCCATTGGTTGATGCCAACCATCGAGGCGTCACAAGTTTGACATCCGAGTAGGTTTCGATTGGGAGAGTAGGACCTTCCATTGATAGCAAAAGGTAACTCACCCAAGTTATAAGATGAACATCGATATTATGGCTACCAATGGTTGGTGACCTTATTCGACCCAAGAAAGAGAACTATAAAGCCATACCAGGGATTAACCTTGCAAAAGAGTCTATGCATTCTAGTAAACGTGAATGCACGATTTACAAGGTTCGAAAATGGATAATGACTCTAGATATTGTTGCTCGTGTTATAGAAAGCTTTGGCCGCTTAACGAAGAGTTGAACTTTATAGTAGAGGAACTCAAACACTACATGAATGTTTGCGAATTCTAACAAGAGTGCTTGAAGCAACGCCTTCGAATAGATTGAGACCATTGTGATCACCCAGTTATAAGTGCTGGAGGAAAGAGTTAATGTCCAATCTCTTGGGAGACAGGCTTTGGAGCAATCTAAGGTTGAGATGTTGGCTTGATCATAGGGAGTAGAGTATAGGTTGAAAATGGGCATAGAAATGGTATGAGAACATAGTGGCCATATTGCATCGAGGTTAGCGAACCGACTAGTGATCGAGATGCACACATTTTGAAGAATTTCCTTTGCCAAATGGAGTTGTACATCAAGGTCGGGGTACTTAAGGATGAGGAGATAAAGTTGGTGATTGTAATCATGTTTCTCAAAGACTCATATTGTAATGGCATCACATGCTGAACAATATTGGGACACGACAATGTCGTATCGACATGTGGGGGAGTTTAAGTGGGCGATTAGAGACCACTTTCTCCTGCGGAACATTAAGATTGTTGTTAGGAAGAAGCTTGATGATATGAGGCAAAGTGATCACTACATGAATATATTAAAGTATATCCAACCTTGATGTTAAGCATATGGATTATGATCTCGAAGGATAAACTATTCAAGTTTCTTAATGGCTTACAGTCTTTGGCATAGCAAGAGCTCAACAAGGTAAATTTGTAGATGCTTTATAAGACCATTACAACACCGAAATATTTACTTCATGATCATCATTAGACTAGTTCGAAGAAATCTGACAAGAATACTAGAAGAAAGAATAGTGAGAAGACAAAAGTTTCACAAGACAAGCACAATGATACACCAATCAAATCTCTCACATATTGAGCCCAAAAGAAAAAAGGTGATCATTTCAAGAAGGATAAAACCAAAGGATCCTTCAAGGGAGAATGTTTGTGGCAGGCAATAATACTCCATTGATTATGAATAGAAAAAGGATGACTTTTGGGCTGCCAACACCATATAAAGAAATGGAGGAAACAGAAAAGGAATAGATGATGATTGGTGCATTGAGACATGAATGCACTGCATGTGTGAACGTCTATGTGTGTACTTATTGACAAGTCTCTAATGTACCTACCCGTGACCCTTAATAGCATGAACACCAAGCTGATTGTGAATACTGGCACTAGCCCTAACTTCATGAGCAGTAGAAAGCTATGTATATGGACTTGAGGGTCGTGGAAAGAAATAGCAAAAGGTTGTGAACTCGGAATCCAAACCTATCTTTGAAGAGGCAATGATTCAAGTGAGAAGTTGGAGAGGAGAGACCAGCTTTACAGTCACAACATTGGACGAGTACCAAGTGATATTGAGCATTGAGTTCTTACAAGCAAGCAACACAGAGATACATCTAGCCTTAGATGTTGTTATCTTCTAGGACTACAATCAACGATGTGTTGTTTATATGGTGCCGATAGTCGGAGGCACAACAAGGAGATTGCTTCACAACACTCCAAGTCGCACACCATTTCTATGCATATCAACATGAACGACATTATATTACCCAAGTTCTTCATGTGAAAGCAAAGAAGTGCATGGAGTGGTTGTATAAAGAAGGTTGTAATTGCCTTATCGTTAGGCAACACATTATATTGGTTCGGAAGGATGACGATTCTCAACTAATTGTCATGAAGATAAGGGATCGAACATACTAACTAGAGCCTATCCACAATTGATTGCCTTTTTCCTTGCAGAAAAACCTAAAGCTTATCATGAAAAATAGAAAATGCATGACATAAGGACTACGGGTACATGCTTGTCCATGATCAAATTGCCTTTTACCTGGCAAGAAAACTTAAGGTTTATCGTGTAAAGATGGACAGTGCGAGTCATAAGGACTATAGGCACCTGCGCTATAGAAGACAACAGGAGTTATAAAAGATGAAAGTATGGTAGGTAGAGAAGCAAACGGCACACCAAACTCTGAAAGACATACAAGAGCACCGTCAAGAAGCTTTCCCAACGCATCAAGCATTTAAGCAGAAAAGAATGCGACTCGGAGATCCTCCCCTAGTAAATTTTCCTATAGTTCTGTAATCAAGCCCTAGCAACGTAGTATTGAGTCTTTAGCATTCACATATAATGAAGGACACCATTTTCTTAAGTATTCGTACGAGTTCCACATTAGTAGGTCATGCACCTTTTGGTATCAATAAAATCACTCTGTTTTTATTCAAGTTCTATGCAGCCTTATAAAATACTCTTTGTACACGTGTTTTTACTTTAATAAACTCCTGCGGCCTTGGTGAATGTAGACCGAGCCCGAAATGACTATGCAGAAGTCACGAGTGCCAATGCTGTTGGTTGACATCAACGATCAATGCATGACAAAGTATGGACATGGTTGCTGACTCTCAATGGCTGAAAACTGGTGGATGTTGATGTTATGGTCGCAGATTGTGATTGCAGTCAAGTTTCAGTGTTTGCATTCTCAATTTCTTTGAATCCATTTCCTTTTTATGGAAGGTGACTTAATTTTTTCTTTTATTGGACAAAATCAATGCTTGTAGTAAGAGATGCATTGAGGTGGATACTTAGACCAAATTTGAGATGAATATGAGCACTGAACTTGAAGTTGTGTATGAGAAGAGATGAAACTCTAATATTTTGTCATAATTGCTACATCTTCGGTCTTTTTTGCTTTGTTTGAGCTAATTTGATGATTTTACATTATGGGATTTTGGAATGAAAAGATTCTTTCAAAAACCTAGCCGTGTGATGTGATGAATAATCACGTTATTTGGGAGGGAATTGGTGTAACCAATATAAGATAATGTGAGAGACACATACTTAATGCGGTTCTGACATTTGGTGAGGTATGTAACCCAGATCAGAAGGTGGGAGAACTTGAATGGTGTAACACTTAACAAGAGGGAGACAAAGGCATCTATAATGTTCCAAGAAATAAGAAAACATTATCTTAATTTTTCTGGAGTAAATGATATTTTGAAACAAGAGACGGCTGAATCGTTATTATGTAACCCACGCAAGCAAGACCCGCCGTTCCAGATTTGGATCTAGAAGATCTTGATCAACATATTTATCTTGCTTCTGGTTAAGAGTTATTACGATTTTAAGAGTCCTAATTTAATCTCAATGGGAAATCCAGAATCATTAGGATTCTAGCTAATTAAGAATTTGTTTTAATGACTAACAGTTTAAATTCATTTGAGTTTATCTTATAATAAGAAATTAGGACCATTAGGTTCCTCACTACCATAATTTTTGCTTCATTAAAACCTAGTACTTCTCCATAAAAAGAAAAGAACTCTGTTTTGTCATGGATAAAAAATTTAGTTCAAATTTAGTAAAGTAGTTTAACTAACTTGGTTTTCTTATCTCTTCCTTTCATCTCTTCATCGGCTTGCGATCAAGTTCGTCGCACAACGAACTTGCAGCAACACCAAGCCCGTTCACAAGTCGGGCATCATCCTTCCCAACTCACCCTTAGACTGCCTGTGATCTCAAGCCATCATCTCACCATCCCTGTGCCTTGACCCAACTAGCCAACCTAGTGCTCTACCGGAACCTTTCTGCCATGACCTAGCATCCTCCCTCAACTCCATAATGCCGCCAGGCTTCATGCATCGCCCTTATTTGCCGTTGGTCCCACCACCAACTGCTGTCCAGCCATTCCACCTACCACCATCCTCAGCCGGCCATTCAACCAACCAGAATCCACCCCACAAGGCCACCACTGCCCTCAACCTGCAACCGGTCTCTCCCTTACCTAAATTCATTAAATCAGATCCCAGATATTTGGATCCAATCCAGTCAAACCCAGACCCACTATTCATTAAAACGGAATGTAGCAATTGCTCCCAACGGCTAGTTGGTGTAGCCGTTGGGGAGAGAAGGGAGGACTGGCCCTTGAGAACCGGTCCCAATGGTCTCCCCTTAGTGGACCTGTTGTTTCCTACTGGCCCAGTTTAACCTATTACAATTTAACACCCCCTCAAACTTATAGTCTATATACCGAAAGTTTGTCCGACAGAAACATAAATCTAGGATTGACAAAGACTTAGGGAAGAAATCTGTCAACTGAAGCTCTAAAGGAACATAATATAAAGTCAATCCTTTTTTTTAACATTCCTCCAGAATATAGTGGCAATCCATCTCAATATGTTTAGTTCTTTCATAAAATGTATTATTTGATGCAATATACATGATGCTTTTGTTATCACAAACCAATTCTTGTGAGTCCTCCAGGACAACTTCCATGAATGCTAGGAGTTTAGTGATTCAAGATATCTCAACTATTGTGGTAGTCATGGCTCTATATTCTGTCTTTGTCTTTGTCTTTGTAGACGATAAAGATAACTTCTGTTGCTTTTTATATCTTCAAGAAATTTGAGAATCACCTAAAAACATACAAAATCTATTGATGGAATGTCTGTCATTAACATCTTTACCCCTATCAACATTAGTGTATGGAGTTAATTTAAATGAAGATGATGAAGTTAGAATGATTCCCTTTCAATTGTATCCTTTATGTATCTCACAATCCGCATAACAACACTCATGTTTATACTAGTGGGAGCTTGTTAAAATTGACTTGTCAAATGTATTGCATGTGCTATGTATGGACGAGTGATTGTATAATATGTCAAAACTCCTATCATCTGTTTGGAATGAGTAGGATCCTCTAGTTTTTCTCTATCTATGGTTCTTAGTTTGCTCCACATCAACTCTTGTGATCACTCTCTTGTCATCTGTCAAACCTGACCTGTTAACAATATCACTAGCAAATTTTATTTGTGACATAAAATAACCTCTGTTATTATGGGTTACTTTTATTCCTAAGAAGTAACTAAAGAGTATGAGATCTTTTATTTCAAATTCTTTATGTAAATTTCTTTTGATTTGTAAAATCTCATTCTCATCACTTCTAATGGTGATCATATCATCTACATACAAAAGTAGAATAACAATATATGCATTAGTTTTCCTTACAAACAAGACAGTGTCAATATAACAAGAACAAAAATTTTGTGCATGCATAAAATTCTCAAATCTATTAAACAGCCTTAGGAGCATTTTTGAGTCCATATAAAGCCTTTTTTTAGTTTAAGAACATAGTTACTTAATAACTCCGCCCATGTAAGGGATCACCCTTGCATTGCCGGTCCCAAGCCCGGATAAAGGAGGAGGGTTGTGTTAGGCTTCCGACAGCCAGCGTAAAACTTCGTCGAATTTCTACAACATGGATTACAAAAATTATGAGCATTGCTTTGGGGCATCCCCGCCTAGCGACGTACTACAGAGCCCGAATGCAGTAAGAAGTAAGCAAGGGCCACTACATTTTCGCCCAAATGTAGTGAATCAATTGCAGAGAGGGTTCCCACATCATGGACGGGTGTGGGTAAAGAAGTTAGTCCCGCTACATTGCCGCCCGAATGTAGTGAAAAATTTTCAGAGAGGGTCTCCGCATTTTGATTATGGACGGATGGGGGGATAAGGAAGCTAGTCCTAGATAATAAGATTCGTATTGGTTCTTGGAATATCGGAACATTATCGGGTAAGCTAATGGAGGTGGTAGATACTATGATTCGGAGAAAGATTCATATTCTATGTTTACAAGAGACAAAATGGGTTGGAGAAAAAGCAAAGGAGATAGAGGATACAGGTTTTAAATTATGGTACTCAGGTAAAGAAAAGGCCCGAAACGGAGTTGGTATTATCATAAATAAAGATTTAAAGGAGAGTGTAGTAGACATACAACGATATGGTGACCGAATCATGACATTGAAATTAGTGTTAGGAGTAGAGGTTTTGAATATAGTTTGTGCTTACGCACCCCAAGTAGGACTAGAAGATAGTATAAAGACAGTTTTTTGGGAAGAGTTAGATAAGGTGTTTCAAAAGATTCCACAAAGGGAGATGATTTGTTTAGGAGGAGATTTAAATGGACATGTCGGTAAAGAGGCATTAGGATATCAAGAGATTCATGAAAACTTTGGTTATGGGGATATAAACGAGGAAGGTAGGGAGATTTTAAATTTTGCTATGTCATTTGATCTCTTTATAGTCAATACAATCTTCAAAAAACGATATGAACATTTAATTACTTATAAGAGTGGCTTATCACAAACACAAATTGATTACTTTATTTATAGAAAAAAAGATAGAGCATGTTGTAAAGATTGTAAGGTAATTCCAGGAGAAAGCTTAACCACCCAACATCGACTTTTAGTTATGGATTTACAAATAAAAAAATGGACAAAGAAGAAAAGAGTGCATCGAGCTATTCGGACTAAATGGTGGAACCTCAAAAGCGAGAAAGAAGATATATTTAAACAAAAAGTCCTTCAAGGAGATGTTTGGAATTATGTTGGCACACCCTCTGATATGTGGAACAATATGGCTATACATATTAGGAAAGTGGCAAAAGATGTGTTAGGGGTATCTAAGGGAGGTGTACCAGCACAAAAAGAAGCTTGGTGGTGGAGTGAAGTAGTACAAAACAAAATCAAGGCAAAGAGGGCATGTTACAAATTACATTATGCTAAGAAAACTAGTGAAACTTTAGAAGCTTATAAGAAAGCAAAGAAGGAAGCAAAAAAGGCCGTTAGTGAAGCAAAAGCTAAGATTTGAGAGGACTTATATAAAAAACTCAACTCAAAAGAGGGTGAAAGAGATATTTTTAGGATAGCTAGGGCTAGAGATAAGAAAACTAAAGATCTTAATTATGTTAGATGCATAAAAGACGAGGATGAAAAAATTCTAGTGGCAAATGATGATATAAGAAATAGATGGAAAAACTATTTTTATAATCTTTTTAATGAAAATAAAGATGTTAGTATTAGTTTAGGAGATTTAGCCAAGTCAGAAAAGTATATAAACCACAATTTCTACCGACGTATTCAAAAGAATGAAGTCAAAGAGGCTCTTAAACATATGAAGAGTGGTAAATCGGTAGGACCACATAATATTCCTATAGAAGTTTGGAAAATACTAGGAGAAATAGGAATCACTTGGCTCACAAGACTATTTAATGAAATATGGAAAAACCAAAAGATGCCCGAGGAATGGAGAGCAAGTACACTTATACCCGTATATAAGAACAAGGGAGACATTCAAAATTGTGCGAATTATCGAGGTATCAAGTTAATGAGTCATACTATGAAATTATGGGAAAGAATTATCGAATGTAGGTTAAGACAAGTATCAAGTACAACAGAGAACCAATTTGGATTTATGCCAAGTAGATCTACTATTGAAGCGATTCACCTTTTGAGACGTCTTATGCAACATTTTAGAGCAAAAAAGAAAGACCTTCACATGATATTTATTGATCTAGAAAAAGCTTATGATAGGGTACCGAGGGAGGTTCTTTGGAGAACTTTGGAAAAAAGAGGTATCCCATTGACATATATTAACCTTATAAGAGACGTGTATGATAGTGCAAAAACATGTGTGAGGACTCATGAAGGAACGACAGACTTCTTTAAAGTTAATATTGGGTTACATCAAGGATCAACTTTAAGTCCATACTTGTTTATAATGGTGATGGATGAGTTAACAAAACATATTCAAGATGAAGTACCTTGGTGTATGTTATTTGCAGATGACATTGTATTAGTGGAGGAGTCTAAGGAAAAAGTTAATAGAAAATTGAAACTATGGAGAGAAACATTAGAAAACAAAGGCCTCCGACTTAGTAGAACAAAGACAGAATATATGGAATGTAAGTTTGATCATTTGGCTACTTCAGAGGACATAGAAATTAAAATTGGCACACATTGCATTCCCCAAAAGGAAAGTTTTAAATACCTAGGGTCAATTTTTCAAAGTGATGGAAGAATTGATGGAGATGTTACACATAGAATTAATGCTGGTTGGTTAAAATGGAGAGGAGCATCAGGTATTCTTTGTGATAAGAAGATACCATTAAAATTAAAAGGTAAATATTATAGAGCAGCAGTTAGGCCTGCCATGTTTTATGGTTCTGAGTGTTGGGCAGTTAATCATCAACATGTACAAAAGATGTATGTGACAGAAATGAAGATGTTGAGATGGATGAGTGGTCATACAAGAAAAGACCGTATACATAATGAGGTTATTAGAAACAAATTAGGAGTGGCACCAATAGAGGATAAAATGAGAGAACATCGTTTAAGATGGTTTGGACATATAGAAAGAAGATCAAAAGAAGAACCTGTAAGAAGGTTAGAAAAACTAAATTTGGAAAGTATTAAAAGAGGTAGAGGACGACCACAAAAGTGTTGGAAAGAAACAATAAAGAATGATCTAGCTTATTGGGAGTTAACTGCTAACATGGCACACGATAGAGATCTGTGGAAACAAAGAATCCATGTAGCCGACCCCGTCTAGTATGGGAAAAGGCTTAGTTGTTGTTGTTGTTGTAACATAGTTACTTAATGCAATGAATCTCGGAGGGAGAGCCATATAGATATATTCACTAAGATTTTTATTCAAAAAGTATTTTTAACATCTAATTGATATATATCTCATTCTTTAATTATACAAATAAAAATTAAAATATGGGCAATAGTCATGCAAGCAATAGGTGCAAAAGTTTACTCATAGTCAATCCCGTATTCTTAAGAGTACTCCTTACCCACTAGTCTTGCTTTGTACCTTTCAATGGAACCATCACTATGAGTTTTGACCTTATAGACTCATCTACAACCAATAATTTTCTTTTCTTTGGGTTTCAGAACAATATCCGAAGTACAATTTCTTTCTAAAGCTTTTAATTCATCATTCAAAACTTTCCTCTTATTTTTTGCTTGGTCATAGTGATTGGGTTCAAGGATACTCGATATGGTAGCTATGTGGTTTCTATGTTGCAGTTGAAATGTTCATAAGGCACAAATCTTTGAGGGGGGTACTCAAAATCTATGTTACATGTCTCAAAGCATTATCATTTTTCTTTATTCCTTCTTACATAATGATGTTCAAAGGGTCTTTGGATTTCTTCTCTAGTTTCAAGGTTTCTTCTAGTTGAAGCATGTTATCCTTTTGTACTTCCTCGTTGTCATCTAACCTTTTATCCTCTTATACTTCCTCATTGTCATCTAACCTTTCATCCAAGATTTTATCTAAAAACGTATAACTATCTTCTCTGTTTTGAGACTCATTTTCATAATAATATTCATCTTCAATGAATATGACATAAAGTTTGTCTTTTTTGGGTTGTAACATCTATACCTCTTTTATCTATACCACACCCAAGAAAAACGCATTCAATAGCCTTGAAACTTAACTTATCATTCTTATTGGTATAAATATAATACTTACGTCCAAAACTTTCAACAAATCATAACTAGGTTTATTTGAATATAATTTCTCTATGGGAGAACAATTTTTTCAAGTTTGGTTGATCGCATCATATTTATCAAATATACAAAAGTTAGAGCGGCTTCGAACCAAGTGTTTGAGAACTTTACTTACAATTTTCCTATGGGAGAACAATTTTTTCAAGTTTAGTTAATGGTATCATATTTATCAAATATACGAAAGTTATAGTGGTTTCAAGTTTCAACCCAAGTGTTTGGGAACCTTATTTGCTAATAACAAAGTCTAGTTAGTGTTGTTTAACGCGTATTGTATCATGTATCATTTTGGTTCATGATACGATATTGTATCGTATCATTGTGTATCGTAATTTAATACTTAAAATTGATAAAATCTAAAAAAATAGAACAACAACAATAACTAAGCCTTTTCTCGTACTAGACGAAGTCGGCTACATGGATTCTTTGTTTTCACAGAGCTCTATCATGTGTCATGTTAGAAGTTAACTCACAATAACCTAGATCATTCTTTATTGTTTCTTTCCAACATTTTTGTGGTTGTCCTCTACCTCTTTTAATACTTTCCAAATTTAGTTTTTCATACCTTCTTACAAGTTATTCTTCTTATCTTCTTTCTATATGTTCAAATCATCTTAAATGATATTCTCTCATTTTATCCTCTATTGGTGTCACTCCTAATTTGTTTCTAATAACCTCATTATATATATGGTCTTTTCTTATATGACCACTCATCCATCTCAACATCTTCATTTCTGTCACAGACATCTTTTGTACACATTGACGGTTAATTGTCCAACACTCAAAACCATAAAACATGACAGGTCTAATTGCACCTCTATAATATTTACCTTTTAACTTTAATGGTATCTTCTTATCACAAAGAATACCTGATGCTCCTCTCCATTTTAACCAACCAGCATCTAAAAAATAGAAAAAAAATAATAATTACAAAGAATTCATATAATGCAAAAGTTTAGTATATAGTAATCATTCACCATTCAATAATTGAAAAAGAATTACATATTTTGAAGCAACAAATAAAATACATTTACACATTGTAATCAATATCATCAACTAAATAATCTTCATCTTCTCCTTGTTGAATATCCTCACCACCTTGTGCCTCAAAATCAAAATCTTCATTCCCTTGATGATGTTGTTGTGGTCCTTACAAATTAATCCATGCAATGTTTTCTTCGGTTAGGAGTGCATTTACTTTATTATCTTTCATAATTCACTCCTCTAATATATTAAAATTATCCAAACTTATTAGAACAAATTGGGTTTTTTCTTTATTTAACTTTTTTAATTACTAGCAAAAAAAAAGATAAGTAATTAGTAAATAGCATTAACAATTAAAGTCAAACAAAATATTGAATTGAATCTTTAAGTAGTATTTAATACAAGATTACCTCTATCGGAGCCGCATGTTATAACGGATGAAAACTAAGTCATTGAGCCCCGTATGTTTCAACCTGTTGTGCTTTTTTGTATAGATGTGTTTAAAGACACTCCAATTCTTTTCACAATCCGTTGCATTCTAGATTTAGCTCAAAACTCTTACCGCAAAATCTCTAAGGTTTGGGCAATCACTTCCAAACCTATTCCACCAAACATTTGTAGAAAAAAGCAAACATTAAGAACTTAATTCACAATAAATATAAGATTTAAGAAACTTAAATACAAAGATAAATAGTTTTTACGACCACATATTAGTGTGGTTGCGAATTGCTTTAGGCAAACCCATCAAGTGAAGAGCATTATCATAGATTGTCATCTCTCGATGTATAACATTTACTCTACTCTCAGTAGGGATTAATATGTCTATATAATCAATGATGCCTCGATTAACCTCATCATCCCTTTTAAAATTTATTGAGTATCAGAATGTTGGGTTTAAGTAATAAGTTGATGCATGAATAGGCTTATATAATTGTTTGTTTCATCTATTATCTATAATGTTTCACACTAACACATAATCTCTCTTTCTTTCATTGAAATTACTTCTAATGACTTCTTTTGCCTTATTCATAGCTTCGTAAAGATACCCCCATAGATGGTTTCTTCTTCCTATCAACCAATCTCAAAACCTTTACTAAAAAACATATAATCCTCAATAGTCTAACACATGCATTCCAAAATGTACTCCTAAAAACTATCTCTAAAATCTCATTTAACTTTTTGTTTCTTCTATTTTGAAGCAACTCTACAAATTATTGTCACTTATGTGAGAAAAATATTTTCTTTAAGACTTACTTTTATCTCATAATCTTTTGTATAGATAAGAAATTAGTTGCAAATCGATGCACTATTTGTATATCTCCCCATCATATATAATACAAAGGCATGGTTGTAGATAAATTTGGGATATCTTGGCAACACTCAATTATTGCCTTTATCTTATATATTTCACCAATATCCTGAATGATGAGATCTAAACAATGGGTTACACATGATGTCCAATAGAAAGTATCATAAGTATCTGCTAACTCCTTCCCAATTGCTTTATAATTAGTTGCATTATGTGTAATGAATTGGACTATATTCTCTAGCCCAACCTCGGATACCACTTTATCAAACTTTTGCTTTAGGATCTCTACAATATGTCTCTCCTCTGATATGTCTAGAGATCTCAATAATATAAGTCATTTACGACAATAGAAAAGAAAATTTAACGAAGTATTTCCTTCTCTATCTGTCCATCCGTCTGTCATGATAGTGCATCAAATCTCCTTCCATGAGTCTATTAAAGTTGATAATATTCTTATACTTAAATGATAGTCTTATCTAATAGTTTTTCTCTCAACTTTTAATAAGAGGGCATATTATACCCTAGACTAATGTTAGCAATTGCATCTGCTATTGCTTGAAAATAAAATTTGTTTGATATATTAAATGAAATGCATGTATCATAAAATCATTTACCCACTACAAGGTCTGTCTGCTAATGCAATTATTCTAAAGTCATAGCAGCACGAATTCTAGGTTGAGCACCATATGTAGTGCTAGAAGGAAAAAATGATTTTATGCTAGAAGTTCTTACTCTACTTCTTCCTCTTCTACCACTTCCACTTGCAAAATCTTCAACAACCCTCTTTTCTCTGGTTAATGGTTGAGAACTACTATTATCAACCTTTATTCTACCATCAGAAGGAAGACTATCACCCAATCCAATAGCATCATCATTCTCTTCGTTAAACATCTCTAAATCATCATTTTATTGTCTCCTCTTATGTATACTTTCAATCATCTATAGACATTGTCATTTAATGGCTTATGACCATTTTCTAACTTTGCTCATGTAAAGAACAATTTCTTTCCTAATCCCTGCTAAGTAATGTTTCAATCGTGAAATTTCACCACTAACCACATTGTTACAAAACAAACATTTTATCTTCAATCTGTTTTCCTCAACTGTTATACCTCACTGTCATACCAGATTATCGGATCAAGATTGGGAGTCCATAACATCCCCTTCCTGCCATCTCAATTGAACATTTCAATCCAATAAAAACCTAAAAATAAAAGTACTTCATAAATCCTAAATCTTAAGATAACACTCAAATAGAGTGTTTCCCACTTCACGAATGCAATAAAAATCATATTCACGCACTTCATAACTTCATATTTTGTAATTCAAAAAAGAAAAACACAAATAACACCAAAACACAACAAATACAAAGAAAAAAATTTAGAAAATACAAAAAAAATATACTACAATCCGAGTTGGGAGACTTCAATGGATGTTGTAGATCACTTTTTTTGAAGCCTTGAACACCAAAGAGGGAGAGAGCTACCGGAGGGAGCCTTGAGGAGCCCTAAACTGAAGTCAAAAATTCGTATTTTTGTGAGTTTCTGTTTGGTCTAAGACCCTTTACGTATCGCCTGTATCGTACATTGTATCATACAATAGGGTGTCATATTGCATGATATAGGAGGCAATACTATATCCAGTATTGTGGAACTCCATGATACGATATGTATTACACCGTATCGTAGATACTGTGCTATACGGATAACACTGGTTCTAGTAGTTTCAATAATATGCCTATGTTTTCTTTCAACTAAGCCATTTTGTTAGAGAGTTTTTTGTACAAGATTTTTTTTGCCAAATTTCATTTTCTTTAAGGTAATTTTTGAAGTCATTTGAGAGATATTCACCCTCGGAGTTGGTTCTTAAGATTTTGATATTGGTTTCAAATTGGGTCGTGATTATATTGTCAAAAACCAAAAAATATTTAAAAACTTCTTATTTGTGTTTCAGGAAATATATCTAAGTGCGTCGAATGAAATCGTCTATAAAGATAACATAATAAGTCATTCCTCCTTTTGAAGTTATGGGAGCGTGTCCCCAAACATCGGAGTGCACTAATTCAAAAATGTTATTTCGCCAAATGGTGCATGATGTGTTTTGTCAAAAATACAATATTAGTAAATGAAATCATTCTTTTCATTAATCATTATCTATGGATAATTATTCATTTTACTTACATCAAGATGCCCTAATCTTTTGTGGCAAAGTCCAAAATCACTACAACTAATTATAAGTTTCAAAATTTAACAAAACTAAATTATCTATGGCATAGAGACCACATCCTCTATGTCATTAGCCAATCACCTTTTTCGATAGATGATTTTACACCATACATCAATTTGGTAAGAAAATAACAATGCAACCATTATTACAAATTTGAGAAACCAGAAAAAAATTAAGATTTAATTTTAGTATAAAACATACTTGAGTATTTTAAAGGAATTACTTTCTAAGTTACTAATTTCTTCTACATCAAACTTAGTTCCATTAGCCATAAACACTTATGCTATAATATGTGCACATTTGTCTAACAATTTATATTCATTAGTCATATGTAAAGAAACACCGAAATCTAAAAATCATGGCATATTTTGGCATTTGGAAGAAGATGATATGCCGACTTGGAGATGTTTGTCTTTACTTTGAACATTTCTTCAATGTAGGCCTTGATCTTCGATAGTAACATTTTCTCCTTGTTGTCAATGCCAACCACATGGGAGAACTTCCTCGATAAGAGAAGACATGTAGTCTTAATGTGTTCACTTTTCTTGAAATAATGACAAATTGTGCTCTTGTTGGGTCTAGAGGTAGCAAAAACTTCTTTTTTGTTGTCTCTTATATTCCCCAATTTAGTTTCCTCCATAACTAAATCGGCCACAATCTCATAGCTTTTGGGTCTAAATTTTCTATTAATCAAGTGTGATCTAATATTTTCAAACTCATATCTCAATCTCCGTATAAACAAAAAGAGTATTGATTATCAAGATACTCTTGAAATTCATCCATACTTTTGAGTTTTCTGAATTTGTCAATGAAACACAAAATCATCTTCAAAATGAGTTTTCCTAAGATATTCCCAAGTCTTAAAAACATTATCAAACATATTAATTCAGCTACAAAGCTTTTCATCCATATTTTGGCCAATATTCCTAAGATACTCTTGATGTGTTCACTCTCATTTTTTCATTTTTTGTTTATATTTCTCTTATAATTTGATATTTTCATTATCATCACACACTACATCTATCCATTTGGGCTCTTTAATTATACCATCAATATAATCCCAATAGATTTTAGCGATAAAATACTTTTTCATGATATTAACCCAACTTGTATAAAAGTTGGGTACCAAGAAGCAACGAAATGTCTCATTTTTCTCTTCTATTTTTCTAAACAATAATAAGAAATACGAAGAATACCTTTATTTTCTTAAGATGGTAAAATGTTTCTCAAATTTTGAGGATCTTTGCACAATCTGCACAAATCCCAATGTTTCTCTAATTGAACCTTTTTAGCTCTTACCATATAAAAAAAGTACTAATATATTACCGATGATATCCACAAACTCAATGATCTCACAAGATCTTCAACAAGCAAAATTACCAAACAAACCACCAAACACTTGTCTACAAGCCAAATCGAATAACAAAAAAGTCAAATGAGTATTAAAGGTATTGAAATTTATTGATAACATATGTCCTGGCTTTACAAGAGTCATTAAGAGAGAGAATAGAGGGTGCTCCCAACAGCTACACAACTCCCAACGGCTAATTGGTGTAGCCATTGGGAGAGTGGGAAACTGGCCCTTGAGGCCAAGTCCCAATGGTCCCCCCACCTTGGTGGACCTGCTGGCCCTACTGGCCCAGTTTAACCTATTACAATTTAACATATACTAGGAGTATATCATCCCGCAGATCATTTCCCAAACATGTAGACTTCCTCCTCCAAGTATAAAACCTTCAAACCTGAGGTTCCCTTAAGCTGAATTATAGAATTTCAAAGCAACAGAAGAAGACAAGTTTCCCTTTCCCTTGGTTTACTGGATCCCCCCTTTATAAGATCATCTGTGTTTGATAAGAGAATAGAAAAAGGATGCATGTGAACACTTGAGAGTATACTGTCGTTTATAATTGACTACCACAAGACCTATAACACTTCCTTTCGTTGAGGGTACAAAGACAGAACAAGAAAAACAAGGTGCAACAAAATAACCAACACCAACATCAATGCACTAGCATGGTAGAAGTATAAAAAATTTCAGGAAAAAATCAAATATTGAGCAAAGAAAATCTGCTTAAAGTGTTGCTTTGACTTCAAAGCCTTGTTAAGATTAAGTATATTTACCTAGTAGATTACCTGTAAGTTGTCTGATAAAGGTTGTATATACATTCCACCTGAGGAAACCATTATCACCCGTGCACCAGGTGCTGCTTTCTCCAGCAATGGCAACATCAGCTCTGTCATAGCAAATGTTGCAACGACATTTACAGCAAAGCTCATCTCCAACCTAAGAAAGAAAGAGTTTTTAGTTAGATAAACATGATGAGAACAAAGCTTCAACCCACTATCTCGCACCATGTGTAAGACTATATTGACTATACCCCTCTTTTGGGGTAACCCGGTTGTGCTCAAGCAAACCAGCATTATTAACCTGAAAGTTAGATGAACCTCATGAACTCATCATCCTACTAGGACTTTCATGCCATTCGAGTGTCAAAAGACATAAAGGACGAGTCTCTGAGCAAAATAACAACATAAGTGGGTTGAAGGTTAACAATGGCATAGGATTGTCATGTTCATATGTCAAGTTATTTAATACACGATCATACCAGCACGTAAGTCTTAATAGGTGGTAAAAATTTCAAAGCCACAAACACACAAAAAACGTGCATTATATTGCTGTCATAGAAGCAAACAAGGGGCATAGGTGCATAATACCAAGATGTGAAGTGGCTGACAGTTTGAAGAAAACCTAGCAGCAAATGCTTTGATCTCAATCACTGAAGAGAGATCGCAGATCTGTAAAGAAGAAGTTTTACAGGTTGGAAACAGCAACTTCAGAAGAGAATTTTACTTGGATTCGATAGAGAGAGAGAGAGAGGCTTGAAAAATGATATATCTCAAGGTGTAAGTTTGGATTACCCATCTTTGACTTAATTTCAGAGAGTGCAGCTTCTCCCCTCTCTTTACTCCAGCAAACCATGTATGCTGTTCCCCCACTAAAAAGAGTGCAAGACAAATGATAAAACAAGAAATTCCATGTAAGATCAAGCAAACATTCTGATGGAACCAGATAAGAATGGTTATCTTTCCAAACTTAGATGCTCGAGCTGCTTCCTACCCATGAGACCATTGTATGAAGAAATATCACAATGCATTGAATTAAAACTTATTTTCCAGCAATAGAATGCAATTGCCAAGACAAGAGTGAGTTTCTTTCTGTGAGTGTGTGAAAGAGAGAGAGAGAGAGAGAGAGAGAGACTAATGAACGGGATTGCAATACAATGTTCTCACCATGATGCAAGACCTTCTGCAGTTGCATAACCGATACCAGAATTTGCTCCAGTAACTAAGCAATTTTTTCCTGTTATATGAATCTGCATCTCTTCCTCTTTGAACCGCTTGGCATGTTCCCTAAAGATGCATAGGAATCATTAGAAGTAGCTGATAGAATTTTCCTTTCCCCATACCATAACTGGAATACGTGTGCACATGATTGAATCATAAAAAATTACTAAACTAATTGAAATATATCAACAACAATTTACATACAAGCAATCTTGCTCTACAAACTCACCAAAAATCTCTCAATGACAACTACAACCTCAAAATCTGAAGCAGCACTCTGTAGGAATCATATTAATACACCATCCATGTCGTGAGTAGTGATGGATCTAGAGATTTTTTATGAGGTTTGTAACTTTGTATTATAGCCCAGCATTAAACCATGTCAATGAAACTTTTTGAGTGGGTGGAGTCGCCATGGATTCAAAACTAGCCCAGAGCTTAAGTGATAGGCATGAATTCGCACTCAGGTTCAATTGTGCAGTAGCCACAAACCATGAAAAGGGCATGAATACCTGTTAGAGGTTATGCAGTAGATCTTCAACATGTTCATGCAATCTCAATCCATAACATATGCTTGGACAAACCCCATTTAATAGACTTGAATAAGAACTCTTCTATCATTGTAATATTTCTCTGTTTGTTAGGGATGTTCTAGATATATAAAATGGTTCCTATCTTGTAATTGGATTGACTGATCATAGTTGCATTTTTTGCTGCGACATCCGTGGAGTTGTAGGCGAGAAATGGCTCTCTCCGTACTACATAAATCTTGTCTCCTATTATGTTGTGTCACTTCTGCGTAATTGTTCCTGCGCTTGATCTTTCAAATTTTGCTCTTCCCTCAATAATTTGCCTCAGCTTATACACCCCACGTTCATTTCCCATGTTACCTTTTGGTGTATATGCATTCTGAAAAAAAAAAATTGGAAGCTATGGCATCAATGTCTGTTTCATTCGATTTTTGCTTGTGGTGAAATTCAACTTCGACAGGAGAAGGTGAAAAATCTAAACACGCATATGAGAAAACTTTGACTCATGCATAATTCAACGTACATAGCCTTACACGTACACGATACAAACATCAGTCTGTCTTTGAGGGACACCAACCTCAATCTCCAAGGATGAATTTCAGCCAAATAAGAACTCGCCTCCAAGACGTCCACATGTAAGCATCATTCATGATACAGCGTAGGAAATCAAAACGTACCGTTGCAGAAAAATAAATGGGACATTCCATATTCATGATCTGTCTTCGGGATAGAAAGGGGAGGAAGATACTCACTGGAATCCAGATTTTGTGAAGTGGAGAAATCCATAGATACCGAAACCAGCAACCCTGACCCTGAATTCCTGAGTACTTTCACTCGAGTTATTTGTATCCCAAAATACATAAAAGGTTATAAGGTATGAAATATATATATACAACCCAAGAGGGAGACGTGCCCAAGTGCATCTCTCATTTGAGAGACATGTGACCGAAGCACATCTCTTAATTGAGAGATGTGACCCTATCGTGTCTCTCTTAAGAGATGTGCTTGGACCGTGTCTTCATTTAAAAAATTGATGAGTTGATTACTTCGATTTAAAACTGTGTTTATGAAACATTTATAAAACAAAATAATTACGAAAATCCAATACAAACCTCAAAAATCTTAAAATATTTGAAAAAATTAACCATCTATAGTTTTTTGGATTCTTCTTTTTTCTTCTTCCATCTTTCTTCAATAAGGTTCAAAAGATTATGGCCGTGTAAAACAATAATGGTTTGAAAGATTATAGCTGTGTAAAACAATAATGGTCGAAAACAAACGAAGTGTTGGTTGAGAAAGGAATGTTGGAAATAGGTGTAGAGAGGAGAGAGCAAGCATTGGAAAGCATTTTTGTATGTGACTGATACTGCACACCTCTTTTTTCTTACTTTTTCCAAAATACCCCTACTTTTTAGCAATTATGATATTAACCCCGAGACAGAAATAAGGAGCTCATATCCTCTAATGTAGTAAGCA
The DNA here is from genome assembly GCA_036023115.1 of Brasenia schreberi. Taxonomy (NCBI): domain Eukaryota; kingdom Viridiplantae; phylum Streptophyta; class Magnoliopsida; order Nymphaeales; family Cabombaceae; genus Brasenia; species Brasenia schreberi. Next base: position 10,308,983 of record JAYKKT010000066.1, read on the forward strand.
GTTGCTGGCATTCATTTTTGTCCATTGATCACTCTCTACCTTATTTTAGCCACATACTACTTGATCTATAACCATTTCTAACAAAAAAAACTAATTAAAATCCATCAAAAATAACTGGAACAAGGAAAAAGGGAAGGAGGGAGAAGAAAAAGAAGTAAAAAAATAAGATTTCTTGAGCCAATTTGAAGTGAGTTTCTTCGATTTATCAAGGTATATTGTTAATTTGGTTCTTTTTTTATCTCCCAATCATTTTCATGTATTTTTTGCTTGATTTGTCAACGAAAAACTATTAGATTTTTCTACTAGAGATGCACCCCAAACGCGTCTCTCGCACGAGGGAGATGTGCTTGGGTGCATCTCCAACGAACCTTATTTATTGTACATGGTATCATAAATATTCTTTTTTGTTATGTAGATACTACTAATAGGACACTAGTACAAGGGCATAATGTTACTACTTCATCTAGGAGATGTAACTCTTTGTATTACGAAGGACGTCCCGGTACACAACAACAAAGAGAAGAAAAAGTTGGTCATTCATTTTATGAGGAGGATACATCAACCTCAGATACTGAGATCAATATTGTAGACAGTAATGATCAGAGATCTCCTGATAAGCCGAGATTATTCTCAAGCTTTGAAGGTTACATTGCTTATAAGATTTGGGAGGAACAGGTAATTTTTAACTTTTATATAATTTTATAATTGATATCAATACTCTCTATTCTAACTAACTATATAAATGTATATTTGTAAATAATACAAAAAGTGGCAACTCACACACGCTACATTATTGACAGAGTCTGGCGAGTGAAAATGACACACATGAGATTTGATAATTTGATTGAAATTGCATATAGGAGTGGATTGATTGGGTAAGCAAATTTGCTATACGAAATAATAAACAATGTATTGTTAACTGCTTTTATTAAGTGTTGCCAACTAGACACAAATAACTTTCACATGCCATAGAGTGAAATGACTATCACACTATGTGATATTCACAAATGACTTGATCTTCCAATAAAGAAACAACTTTTTGTCTTCACATAAGAGATGATAGCTAGAATAAAAAAATATATCTTGAGTGGTATGTTGAGAATGAGTATTGATGAAGTTGTATGTGAGATTAAGTATGGGTCATTAAGTTTGAAATACTCTGAACTAATTTTTCAAGGAGAGTGAGTAACAAAAATGAAGCTTTATATTATTTATTGCATCAATTTGGATGTACATTATATAAGGATAAATCTAGACATAGAGTGTTAATAATGCTCATGAATCTACTAGCACATGATGTTTAAGGGTTGACAGTTATGCATCGAGTACAACAATATTAGCTTATTTATACATACAACTAAGAAAGACATCCCAAATAGAAGCATAAAAACTTAGTATATATACTTCTTTGCTCCAAGTAAGAACATGTACTATTATTCTTTGATATATGTATCTTTTATATAGTCACTTTTTAGAATTTAACAAGTTATTCATTTTAATTATAGGCATAGATTTATGAATACTTTCTAATTTTAGAGTTAGCATGTAACTAGAATGGTTGGATGGAGAACCATAAATAGGCCGATAGATGGGAAGTATGTGTGAGAGACAATCTCTTATTGATCGGTTTACTAAATATCGTAAGCAAATAGATTTAATGATGGAAAAATAGGTATTATATAAACTTTCAGCTACGTTCTTAATCTCTTAATTAAACATAACCTTGTATGTTATATATTCTTACTTTCTATTTGGTACACTATAAATTGACTGATAGCCATATAGTTTTACAACATACTTGGATTGTAATGCATATAAGTTTACCAAATACCACACATGCATTCACTGCATAGATGTTGTGGAACTTTATATGACAGATCTTGTAATTCATCAGTTTGGTTGATGTTAAGGCATCCTAATTGCACCAATAAGACCCTTTGTTGCAAAAAAACCTACAAAAACTCCATATTTATAAGGTACAATATGAGCTATGTGATGCGACTTTAGAGGCACAAAGATAAAATTGTTTTGAGTTTAAGGATTTTAGAGTTCCAATACTTTACCCTTACGAGTGTGATAAATTGTATATGGAGTGGTACATTTAGAGGGTGCATCGATTTATTTTGAGAGATTTTAGTGGTCAATTGTGTCTTACTCAACCTACTCTAGATATACAACATGCTCGTAATTTTACATAAAGGTAAACAAATCGTTGTAGCTATATTAGTAACATTTTCAACTTTATTTTTCTTCAACCCTATATACTAACTTTCTTCCATTGAATTTCTTATGATACCATTTTGTTGTGATACGTGAGACAATTACAATGAATTTAGTACATTTAGAGTGACCCTATGTTGATAGACTTGCTAGAAACATATGAGCAATGCCACAAACGAATCTACTTATTACACTTAGTGATGATGATGGTGACAATGCATGACATTTTATGTTTAGGATGTTATTTAGTAATTTCTAATAACTATATATGTAAATGATGATTGTAATGAAAGAAATTTCGTTTATCCAAACAAAAGTAAGAATTTTCAATAATTTCAATAACCATTAGATACTTACATGTTTGTTTTATATATGCCATCAAATTTCAATACTCATGGAAATGCATGAAATAGGTGCATGAAACAAGGATGTGCAAATACTATATCACTTCAAGAACCCTTATCTTTCTTCTTGATTTTCATCATTGCATTCTAAATATACCTTGTTGTACTCACATTTTTTTCATCTACCCACTTCAAATATGTCACAATATGTTTCGGTTTGCAATGACTTTGTTTGTCAACTTTTATTACACTATATTCAATATACTCAATCACTCTCCATGTCCTTTGAGATATAAGCCTAGAGGGTGATTATGCATCTCATTCACTATATGCAACTTTTAATAATCATCCACTGCACCCTCTCCTGTAAATAAAAATAGGCAGCCTATGTTCCTAGTACCATCCACCTAGTACTTTCAACATCAATATTTTTTATTGAACATATATTTGTCACTCCTTTCACACCCAAGCCATACCTTATTTGTTATGACTAATAACCATAACAATGTTATGCTTCATCTCAATTAATCTTATATACTCAACAAGTTAATAATGACTCTTAAACATGTCGTTCATTACAAACACAAGTGAATAGTCAAGCCCATTACCTTCGCAATCAACAAATTAATCTTCTACCTCATCTACTAACCAACTAACAAATACATCATCAAGTGTACTACACTAACTTTCATTCTTCTTACTCATCATCGTATAATAAGTACTTTTCATCTTATCTGAATTGATTCTATCGTAAGTGCTTTCATTTGAGTTGTTTATCATTCTATAATATACACATCAATATCATGTTAGAAATATAATATACCAAACAACTTCTATTCCATTAATGAGACGGTGGATAGAGACATACCTAGGACACACCTCCCCTTAAGGAGGAGATGAAATGAAACCACATCTCTCATTTAAGTGGATCTTAGTCTCTTTATGAAGAGAGATGCATCTCTATTGCGTTTCGACGTGAAGTTCTAATGATTAATGAGATTTTACTTAAACCATAAATCATTTTCAAATATTGAAAAAACCTACACAAATCATACAAAACAATGAAAATACAAAGATCTTATTAAAACCAACCTTTCAAATTCAATAAAAATCTAAAAAACTATGTGATTGATCATTCCTTTGATTTTTTTCTTAATTCGTTTGATTCCAACCAAGTTCATAAGTAACTAATGAGTGATAGTTGGTTGTGTGTAAGGCTATATTAGCATTTGAAAATCGGTCGAAAATCAATCACGTAAAGAAAAAATCACGAGAATTTGTTTTGGATAGGAGAGAGAAAATGATTTTTGAGTATTTAAGAAAATTGAGGTATATGTGGTGTGCGGATAGTAATGCCGTTTTTTTTTATTTTGCAAAAATATGAGTGTGTGGATGGTAAGAGGGGGGTGTGCAAATATCAATGCCCGAACATATATTTGTCAACAAGTAAAGCATGGCCGTCTTTTATATAATTGCAGAAAACCTCGCGATTCAGCGAAACCAAGTGCAAATCCAAGTAGGGGTTGGCGCCAGAAGCAATAGCGAAGAAGAGCACAAAAGGTATGGGGGAAGAGAGGCCCCGTGCGGTCTTCATGGCGTTCGGAACCAAAGGAGACGTCCTTCCCGTTGCGGTAAGACTCCTTTCGTGGATTATCTTCTTCTCAGCACGAACAAATCTTGGTCGTGGTCGCCATATTGGACCAACAGCCGTAGCCTTTTCGATCATCTTTCGTCTCACTCACAGAACTTATCATGGGGATGTCTTATTGGTGGCTAACGTTTTCTTAAATTCAGTGGTCTCGGTATCTTAATTCTTGATATTTGGTTGGTGTTCGAGAGCCTTGAACTTGGGAATACCTATGTTTTTGGTATTAGATGACAATTTTAGTGGAAGCGAACGAGAACTATCGTTGGGGGATCATTTTCTAGCGTCGAATTCCTTTTTCAGAGAGTCGAATAATAACACATTAGGTGAAACAGCGAACCGGACAAATACGGCAAGGGACTAGTCAGATGATGATCCTAGGCTTAACGAGAAAAGAAGAATAAAAGACAAATTCAGAGGAAAACGTATGGTACCGTCAAAAGTTTGAGATATATTGAGCAACTACCGCCTTATTTGGAATCATCTGACATTTTGTTGCAAGCACTGTAGGGAATAGGCAAGTTTGAGGGCGAATAGATGTTAAGGAGAATCGCATTATGTTGAGTTGTTCGGTTCATGAATATACATTTCTTCATGGTTCTTAATCCACTGGTGAGATTGAGAGTTGCCGTTTTTCGGGGCAGCACTAAATGTAATTAGTATTGTAAAGCAGACTCAACACATGATAACGAGGAGGAGATAAATGCGCATGTTGAAAAATGTACACAGGTGAAGGTATAAAATAAACGACGAAGAGAGTTCTGCATGCCAATGTATGTCAATCATGAACCCATGCCAAACAAGTAGGTGGTGATTTAGGATATTGGTGGATTACGCATTATGAAGATCATTCTTCAAGTAAGAATTGTCAAATGTTTACAAGCTTTGGGAGCTCTATGGTATGGTTATACATGATCCAACGCAAGAAAATAAAAGGAGAATGGCCCATGAAGTTAGTGTTGTGATGTCAGTCAGATTTACCCCTCCAAAGCAAAATGTACATATCTTACGCACTTTTGTTTCAGAATATAATGAAAAAATATACAAAGAGACAAAGCATTAGCGATGGGTGTCTGACTTGCTCATGTATTTTCCAAACATCTATACCCCTCGTCTTTATTATGATCTCATTCTCTCATTCCACTTGAGGATCCTAGAATATTAGCGATAACTATTTTCTATTATGCAAATACTGTTGCTTGTTTAAGTACACCGGAACACTATAGAAATATCATAGTAATCACAAGGGAGTTAAGGCTATCTTGTTTCTTTTTTGAGATATCGAATTTCTAGTGGTAGTCCCTCAGAAAATGCTCTATGGAAATCGAGTGGTTACTCACATGGCATCAAATCAAGTGTTTTCATGAAAGAATGCAAATGTAGAAACTGATTGCTTCTTGTTTAGGTAAAATTCGATCCAGAGGTATTAGTAATTTAGTATGCCTAACGTTCAAAGTGAATGCCAATTTTTCTCAAATTATTTACCAATGGAGTGGAAAATCACTACTTCGGACAATTTATACAATATGAGCTCCATCCATAAATATGCTGTATGTTGAAGCAAAGTGCTATTGATATTTTATAATCAGCATGTAACAATATGATAATTTAAAATACCCAGGGTCAATGTCTCAATAAGATGAGAGAGCTGATCGAGATTCCCATTCAAATCCATAGTAAGTTGGCTAAAATAAGGAGGTATATTGACTGTTCTTACTAAAATGGCAATTGCTCCAATTGAAAGGTAAAATATTAGAAAGAAGAAGTAAGACCAGTTATGCTTTATGATGCTAGGTATCGTGCAGTAACCTGCTGATATACGTGGAAGATGCCAGTGAGAAGGAAGAAGATATCCGGATGGACGTGTGGTCGCATAGACAGGATTCATAATGGGCTTATTAGAGGAAAACTTGGTGTGGCGCCAATGGAAGATAAACATTTAAAGTAGTCATTTAGAGAGATGACCGCAAGAAGCTTTAAGAATATTAAGAAATTAGAGATAAACATTTGAAAGGAGAAAGAGGACAGCCTCAAAAGTGTTGAAACTTGGATGAAACAATAAAAATATGGTATGATACAGGATATGGTACAATGGTGACTGAAAATCCATTATTAGCTGAGTCCGCCTAGATTGGGAGAAGGCTTGGTTTTGATTTTGATAAATGTCATGATCTAGATAGGAAGATTCAATATATATCCTGCTTGTTGGCTACTCAAGGAAAGTAGCCACTGGTTACCCATAGATAATTAATTGTTGTTCCTATATATAAGTGTACTAGTATGTGATGTGCACCAACGGTTCCAAAAGCGCTGGTTCCATCACCACAGAAGAGAGGAGACGGGTTGTGATAGGTAGCATGATTAATGTATTACTGTCGGACTTTTTGTCACATATTCTAGAACATACCCCTTAAAGTGTGGAGTAAGGCTTTGTTTTGGTGTGTGCACCATCCTTTGAGTACCATGTATAGTTGAGTGAAAAGTGTACTAGTTATGGAAATGACATTTGGTTTTGCTTTATTAAGGAGCTTCACAGTCAAACTATGTCAACTTGTAATTTTTTTTTATCTATGACGAGGTTAACTCCACCCATGTAAGAGATCACCCTTGCATTGCCGGTCCCAAGCCTGGATAAGGAGGAGGGTTGTGTTAGGCTTCCGACAACCAACATAAAACTCCGTCGGATTTTTATAACATTGATTACAAAAATTATGAGCATTGCTTTGGGACGTCCCCGTCTACCGACACGCTGCAAAGCCCGAATGCAGTGATAAGTAAGCAAGGGCTACTACATTTTTGCCTAAATGTAGTGAATCAATTGCAGAGAGGGTTCCCACATCATGAACGGATGTGGGTAAAGAAGTTAGTCCCGCTATATTGTTGCCCGAATGTTGTGAATAATTTCAGAGAGGGTCTCCGCATTTTGAATATGCACGGATGTGGGGGGTAAGGAAGCTAGTCCTAGATAATACGATTCGTATTGGTTCTTGGAATATCGAAACATTATCCAGTAAGCTAATGGAGGTGGTAGATATTATGATTCGGAGAAAGATTCATATTCTATGTTTACAAGAGACAAAGTGGGTTGGAGAAAAAGCAAAGGAGATAGAGGATAAAGGTTTTAAATTATGGTATTCAGGTAAGGAAAAGGCTCGAAACAGAGTTGGTATTATCATAAATAAAGATTTAAAGGATAGTGTAGTAGACATACAATGATATGGTGACCGAATCATTACGTTGAAATTAGTGTTAGGAGCAGAGGTTTTGAATATAGTTTGTGCTTACGCACCCAAGTAGAACGAGAAGATAGTATAAAGACAACTTTTTGGAAAGAGTCAGATAAGGTGATTCAAAAGATTCCACAAAGGGAGATGATTTGTTTAGGAGGAGACTTAAATGGACATGTCGGTAAAGAGGCATTAGGATATCAAGGGATTCATGAAAACTTTGGTTTTGGGGATATAAATGACGAAGGTAGGGAGATTTTAAATTTTGCTATGGCATTTGATCACTTTATAATCAATACAATCTTCAAAAAACGAGATGAACATTTAATTACTTATAAGAGTGGCTTATCACAAACACAAATTGATTACTTTATTTGTAGAAAAAAAGATAAAGCGTGTTGTAAAGATTGCAAGGTAATTCTAGGAGAAAGCTTAACCACCCAACATCGACTTTTAGTTATGGATTTACAAATAAAAAAATGGACAAAGAAGAAAAGAGTGCATCGAGCTATTTGGACTAAATGGTAGAACCTCAAAAGCGAGAAGGAAGATATATTTAAACAGAAAGTCCTTCAAGGAGATGTTTGGAATTATGTTGGTACACCCTGTGATATGTGGAACAATATGGCTATACATATTAGGAAAGTGGCGAAAGATGTGTTAGGTGTATGTAAAGGAGGTGTACCGGCACAAAAAGAAGCTTGGTAGTGGAGTGAAGTAGTTCAAAATAAAATCAAGGTAAAGAGGGCATGTTACAAATTACATTATGCTAAGAAAACTAGTGAAACTTTAGAGGCTTTTGAGAAAACAAAGAAGGAAGCGAAAAAGGCTGTCAGTGAAGCAAAAGTTAAAATTTGAGAGGATTTATATGAAAAACTCAACTCAAAAGAGGGTGAAAGATATTTTTAGAATAGCTAGGGCTAGAGATAAGAAAACTAAAGATCTTAATTATGTTAGATGCATCAAGGACGAGGATGAAAAAATTCTAGTGGCAAATGATGATATAAGAAATAGATGAAAAAAATATTTTTATAAGCTTTTTAATGAAAATAAAGATGTTAGTATTAGCTTAGGAGAGTTAGCCAAATCAGAAAAGTATATAAACCACAATTTCTACCCACGTATTCAAAAGAATGAAGTCAAAGAGGCTCTTAAAATATGAATGGTGGTAAATTGGTAGGACCAGACAATATTCTTATAGAAGTTTGGAAAATACTAGAAGAAATAGGAATCAATTGGCTCACAAGACTATTTAATGAAATATGGAGAAACCAAAAGATACCCGAGGAACGGAGAGCGAGTACACTTATACCCATATATAAGAACAAGGGAGACATTAAGAATTGTGCGAATTATCGAGGTATCAAGTTAATGAGCCATACTATGAAATTGTTTGAAAGAATTATCAAACATTGGTTAAGACAATTATCGAGTACAACAGAGAACCAATTTGGATTCATGCCAAGTAGATCTATTGTTGAAGCAATTCACCTTTTGAGACGTCTTATGGAACATTTTAGATCAAAATAGAAAGACCTTCACATGATAATTATTGATCTAGAAAAAGCTTAGGATAGGGTACCGAGGGAGGTTATTTGGAGAATTTTGGAAAAAAAAGTATCCCATTGACATACATTAACCTTATAAGAGACATGTACGATAGTGCAAAAACATGTGTGAGGACTCATGAAGGAATGACATACTTCTTTGAAGTTAATATTGGGTTACATCAAGAATCAACTTTAAGTCTGTACTTATTTATAATGGTGATTAATGAGTTAACAAAACATATTTAAGATGAAGTACCTTGGTGTATGTTATTTGCATATGACATTGTGTTAGTTGAGGGGTCTAAGGAAAAAGTTAATAGAAAATTGGAATTATGGAGAGAAACATTAAAAAGCAAAGGCCTCTGACTTAGTAGAACAAGGACAGAATATATGGAATGTGAGTTTGATCATTTGGTTACTTCAGAGGACATAGAAATTAAAATTGGCACACATTGCATCCGCCAAAAGAAAAGTTTTAAATACCTTGGGTCAATTTTTCAGAGTGATGGAAGAATTGATGGAGATGTTACGCATAGAATTAATGCTGGTTGGTTAAAATGGAGAGGAGCATCAGGTATTCTTTGTGATAAGAAGATACCATTAAAATTAAAAGGTGAATATTATAGAGCAATAATTAGACCTGTCATGTTTTATGGTTCTAAGTAATGGAAGAATTGATGGAGACCCTCTCTGAAAATTATTCACTACATTCGGGCAACAATATAGCGGGACTAACTTCTTTACCCACACCCGTCCATGATGTGGGAACCCTCTCTGCAATTGATTCACTACATTTAGGCGAAAATGTAGTGGCCCTTGCTTACTTATCACTGCATTTGGGCTTTGCAGCGTGTCGGTAGGTGGGGACACCCCAAAGCAATGCTCATAATTTTTGTAATCAATGTTATAAAAATCTGACTGAGTTTTATGTTGGTTGTCGGAAGCCTAACACAACCCTCCTCCTTATCCGGGCTTGGGACCGACAATACAAGGGTGATCCCTTACATGGGCGGAGTTCATTTTCTAATACAAAAAAATTAAAAAAATTATTAAATTCATAAAAATTTAGAAAAAATAACGATAATTGAAAACAATTCATATAATTTATAAGTTGAGTAAATATTCATCATTTACCTTTCAATTTTCAATGTATAAAGCTTTTAAGCAGTACATCGTTACCAAAATTATAACTTTCATAATTAAAAAAATGTATTACATATTGTAATAAGATCAACTAAATAATCTTCATCTTCTCCTCCTTGTTCAAGGTCATTATCACCTTCAACTTTAAAATGAAAATCATCATCCCCTTGATGATGATGTTGCGCTCGTTCCAAATTAATCCATTGTATGTCTTCTTCAATTAAGAGTGTATTTGTTTCATTATCTTGCATAATCCACTCCTCTAAGATATCAAAATTGTACAGACTTATTGGATCAAATTGGTTATCCGTATTTAACTTTTTTAATTGCTTCAAGAATGCTAAGTTATGTTGCATGGATACGGGTATGGTATCGGTACTCGGTACGGGTATGTGGTACGCAATTTTTAAGAAAACTAAGGTACGAGTATGCCACTATTAAAAAACATAATAAAAAAATAAATTTATATATATATATATATACACACAATTATATAGAGCATTCGATATCTTAAAGAGCATTCTAGTGTTTGAGAATAATTCTACTCTAATTATGAGAATGCCATTTATATTCTTCTTCAAAGTCAGAACAATTAAACAACAAACACATACTAGAAGTCGTTTATTTTTTGCATTTTGTTCTCTTTGCAGTGCAATCTTCTTGCATCCCATACCCCTCTCAAAGTATCTTTATGTGGTAAACACATATCTCCATAAACGCATATTACATATTTCACCAAACAAAATGTTTAAAGCTTGAAAAGAATGAGAACAAAATATGCACCTGTTTTAAACTCGTATTACATAGTTCACCAATACATACTTCACAATGTAGTCTTCCTACATATTACATAAACTCACAATAAACTCGTATTAGATAGTTCACCAAACACATACCTGCATTTTGTTATGTTCTTAAAGGATCTTTCAGTGGATCTTTAAACCTTGGACAAACAAAGTACCTCAAAGCCGAGTAGGTGAATATATAATTGTGCCTCCAAACAAAATGTCTAATAGAATAAGAAGGGATCAAGAAGAACAGTACTATAGAGAATCAACTTAAAACAACAGCTGAAAAATAGTTCACCAACATAGACTCTTTGTAGCAACTTTATGTAAGAAAAATTAAACATTAGTATCATCTTACAAGGAGAATCAACAAAATCGGCTCTCTAGAAGCCCAAACAAATGCAAAGGGAATAATGACGAGTGTTAAAGACAAACATGGCTCTCTGGATGTGCATTCCTAATAAGTGATAATGCTTTGCAACATAAGCTTGCCCACATTATGTGTCTAAGGCCCTCCCCATTCCTAACTGATCCACCAACGGAAACCAGAAATATTCACAACTCTTTGCATTACTTGTTTTGAATATTAAAGCCATTTTTCCTCATTCACTCACTAATAAAAGCATAAATTTCCTTTCATTGAATTTCAAATCATGATTCGCATTGAAAGCAGACGGTAACCTCATTAGGAATAGCGGAAGGAGTAAAAACAAATCAACAGAAAAAGGTACAATAATTTTAGAGTCGGATACACTGAAACACAATATCATTCCAACAGAATATTACATATTCATATCAGCACAGAGAAATCTAAATACATTAAGTTTCAAACTCCAATAGTCTCGATCTCACTATTTCCTTCACTATCATCTGTAAAAGAGACTGCTTCCATATTTGGTTCATTAAGAGATAATGATGCAACTTCAAGAATTCCTTCTCCCTCAAATGTATCCCAATCATCTTCACCAACATCCCATATTTTTGCTCACCTTTCATGTAATCCTTACTCTTTCTTGAAAGAAAACGAAGGTTTGTATGAGCAAAAACCAGATTTTCACTTCTTTGAGGCTTTAACTTATTTCTTTTATAAGAATGGCTGAAGGAATATGTGTTCCAATTTCTTTCACAACATGAAGATGAGCATGATTGCAAAAGAAGGTTTAAAGCGATCGTTTGAAGCTTAGGAATTAATGATCCATGAATAACCCACCATTCTTTTGGAGATAAACTCCATCTATTTTCTAAGCAATCAAATTGTCCAAGTTCTTCTTCAAGTCACTTCTAACCTTTCTTTTGGATCTTAAAAGAACCTTCGAAGACATTTATTCCTTCCTTCACAAATTTCATTATCTTTGTTTGGTACGTTACCGGGTACGGGTACGCGTATCACTATGTCTGGTACGTACCCATACCACGAATGACGTACTAGTACACATGTGCATATATCGATACACGTACCCAAGTTTGGATACGTCATGTTGGGTACGCGTATCGGTATCGGGTGCTAAATGGATCGGGTTGACCCATACAGATATGGGTCAACCCGATTCAAAACTAAAGTATAAATAACTTTTTCCAACCCTAATCCCCAATCATGCGTCTTGTGCATCTCTCTCATCTTGTTCTCAGGTGCACTCATCGTCGAGACTGCGATCGGCGAACAACAGTCCTATTGGATTTCCGACGAGGGGGAGATCGGAAGGAGCGTCTTGACGGATCCAACTTGGAAGATTTCTTGGCCTTTTCTTCATGGGCGGGCCTGCTGGATTTTTTAGGTGCACTCATCTTGTTCTCCAATTCTTTAGTCAAGGATTTTGGGCTTGTTGGAGCAAGGAACACATTATTCTTGGCCTCGGTGACCATCTCAAGCTCCTGCTTTATCCTATCCCTCTCTTGAACTACAAAGAGCAAGCTATATATCTGTGACTTTGTTTTTGTTGGACTGACGATTTTCCCATTTTGATGAAAGAGTGTTCCTTAGAGATTTGCAAGAGTTTCTGAAATGTTGGTTTCTTAGAGAAGGTGAGTACGAACGAATGACACAATAAGCTATGGTTCTCGTAGCTAGAAGGTTAATTCTTGAAGATCCTCAGTTTAATATCCGTGGTTTGCATAAGGTGTAAGATGCCTAACCTCGTGTACCTATAAAAAGTAAGTAGAACAATGAAAGACAAAGTGATCGAGAGTTTCCCTTCACTTCCCATTGTTTTATAACTTACAAGATAAAAAGAGTTAGACAATTGCATAGTTATTTGTTCTGGTGTTACTGATAAAAAGATAGGAGGTGAAAATGCAAGTTGGCGGTGTAACTATTGTAGTTTAACTTACAAAGGTTTTTATTTTAAACTGAAGTGTCACTTATTAAAAGAAAAAAGAAATGACATAGTTGTTTGTTTTGGTGTTACTGATCAATATCTTTTAGAGACGAGACAAATTGAGAGAGAAACACATGAAAAAGTTAGATAATTGCAAGTTCTCTTACCTACTGCCTACATTTGAATCGTTTGATGGAAGTAAGAGAAAAAGAGTAGGTGAGCCAATTAGCAAAAACATTTAACAATGAAGCAAGGGAACACTTGACATGTGAAATAACAAAATTATTTTACTCTCCAAGTTTGCCTTTTAATGTAGCTAGAAACCCTTACTATGTTAGTGCAATCAAATATGCTTCTAACACCATAATTTCGGGTTTTACTCCACCTAGTTACAATGCTATAAGAACTTCAATGTTGTAAAGAGAAAAGCCCACACATTGAGATTACTTCAACCCATCAAAGACACTTCGCTTTAAAAAGGCGTGGAGTATAGTGAGTGATGGTTGGACCGATGCACAGAGAAGACCATTGATTAACTTCATGGCCGCATTGGATCTTGGACCTATGTTCTCAAGGCTGCTGATGGCTCGTGAGAGTTTAAGGACAAATATTACATTGCTAATTTGATTTTGTCCACCATTGATGAGGTTGGATCACAAAATGTGGTAACCACACACGGAGCACGCACTGCTTGGTGCTACCATCAAGTTAATTGTCAATCCATCTATCCTCATATCTGGGTCACCATGTGTAGTGCACACCTTGAACCTTGCTTTCTTTGAAAAATATTTGTGCTCCTAAAAATAATCCAAATAATGAGAGTGTTTATCTTGAGACTCTGTCATTGGTTCACTACATTCTTGATGATGCCATTGTTATTAAAAACTTTATCATAATCAGTATATGAGGTTAGCAATGTATAACCAGTTTGAGCATCTAAAGTTACTTGTTGCTGAAACTTCGACGATTATTATGTTAAAAAGGATAAGAACTATCAAGCATGATCTTCAAAGAATGGTTATCAGTGACCAGTGGTCTCATTATAGAGATGATGATGTTTCAAAGACTGCAATTGTGAAAGATATGATCTTGAATGACATTTGGTGGGATAAGATTATATTTTAAACTTCACAAAGCCTATTTATGATATGCGTCGACTATGTGATACTGATAAGTCAGTCCTTGATAGGTAAATCCTTCATTTGGTTTATGAGAAATGAGACTTTATGATTGAGCAAGTAAAGGCGGCTATTTATCAACATGAAGGCAAAGAGTTGAATGAATATTCCACCTTCTACAACGTAGTGTATGATATTCTCATTGATAGATGGACCAAAAGTTACCCACCACTTCATTGTTTGGCGCATTCTTTAAATCCGAGGTAAACTCTTTTAAGTTTTACGATTTAAATACCTTTATTTTTATTTGATTATTATGTTGATACTTGATATTTTTATTTTTTATTTTCTAGGTATTATAGAAAGCAATGGATTGAAGAAGTTCCTAATAGAATTTCCCCACACAAAGATAATGAAATTTGTGAAGGAAGGAATAAATGTCTTCGAAGATTCTTTTAAAATCCAAAAGAAAGGATAGAAGTGACTTGAGAATTTGTCAAATTCTCAAGCAATGAAGAAGAACTTGAACAATTTGATTGCTTGGAAAATAGATGGAGTTTATCTCCAAAAGAATGGTGGGTTATTCAAATTTCTAAGCTTCAAACGATCGCTTTAAAGCTTCTTTCGCAATCATGCTCGTCTTCATATTGTGAAAGAAATTGGAGCACATATTCCTTTAGCCATTCTTATAGAAGAAATAAGTTAAAGCCTCAAAGAAGTGAAAATCTGGTTTTTGCTCATACAAACCTTCGTTTTCTTTCAAGAAAGGGTAAGGATTACGTGAAAGGTGAGCAAAAATATGGGATGTTGGTGAAGATGATTGGGATCCATTTGAGGGAGAAGGAATTCTTGAAGTTGCATCATTGTCTCTTGATGAACCAAATATGGAAGTAGTCTTTTTTACAGATGATAGTGAAGGAAATAGTGAGATCGAGACTATTGGAGTTTGAAACTTAATGTATTTAGTTCAAAGATATTTTGTGTTTAGAATATGAATTTTGATATGCATTGTAACTTTCTTTGTGTTGATATGAATATGTAATATTCTATTCGAATGATATTGTCTTTCAGTGTATCTGACTCTAAAATTATTGTACCTTCTTTTGTTGATTTATTTTTACTCCTTCCGCTATTCCTAATGAGGTTACCGCCTGCTTTCAATGCGAATCATGATTTGAAATTCAATGAAAGGAAATTTATGCTTTTATTAGTGAGTGAATGAGGAAAAATGGCTTTAATATTCAAAACGAGTAATGCAAAGAGTTGTGAATGTTTGTGCTTTCCGTTGGTGGATCAGTTAGGAATGGGGAGTGCCTTAGACACATTATGTGGACAAGCTTTTGTTGGAAAGTAGTATCACATATTTGGAATCCACTTGCAGAGAGCCATGTTTGTCTTAACACTCGTCATTATTCCCTTTGCATTTGTTTGGGCTTCTACAGAGCCGATTCTATTGATTCTGCTGCAAAGAGTCTATGTTGCTGCAAGGATCAACCTCTTTTCTAGTCTCTGGTAGGTGATGTTTCAAACGAGAAGTTTTATCACTAATCACCTTTTCACAAAAAACACATGATTTTTAATATGTTTTCCTCAACCGCACTACCCCACTGTTATGTCGAATCATCAGTCCGAGATTGGGAGTCTCTAACATCCATTCTTGATCTTAATTTAACACTTCAATCTTAACAAACCTGAAAATAAAAGCACTTAATAAATCCCCAATCTTCACTTCATAAACCACCAAAACACTCAAATAGACAAATAGAGTGTCTCCCACTATTCACACTTTATAATTGTCATTCAAAAAAGAAAAAATAAATAATACAAGAAAATACCAAATACACAGAGAAAAGCAAAAAATAAAAGCTATATCACAATACCAGATTGTTGGTGTTGTCACTGCCAAAACCATTGGAGATGTCTCACCCTAGTTGGAAGTCGCCTTGGAGCAGTTGAAAGACAATTACAGAAGCCAAAAACTCTGCAAAATGCCTCGTATTACCTGGACCATAAGATATGGGCGATATGCCTTGTATCATGTGATACATATATCGCAATATACTACACAATAATGTATTTTATACAATACACTATCACATACCTTATCGTGAAGTCCCACAAGACTATACATATCTCACCGTATCGAACAATACAATGCGATATGGATAACAATGGCTTTGATAACACAATGTAGAGCTCTGGGGATTCGAGGGACAAATACATTGGAACTTTTAAAATTATGGTCTTAAAGATGGACTCAGGAGCCGAATGTGAGATGAGCATTGAGTTTTAGATGGTTTGTTTTGGAAACAACTTTTGTGGGAAACCATTTTTCTCATATGGAAAACGAAGTGCCTTTGTTTCTATTTCAGTAAAATTGGCAAATATTATTCACTTTTTCCCCATTAGAAAGTCACTTGTTCTTCGTATCCAGCAAAGCTAAGTCACATCCTGTTTTATGTGTTTTACATTTACAAGTTGTACTCCACTACACGAGGACCTTTGTGCATCTTGTGAAATAGGTAGCGATACAAAACATACAAGAAGTTATTTACATTGGCTGCTATAACTTTGGAAAGGGGAAGACATGCCATATCTGCTTTGCTTCACCACCTTAATGCTATGCGATTTGGGATTAACATTTTCAAATGGTGACTATAATATGCTTGAAACTTTGAGGCACAACAGGTGGTTTCCCCCTCAATGGCATTTGGAATTTTTTAATTCATGGGACAATTTACACACTTTTGACAATATCCAAGTATATTGTTCGTTCTACTAAGACATTGATTTTCACATTTATGTAGTTTTAGAGCTTTAGGATGGGAACTTCCTTAAGGCTTCCTCTTGCCCTTCCTCTTTTACCACTTCCGACCTCTTTAACAACCCTCTTTCCTTTGGTTGATAATTGAGAACTATTACTACCAATCTTTGTCCTAAAATGAGAAGGAATGCTATCACTAAGTCCAACAATATCATCCTCTTCCTCAAACATATCTATATCTTCCTTTATTGTCTCTTCTCAACTATAATCTAAATCATATGGACACATTGCCATTTAATGGCTTTTGACATTGTCCTAACTTTGCTCGTGCAAGAAGCAACTACTTTTCTGCTATATGCTAGGTGATGTTTCAAATGAGAGATTCAATCACTAATCACTTTTTTACAAAAAACACATGATTTTTAATATGTTTTTCCCAATTCGAGTACTCCACTAC
Organism: Brasenia schreberi; assembly: GCA_036023115.1. Taxonomy (NCBI): domain Eukaryota; kingdom Viridiplantae; phylum Streptophyta; class Magnoliopsida; order Nymphaeales; family Cabombaceae; genus Brasenia; species Brasenia schreberi. Next base: position 10,326,554 of record JAYKKT010000066.1, read on the forward strand.
CATGTCAAATCATCGGTATAAGATTGGGAATCCCTAACACCCCATCTTAATTTAATACTTTAATTATAACAAACCTAAAAATAAAAGCACTTTATAAATCCTCAATTTTCAATTCATAAACCACCAAAACACTTAAATAGACTAATAAAGTGTCTCCCAGTATTCACTCACTTTATATATTGTCATTGAAAAAAGAAAAAATAAATAATACAAGAAAATACCAAATACACAAAGAAAAAGCAAAAAAATAAAGCTATACCATAACCACCATATTGTCGATGTTGTTACTATCGGAGTGATGGTGGAGTTGGAGACCCTTAAAAACTATTGAAGATGCCTTATCATAGTTAGAAGTCGCATTGGAGCAAATGGAAGACGCAAATGGAAGCTAGAAACCTCACATAAACGCGAGGTTCTGTTCGACCAACACACCTTTTATAAGGCTTAGGGTGTATCACCCATATCAAACGATACGCCTTATATCGTGTGATACAACATGCATGACACGATATTGCATGATAATGTATCTTATAGATACACGTCGTATGAATACGGATAACACTAGTCACAATACATAAGGAGAGTGACCTGGTCATAAGTGTTATACCAAGATATTGAATAAGTCTTCTTACCAAGGTTAATTATGTAGTTGTGTTTGTCATGACTCTATATTCAGCTTTAGTAGAAAAGAGAGATATTTTTTGTTACTTTTTGCATTTTCATGAGATAATAGTCTCAAACAAAGATACAATACCTTGTCGTACAATGTCTTTCATTGATATCAACACCTCAATCGGCATAAGTATAGGCAATTAAATTGAGTAAGGATAAAAGAGAATAAGAATATTCCCTTTATAACGGTATATCGGACATATCTTACTATTCTTGTGACATCCCTCATATGCATCGTGGTGTAAGAATTAACACTTCAACTTGCTTGAACAGTCTATGCCAAATTACAATACAAGAATCACCAAATGATCAATACGCTAAATACACTAAACACTTGGTGTTCAAATTCAAACACACAAATCAAGTCAAACAAAGAACCAATGAATCAAACAAATAAGGTGATGTTCTTAGAACACGGATATTTATTAATGAAGTTTGAGGCTGTATTTATATAGCAAAGAATAGGATTTACAACAACTTAGTGGAAGAAGTAGCGAGAGAAGAGAAGAGTCATTGGACTTCCACCGGCTCTGTTGACTAGTCGTTGGGGGGGGCCAACGGCTAGTCCCTTGGCGTGACCCCCTGGCCCGGGCCAAGGGACAAAGATCCATTAACTGGCCCTAATGGCCCGTTATCTATTACACTTTAATAAGACTCCCCTCAAACTTATGATGTTTATATCAAAAGTTTGTTCAACAAAAAATTAAATCTAGGAGCTGACAATGACTTGGTAAAGAAGTTTGCAATTTGAAGTTTCGAAAGCATATAGCATAAAGTCAACTTTTTCTTTAAACACTCCTCTCTAACAAAGTGACAATCCATCTCAATGTGCTTGATTCTTTCATGAAATGTGTTGTTAGATGCTATGTACATGACATTCTTGTTGTCACAAAACATAATGGAAGATTGTTTGAGAATGACTCCCATGTCTCTTAACACCTCTGTAATCCATGAAATCTAACAATAGTTGCCATTATATGATATTATGCTTTTGTGGAAGACAAAGACACCTTATGCTATTCTTGTATCTCTAAGAGATCAATGTTTCACCTAGAAATATACAAAAATCAGTGGTGGAGTGTCGATTGTTTACATTTTCACCCCAATTAGCATCAATATATACATTTAAATGAAGAGGTCAGAAACACCCCCTTATCCATAAGGTGCTTAATGTATATGATGATTCTCATGACCGCACTCATGTGAGCACTAGGAGGAGCTTGTTGAACTGGCTGATAATGTCGGGGTGAGTGATAGATAGATAAGTCAATGCCCCTATCAACTGCCTTTATGGTGTTGGATCTTTTAGTTTCTCTCATTCTGTTGCTCTTAATTTTGTTCCAAGTACTTAAGATGTATTTACTTTCTTTTTCTCAATCAGTCCTTACCTTTTAATAATATCACTTATAAATTTTGTTTGAGACAAAATATCCTCTATCACTATATATAATTTCAATCTTCAAAAAATAACTAAGCAATCCGAGATCTTTCATTTCAAATTCTTCGTGAATATCTCTTGTAACTTGAAGAATACTATCTTCATCACTTCTAGTGATGATCATGTCATCAACATACAAAAGCAAAATTACTATACCTTTATTTGATTTTCTTACAAACAAAGTTGTATTAGTATAACATGATACAAACTTATGCGCATGCATGAAACTTTCAAATTTGTCAAACCAAGTCTCAGGGGCTTGCATAAGACCATACAAAGCCTTATTTAATCTATGAACATGTTTTTTCTGACATTAAGTCGTAGAGTAAAAATCATAACTCTTTACTTAACTTACCATTGAAGAACGCATTCTTCCTATCTAATTGAAAGATTTTTGACTTCCTAGTAGCACTAAGAGTTATTAAAATTCTTATGGTAGTTATTCTACCAATGGGAGCAAAAGTTTACTCATGGGAACAAAAGTTTCCTCATAGCTATTCCATATTCTTGGGTATAACCTGTAGCTACTAGTATACCTTTATATCTTTTTATAGTGTCATCACTATGAGTTTTTACCTTCAATACCAATTATAGGTTTAGGTACAATTTCTCAAGTACGAGCCTTATCTAAACCTTTAATTCTTCTAGCAAAACATTTTTCCGCTCCCATATCCCATTATAAGAATTGGGTTCTTCAACTTGTTATGACAACAATCAAATTTCTTCTTTGAGGTTCAAAGGTTTCATAGGACACAAATCTTTGTAGGGGTTGTGAGGTTCTCGAGGGTATACTTATATTTTCTTGTCTTCTAGTTCTAGTGTAAAATAGAGGAAAAGGCTGTATAGTATCTCTAGTCTCCTGGTTTTCTCCTATTTCTAAATCGGTATACTCATCTTGTTGTTTAGAATCTATGGTTTTTTCATTTTCACTATCTTTATTATCACTATCTTTTAGATTTATAACATTATTAAGAAAGATATACCTTTCTTTATCTTCATGGTTAGAGTCATGATATTAGTATTTTTCTATAAATTTGACATCTCTTGACACATAGTTTGACTTCTTTTGGATTAAAACACTTATAACTCTTTTTTGTCAATTCCATAACCTACAAAGATCTATAGCTTTATGTGACAACTTATCATTCTTATCTGTATAGACAAAAACCTACACCCAAAACTCTCAATCTTTCATAATTCGGGTTAAATTCAAACAACTTTTCAAAGGGAGAGATATTATTAAGTTGAGAGAAAGGGATCCTATTTATTAGGTATATAGCGGTTTGTATAGTTTCCACCCATTAATACTTAGGTATTTTACTAGCAATCAAAAGAGTTTTGGTGGTTTCTATAATGTGTTTATGTTTTCGTTCGGCGAAATCATGTTTTGTGGAGTTTTCGTGCAAGATTTTTGGTACAAAATTCCATGTGTTTTCAAATAATTTTAAAATTATTTTGATATATACTCACCACCAAAATCCAATCTCAAAATCTTAAGAGTAGTATTGAATTGATTTCTAATCATGTTGTGAAATATCAAAAAGTTTCTAAAGACTTCATATTTATGTTTTAAAAGATATATCCAAGCATATTTATTAAAATCATCTATAAGGTCACATAGTAACTCCGCCCATGTAATCCTTGCATGGCCGGTCCCGAGCCCGGATAAAAGAAGAGGGTTGCATTAGGCTTCCGATAGCCGGCATAAAATTTTATCGGACTTATCTACCATGGATTCTACAAATTATGAGTATTGGGTACAAGGAATCCATGTAGCCGACTCCATCTAATATGGGAAAAGGCTTAGTTGTTGTATAAGGTCACATAGTATCCCACTCATCCTTTAGATATGATAGGAGTCGGTCCCCAAACATCGGAGTACACCAACTCAAAAGGCTTACTTGCAAGAAAATTTCTTTCACCAAAGGGTAAACGATGCAACATTCCAAGAACACACTCTTTACAAACATAATCTTTAACTTTATTATTATTTAACAAAAGATGGTTACACAATTTGTTCATATCTAAGTGACCCTATCTTTTGTAGAGTTGGGTTAGAAACCACACCATAATTTTCAAAATTTGGAACAACCAAATTTTTTATTTTCTATAATCCATTTCCTCTATGACCTCATCCAATCACCTTCTTCAATAGATGATCCTGTATTACACAATTTTTGGATGAGAAAGTGACTATACAACCGTTGTCACAAATTTGAGCAGCATAAAGCCATAAAGTACATTAAGAATGAGTTTTGCTACAAAAATCCTTATTTTCAAAACTTTTCATTTCCTTATTTATATTGGTCATCTAGAGTTAACAATATATTCAAGATGAATGCACCTTGGTATATATTATTTACATATGACATTGTGTTGGTGGATGAGTCTAAGGAAAAAGTTAATAGGAAATTGGAACTATGGAGAGAAACGTAAAAAAATAAAGGCTTCTGACTTAGTAGAACAAAGATAAAATATATGAAATGTAAGTTTGATCATTTGGGTACTTAGAGGACATAAAAATTAAGATTGACACACATATAAGGAAAGTTTTAAATACTTTAGGTTAATTTTTAAAAGTCCTTCAAAAATTGAGGGAGATGTTATGCATAAAATTAATGCCGGTTCGTTAAAATGGAGAGGGGTATCATGTATTTTGTGATAAGAAGATACCATTAAAGTTGAAAGGTAAATATTATAGAGCAACCTTGCTATATTTTATGGTTCTTAGTGTTGGGTAGTTAATCATCAACATGTGCAAAATATGTCTGTAACAAAAATCTAGGTTATCAATAGATAGCACGCTATAGCATTTTAGTGGTGCTAAAAATGCTATAGCGGCTGACCCGCTTAGGACGCTTAGCGGTTCACTATAACATTGATAGCGGACAGGTCTACCTACTAAATAGGTTAAAACAATGGTAGCGGACATTCTCCCTTGCGCCTCTCTCTCTCACCTCTCAGCTATCTCTCTCTCCCACCTCTCGCCTCTCGACAACTTTTTCTCTAGTTGCGCCTCTCTCCCACTTCTCGGATGCCTCTCTCTCCTACGTCACGCCTCTCGACGATGTTGTGCCTTTCTACTACGTCTCGGTTTTCTCTTTCTCCCATCTCTCGCCTCTCAGCAACGTCTTCTCAACTCACGCCACTCTATAACTTCTTTTTTCTTTGTGAGTGTGTGGTTATTGGTTGATTATGGTAGTATTTGTTTCTCGACTTTTTCAATAAGACCATGTGATGGTGTCATCAATGATAAGCATGTGCAGAAGTTTCCGCATAAATGAAATATCTTTTTCTTTGCCAAAAAATGCATGATTGTTTGCGTTCTCTGCTTCAGTCATGCTTTTTTGTGATATAGGAATGCTTTGTTTGATCTCTGAACTCCTTTTGTATGTGATATAGTTTATGTTTTTAGTGACTAGCATGCGTTCTCTGGTTCAGTCATGCTTTTTTCTCTGAGTCAACAAGTGGCTACTTATTCTTTGAACCCACATAATATGAATTCGTTAGATTCAATTCTTTCATTTCTTTGCCTTTATTTTTTCTATTTCTTTATTACCTTCATTGTTATGTGCCACATTAAATTTATTATTTGTTTCCTTAGAAGTTAGAAGTATAATTTGTTTATTTAGTTTAATTCATATTTATGAAACATGTGGTTGTAAAATAACAACAACAATAACTAAGCCTTTTCTCATACTAGACGGGGTCGGCTACATGGATTCTTTGTTTCTACAAAGCTCTATCATGTGCCATGTTAGTAGTTAACTCACAATAAGCTAGATCATTCTTTATTGTTTCTTTCCAACACTTTTGTGGTCGTCCTCTACCTCTTTTAATACTTTCCAAATTTAGTTTTTCATACCTTCTTACAAGTTCTTCTTCAAATCTTCTTTTTATATGTCCAAACCATCTTAAATGATATTCTCTCATTTTATCCTCTATTGGTCCACTCCTAATTTGTTTCTAATAACCTCATTTTTTTATATGGTCTTTTCTTGAATGACAACTCATCCATCTCAACATCTTCATTTCTGTCACAAACATCTTTTGTACATGTTGATGGTTAACTGCCCAACACTCGGAACCATAAAACATGGCAGATCTAATTGTTGCTCTATAATATTTACCTTTTAACTTTAATGGTATTTTCTTATCACAAAGAATACCTAATGCTCCTCTCCATTTTAACCAACCAGGCTACCAACATTAATTCTATGCGTAACATCTCCATCAATTCTTCCATCACTTTTAAAAATTGACCTTAGGTATTTAAAACTTTCCTTTTGGCAGATGCAATGTGTGCCAATTTTAATTTCTATGTCCTCGAAGTAATCAAATGATCAAACATACGTTCTAATATTCTGTCTTTGTTCTACTAAGTCGGAGGCCTTTGCTTTCTAATGCTTCTCTCTATAGTTCCAATTTTCTATTAACTTTATCCTTAGACTCTTCCACTAACACAATGTCATCTGCAAATAACATACACCAAGGCACTTCATCTTGAATATGTTTTGTTAACTCATTAATCACCATTATAAATAAGTATGGACTTAAAGTTGATCCTTGATGTAACCCAATATTAACTTCAAAGAAGTCTGTCATTCCTTCATGAGTCCTCACACATGTTTTTGCACCATCGTACATGTCTCTTATAAGGTTAATGTATGTCAATGGGATACCTTTTTTTTCCAAAGTTCTCTAAAGAACCTCCCTCGATACCATATCATAAGCTTTTTTTAGATCAATAAATATAATGTGAAGGTCTTTTTTTTTCCTCTAAAATGTTCCATAAGACGTCTCAAAAGGTGAATCGCTTCAACTGTGGATCTACCTTGCATGAATCCAAATTGGTTCTCTGTTGTACTTGATACTTGTTTTAACCTACGTTCGATAATTCTTTCTGACAATTTCATAGTATGGTTCATTAATTTGATACCTCGATAATTCGCACAATTTTGAATGTCTCCCTTGTTCTTATATATGGGTATAAGTGTACTCGCTCTCCATTCCTCGGGCATCTTTTGGTTTCCTCATATTTCATTAAATAGTCTTGAGCCAAGTGATTCCTATTTCTCCTAGTATTTTCCAAACTTTTATAAGAATATTGTTTGGTCCTACCGATTTACCATCCTTCATATGTTTAAGAGCCTCTTTGACTTCATTCTTTTGAATACGTCATTAGAAATTGTGGTTTATATACTTTTCTAATTTGATTAACTCTCCTAAGCTAATACTAACATCTTTATTTTCATTAAAAAGCATATAAAAATAGTTTTCCTATCTATTTCTTATATCATCATTTGCCACTAAAATTTTTCATCATCGTTCTTGATGCATCTAACATAATTAAGATCTTTAGTTTTCTTATCTGTAGCCCTAGCTATCTTAGAAATATCTCTTTCACCATTTTTTGAGTTGAATTTTTTTATATAAATCCTTCCAAATTTTAGTTTTTGCTTCACTGACGACCTTTTTCGCTTATAAGCCTCTAAAGTTTCACTAGTTTTCTTAGCATAATGTAATTTGTAACATGCCCTCTTTGCCTTGATTTTATTTTGCACTACTTTACTCCACCACCAAGCTTCTTTTTGTGCCACTTTCCTAATATGCTATGTCACACGGGTGCGGGTGTGGGTGCGGACACGGGTGCAGGTGCGAGATACGGCAAATTTCAAATTTTTTGGGTGCAGCGACACGACTAGGGTATATAATATTATATATTATATATAATATTCAAGCTATAATAAGTGAGACATCAATTAACATAAGTATATGACAATAGCAAGTACACAACTTTATATTAAAGCAAAACACATAAATGGTAAACAAATACTAATTTTATCATAATACAAAAATCAATCTTCACTATCCGGACCCATTTATCCAAAAAGACCCGAACTTCAAAATCGATACCAGATTTTGAAGCGTGGAATATCCACACAAAAGGAAGTGAAGAAGGTCCGCGTTGAGATATTTTTCTATGTCATTGGTAGAGTTTCATGGGTGATGATGGAAGACAAGTTGAATGAGCATTTTGGAAACTATGGTGAGGTAACTCAAGTGGTCATCATGGGAGATAAGGTCACGAGTCGACTAAGAGTCTTCGATTTCATCTTCACTGATTACACCCTCTTTAATCGGGTTCTATAGGATAAATACACCATAGACGGCAGAACTATGAGTTACAAAAAATAAATAAATATTTTTGTATTTTTTTTGCCATGCCGCACCGACACAGTGTCAGTGTCGCACTCGTGTTGAGGTCGACACTCCACCCCTTAGAAGTGTCTGTGTGACTTAGCTAACATGTATAGCCATATTGCTCCAAATATCAAGGTGTACCAACATAATTCCAAACATCTCCTTGAAGGACTTTCTGTTTAAATATATCTTCTTTCTCGCTTTTGAGGTTCCACCATTTAGTCTGAATAACTCGATGCACTCTTTTCTTCTTTATCCATTTTTTTATTTGTAAATCCATAACTAAAAGCTGATGTTGGATGGTTAAGCTTTCTCCTGGAATTACCTTGCAATCTATACAACACACTCTATCTTTTTTTCTACAAATAAAGTAATCAATTTGTGTTTGTGATAAGCCACTCTTATAAGTAATTAAATGTTCATCTCGTTTTTTGAAGATTGTATTGACTATAAAGAGATCAAATGCCATAGCAAAATTTAAAATCTCCCTACCTTCCTCGTTTACATCCCCAAAACCAAAGTTTCCATGAATCCCTTGATATCCTAATGCCTCTTTACCGACATGTCCATTTAAATCTCCTCCTAAACAAATTGTCTCCCTTTGTGGAATCTTTTGAAACACCTTATCTAACTCTTTCCAAAAAATTGTCTTTATATTATCTTCTAGTCCTACTTGGGGTGCGTAAGCACAAACTATATTCAAAACCTCTGCTCCTAACACTAATTTTAACGTCATGATTCGGTCACCATATCGTTGTATGTCTACTATACTCTCCTTTAAATCTTTATTTATGATAATACCAACTCCGTTTCGAGCTTTTCTTTACCTGAGTACCATAATTTAAAACCTGTATCCTATCTCTTTTGCTTTTTCTTCAACCCATTTTGTCTCTTGTAAACATAGAATATGAATCTTTCTCCGAATCATAGTATCTACCACCTCCATTAGCTTACCCGATAATGTTCCGATATTCCAAGAACCAATACGAATCTTATTATCTAGGACTAACTTCCTTACTCCTCGCATCAGTCTATAATAAAAATGCGGAGACCCTCTTGAAAAATTTTTCACTACATTCGGGCAGCAATGTAGCGGGACTAACTTCTTTACCCACACCCGTACATGATGTGGGAACCCTCTCTGCAATTGATTCACTACATTCGGGTGAAAATATAGTGACCCTTGGTTACTTATCATTGCATTCAGGCTCTAGAACGCGTTGCTAAGCGGGGACGCCCCAAAGCAATGCTCATAATTTGTGTAATCCATGATATAAAAATCTGACAAAGTTTTATGCTGGCTGTCGGAAGCCTAACACAACCTCCTTTATTCGGGCTTGGGACTGAGTTAATACAATTTTCAAAAAACGAGATGAACATTTAATTACTTATAAGAGTGACTTATCACAAACACAAATTGATTACTTTATTTGTAGAAAGAAAGATAGAGCATGTTGTAAAGATTGCAAGGTAATTCTAGGAGAAAACTTATCCACCCAACATTGACTTTTAGTTATGGATTTATAAATAAAAAAATAGACAAAGAAGAAAAGAGTGCATCGAGCTATTCAGACTAAATGGTGGAACCTCAAAAGCGAGAAAGAAGATATATTTAAAGAGAAAGTCCTTCAAGGAGATGCTTAGAATTGTGTTGGTATGACTATACATATTAGGAAAGTGGTGAAAGATGTGTTAGGTGAATCTAAGGGAGGTGTACCGGCACAAAAAGAAGCTTGGTGGTGGAATGAAGTAGTGCAAAGTAAAATCAAGGCAAAGAGGGCATGTTACAAATTATATTATGCTAAGAAAACTAGTGAAACTTTAGAGGCTTATAAGAAAGCAAAGAAGGAATTAAAAAAGGCCGTGAGTGAAGCAAAAGCTAAAATTTGGGAGTATTTATATAAAAAAAACTCCACTCAAAAGAGGGTGAAAAAGATACTTTTAGGATAGCTAGGGCTAGAGATAAGAAAACTAAAGATCTTTATGTTAGATGTATCAAAGACGAGGATGAAAAATTATAGTGGTAAATGATGATATAAGAAATAGATGGGAAAACTATTTTTATAAGTTTTTTAATGAAAATAAAGATGTTAGTATTAGCTTAGGAGAGTGTGCAAAATCAGAAAAATATATAAACCATAATTTCTACCGACGTATTCAAAAGAATGAAGTCAAAGAGGTTCCTAAACATATGAAGGGTGGTAAATTGGTAGGACTAGACAATATTCCTATAGAAGTCTCGAAAATCCTATGAGAAATAGGAATGACTTGGCTCACGAGACTATTTAATGAAATATAGAGAAACCAAAAGATGTTCGAGGAATGGAGAGCGAGTACACTTATACCCATATAGAAGAACAAGGGAGACATTCAGAATTGTGCGAATTATCGAGGTATCAAGTTAATGAGCCATACTATGAAATTGTGGGAAAGAATTATCGAACGTACTTGACAAGTATCAAGTACAAAAGAGAACCAATTTGGATTCATGCCAGACATATCCACTGTTGAGGCGATTCACCTTTTGAGACGTCTTATGGAACATTTTAGAGCAAGAAAGAAAGACCTTCGTATGATATTTAATTATCTGAGGGAGGTTCTTTAGAGAACCTTGGAAAAAAGAGGTATCCCATTGACATACATTAACCTTATAAGAGACATTTACGATGGTGCAAATATATGTGTGAGGACGCATGAAAGAATGACAGATTTCTTTGAAGTTAATATTGGGTTACATCAAGGGTCAACTTTAAGTCCATACTTATTTATAATGGTGATTGATGAGTTAATAAAACATATTCAAGATGAAGTACCTTGGTGTAGGTTATTTGAAGATGACATTGTGTTAATGGAGGAGTCTAAGGAAAAAGTTAATAGAAAATTGGAACTATAAAGAGAAACATTAGAAAGGAAAGGCCTCTGACTTAGTAGAACAAAGACAAAATATATGAAATGTAAGTTTGATCATTTGGTTATTTTAGAGGACATAAAAATTAAAATTGGCATACATTGCATCCTCCAAAAGGAAAGTTTTAAATACAGAGGGTCAATTTTTTAGAGTGATGGAGATGTTACGCATAAAATTAATGCTGGTTGGTTAAAATTAATGTCATCTGTAAATAACATACACGAAGGTACTTCATCTTGAATATGTTTTGTTAACTCATCAATCACTATTGTAAATAAGTATGGACTTAAAGTTGATCCTTGATGTAACCCAATATTAACTTCAAAGAAGTATGCCATTCCTTCGTGAGTCTTCACACGTGTTTTTACACCATCGTACATGTCTCTTATAAGGTTAATGTATGTCAATGGGATACCTCTTTTTTCCAAGATTCTCCAAAGAACCTCCCTCAGTACTCTATCGTAAGCTTTTTCTAGATCAATAAATATCACGTGAAGACAAAACATTTGTGAAGACAAAGCATCATAACAGGAAGACCTTTGTGTTAAAAACGTAGAATGGTAGTTATGTCACTAATGTTGTCAGTTGGCTGAACATTGCTAAACTCAAGCTGGACCACAACAGTGGGCAGGTACTGACAACTCAAAAACATAACAGAATTGCTACCAAGATGATTTTGGGGAGAATCCCAGTTTTATTTGAGCAGTGAAGGATTCCAACCAGGGTTATGGCCAAATTACTTCTCTCACGGACAAAGTAGGGTCTCAAGCAAAAGCTAATTATTGCCTATCTTATGACTTTTTTGAAAATTGGCGATGCAAAGTCACTGTACACGAATCATCTTTTCAAACTATCAGAATAGTTGTCCACTTGAATTCATGCTTATGTGAATCACTGATCTACTTGTGATATAGTCGGTGATTCAGCTTAATCCCAGCTTAAGATATCTGTAAATGACAAAAAGAAGATGACTGCATTAAGCTGTTAGCCTACATTTATTGTGCAACACAAAAACCATAATGATTTGGCTATTTAAATTTGTGTTATTCCTTTCACTTTACTCTGCCATGTGCTTTATTTTAAGTTATAGAAGTATCTGATTAGTACAGAACCCTCAGGTGCAGCACCTTTCAGATGTATATCCACAAAAGTAGTAAGATCCTACAAGCTGTGGTAAAAGTTATTATTTATCATACCATAATGGCTATCACTTGGTTCAGAGCCTTTGTTTCTAGATTATTTTACCTGGATGAATCGCATGTTCTTTGGCAGACTTCTTTTTTTGACATTGTAAACGGGTTTCCTCATCTCTGTGCCACCTTATGTATAAATGACACTTATTCATTTTGCAGACTGTTGCTGCTGCTCTTGCAAGGGATCAAGAGCGGTATCTTGTTTTTCTGATTACTCATGCAGCTCATGAGGTTTGAATGGGCACAGTCTATTTTCTTCAATAAACCTAATTTTTTGGCTTAACTGCTGCTTGTATATTTGAAAGGCGTTCTTCATTTCCTCCTTGGTGATCTTTCAGTATCTGAAAGCACACATATCATCAGCAAAGGTATCCTATGTTCCCATATCGACATCACCTGTTATGTCAATAGAAGAACATGGTAATTCCACTCACTGTAACGGACTTTTTGTTTTGCTTCTTCCATTTGAAATTTGATTTCCATTGTCTAAAAGTCTGAATCATATGCAATATTTGATGCCTAGAAAGAGAATTATCACTTCATGAAACTGTATTAACCTCGAATAATTTTCTTCATATGACTAGGTACAGATAATCTGTCTTTCTCCTCCTGGAAGCTGGCAATGCGTGAGAGATGCAAATCAGAATGCCTTTCTGCAGTGGAGAGTGTCTTCAAGGAATCAATTGTGACTGGAGATTTTATTGCAATCAATTTTTTCGCCTTGGTAGTAGCTTAGCTAATTTATTTTGTTCAATTTTGTGCATGGAGGATCCTTTTCTTCAACCTTATAAACTTCTTTCATGTTGGAAATAATTTCCACCGGTAACGATTTAGGAGGGCTGGCATCTCGCTGAACTGTTTCAGGTTCCTTGTGTCGTCACTGCACCTTATGTGGTTCCATATAGGTTTGTATTGGTACCAAAGTTATTAAATACAATATCTATGATATGTACCACCTGGATGCCTATATTTCATTCTTCTTTATATTAATTCCTGGGGACCTGAGGATGTTCTTTGTTCAGATGTAAACGAGGCATAATGGTTTAGAAGAACTGTTCTATCAAAGAGCATTTGCCATCGGTTATGGAGAAACTCTTTCTGACATGGGAAAAAATGGAAATTTTGTGGTGTTCTATGGCTTGCAGGAACCTGTTTCCATGTTTGAAGGAGGCTTGTTCTTGTGTTTTGTGATATTTCAATCTGCACGTTGATGCATCTGTGTCCTGTGGAGATAGTGTCATTGCTGATATCAAGCTTGCACTGCTTGATATGAACTGAATGAAGAAAGGCAAGTGAACATCTTATAGTGGATACACATTCTCATGTCCTTGCTTTTCTTCCATAGGATGGGAAGTATGCGTCTGCTGGATGTATTAAACCAAAAGAAGTAAAATAAACAGTTGAGGGCAGGGTACTGAAATATCGTCTCCCTGATACCTGTTGGTGAAGTGATCATTTTGCATCTAGTTTTCCGGGAAGAAGCTTCATAGGACATCTGGGGAGCATTTGCAGATGAGCAAAAGAGGTTCTTGAGGTAGTTCAGCTCAGCCACCTCTCAGTTTCTCTCAAGCTCGAGGTGTAAAGCTGATATTCTTCATCTCATAAGCATTCTTTCTGTGCTTAATGTCCCTTACTGGCTAACTTTCTCGAGTTTGACATTCTGTAGTTCCTCATCCTACCTGATTCTTGTGAATATTTGTCAATGAACGAAGGTTGATATTACACGAATCAAATTCACCAAGTCGCCAAAAGTCAAATGGCATTCAGGTATGAATGCCGATCTTCAAGAATAACAAACACGAGAGCAGAAGCATATACAAACAAGTCAAAAAGCAGTGCAAAGACCGCATAATTTATTCATGTTGTGATGGAGTATTTATAGACTCATTACTATGTACATGAAATGTAAAAAGAAATAACACAAGGAGCAAGAGGATGAACTAGTGCTGGCCGGCGAGCACTAGCCGTTGGGCAGCTCCAACGGCTACAAGCCGTTGGGGCTCCCAACGGTAATGGCCAGGGCCGTGCTGGCCCTGGCCGCCCTGCCTCAAACTGGGGTTGCACGGGCCCTAATGGCCTGTGCCCCTATTACATTAACACCCCCCCTCAAACTTACGGGGTATACAACGGAAGTTTATCCAACATAAATAAAATACAACTCAATTTTCAACGAACTTGTTACAAAAATTTCTACAAAATTAGTATCCAAGTTACCACAGCTTCCTTTGAAACAACTCCAAATCATCGTGCCATAATCAATGTGTCAACTTATTTGTCATCCTGCATAAAAATCAACAAAGTATCAATACATATATTTGCTCAATCTTAATGAAATTACAAAGACAATGTACCATATCTAATCCAGAGGGTAAACCAAAATGAGTCAAATAAGTTCATGAAGTTGATTTTCTCAAGAAACTCATTTGAAAGAAAACATTGATATCATTCAAATAGGATTGCCTATTATAATAACTAGATTCATAAATCACTACAAACTTGTGATATTATAAGGGACCTTGGTATATCAAACAAGCATTTTAAGGTTATACTCAAAACCCGTCAAGTCAAACAAGCTTTTTAAGGTTAAGCTCAAAACCCGCCAAGTTAAACAAGCTTTTTAAGGTTAAGCTCAAAACCCAAGTTTTAAGGATAAACTCAAACCCAAACAAGCTTTTTAAGGCAAAGCTCAAAACCTTCAAATCAAACATACAATTCCCAAGGCCCTTAAATATCCTTTAAACTCAAAAGTGATTCTATGGTTCCAAAAGTAAGATAATCTATTCGAATGATTAAAATAAGTCAAAGGAATCAACTTCATGCTTTTCAAAAGGTCTCACATGGTTTGTTAAAATCATAACATCAAGAAAACTATAAGTCTTTTTCAATATTGATTACTCTCCAACCAAAAGGCCAACGACATGAAACATCTTAATCACAAAGATTTCCAACAAAAGGCCAACAAATGGAGATCGTAATCTCATAAGAAAAACAACCTTAAAGTTATCAAGATCACAAATCATCAAATAATAATTTGTTAAAACACTTCTATCACTTACAAGTTAATCAAGATAACTATAAGTCTTTTTCAATATTGATTACTCTCCAACCAAAAGGCCAACAATATGGAACATCTTAATCACAAAGATTTTCAACAAAAGGGCAACAAACGGAGACCATAATCTCATGAAAAAGCAACCTTAAAGTTATCAAGATCACAAATCTTCAAATAAGTGCATCTTCAATTTTTAATTAATTTCCAACCGAAGGCCAAAAATATGAATCTCAGTCATACAAGTACATTCAACTCATTATCAACAAATATTTTTCCAAATGTCTCAAATAACAATAAGTATATCTTCAAGCATTAATTGATTTCCAACAAAAGGCCACCAACATTAAGCACCTTAATCACAAAGGTCTTCAACAAAAGGCCAACAACATGGATCTCAATTACATAAGAAGATACCCCTTATTGTTTTCCAACAAATACATTTTCGAACTTATCAATAGTCAAGTTTGAAATCGTAACAAATTTTAAAATAACAATAAGTGCATCTTAAGATATAAATTAATTTTCAACAAAAGGCCACCAACATGAAGCACCTTAATCACAAAGGTCTTCAACAAAAAGCCAACAACATGGATCTCAATTATACAAGAAGATACCCCTTATTGTTTTCCAACAAATACATTTTTAAATTTATCAATAGTCAAGTTTGAAATCATCCAAATATCACAACACATTTTTCTTCTAAACATGCCAACAAATAATTTGATTTAACTCTATAAATACATAATCAAGATTGCATGTAACCAAGTTGGAAGGAACACACTTGGATGGGCTCAAGTCTGAATAACATGCACAACGGAATTAGGTTGAATAGCCAAATCTGTTTATTTAACTCAACAATGCAAATACTATACAAACATGCAATAATACTAAGTGCACTAGAGAAAATTCATGTTTCCACGAGAAGAGAAAATAGTAAACCACTAAAATGTTCCAATAATCAAATTGAACCCATGTTTCTTGCCAATAAGTCCATCTAAAACACATAGAGCTTAAGGTTCCCACAAACGAGATGACAAAAAGACAAATTAATATTATTGTGATATTGCATATCCCTACCATCACCACATACGACCAGAAAAAGAGGCCCAGTTCCAGAATATTTGAATAACATCATCATTGGGATCAATTTTACTACTCAAAACAAATCGAACCCAACAAATTCTTAAAGCAACCAACATCACAAGACTCTTAGAATTCACATGGCAAAACCAGCATGGTAGTCAATATCTTGATAAGTAAACAAGTCAAACAAAATCCACATATAAAGAAACAACTATTAGCTAAGTACTCAATCTCTATTTAACCAATTTTTAAGGGCAAAAAGGGAAAGTTATTATAACCCTTATCAAGTCACTTAAGTGCCAAAACCCAAATGAGATTACAGAAGGGAAATCACCCATATAGATGCATTGCACATTCATAATCGCAAAATAGATTGTTAGAAAATCGTAAACCATCTCCAAAATGAAAACCTAGAAAACGAGAAATTGAGCCAGGATAAATCATCAAGACCTTCAATTCCCACCTTAAAATCATGAAAAACAACACGAAATGGGCTGGTGGGTGCAACCAGAAAACCTTAAATTTGAGTACCATCATAGATTTAACAAATAAAAAATTTAGCCAACGAAAGACCATTTGGACGAACCTAAGCACAAAAGTTTTGTAATTTTGAAAAAGTCATGCTAACATGAAAGAAAAGATACCAAAACCACAGAAACTGACCATACTGACAGTGAAAACCAACAAAGAACAATTAACACTTTAGATGTTACGTAAGGTTTCTTAGTAAAGAATGCAAATGCAACTATCCAAACAATCAAAATAAAGCAAATTTCTACAGAAAAGCCAATGCAATGAGAAGATGGAATTTGAGAAGTGAAACAATGCAACATGAACGAGCTAACAAACTTATTAAAGATCAAATACAAGTTTTCAAATATCAAACACACCAGCCTAACTCATGTCCTTTTAAGTCATAACAAAAACAACTAAGTTTTCAAATATCAAACATGGCCAAAAACTTATTTTAGAATCGTTCATTAAAATCACAAGTTCAAAAAACACAAGTATACAAAAAACCAAAATCATGTATTACTAATAAAAGTTATATTTTCATGACAAGCACATCCAACATTATCCAAAGTCAAGAAATTTGTTGGGAGAAATTATAAGTGAACACATCCAAACACAATGTTATACTAGCAAGGTTTAAGAGACAAAATTTCTAAGAAATTCCAAAATTCCAATGAATACAACGTAATCAATTGAGAACTTTACTATTTTCCTTCGATTTTCAAAACAAACATATTTTCTAAAGTTACCTTGAACTTCACAATATCAAAAAACAAGAATCATAGATTTTTTAAAGTTGGCACGCTTCCCAATGCACTCGATTTCTTCAATCCGAGGCTCTGATACCATGTGAATATTTATTGATGAACGAAAGTTGATATTACACGAATCAAATCCATCAAGTCGCCAAGAGTCAAATGGCATTCAAGTATGAATGCCGATCTTCAAGAATAACAAACACGAGAGCAGAAGCATATACAAACAAGTCAAAAGCAATGCAAAGACTGCATAATTTATTCATGTTGTGATGGAGTATTTATAGACTCATTACTATGTACATGAAATTTAAAAAGAAATAACACAAGGAGCAAGAGGATGAACTAGTGCTGGCAGGCCAGCACTAGCCAATGGGGCTCCCAACGGTAATGGCCAGGGCTGTGCTGGCCCTGGCCCTACCTCAAACTGGGGTTGCACGGGCCCTAATGGCCCGTGCCGCTATTACATTAACAATTCTTGCTTTGATTTGATTAGAAGTTAAATACTAGCCAGTGGTAAACAAAATCGTAAATGGAAGCTCATTCTTTTTTTTGGATTAGCAAGCTGGGGTTAGTTATTAGTTATAGTAGCAAGCTGGGGTTAGTTATTAGTTATAGTAGCAAGCTGGGGTTAGTCAGACCCCTACCATAGTACAAGGAATTTACAGTGTTGACTCGAAAAGTATAACAGTACAAGACTTAAGAGCGCTCAACAGAGCTTCTTACAACTATACAGAGCCAAGACCAGGTAGCTTGAACTCTTGCCGCAGGAGCAGAGTTTGGTACAAGCATGCCTACTATATACAACACAGAGTCACTTCCAGAAGTTCATCTACATCATGTATAGAAAATTTTATGTACTGTTGAGACCTATATCTTCATGTGTGAATCCCCATGAACCGAGAAACATATGTTGCGGTTTCGAAAGCTGTCAAGGTGGAGTTTATGAGCTATCTCAACTTGTCACTACTAAGCCACTACCTTCTCAAATGGAAGCTCATTCTTAGCTACTAGAGGCTGTATAGGTAGGATCTGTTTAAATTGAGAACACGAGATCCTTTGCAAGCAAAATTTGGACAACAATATGGTTTTGCCAAATGCAAATCGTCCTAACCTTTTCCTAGAAATCCTCTTGGATCCTTTGCTTTCAAAATTAATTTATGGAATTCATTTCACAAGGTTTGGCAAAAAAATTGTATTTTCCCCTTAAGTCCTCATATGTAATTCAAACAGCTCAGGCATTCATATATAACTTGGACAACAAGCAACAACTAAGCCTTTTCCCGTACTTGACGGGGTCGGCTACATGGATTCTTATTTTCCATGGCATTCCATGCTGACATTTATCTGATTTCATGGAGTCTAACAGTTATCTCAACAACAGTTAAATCATTCTTTATTGTTTCCCTCCAACACTTTTATGCTTTTCCTCTTCCTCTTTTACCATTTTATCATTTAGTTTCTCACAACTTTCTATGAGAGCTTCCTTTGGTAGTCTTTGATAACTGTAAATGTGAATTTAATTCCAAAGCCTATGAAGAGACTTGAAATTCAATTCTCAAATACAAGTGCGCGAGTGTGCCAACTAGTAAAGATGATTTCTGACTTCTTTCACGAATTTGAAAAAGTGAGTTTTTATCGACGTAGGCCTTCTTAAATCGATGCTGAAAGGTCAGCCTACACGCTTGGAAAATTGTCTTAGGATCCGGTAAGTTTTCGAAATAAGTTTTTAATTGAAATAATCTTTTCAAAATCATGTGATGACAAAATTTCAGGTTCAAATATGAAAAACAGAAAAAGTTATGTTTTTAACAACAAATGTTCTTAATTTTTTTGGTATTTTTCGGGTCTCCAAAAATCCTGGAAACTTTACTTGAGATAGGCCAAGGTGTGGAGTTTATTGAGATATTTATATTTTTGTTTTTGGTTCTTTGGATGAACAAAATTAAATCAATTCCCAACCTTGGAACTCGGGTCAGATCCTGTGACAAAAATACAGAGGCTTAAAGAAACACCTTTATCTCAACACGTCGGCCTTGGATTTTTATGAAAATAGTCAAGTTTAAAAGCTATGAGAATCAACTTTATAACAGGACCGTTTTAAGGTTTTTAGATCACTAGATAAAGAGTTAAAGAGAGTTTTACCCAGGCTCTGTTGCAGGATGTGCAGTGTAGACAGGTTCTGTCTTGATTTTTGTTCTCAGGTCAGATCCTGTGACAAAAATACAGAGGCTTAAAGAAACACCTGTTTCTTAGCACATCAGCCTTGGATTTTTATGAAAATAGTCAAGTTGAAAAGCTATGAGAATCAGCTTTCTAACAGGACCATTTTCAAGGTTTTTAGATCACTAGATACAGAGTTAAAGAGAGTTTTACCCAGGCTCTGTTGCAGGATGTGCAGTGCAGACAGGTTCTGTCTCGGTTTTTGTTCAATTTTTCCAATTCTATTCACGACTTTACCCACGTCTAAAATTCTTGAAAATTTTATGGAGTGTTGACCTGTGTGTTAGTGAAGTGTGGACTGATTTTTAGAATTGTTCGTTCACGAATTAGGGCTGAAAAAATCAATGATCAGACAGATGCAGAATGTTGAAAACAATGTTTTCAATTTTAAGAGTCTAATGAATGCATCTGATTGATCTTTAATGATTTAGATGATTATCAAAAGAAATTTTCGGTTGAGGACTTTATTGTATAAGAGAGGAAGTGCAATAATCAAGAGAAATTATTATATAGCTTAAGCATAAAAGAGATGAGAGAGTATAAGTTTACAATGTATATTGAGGTAGATGTAACTACAAATCAAACAATTGATATGCGACTTTACCTTTGCTCTTGGATGAATTTTGCAGTACATCTCCTCAAATATTACAATGATTTGGAGACAAATGTTCCTTAATTATAAATTGAATTGAATGGAATTGAAGAAAATAAAGAAAAGGAAAGAAAATCAACCTTGATTGGAGACCTTAAAATGACTTGTATACCGGCAACTTAGGGGTGGCACCTCTACTCTTGGGGGATGACTCCTTCCTCTCCTCTTCGACTCTCTCACTTTGCTGGGATTTTCTCCTTTGATTTTTCTTTGGGTTTTTCTCACTTTGCCTCTTTTAGACCAGCCCTTGAAGGGGTCTATTTACATATTTCAAGGGGAGTCTCTAGGATCTTCCATGGGTTGGGCATAAAGCTTGATATTTGGCTCAATTTTGATCCAATCCACTTTAGAAGGTGTTGGTCACATGGCTCACATGAGAGCACGTGGATGGTTCCCATTTTGGTAAAGGATGAGCCTTGGTGCAGTCCTAGGCTAGGTGCAATGCAGCTTGCCCCCTTGCTTGACTCGATTTGGTGTGGTCTTGCTTTTGGCTCGTGAGTAGGTGCAACCCGCCACTTTAGTGCATGAGTAGGCCTTTGACTTAGCCAGTCAACCCTTGCTTTTGCCTTAACTTTGACCCTTCTTGACTTGATCTAGCCCATGTCTAGTCTTGGCTTTGTGTCTTGATCACCTAGCCTTGGCTTCTTTGGTGTCAATCCTTAACTATGTCTTGGTCGGATGCACTCTTAACTCCTTTGGTGCGGTCCTTATTTGATTTTTGTGTGGGCTTGACCCTTAGCCCATTTTTGACTTGGTATGGGTTGGTCATGAGCCCATCTTTGACTTGGTATGTGCTGGATCATGAGTCCATCTTGAATTGAGTTGAATTGAGTTTGAGCCTATCTTGTTTGATTTGGTACAAGCTTGATTGATCTTGATTTGGGCTTGATCTTGTGCTTATTTTGCTTGATTTAGTTTTTGGGATTGATTTGAATTGGGTTAGCTTCATGAGTCCCCCAATTTGACTTGATTTGGGCTTGCCTCAGTTGCAGCTCACTTGATTTGATTTGGTTTGATCCCTTCCTGAAGTTGGAGAACCTCTTCTTCTTTTTTTGAGATTTTGCTTCGCTTGATTAAGGTAAGATATGGTTTCAAGTGTTTTTTATTCTTTTAAACCATTTCTTTTAAGGTATATTTGAAAACATCGAGTTTAACATCTTTACATATTTTTGGAGAACAACTGAATCCTATCCCAATTTTTGTTTGCATGGGGGACCTCCTTTCACTCCGTGAGTTAGTCTTTACAGTTTCAACCACTTTAACCCTTTGTTGGGTGTAGGGTGTGAGATCACTTTAATCCCTTTGATGGGTGTAGGGTTTTGAACCTCTTTAACCCTTGGGTGTAGGGTCTCGTACTGCTTTAACGCTTTGATGGGTGTACGGTCTCGGAGTAGGACTATTCTCAATCGGGTGAGTTTTTGAGGTCTGATTTAAATTTGATTTTTTTTGGATTTCAAAGGTTTTTGTAATTTTGTAAATTTGACATTTTGCAAACATTTTGGTGGGTTTGGTTTCCAATGTCTCATTTTCATTTGTTTCTTTGAAGATCATTTGAAATCATTCTTTCTTTGAAGGCAATCATTTAAATTCGTAGAATTTCGCCAATTTGGTCTTAAGGGCAGATTGGTCATTTTTTGCCTTTTGTTGAAATCGGATCTTTTTTAAGAGGGACGCAAAGTATCCTTATTTGGAGACTTCTAAAAAATTTTGGCTTGGAAATGGGTTCGTTTAAGGTATCTTTACTTGAAAAATCTTAAAAGACCTAGAACTATAATTTTCTTCGAAAAGTCAGAATTTCTAAGAGACAAAATCTTTTGAGAAAATTTTTGGGTGTTTACAATAACCTCATTACAAATACAGTCTTTCCTTGTGTAACCATACGCCATCTTAGCATCTTCATTTTTGCCACGGTTATCTTTTGCACATGTTGATTATTAACTGCCCAATACTCAATATCATATAACATACTGGGTCTAATTATCGCTTATTAATGTTTATCTTTCAACTTTAACATCTTTTTACTACATAGAGTACCTTAAAGATGCATTTTCCCATTTTAACCAACCCACACTAATTCCATGTGTGATATCTCAATAAGTTTTTCCGTTTTGAGAAACTGCCCAGATATCTTGAACTTTCCTTTTGGAGGGTGCAATGTGTGCCAATCTCTTAATTTTCATGTGATCTGTAGTGACAAAATGATCAAATTTGTATTCTATATATTCTATTTTTGTTCTACTAAGTTGAAAGCCCTTATTTTCTAACGGTTCTTAGACAGATTGGATCTTTTTCCTTGAGAAATCTTGGAAATTATTGGAAAAGTAGCGGAAGATAATTTTGAATGGCATCCCTATACGAACCTTGAGAATTCCTCCTAAAACAATGAAACTTTTTCCAAGATTTCTGCTCAAAGGAGTTAAAAATCTTAAAGAACCTTGGGTTATTTTCTTGTTTGAAGGATTTATCCAAATTCAACTTCATGCTGGTGATGTTTATTTGATTTGAAGAGTCTTCTCTTCATTTCCTGTTCTAATTCATTATTTGCATTTTGCATGTGATTTTTACTTGATGTATACGTTTGCTGGACATGTGGATGGTTTGATCTGGTCATGCAGCATGCCTTCATCATTTGAAACCCAGTTCAAAAGGGACATTCCACTCCTATACAGATGCCTTCAGGAAGCTCCTGTCGGCAAGGTAATTTATTTTGTGAAGCTCAACACAACACAGATAACACTTTCAGTGCAAATTTTTGCATTTCAAAGAGCAAATCTAGTTCTTGTCTGGTAGGCAGGCATTCTATGATGCATTTTCGATGATGTAAAATAACCAGCTATATGACTAGGTCTGCTGGAAAGATGTGGCCCATTGGATGTGGCCACTTTTCATGGAAAGTTGGGGCTCCTGGAGGAGTCGTTATTTGAACCTCGGCCCTTCTCCTTTAATGGTTGGTATATCCATTAGATCACATTAAGATTATCTTAAAATGAACATCTTCCTAGTGTTTTGTGTAACATGATATAGTGTGTATCCTTTACTAAGGTTGAAGTTTGCCTTATAGTGCTGGTGCAAAGTGAACCTTGGGTTGTTTAGCTAGTCATATTCATATTGGATGAAATGCAGGACCCTGTTACTAGCCTTCCAATGTTGCATAATTGGCCAGAGTCTCCAATACTGCTGTAAGATTTTATTACTCTCTGTCTGTCTGTCTGTGTGATGAATGCATATTTTGAGAATGTGTTGGTGAATACAAACTAACACAGTAGTTTAAATTTGCTCTGGCAAACAGTTTGGATCCGCTTCTACTGGCTTAGTTTGACTTAATGGGAGTTCTGTTAGCTGCTCTATCTTTGTTCCACTGTTATAGAATTTTATCATTTCTGACTCATTCTAAAGTTGCTTACATTATTGAGTTTCACGTTAGTATCATATGCTCCGTGCAGATAATAACATGTATTCAGATATATCCAACAGGGGTTTAAATGTTAATATTGTTACCTACTCTCCATACATTGGAAGGGCTAGACATTTGTTGTATACTGTTAGAGGTCTCTTAGTGATCTATATCTTAAGTAATCCAACCCTTAGAACAAGTTCCTGTGGGATACATACAAATTCCATGTACGTTTTCAGCTGTAGGTGCATGCCAAATTGACCATCCCACTGAATATCATAGTTTGGGACTTCTTTAATTTCTCCATCCGATCGAATCCAAAAATACTTTGTACTTGTGTACTATTTTTGCTATCAGGTATATGAGTTACATTATCAGAACTTTCTGTTTAGTATTGAATAGAAAGTTAAAAACTATCATGTTTGTTGTTCCACAATTAAAAACTGCACTTGATCAGATTCTGATCAATTGCATGCTTACCATGTTAACAGGTATGGATTTAGCGAGGAGATTGTAGAGTGTCCAGGTAATTTTAATATTTTTCACTACACAAGGGAACTGCAATATGCTCTTGCATGTGAAAGTTATTTTGGTTGCAAAATATGGTCCATACTTTTGTTCGTATAAATTTATCTGGGATAAACCCACAGAACACATTGTTAGATTTATTGTCGTTGGAGTAGTCAGTATTTGTATGATGACTGTTACCATCAACACGGTAAGATGGCAAATCAGATTAAACCAATGTTATAAATATCGCATTGTATCGTACGATACGTGATACAAGTGTATTGGTACCTGAACCAATACGATTCAAGTACATGTATTACACCCGTATCGCAACGTATCGTACTATACACTGCAAGTTTCAGAAAACATAATTTAAAATCAAAATAAAAGGTTGAGTGTGTTTAAACCTCTCTAAGACCTTTTGCATGCCTATCTCTTCCTCTCTTAAGGACCAACTCTTTTCTCTCTAAAAAGAAAAAATCTGTATTTATTCTACATTCATTAATAATCATTTATCATAAGTTTGAAAATGAGGCATGAGAGCAAGTTGACGTTGAGTTGAATTCATTGTATCTTGGTATGGTGCAAGTTGCAGATTTTTTTCACAATTTTTAAAATAATTTAAAGCTTTTAGTGATTTTTTAGAAAAATAATTAAAAAAAGACATGTATCATATCGTACAAGTGTATTGGTGCCCCGTGCAATACAAGGTCTCATACGATATTTACAACATTGGTTTAAACCCATACATATATATATATATATATATATATATATATATATATATATATATATATATATATATATATATATATACATATACATACATATGCATATACACACACATACATATATACACACACATATATATACACACACACACACACACACATATAATATATATATATATATATATATATATATATATATATATATATATATATATATATATATATATATATAGAGAGAGAGAGAGAGAGAGAGAGAGAGAGAGAGAGAGAGAGAGAGAGAGAGAGAGAGAGAGAGAGAGAGAGAGAGAGAGAACCTGGTATATGTTAGCACAATTGGGTGCTAGCATATCCAAATAAATCTCAACCATCTATCTTGAGTTCATGGGTGGTTGAAATTTGAATTCAAAAAGCAAAAAAAGTATACATGTGAATAAAGTACACCTACAAATGGTACACATATTTTTTACTTTTTGGATTCAAATTTCAACCATCATCACTCTAGTTGGATGTTTGAGATTTGTTTAGATATGCTTGTGCCAGTATATTATTAGGTTCTCTCTATATGTATATATTATGTATATGTATATAGATAATAGATGTACATATACATATACATATATAAAACACAATTATCTTATGGTATGCGAGGAAGCTGGGAGTTTCCTTTCACACTAGATGCTTTGTTGAGGTACAGTTGCTGCAACGGTTGGACCAAAACCCCTTGATTGCTACAGTCCCTCCACAAGTCTGCTGTTTTTGCCAACGCATAAGGGATGTCTGTAATGGATTTTGAGTATGCGCTATGCTGCTCCTACTTGTCTCAGTCGGGGAATTTCCTGTAGGGTATAGGCTAATATTAGAACAGCAATGTGCTAATCTTAGCAGTGTTCAACACATTCAAATTGTAAAATTTGTTAAAAGACCTATTAAAGATGGATCTTAAAGAGAGATGTAGAACAAAGCAATTGCTTCTTCTAGAGGGCAAATGTACTATGGAAATATGGACTTTTGTAGAGGGTCAACGAGTCCATTAAATATTTGAATTGCGAAAGCACACTTTGTTACATTCTGATAGTGGTGTTTGACCTTTTCTGTTCATCAAGACAAAAGGTTCACATGAGGTTCACATGTGTATACGTGTATTATGAAAACACGATGGTTATATTGATCTCTTAATCTTTTCAATCAGTTGAATACTGTTAACGTGTAGCTGAGAGTTACATACACCTGTATGTGTGGATATATGCGTCCTATCTCTTAAAAGTTCAGAACATGTATCTGATGCATTTCACTGAAGATTCTAAGAAACTTCCAGGTTAAGGCTGTTTTTCCTCTTGAAATATGTATGTGTGGTTGTGGGCATTAGTGGGGGATTCAGCAATTTAAAAGTCATCAGTGTGGGGATAATGTTATATTTATATCAATTACATACTCATGTACATACATACACATATAGATCCATATAATTGATTAACATTTCAGAAACGCTCAAAGGCAAAGTCATTTTCCATGTGCTAATATTTATTAATGAAGTTATTGAGACATACACATTGCTGGTCCCAAGCCCGGATAAAGGAGGAGGGTTGTGTTAGGCTTCCGACAGTGAAGCAGAGTCCATCCACAAAGGAGGTAGTGAATGAAGCATGAAATGAGAGTCAGCAAGCACCACAGCATGAGGCACCACCGTGGTTACTGTGATACCACACCTTTAAACGGCTCATAGATTCAGCAACACAACACTGCACTGTTTTGATAAAACACCAGCCGATAAAGATGCGATAAGCAACACATTGGACATAAAATGACACACCTAAGTAGGATAGATGAGATCCAAAATAAAAAAACCGATGGTTTTCAAAGGCTATTCCATCATGTTCTGGTGATGACCAGGGCTGGCCATGGTCCCCCTCCTCTGTATGGTTCCACTTTTGTGGTTAGGCCCAAAACTGACCACTACCACCGAGTCACCGACATTTGCCAAAAAATGAAAGGAAAAAGGGGAGAAATCATATGTGGGAATGTGGTAGAGCAGAGAGAGACAAATGAGAATGAGTGTATCACAGAGAAGGAGAGACACTGTCACGCTGGGAATGAGGTGGGGTAGAGTAGAGCAGAGAGAGGCGGCTGCGAATGGTCGTATCGCAGAGAGGAAGAGACACAACCACGCAGGGAATGGGGTAGAGTAGAGAGAGAGAGAGACGGCTGATAATAGGTTAAAAATGTTTTTATACATGATTTTTTGGATCGGGTATGGGTCAACCCGAATCCAGTACGTACCCGGTACGGGTACTTGATGTATCCATATTGAGTATGCATACCGGTACACGTTTACATACATACCGATACACGTACATGTATCGGGTACGAGTATGTCAATCAAATTGACGTACCCGTGCAACATAGCTAACATGTAATAAAATTTTGATAAAGAAGTAAAAAGGTTCATCGTCTAGCCGTTTCAACATGGCACCATTGCAAGTCTTGGTAACATACCAGTAGGGGATATACTTTACCTGTATTAAGCATTCCTGTAACATCTCAGAACTTTTCTTTATTTATTATTTTTGTGTACACCTGTCTACATGCCTGAGTCTTGGTTCACTAATAAATAGTTCAAAGTCACTTTAGGTGTCTTCTGCTTGGGAAGTGTTTTTCTGAGTAACTGAAAATATCAGTTGATCGGTTGTCTCGTTTCCAGGTTAAACAAACACAAAAAATGTCAAGCCAAAGAATTTAAATTTCGCATTTCCTGTGCACAAATTCTCCATGCAGAGTTGAAGAAGATTCCTTTCTATTATAAGTATGCTAATGCTGCTATGTTTTATCTATAAATAAAAATTCCCAGTTGTGTGCTATTTGTTCTGAAAATTTGTCTTTTAACATTAACGCAGATTATTGGCCATCAGGGATTCATGTTTGTGGTTTCTGGTTTCCACCTCTGAAGTGGGAATTTTCATGCATCAACTGCAGAGAAAATGCAGCTTTATTTCCTTCAAAAGAGTCAGCAGTGAACCTTAAGTTATGCATAAAACATTGCAGCCTGCAAAATTTTCTTGAGAAAAACTCCGGAATTTGCTCACCTATATTTATAGGCCTAAGTTCGATAGGAAGGTAATTCTTGTCGCATTTGCTGACACTAATCATGCTATTCATCTGCTTCACTTGTTTAGCATTCTTCAGCATTAGAAACTTGTATTCTGCCATGAGAATTTTGCAATTGTTGTGATTTTGGTATTGCACCCCTCGTGATACTGTGTTTATTCAGAATCACCATTATATTAATTCTTGGTCTTATACAAGCTAAGCAAGCTCCTGTTTTCCGATTCTTATGTCCAAAACTGAAGTTGGATTCAGTAGAATCACTACCTACCTTCCAGCTTGTTTTCACTTTGAAGTTGTATAGACACTGATTGAAACCATGGCATTGCAGAACTCAGAAGTACTAAGCGCTACTAATTTATTAAATTCAAGTTCTTTGGCCCATGAAGTAGTTCTTACTTATACTTTAATGTGCCTCCTGTTTTACATGGGTATTCAATGAACAAGATCTGGTTGCTTTGGCATGCAGACTGGATTGTGAGGCTCTTCCACTTGTAGTGTCTTAGCGTGGCTCCATTTTCAAGAGCATTTGTAGCCACATGATCTCTGAGCCATCTGCCATAGAAGATCTGCTATGGCTTTGAACATGGTATAAACCAACTTATAAGCCGGAATGGATGCAAGGACCTGTTTCGTCTGTTTGTTTGCCTTCCAGTTGTACGTATCTTGCTTTCCAGGACTGCAACTTCCTGTTGACCCTGCTTGACAATAGTAACTCAACTTTGTTGAGTTTTTGTTCAAATTGGTTTGCTGTATTAGGTGAAGGGAATATTTTTTCCAAGGTCAGCCAAACAGCCTCAGTTATCTGTATGACTTATAGTTCTGGGTTGGAAAATAGTCAGTTGGATTTATTCTTATTGAAAGCGATGCTTTCAAAGGTGCACCGAGGAGAGGAAGGTCATGAACAATCTGCAATTAGCTTCATCATTGGTTAACATATTGACAGCAAATCAACAAGGACGTTTCAATAGGAAAACAATGTTAAGGGTTATTGACACCCATTCTGGTGGGCTTTTGGTGAATGGAGATGCTGCAACAATGTCTTGGGAATGGATTCTACAATCCATCACCATATTTCTCCACCAATGAGATATCCGTTTGGCAACTCTCCCCCACACTGTATTTTGCTGCCACCATTTGATGGTAAATATTTTGGCATAGCCATAGTTTACCCAAAACATCAAAATGATACTTCATCACATTGCCATGCTGTGGGATGGAGTTTTAGTATTTCAAATACATACAAGCGTAATCACCACCCATAAAATCAGACGTATAATACTGCTGTTTGAAATAATCTGCAGCCCAAGTTAGGAACTTAGTATATTGTTCTTGCTCACCACTTATTCCCCATATTTGGAGTCGCATGTAGGATTAAAAACCCCTTACAGTATGAGGCAAACTGGTTAAAACATGTGCTATCACCACAATGCAGGTCATCTATCTCAACCTTATCTCCTCTCTTATCTGTCATTTGCAGTACAATGCTTGGAGCCCTAAGATCAAGGGAATATGGCGGTTTCACTCTTTCTCAAGAGCCATTGCTTTTTCATACCTCAGATGGTTTCACATTTATTGCACCTGAGATTTCCATAACTTGAATGTTGCAACTCCATACATGATTTTTTGGCAGTGCAAGCCCATTCATCTTATTGATTCTTTTCCCTTCACATCATAAATCCATTTCCATGCGTCCTTTCCCATTTCATGCTACTTGTAACTTGGGCCGTATTGCATGAAGACTATTTGGATTCCCTCCTTTTCCTTAGCTTATAAAACTTTATAAATGGCGATACTATCTGGAGGCATCTGTGGTGATACAAATGCAAGTGTTGCCCTCGTGAAATAGCAAGTAGTTTTTAACTTGCTGGATGTTGTGAAGCAAATGATCTCCTAGTCCAATATCATATTCATAAATAGATTGTACTTTATGAAATGACATGAAAATAATGAAGTTGACACTTGATAAAGCCTCTTTTAATGCAATGATTTATCCCTACAGGTGAATTAAGGGCATTATAGACTTTGTTGGAGGATTGAAGCCCCTAGAGTGCCAAGCTATTCGATATGATGAATCAAAATATTTAGATGCCTCATGCTAGACTGGCATTAACTTGGAGCCTTGGACAACTTTTTTTTCTCTAGAGTGCCAAGTTATTTGGTGTTAATTTCCCCTCCAGTTGGTAAAACGCTAATCTTTTGGGTGATGTTTTCACCTAAGATTTATGCTGTGTATATTTAGATATTGCTTTGTTCACGAAAGACCTGGTATAATGTTTTCTTATATTTTGCTTTGTTCACGAAAGACCTGGTATAATGTTTTCTTGCTTCATGATCCACACATGGCTAGCAAACTCGTGCTGTCATACCCCATTAGGTTACTGTTAAAAATGCAGACTGGTGATGGTGTTGTGATATTCATGTCCATGCACACACACGTGCGTGAATGTGAACATATATATATATATATATATATATATATATATATATATATATATATATATATATATGTATATATGGTTATGCATTTTCTTTTACTTCCCGCTTATTGCATTTCTTATGTAATTTCATCTGCAGGATGGGTTTTATGAGAAATCCTGCCGCATTCATTTCCGTACTTAAATCTGTTGTGGAGAGTACCAGCCATCGGATCCTCCTCTTCTCTGCTGGTTATGAACCACTCAATAACATCATAAAAGCTGTTCATCAAGAATCACTGAGTGGTGATGCAAAGCTGAAAGACTGTCTTATTGGAGATGGAATTCTTCTTTTTGATGATAAATTATTTTGCTTTTCTGGGTTAGTACGCATCTTTGTTATTATCAGTCTTCCATTCAATTGGCTTTCTTAGTTGTGTTTCCATTTTGCCTTGTTAGTTCTATACCATATAAGTGGGTCTTCTCAAGGTGCTCCGTTGCAATACATCATGGTGGCAGGTACACCCACTCACTCTCTTATATTATGTTATTTGGCTTGGCATAGAAAACTGCTATTCACAATTCTAAAAGTTATAGCCTTGTATTCCCTGGCTTTGTTAAACAAAGTGGATCAACAGCTGCAGCACTACTGGCTGGAATACCTCAGGTACTTGCCGTTTTTTCCATTTTTGTTCTTTGGTTTTTATTCTAACATACCTTCTGTTCAGTGAAATAGCTCCTTAGTGCCCCTACTCCATATAGGTTCACGAGCATTCCTGTTATTCGTAAGATTTATTTCTCTTTTTTACATACACACATACACATATATGTACAAATATATTCCGGTTCATTTGCTTAAAGGCTATAATTGAACCTTCAAATCTGAGCTGCTAAAATGCCTCTATGCTCTTTGAAGTTCTTCTGGATTAAACAAAAAGAAATATAAAGTTTGAATATACCATGACATGAGGTATAAAGATGGCATTTTCTGGCAAATTGTGTATCAAAGTCTTTTGAATGGTTATGGGTTGTAGTGTCATCTACAGTTTTTGTGTGTGTGCACATGCTTTTGCATGCATGTGCATGTTAAGACTTTGTGTCTATTTGCTAGTGCAACCAGAGAAAGTATCTCATATTTCAGTTGTTTGCATGACCTTCAAGTTGAGACTTCAAAGTGGTCAGCGTTTAAAGTATACATGCCAAAGACCAACCAGGGTATGTTGCTCTAATGAGTTGATTGGGATCAACCACTTCCACTTGGCACCTTTTTTGTTCTTACTTCTTCCATCTAATACCTCCGTCCATGTAAGGGATCACCTTTGCATGGCCGATCCCAAGCCCAGATAAAGGAGGAGGGTTGTGTTAGGCTTCCGATAAGTGTAAAACTTTGTCAAACTTATCTACCACGGATTCTACAAATTAGAGCATTGCGTTGGGGTGTTCTCTCTTAGCGACGCACTGTAGAGCTTGAATGCAATGAAAAGTAAGGGTCTCTACATCTTCGTTCGAATGTAGTGAATCAATTGCAAACATCATGGACGGATGTGGGTAAAGAAGTTAGTCCCTTTATATTATCGCCTGAATGTAGTAAATAAGTTAAAGTGAGTGTCTCTCCATTTTCAGCATGGATGGACGTGGAGGATAAAGAAGTTAGTCCTAGATAATAAGATTTGTATTGGTACTTGGAATATCAGAACATTGACCGACAAGTTATGAAGGTGGTAGACACTATGATTCAGAGACACATTCACATTCTTTGTTTACAAGAGATAAAGTGGGTTGGAGAAGAAGAAAAGGAGATTGAGAATATAAGTTGATATTATTATAAATAAAGATGTAAATGATAGTGTAGTAGACATACAACGATATAGTGACCGAATTATGATAGTGAAATTAGTATTAGGAGTAGAGCCTTTGAATATAGTTTGTGCTTATGCGCCCCAAATAGGATTAGAAGATAGTATAAATAAGGCTTTTTGAGAGGAGTTAGATAAGGCAATTCAAAGAATTCTATAAAAGGAGATGATTTGTTTTGAAGGATATTTAAATGGACATGTCGGCAAAAATACATTATGATATCAAGGTATTCATGGAAACTATGGTTTTGGGGATATAAGCGAGGAGGGTAGGGGGATTTTAAATTTTGCTATGACTTTTGATCTCTTATAGCCAATACAATTTTCAAAAGATGAGATGAACATTTAATTTCTCATAAAAACAAATTGATTATTTTGTTTGTAGCAAAAAAGATAGATCATATTGGAAAGATTGTAAGGTAATTCAGGGAGAAAGCTTAACTACTCAACATTGATTTTTAATAATGGATTTGCATGTAAAAAAATTGACAAAGAAGAATAGAGTGCACAGAGCTATTCATACTAGATGGTAGAACCTCAAATGTGAGAAAGAGGATATATTTAAACAAAAAGTTCTTCAAAGGAGATGCTTGAAATTATATAGGTAGATTTTCTGAGATGTGGAATAATATGACTATGCATAATAGAGAAGTGACAAAAGATGTGTTAGGCGAATCTAAGGGAGGCGTACCTGCACAAAAAGAAGCTTAGTAGTGATGGAGTGAAGTGGTACAAGATAAAATCAAGGCAAAGAATTCATGTTACAAATTGCATTATGTTAAGAAGACTAGTGAAACTTGGGAGACTTATAAGAAAGGAAAGAAAGAAGCGAAAAAACCGCCAGTGAAGTAAAAACCAAAATTTAGAGGGATTTATATAAAAAGCCTAACTCAAAAGGTGAAAGCGATATTTTTAAGATAGCTAAGGCTAGAGATAAGAAAACTAAGGATCTTACTTTTGTTAGATGCATCAAAGATGAGGATGAGAAGATTTTAGTGGTAAATAATGATATCAAAAATAGATGAAAAAATTATTTCTATAAGCTTCTTAATAAAAATAAAGATGGTAGTATTAACTTAGGAGAGTTAGCTAAATCAGAAAAAAACCCCACAATTTTTATCGGCATATTCAAAAGAACAAAGTTAAAGAGGCTCTTAAATATATAAAGGTTGGTAAATCTTTAGGACCAAACAATATTACTATAGAAGTATGAAAAATCCTATGAGAGATAGAGCTCACTTGACTCATAATATTATTTAATAAAATATAGATAATCCAAAAGATGCCTTAGGAATGGAGAGTGAGTGCACTTATACCCATATATAAGAAAAAGGGAGACATTCAGAATTGTGCGAATTATCGAGGTATGAAGTTAATAAGTCATACTATGAAATTATGGGAAAGAATTATCAAACGTAGGTTAAGACAAGTATCAAGTATAATAGAAAACCAATTCAGATTCATGCCCGATAGATCTACTATTCAAGCGATTCACCTATTGAGACGTCTTGTGAAACATTTTAGAGCAAAACAAAAAAACTTTCATATGATATTTATTGATCTAGAAAAAGCTTATGATATGGTGTCAAAAGATGTTTTTTGGAAAACTTTGGAAAAAAGAGGTACCCTATTGACATACATAAATCTTATAAGAGACATGCACGATAGTGCAAAAACATGTGTGAAGACTCGTGAAGGAATGACAAACTCCTTTAAAGTTAATATTGGGTTACATCAGGGATTAACTTTACAAAATAAACAACAACTAAGCCTTATCCCATACTAGATGGGGTCGGCTACATGAATTCTTTGTTTCCACATATCCCTATCGTGTGCCATGTTAGCAGTTAACTCACAATAAGCTATATCATTCTTTATTGTTTCTTTCCAACACTTTTGTGGTCCTCTACCTCTTTTAATACTTTCCAAATTTAGTTTTTCATACCTTCTTACAGGTTCTTCTTTTGATCTTCTTTTTATATGTCCAAACCATCTTAAACGATATTCTCTCATTTTGTCCTCTATTGGTACCACTTCTAATTTGTTTCTAATAACCTCATTATGTATACGGTCTTTTCTTGTATGACCATTCATCCATCTCAACATCTTTATTTTTGTCACAGACATCTTTTGTACATGTTGATGATTAACTACCCAACACTCAGAACCATAAAACATGGTAGGCCTAATTACTGCTCTATAATATTTACCTTTTAACTTTAATGATATCTTCTTATCACAAAGAATACCTAATGCTCCTCTCCATTTTAACCAACCAGCATTAATTCTATGCATAACATCTCCATCAATTCTTCCATCACTCTGAAAAATTGACCCTAGGTATTTAAAACTTTCCTTTTGGTGGATGCAATGTGTGCCAATTTTAATTTCTATTTCCTTTGAAGTAACCAAAGTTACCAAATGATCAAACTTACATTCCATATATTTTGTCTTTGTTCTACTAAGTCGGAGGCCTTTGCTTTCTAATGTTTCTCTCCATAATTCCAATTTTCTATTAACTTTTTCTTAGACTCCTCAACTAACACGATGTCATATGCAAATAACATACACCAAGGTACTTCATCTTAAATATGTTTTGTTAACTCATCAATCACCATTATAAATAAGTACGGACTTAAAGTTGATCCTTGATGTAACCCAATATTAACTTCAAAGAAGTCTGTCATTCCTTCATGAGTCCTCACACATGTTTTTGCACCATCATTCATGTCTCTTATAAGGTTAATGTATATCAATGGGATACCTCTTTTTTCCAAAGTTCTCCAAAGAACCTCCCTCGGGACCCTATCATAAGTTTTTTCTAGATCAATAAATATATATTGAAGGTCTTTCTTTTTTGCTCTAAAATGTTCCATAAGACGTCTCAAAAGGTGAATCGCTTCAACTGTGGATGTGCATGGCATGAATCCAAATTGGTTCTCTGTTATACTTGATACTTGTTTTAACCTACGTTCAATAATTCTTTCCCACAATTTCATAGTATGGCTCATTAATTTGATACCTCGATAATTCGCACAATTCTGAATGTCTCCCTTGTTCTTATATATGGGTATAAGTGTACTTGCTCTCCATTCCTCGGGCATCTTTTGGTTTCTCCATATTTCATTAAATAGTCTTGTGAGCCAAGTGATTCCTATTTCTCCTAGTATTTTCCAAACTTATATAGGAATATTGTTTGGTCCTACCGATTTACCACCCTTCGTATGTTTAAGAGCCTCTTTGACTTCATTCTTTTGAATACGTCGGTAGAAATTGTGGTTTATATACTTTCTTGATTTGGCTAACTCTTGTAATCTAATACTAACATCTTTATTTTCATTAAACAGCTTATAAAAACAATTTTTCCATCTATTTCTTATATCATCATTTGCCACTAGAATTTTTTCATCCTCATCCTTGATGCATCTAACATAATTAAGATCTTTAGTTTTCTTATCTCTAGCCCTAGCTATCCTAAAAATATCTCTTTCACCCTCTTTTGAGTTGAGTTTTTTTATATAAATCCTCTCAAATTTTAGTTTTCCTTCACTGACGGCCTTTTTCGCTTCCTTCTTTACTTTCTTATAAGCCTCTGGTGTATGTTATTTGTAGATGATGTTGTGTTATTGGATGAGTCTAAGGAAAAAGTTATTAAGAAATTGGAACTATGGAGAGAAACATTAGAAAATAAAGGTTTCCGACTTAGTAGAATAAATATAGAATATATAGAATGTAAGCTTGATCATTTGGGTACTTTAGAGGACATAGAAATTAAGATTGACACAGATTGCTTCTATCAAAAGAAAAGTTTTAAATACCTAAGGTCAATTTTTAAAGTGATGGAAAAATTGATAGAGATGTTATGCATAGAATTAATGCCAGTTGGTTAAAATGAAGAGGGGCATTAAGTATTTTGTGATAAGAAGATACCATTAAAGTTGAAAGATAAATATTATGGAGCAACAATTAGACCTACTATGTTTTATGGTTTTGAGTGTTGAGTAATTAATCATCAACATGTGTAAAAGATGTCTATAGCAGAAATGAAGATGTTAAGAAGGATGAGCAATCACATAAGAAAAGATCATATACATAATGAGGTTATTAGAAACAAATTGCGAGTAGCACCAATAGATGATAAAATGAGGATAAATCATTTAAGATGGTTTGGACACATAGAAAGATGACCAAATGACGCTCTTATAAAAAGATATGAAAAACTAAATTGTCAAAATGTTAAAAGAAGAAGAGGACGACAACAATAGTGTTGGAAAGAAACAATAAAGAATGATCTAGTTTATATTGAGTTAACTGCTAGCATGACACATGATAGGGTCCTATAGAAACAAAGAATCCGTGTAGCCGACCCCATCTAGTATGAAAAAAGGCTTAGTTTTTGTTGTACTTCTTCCAACTAATATATCTTCTTATGGGTTACCTGTTACTTTTCTGAAGAGGATCATTTTTCTTACATCATTTTAAGGCTATTGAAATCATTGATTGGTTTGTTGTTCATGTGCATATTATGGATCATTGGGATGAGGGGCGCAGATGGGATGTTAAGATATTTTTCCCTTCACCTCCCACTTCTTTTCTTTTCTTATTTCCACCATTTAATGCATCTTCTAAAAGGGTCATTTGATACTCCTGAAGTTTACACCTAACCTGTTAGAGGATCTAGCTCTCATCATTTTGTGGCTGCTCGTACTGTGATCTTTTTGTTGTTCATGTGCATATGGATCAGGAAGCTTACTTGTTGAGATTGTATTTGCAGATTTTGTGCCCTTTCATCCTAGACCAATTTTACTGGGCAGAGAGAATGTCCTGGCTAGGTGTTGCACCTGAACCACTACGAAGGAACTATTTAGTTCCAGGTGAAACTGATGAGATCACCATCAGGGGAGCTGCAAATGTATTATCACATACTATAAAGTTGGCTCTATCTGATAAAATAAAAGCCCGTGCGTCAGAAGTTTCTGCCAAAATACTTGAGGAGGTATAGAGATATCATAAATAGCATTAAGTTAATGTGTTTGAACAATTCTGTTATGATATTGCAAGTAGCAATGAGTGGTTGTCCTGTCTTATGTAACTGAATGGGTACCTGCCTTATATTTTTAATAGTCATGCCAGACATCCTGTTTTCTGTACTTACAATGAGACATGCATGCCCTTTCAATGAAAATGGAAAATCCCGTTCAAAGCCAATTTGTGTTTCCATTCCAAAAGGCAATGTTTCTCCCTTAAGGAAATCATATATCCTCTCTAGGAACTCATATATCCTTTCTAGAGGTAGCGTCCTTACATTTCAGGTGGGCATCATTTTGGGCTTTTTATGTGCATTATGCTCGAACAGTTTTTCCATGCTTTACTAATGCATACGGTGTTTTCAGTGACACTGGTCGTCTCTTCAATCATGATTTTTTGAGGGGGTTTTCTCAACTTGTTATATTTTGAAAGTTGAAGCCAAACTATTAATGCAGTAAGCTGTGGTCCACAAAGATGCTACTCTAAATGTAAAGTTCGTCACTTGCTCTGGCTTAGTGTAATATTGTGGTGCAAAATCAGCTATTATGTTTTATTGTTTCAGAAACTTCTGTGATGGATAAGTCTCATGACACAAGTTTAGTTGCCTGCCAGATGAACCGAGGCATTTGTGTACCCACCCTGCTTATGTTGTAAAGAAATCTTTATTGATAAAATTCAATCTTGTACATGAATTAGAGTCGCCTCTTCAGAGGTCAGCCACATATCTGCCACACTAAACCTTGCGACTGCTGCACACTTTTCTCTCTCATACTTAAGACTAATCTACCCTTACACTAAAACTCAATTAACAAGTTATGCTAAAGAGCAAGTGATAGGATCAGGGGTACAGTTGGGAGTAAGATGTTAACTCCTAACTTGCTGAAAATATTCACAAGGTTGGATATGTTGACTGCCTTTGTAAGAAAATCTGCGCACTATCTTTGGACAATGTAAATCAATTGAAATACTTTGTTGGCAACTTTCTCATGGCTGAAGTGAATTAATTTCAATGTGCTTAGTCCTTTCATGATAGACTGGGTTAGAAGCAATTTCTATAGTAGCTTTACTATCACATCGCAATAAAGGCGAATAACACTATACTATGTTATCAATAGCGCTCTATAGCGTTTTAGCGGGGCTATAACAAGCATGTTTGCTACATAATTAACATGATATTAGAGCATTAATGTCACAAAATCAAGGGCTATAACAATGCACAACCGATTGGCATTGAGGTAAGCCAACGCTTGATTTTTTGTCTTGTGTTTCAAGGGTTGAGTCGGAAAAACAATTTATATATTATGATTAAGGGGGAGATGGAAGAAAAACATAAAGAAATACATGTCTATAACCAGGGGCAGAATAGTAACAAGAAAGGTGAATCTTTGCAAATAACCAATATCAAATTAGATGATCAAATTACAGATAATGGGTCATATCTGTTGAGTTAGCAGTAAGATCAAGAGAAAATAGGTTTCTTAACAGGTAATCAAGAAACACGCTCTTGTTGAATCTAAGTTCTACTATGCGATGGAGGGAGAATAAAAGGACTCTTCAAGAACTCTCACAGATCATGCTAGTAATTCCGCATTGCAATAGTGAAGTAGACATTGAAGATCACATGAGGAGTGGTGAGATAAGCAATAGGCCAAAAATAGAGATAAAAAGTATGTCAAAGGTAAGAAGAATAATTCTACCAATCGAAGAGACTATCACAGCTGAAGAAGGTACACCCTCTTCAGGTCTTTCATAGGCTGATATATAAGAGGAGGAAAATGATCTGAATCTGCCCATTACACTACGGAAAGGTAAGAAAACATGTACATATCCTATCAATAAGTATATTTTTATTGAGAATACATTGTCTAGTTATAAATCTTTTGCTAGACATGTTTGCATAGTTTTCTTACTATACAACTTACTATATTTGCGTGAAAGATAACACTATGTTTGCATGGTGGGTGAAAGATAAGAAAATAGTCTTATATAGTTGGGTGAAAGATAAAAGTCACATACCTTGAGTCAAAGATGATGCATTTTTCCAAGAACGCATTTTTTACAATCAAATTTTTGTTCTCCAATTTTTGTCAACAAAGGAAGATTATATAGGTTATGCATATCCAAATGTCGAAGTCGTTTATACCAAAGTGTAGCATCATGAGCTACATTATAAGATTCAAAATTTAGCATAAGTAAACAATAAAATCAAGGCAAAGAGGGCATGTTACAAATTACATTATGCTAAGAAAACTAGTGAAACTTTAGAGGCTTATAAGAAAGCAAAGAAGGAAGCGAAAAAGGCCGTGAGTGAAGCAAAAGCTAAAATTTGGGAGGATTTATATAAAAAACTCAACTCAAAAGAGGGTGAAAGAGATATTTTTAGGATAGCTAGGGCTAGAGATAAGAAAACTAAAGATCTTAATTATGTTAGAATCATCAAGGTCGAGGATGAAAAATTCTAGTAGCAAATGATGATATAAGAAATAGATGGAAAAACTATTTTTATAAGCTTTTTAATGAAAATAAAGATGTTAGTATTAGCTTACGAGAGTTAGCCAAATCAATAAAGTATATAAATCACAATTTCTACCGACATATTCAAAAGAATGAAGTCAAAGAGGCTCTTAAACATATGAAGGGTGGTAAATCGGTAGGACCAGATAATATTCCTATAGAAGTTTGGACAATACTAGGAGACATAGGAATCACTTGGCTCACAAGACTATTTAATGAAATATGGAAAAACCAAAAGATGCCCGAGGAATGGAGAGCAAGTACACTTATACCCATATATAAGAACAAGGGAGACATTCAAAATTGTGCGAATTATCGAGGTATCAAGTTAATGAGCCATACTATGAAATTATGGGAAAGAATTATTGAACGTAGGTTAAGACAAGTATCAAGTACAACGGAGAACCAATTTGGATTCATGCCAGGTAGATCTACTATTAAAGCGATTCACCTTTTGAGACGTCTTATGGAACATTTTAGATCAAAATAGAAAGACCTTCACATGATAATTATTGATCTAGAAAAAGCTTATGATAGGGTACCGAGGGAGGTTATTTGGAGAATTTTGGAAAAAAAAGGTATCCCATTGACATACATTAACCTTATAAGAGACATGTATGATGGTGCAAAAACATGTGTGAGAACTCATGAAGGAATGACAGACTTCTTTGAAGTTAATATTGGGTTACATCAAGGATCAACTTTAAGTCCATACTTATTTATAATGGTGATGGATGAGTTAACAAAACATATTCAAGATGAAGTACATTGGTGTATGTTATTTGCATAAGACATTGTATTAGTGGAGGAGTCTAAGGAAAAAGTTAATAGAAAAGTGGAACTATGGAGAGAAACATTAGAAAGCAAAGGCCTCCGACTTAGTAGAATAAAGACATAATATATGGAATGTAAGTTTGATCATTTGGTTACATCAGAGGACATAGAAATTAAAATTGGCACACATTGCATCCCCCAAAAGGAAAGTTTTAAATATCTAGGGTCAATTTTTTAGAGTGATGGAAGAATTGATGGAGATGTTACGCATAGAATTAATGCTGGTTGGTTAAAATGGAGAGGAGTATCAGGTATCCTTTGTGATAAGAATATAC
Organism: Brasenia schreberi; assembly: GCA_036023115.1. Lineage (NCBI taxonomy): Eukaryota > Viridiplantae > Streptophyta > Magnoliopsida > Nymphaeales > Cabombaceae > Brasenia > Brasenia schreberi. Next base: position 10,367,905 of record JAYKKT010000066.1, read on the forward strand.
TATTAAAGTTAAAAGGTAAATATTATAGAGCAGCAATTAGGACTGCCATGTTTTATGTTTCTGATTGTTGGGCAGTTAATCATCAACATGTACAAAAGATGTCTTTGACAGAAATGATGATGTTGAGATGGATGAGTGGTTATACAAGAAAAGACCGTATACATAATGAGGTTATTAGAAACAAATTAGGAGTGACACCAATAGAGGATAAAATGAGAGAATAGCATTTAAGATGGTTTGGACATATAGAAAGAATATCAAAAGAAGAACCCATAAGAAGGTTAGAAAACTAAATTTGGAAAGTATTAAAAGAGCTATAGGACGACCACAAAAGTGTTGGAAAGAAACAATAAAAAATGATCTAGCTTATTGTGAGTTATTTGCTAACATGGCACATGATAGGGATATGTGAAAACAAAGAATCCATGTAGCCGACCCCGTCTAGTATGGGAAAAGGCTTAGTTGTTGTTGATTTCTTTTATGTATGCTTTGATATTGGTAGGCAAAACTCCTCCTTTATCCTCCACGACTCTCACGTTTCCATATTTCTTTCGAAGAAAGTGGTTTTGATATGATCACTTTTCTTGCAATAATGGCATATTGTGTCCTTGTTTCACCATGGTCCTATGGGTTTTTTGTTCCTTCTCTTGGTCTTTCGAAGTTTTTCAAATGTGGAGGCGTGTATGTCTTCATATTTGCTCCCGGTTTGAAGGCAGTAACTTCTTTTGCAACATTGATGTTTTTTAATCTTGTTTTCTCTATAACAAAATCAACTAAGAAAGGGTCTCCTTTTGGTCTAGGTTTTTTTATGTATTAAGTTGTTTTCAAATTCATCTCTTAAATCATGCATAAACAAAAAAAAATATTGATTGTCTAAAACCTCTTGAAATTAATCTATTTTTTTGAAGTTTTTCGAATTTATCAAAACTTCTAAGTTGAGTTAATAATTCCGAAAACTCATTGTGATGGTCTCTAATGCTTAAATTTCCTTGCTTAAGCATTATCATCCTTTTCATTAAATCAATTTGAAAGACAAAATGATCTTGAGAGGGAATATTTTTCTAATACTCCAAAGTTTCAAAAGCACTTTCGAAATAACAAATTTCATTTCTAAGTTTTTCATCTACATTTTGACAAATAATCGAAGTTATTTTCGGTTAAGAATACTTTTTGATAAAGTTTTTTAACAAAAAATACTTTTTTATAGTTCTTGCCCAACTTTGATACCATTTTGGGTCAAGAATACATCTAAAAGATCCATTTTTGCTCTCCATTTTAAGCAAAAAAATTAAAGGTCTTAGTGTTACTGGAAGTTTGAATGATTTCACGAACTTTGGGAACTTGACATGCTTCTTAAAGTATTCAAATTCTTAAAAATGAGGCTCTGATACCATGTAGATAATTGTTGATAATTATAATTAAATTGGGTCAAGAATACGTCAAAGTGTTGGTTGAGTCACCAAGATATCAAAAAAACATCCAAATATGGATGCCATAAGCCTAGAATGCAACAAGAGTCAAGAACAAGAGAGTCAAAACACAAATCAAAGGTTGTACTAGATAGCTTAAGTTTATTGATGTGAAAAGGAGTATTTATAGAGTATTGTACATCAAGGAGAGAAGAAAAGAAATAGCAAGTGTTGGCTGGCCAACCATGGCCAACACTAGCCGTTGGAACCCAATGGCTAGTTGCTAGCCAGACAACTAGCCATTGGCCAACAAGCCGTTGGAGGCACTGGCCCTCTAACGACTATGGCTGTGGACCCTAATGACCCACCACATCATATACAGAAAGTGCACGGGCCCTAATGACCCATGCCACCTATTACATTTAACCGGTTCTTCAGGGATGTAGAGCCCTTTCTTCAAGCTACCATGCCGAAAGATCTTTCCCATTGTTAGTGTTGAGAGGATCATTTGGAAGTAGTCAAAGTCTATAAGTATCCTTGACTAACTGTTATGTTTTTTTGTTTCTAAAGGTTCTAGTATTTTGAATTGATTAATGACATATTTGTAATATGCCTTATGTTGGATATATTTAAGTGTCTTAGGGCCTTAACCCTAATGAGCAAAATTTAATAAAAGAGAGAGGCTACCGATACAACACAAGAAAATGATTGACAACCAACACTTTTCTCCCCAATACTGTGTGTAATCAAGCATGTTTGCTACACAATTAACATGATATTAGAGCATTAATGTCACAAAATCAAGGGCTATAACAATGCACAACCGATTGGCATTGAGGTAAGCGAACGCTTGATTTTTTGTCTTGTGTTTCAAGGGTTGTGTCAGAAAAACAATTTTTATATTATGATTAAGGGGGAGATGGAAGAAAAATATAAAGAAATACATGTCTATAACCAGGGGCATAATAGTGACAAGAAAGGTGAATCTTTCCAAATAACCAATATCGAATTAGATGATCAGTATTACAGATAATGGGTCATATCTGTTGAGTTAACAGTAAGATCAAGAGAAAATAGGTTTCTTAACAGGCAATCAAGAAGCACATTCTTGTTGAATCTAGGTTCTACTATGCAATTGAGGGAGAATAAAAGGACTCTTCAAGAACTCTCACACATTATGCTAGTAATTCCATATTACAATAGTGAAGTAGACATTGAAGATCACATGAGGAGTGGTGAGATAAGCAATAAGCCAAAAATAGAGATAAAAAGGTATGTCAAAGGTGAGAAGAATAATTCTACCAATCGAACAAACTATCACAGCTGAAGAAGGTACACCCTCTTTAGGTCTTTCATAGGCTGATATATAAGAGGAGGAAAATGATCTGCATTTGCCCATTGCATTACGGAAAGGTAAGAAAGCAAGTACATGTCTTATCAATAAGTATATTTTTATTGAGAATACATCGTCTAGTTATAAATCTTTTGCTAAGCATGTTTGCATAGTTTTCTTACTATACAACTTACTGTATTTGCGTGAAAGATAACACTGTTTGCATGCTGGGTGAAAGATAAGAAAATCAGTCTTATATAGTTTGGAAAGGTAAGAAAATTTCTCCCTTAAGTTGGGTGAAAGATAAAAATCACACCCAACTTACTATGTAGTTTTTATAAGAGATTTCTCTTAAGAGCTTTAGTTAACATGTTTGCATGCTGAATATCAGTCTTCACATGTTGAAGCTCAAATTCTTTTATGATCACACTATCCCATATAAAGTGACATTCAATTCTATATGCTTTGTTCTCTCGTGTAGATTGGATGCAATTTGAATAGCTACTTTGTTGTGATAATATATTGGAATCGAATCTTCTATAGACATCCAATTTCCATTAATAAGGAACAAAACCACTTCTCTTCACATATCCCAGATGTAATTGCTTTATACTTTGCTTCAGCTGTTGATCTAGCTACAACTGATTACTTCTTACTTTTTCATGACACGATATTGCCTCCTACGAATGACACATATCTAGAAGTTGACTTTTTATCCTCCATAGAGCCAACCCAATATGCATATGTATACTTCCATTTTATTTTTTTCATTAGCTCCATACAATACTCTATGTCGAAGTGTAGCCTTAAGATACCTTAGAATATGAAAAATTGCATCCATGTGATGTTTAGAAGGAGATTGCATAAATTGACTTAGAATGCCTACTGCATAGGCTATGTCTGGTCGAGTAATAGTTAGATAAATCAACTTTCCAATGATTAACTGATATCTAACCATATCTATCTTATCACTTCTATCATCCACCCGCAACTTGTGATTTACATCCATCAGAGTATGCGACAGTTTACACTCTTTCATCTTTGTATCTCGCAGTAAGTCTATGGTATACTTTCTTTGATTTAGGAAGATATTGGTTCCTGAATATGCTAGTTCACTACCAAAGAAGTACTACAGTTTCTTAAGGTCTTTGATATTGAATAAGCTATGTAATTCCTGCTTTAGTATTTTAATTTCTTCCAAATCATCACCTATCACGATTATATCAATATATACTAGCAGTGATGTTAGTTTCTCACTTGTTCTTAATGAACAACGAATGATCGCAAACACTCTTCTTATAATCTAAGTTGATAATACTTTTGCTAAATTTTTTGAAACAAGCTCTAGGAGACTGTTTTAGCCCATAAATTGCCTTTTTTAGTCTACATGCCTTGTTTCCTTGCCTTGAATAGCCAGTGGTACTTCCATGTAAACTTTCTCTTTCAGCTCTCCATGTAAAAATACATTCTTCACATCGAGTTGCCACATAATCCACTTGTTTTGGGCAACAAGGCTGATTATAACTAAGGTAGAAGTAAGCTTTGCCACTGGTGCAAATGTCTCATTATAGTTTATCCCATAAGACTAATTGTAACCTCGTGCCACAAGTTTTGCCTTATATCTCTCCAAAGTTTCATCGACCTTAAATTTGATGGTATATACTATATACCCATCTACAACCCATTTCTTTCCTTCCTAATGGTGGTGGTAGATCATTAATGTCCTGTGCCTAATTTTTTTCAAGTGTTTGTATTTCCAATTTCATAGCTTCAACTCAATGCTCATGTTGTGATGTTTCAACAAAATCTTTAGGTACTTGGTAAGAATCAATATTTAACACAAAATTGTGATAGCTTAAAGATAATTAGGATAAAAATTGAGAAATCGGATAATTGGCACAAACCCTCTTACCTTTTCTAAGAGCAACTGGAATGTTCAAATATTCATTGCATTGTTCTTCAAAGTAATTGTCACCACTTAGATATGAGGAAGAGTCTCCCCTTTGGTCGATAGTGTCACGAGGATTGTGCAATAACAATCTTTCTCTCTCTCTTAGTGTATACTTTTATCTCCTTTCCTTCTTGAATATCATCTTTCTCTTTGATAACTGGTTCTTTAAAAAATTCACAATCTCTATCGACGTATTCAAAAGAATGAAGTCAAAGAGGCTCTTAAACATATGAAGGGTGGTAAATCGGTAGGATCAGACAATATTCCTATAGAAGTTTAAAAAATCTTAAGAGAAACATGTCACTTGGCTCACAAGATTATTTAATGAAATATGGAGAAACCAAAAGATGCTCGAGGAATGGAGAGCTAGTACACTTATACCTATATACAAGAACAAAGGAGACATTCAAAATTATGCGAATTATCAGGGTATCAAGTTAATGAGCAATACTATGAAATTACAGGAAAGAATTATAGAACGTAAGTTAAGACAAGTATTGAGTATAACACATAACCAATTTGGATTCATGCCAGACAGATCTATTGTTGAAGTGATTCACCTTTTGAGACATCATATGAAACATTTTAGAGCAAAAAAGAAAAACCTACACATGATATTAATGATCTAGAAAAAGCGTACGATAGGGTATCGAGGGAGGTTCTTTGGAGAACCTTGGAAAAAAGAGGTATCCGATTGACATACATAAACCTCAAAAACATGTGTGAGGACTCATGAAGGAATGACAAACTTCTTTGAAGTTAATATTGGGTTACATCAAGGATCAACTTTAAGTCCATACTTATGTATAACGATGATTGATGAGTTAACAAAATATAAGACCAAGTACATTGGTGTTTATATTCAAGATGAAGTACCTTGGTGTTTGTTATTTGCAGATGACATTATGTTAGTTGAGGATGTTATAATCATTCCATCAATAAGAAAAAACATAGAAACTTATTGGCAGATTGGAGACATTTCATCCAACTTGAATGACTAAACATAACCCTAATCACACTATTTATAATCATGGTTGCTTTCTCTTTCTTACTTAATACTAAACATAACCCTAATCACATTATTTATAATCACGATCTAACTTGAATGACTAATTTACCCTTATTATTAATTAAGTACTACTGATGAGACACCGAACATAAATTTGGATCATAACGAGTCCACTTTGGGACTCGATTTCAATATCTAATACTCTCCCTCAAGTTGGGTGAAAGATGTTGAAAACACCCAACTTAGACAAAGTATATATAAGTTGTCTACAGACGATGGCTTTGGTAAGGAAATCAACCATTTATTTATTTTATCAGACATGCTCCAATTTGAATTCCTGATTGGATATCTTCTCTCTTATGAAGTGGCTATCTATCTCTATATGTTTGATTCTTTCATGATATATCATATTGAAAGCCATTAGAATAGTTGCACTGTTATCACAATATAACGGTATAGGTTGTGTAAAACTAAATCTCAGCTCACATATCAAGGAAGATACCCACTTTTCTTCACACATAGCTTGAGCTATAGCTCTGTATTTTGCTTATGTAATAGATCTAGCAACAATAGTTTGCTTTTTACTCTTCCAAGATATAAGATTACCACCAAGTATTGTCACATAACTCGTAGTAGATTTGCGATCATCTTTCGATCCAACCCAATCTACATCTGAATAAAGTTCAATAAATTTACAGGATTTTGAATAGAGATGACCTATTTCAGTTGTTAACTTAAGGTATCTGAAAATTCAATACACAACTTTCATATTGTTCTTGGTCGGTGAATGCATAAATCTACTCAATGCGCATGACATAAGTGAGATCTAGACAAGTAATAGTCAAGTAGATAAGCTTACCAATCAATTTATGGTATTTGCAAGTATGCCTGAAATCTTCATTATCTTCAATGAATAATTTTTTATTTACTTCCATAAGACCGTATACATAATGAGGTTATTAGAAACAAATTAGGAGTGGCACCAATAGAGGATAAAATGAGAGAATATCGTTTAAGATGGTTTGGACATATAGAAAGAAGATCAAAAGAAGAACTTGTAAGAAGGTATGAAAAACTAAATTTGGAAAGTATTAAAATAGGTAGAGGACGACCACAAAAGTGTTGGAAAGAAACAATAAAGAATGGTCTAGCTTATTGTGAGTTAACTGCTAACATGGCACATGATAGGGATCTGTGGAAACAAAGAATCCATGTAGCCGACCCCGTCTAGTATGGGAAAAGGCTTAGTTGTTGTTGTTGTTCCATAAGAGTCACTCTATTTACAATCAAACATATTTATTTCTTTTAGTAAATTCATAGTATATTTTCTCTGAGTTACAAAGATACCTTGGTTGGAGTATAACACTTCGATTCTCAAGTAGTGAAGTCTACTCAAGTCTTTCATGTCAAATAATTTGTGAAGATTCCTTTTCAATTTGTCTCTCTTCAACGTCATCACCTGTTATAATGATATCATCTACATATATCACAAGAATAGATAATTTCGTATATTTCTTGAAAAATAAAGTATGATCATTAATGCTTCTTTGATATCCCTGGCTACATAGTGCCTTACTGAATTTTTCGAACCAAGCTTTTGGTGATTGTTTCAGCCCATAGATAGCTTTGTTAAGTTTGCGTACTATACCATCCTATGCCTTAATATTCATTATAGGAGGAAGTTTCATAAATACTTCTTCATTCAGGTCTTCTTGTAGGAAAGTATTTTCTACATCCAACTGCCATAGATCCCATCTCCAATTTGCTGCCATACTTAGAAGTATTTTTATGGAAGTAAGATTTGCTATAGGTATAAAGGTATAATTGTAGTCAATCTCATATGATTGATTGTAACCTTTGGCAACAAGTCTTGCCTTATACCTTTCAATAGTATCATCTGTCTTATATTTTATACTGAAAACCCACTTGCAACCCACCATATTTCTCTTCGGGGGAAGTCTCGTGATTATCCAAGTATGATTCTTCGCAAGAGCATTCAACTCAGCTTCTATTGCACCTCTCCATAAAGGACACTTGCTCGCTTCTTTAAAGCTTGTAGGAATCTTGTATTTATCGGTATTCATAATAAATGTTTGATAGTTTTATGAGGTATTGGCATAGAAAACAAAATTAGAGATAGGGTACCGTGCACAGGAATGTTTACCTTTGCGAATGGCAATTGGAATTTCCAAGTCTTCTTCCAGCGGTGATTTTGGATCTGAATCGACGGAAAGATCTTTGGTTGTTGTAGTTTGTTTGGTATCCTCTTGGCTGCAAATAATTTTCTTTGGTCCTCTCTTCAACACGATTGTTTGGTTTGGTTAAGCTGTCTTCTCTTCCTTGTCACTAGCAAAATCTTTTGTCTCACTGGGAATTAGGGAAAGAACATGAGGTGACATATTTTGAGAGGTGGTTAACTATTAACATGACACATGATAGGGCTCTGTGAAAACAAATAATCCATGTAGCCGACCCTGTCTAGTATGGGAAAAGGCTTTGTTGTTGTTGTTGGTTGTGTTCGTTGGTAGTATCGATTCTTCAATATTGGAAATTGTCGACTCCTCTTGAATTTGGAAATAAGGAGTAGTTTCAAAGAAAGTGACATACATGATCACATACTTCCTATGTGTTTGGCGGTCATAACAAACATAATCTTTCTTTTCAATAGAGTATCCAATGAACACACAACGAACAACCCAGAGGTCTAACTTGTCTCGAAATAGGTCATATACATGAACAAAGCAGAGACATCCAAAAATCCGTGGAGGAAATTGGAAAGAATTTAGGTATATTATGTTCTAAGAGTAAAGTTTTGGTCACTTCTAAAATGTGTATTTTTTCGTTCATCTAACACCATTTTGCTAAGAAGTATAAACACAAGAAGTTTGATGTAAAATTTTATAGAATCGAAGACACATTTGCAACTGACTGTTTACAAACTCCACCATTATGTGATCGTAAAATTTTAATAGCATATCCAAACTGGGTTATGATGAGCTTATGAACAATTGGAAAGATACAAGAGAAAAATATCCTCTTCTGGAAAGATACAAGAGAAAAATATCCTCTTCTGGAAAGATACAAGATAACCAAAGGTAAGTATAGAAAAATCATTAATAAAAGTAACAAAGTATTTGAACTTTCCAACAGAAGCTATCAAACATGGACCCCATACATCTGAGTGTATCAATTCAAAAAGAACAGATGACTTAGATTCACTACTAGGAAATGATACTCTACGGTGTTTAGCCCTTTGACAAACATCGTATTGAAGGATTAAATCATGAAAACAATCAATCAAAAGATTCAAAACTATCTATTTTAGTTTTAAAACTGGCAAATGACTTAACCGACTATGCCATATTCTTAATTTTTCTTCAGTTAGTGGTTGCTAATGCTGTTTCCTGCAAAGAAATCTCCTCTTCTGGAAGGACGTATAGCTCGTTCCTCAATTCATCACATTCAAAGATTCTTCCTATCCTCACATCCTCAAAAAATAACTGGAGGAGAAAAAAGTTCTGATACCAAGGGGAAAAAGTGACTAAACAATTCAAGTCTTTAATTAAGGAGCTAACTGATAATAGATTGACTGAAAATTTAGGAATATAAATCACTGAATCAAGTCTGAATTTTTTTTGCTTGAATCACTCCTTTTACTTCCATTCGAACCATGGATCCATTGCAACTTTCATGTATTGTGGTACGAAGTATTTTCATATTATAAAACTTGACTTTTCTCCTACCATGTGATCTGTAGCACTAGAATCTATAACCCAAAATTTATAATATGAAGAATTAAAAAATGAGTTATCACTGATGTTAAAGGATATAGGAACATTTGTTTCATTCTTAAGAGAGGAAGTAGAAGGTTGTTCACGCCTTAATTCAATATCAACTCATTTCTTCTTCAGATCAATCATATCTTCCATAGAATTCAATTCATTCTTCTATAGAGGTGGTTGCCACATAACTTTCATACTCTTTATAATCAGTTGGTCGACCAACAATTTTCCAGCAATGGTTGTGTGTATGTCTCCTCTTTCCTCAATGTGAATAAAATAATTTATTCCTATCTTTATAGTGCTAGAATCTACCAGTTTCTCGACCTGTTGCAGGACTTTTACCTGATTGAAACTTAATTTGACCTCTTCCAACGAATGCAAATTTCTCAACTTGAGTTTGATCTCGTTTCTCTAAATTTCTTTGATCTTCTTCTCTTAATGAAAGAGAATAGATTGTCCCTACTGAGGGCATATCCTCTTTGCTTAAAATATTAAGTTTGATGGACTCATATTATTGGATATTTTCCTATAAGAGATCAACCACTTTTCGCACTTCACTATTAGTAGTACGTTCCTTAATACAGTGGTTGTACTTATTTTCAACAATATACTTTTGTTCATTACATAAACCACGTAGTTCTCCATAGTATTCAGGATCTGTCTCCTTGGCGAAACTTCCTTATCTTCTCAATAATCTCATACTCCTTGGTGATATTGTGTTGTCAAGAGTATGCCTCTTCTACTACAACAACAACCAAGTCTTTTCCCATACTAGACGGGGTCGGCTACATGGATTCTTTGTTTCCACAGATCCCTATCATGTGCCATGTTAGCAGTTAACTCACAATAAGCTAGACCATTCTTTATTGTTTCTTTCCAACACTTTTGTGGTCATCCTCTACCTCTTTTAATACTTTCCAAATTTAGTTTTTCATACCTTCTTACAAGTTCTTCTTTTGATCTTCTTTCTATATGTCCAAACCATCTTAAACGATATTCTCTCATTTTATCCTCTATTTGTGCCACTCCTAATTTGTTTCTAATAACCTCATTATGTATATGGTCTTTTCTTGTATGACCACTCATCCATCTCAACATCTTCATTTCTATCACAAACATCTTTTGTACATGTTGATGATTAATTGCCCAACACTCAAAACCATAAAACATGGCAAGCCTAATTACTGCTCTATAATATTTACCTTTTAACTTTAATGGTATCTTCTTATCACAAAGAATACCTTATGCTCCTCTCTATTTTAACCAACCAGCATTAATTCTATGCGTAACATCTCCATAAATTCTTCTTATCACTCTGAAAAATTGACCCTAGGTATTTAAAAATTTCCTTTTAGGGGATGTAATGTGTGCCAATTTTAATTTCTATGTCCTCAACTAACCAAATGATCAAACTTACATTCTATATCAGTGTTATCCGTATCATGGGCCACCACGATACGATACGGGGGCCCGTATCGTGAAACCCAGCGTATCGCACCGTATTGTGCGATACGGGCCGTATCGCATAATACGATGCGTATCGCCCGTATTATACGATACGGGCGATACGCCCTGGGACCCTTATAAAGGGTTCCGAGCTGACTGAAACCCGTGATTTTTCGTGGGTTTCCTCTCTCCTCTTGAGTTTCTCAAGCTCCCTAAGAGCCGATTTTCCCCTCCTTAGTGTTCAAAGCTCACCGGCTCTTTAGTGTTCAAAGCTCCAAAATCGTGCCCTACGGTGTCCGTGCAAGCTTCTAAACTCGAATTTTGGTATATTTTTAATGTTTTTTCATTTTTTTCCTTTATATTTATTATTTTTTGTGTTTATATATATTTTTTTAAATGACAATATGAAGTTATTAAGTGTGTGTATACAATTTTTATTGCATTCATGAAGTGGGAGACACTCGATTTGAGTGTTATTTGAAGATTGGGAGATTTACGAAATGCTTTTATTTTCATGTTTTTGTTTGAATTAAAGTACTCCGTTGAGATGACAGGAAGGGGTGGTAGAGACTCTCATTCAAAGTTTGATGATCCGGCATGACAGTGGGGTATACCAGTTGAGGGTTCAAGGTTAAAAATCATATGCTTATTTTATGAAAAGGTGGTTAGTGGTGGAATTTCAAGGTTGAAGCACCACCTAGCAGGAACCAAGAAAGAAGTTGCTCCATGCACAGGCAGAGTTAGAAGTTTGCCAGAAGGTATTAAATGGCAATGCTTGCAGATGATTAAGAACATACAAGAACGGAGACAACAAAAGGATGATTTTTAGATGTATGAAGAAGCTGATGATGCTACTGCCACTGGATTTGGATTCACTGATAGTTTGCCTTCAGATGCTAGAACATTGATTGGTAGTAGTAGTTCACGAGCACCTACTAGAGAAAAGAGGATTGTAGCTGAAGACTTTGGAGGTGGCAGAAGAGGAAGTTCAAGAAGGAGTAGAGGAAGAACTTCTTCTTCTAGCATACATTCGTTCTTTCCTCCTTCCAACACAACTGGTGCTCAATTAGGAATTCGTGCTGCTATGGCTTCAGAACAACTGCATGATCAGGCAAACCTTGCAGTGGGAAGATGGTTTTATAATGCATGCATTCCATTTAATGCAGCAAATATTTTTCATCTTCAAGCAATGGCAGATGCAATTGCAAACATTGGTCCAGGATATAAGATGCCCTCTTATCAGAAGTTGAGAGGGAAGATATTAGATCGTACCGTAATTGAAGTGCAGCAATACTGTTTGACTTTGAGACAATCGTGGAAGGAAACATGATGCACTATTATGGTAGATGGATGGACCAATAAGTGAGGAAGGACATTGCTAAACTTTCTTGTATATTGTCCTAAAAGACTAATGTTTTTGAGATCTCTAGACATGTCAGAGGAGAGGCACACTGTAGAGATCCTACGAGAAGAATTTGATAAGATTATACAGGAGGTTGGGCTACAGAATGTGGTCCAATTGATTATAGATAATGCAACTAACTACAAAGCAGTTGGGAAGGAGTTAGCTGATATTTATGAGACTTTCTACTGGACACCATATGCAACCCATTGTTTAGATCTCATTCTCGAGGACATTGGTGAGATGGATGAAATAAAGGCAGTAACAGAGTGTTGGCAAGATATTACAAAATTCATTTCCAACCATGCCTTTGTTTTGTGTATGATGAGGAGATATACAGAAGGTGCAGAGCTTCTTCGCACAGTTGTAACTCGGTTCGCAACAAACTTCTTATCTGTACAAAGTATTGTGAGACAGAAGTAAGCTTTGAAGAGAATGTTCTCCTCAGATGAGTGGCAACAATTTGTAGAGTTGCCTCAAAATAGAAGAAATAGAAAGTTGAATGAGATTGCAGAAACAGTTTTTAGAAGTATTGTGAAAGTTTTGAGATTGGTTGATAGCGAGGAAAAACCATCTATGGGTTACCTTTATGAAGACATGGACAGGGCAAAAGAAGCTATCAGAAATAATTTTAATGGAAAAAAGAGAGATTATGTGCCCGTGTGGAAAATAATTGATAGTAGATGGAATAAACAATTGCATCAGCCTATTCATGCAGCAACATATTATCTAAACCCATCATTCAAGTACTCAGGAACCTTCAAAAGGGACGGTGAGGTTAATCGAGAAATCATTGATTGTATCGACAGATTAGTCCCTGATGAGAGCATAGCAGATGCGATACATCGAGAGATGGAGATATATGATAATGCTCTTCACTTGATGGGTTTGCCTGTTGCAATTCGCAACCGCACTACGATGCGTCGAGGTAAATTGTTTATTTTCATATTTAAGTTGCATCTTACATTACTGTGGATTATTATGTCTCTAATGTTTGTAATTTTTTACAGATGTTTGGTGGAACAGGTTTGGAAGTGATTGTCCAAACCTTAGAGATTTTGCAGTCAAAGTCTTAAGCCAAACCTATAGTGCAACAGGTTGTGAAAGAAATTGGAGTGTTTTTGAACACATCCATACAAAAAAGCGCAATAGGTTAGAACACAAAAGACTTAATGATTTGGTTTATATTCGTTGTAACATGTGCCTTCGTGAAAGGTAATGTTGTATTACTATTACAACAACAACAACAACTAAGCCTTTTCCCATACTAGACGGGGTCGACTACATGGATTCTTTGTTTCCACAGATCCCTATCGTGTGCCATGTTAGCAGTTAACTCCCAATAAGCTAGATCATTCTTTATTGTTTCTTTCCAACACTTTTGTGGTCGTCCTCTACCTCTTTTAATACTTTCCAAATTTAGTTTTTCTACCCTTCTTACAGGTTCTTCTTCGGATCTTCGTTCTATATGTCCAAACCATCTTAAACGATGTTCTCTCATTTTATCCTCTATTGGTGCCACTCCTAATTTGTTTCTAATAACCTCATTATGTATACGGTCTTTTCTTGTATGACCACTCATCCATCTCAACATCTTCATTTCTGTCACAGACATCTTTTGTTCATGTTGATGATTAACTGCCCAACACTCAGAACCATAAAACATGGCAGGCCTAATTGCTGCTCTATAATATTTACCTTTTAATTTTAATGGTATCTTCTTATCACAAAGAATACCTGATGCTCCTCTCCATTTTAACCAACCAGCATTAATTCTATGTGTAACATCTCCATCAATTCTTCCATCACTTTGAAAAATTGACCCCAGGTATTTAAAACTTTCCTTTTGGGGAATGTAATGTGTGCCAATTTTAATTTCTATGTCCTCTGAAGTAGCCAAATGATCAAACTTACATTCCATATATTCTGTCTTTGTTCTACTAAGTCGGAGGCCTTTGTTTTCTAATGTTTCTCTCCATAGTTCCAATTTTCTATTAACTTTTTCCTTAGACTCCTCCACTAATACAATGTCATCTGCAAATAACATACACCAAGGTACTTCATCTTGAATATGTTTTGTTAACACATCCATCACCATTATAAACAAGTATGGACTTAAAGTTGATCCTTGATGTAACCCAATATTAACTTCAAAGAAGTCTGTCGTTCCTTCATGAGTCCTCACACATGTTTTTGCACCATCATACATGTCTCTTATAAGGTTAATATATGTCAATGGGATACCTCTTTTTTCCAAAGTTCTCCAAAGAACCTCCCTCGGTACCCTATCATAAGCTTTTTCTAGATCAATAAATATCATGTGAAGGTCTTTCTTTTTTGCTCTAAAATGTTCCATAAAACGTCTCAAAAGGTGAATCGCTTTAATAGTAGATCTACCTGGCATAAATCCAAATTGGTTCTCTGTTGTACTTGATACTTGTCTTAACCTACGTTCGATAATTCTTTCCCATAATTTCATAGTATGACTCATTAACTTGATACCTCGATAATTCGCACAATTTTGAATGTCTCCCTTGTTCTTATATACGGGTATAAGTGTACTTGCTCTCCATTCCTCGGGCATCTTTTGGTTTTTCCATATTTCATTAAATAGTCTTGTGAGCCAAGTGATTCCTATTTCTCCTAGTATTTTCCAAACTTCTATAGGAATATTATCTGGTCCTACCGATTTACCACTCTTCATATGTTTAAGAGCCTCTTTGACTTCATTCTTTTGAATACGTCGGTAGAAATTGTGGTTTATATACTTTTCTGACTTGGCTAAATCTCCTAAACTAATACTAACATCTTTATTTTCATTAAAAAGATTATAAAAATAGTTTTCCATCTATTTCTTATATCATCATTTGCCACTAGAATTTTTTCATCCTCGTCTTTTATGCATCTAACATAATTAAGATCTTTAGTTTTCTTATCTCTAGCCCTAGCTATCCTAAAAATATCTCTTTCACCCTCTTTTGAGTTGAGTTTTTTATATAAGTCCTCCCAAATCTTAGCTTTTGCTTCACTAACGGCCTTTTTTGCTTCCTTCTTTGCTTTCTTATAAGCTTCTAAAGTTTCACTAGTTTTCTTAGCATAATGTAATTTGTAACATGCCCTCTTTGCCTTGATTTTGTTTTGTACTACTTCACTCCACCACCAAGCTTCTTTTTGTGCTGGTACACCTCCCTTAGATACCCCTAACACATCTTTCGCCACTTTCCTAATATGTATAGCCATATTGTTCCACATATCACAGGGTGTGCCAACATAATTCCAAACATCTCCTTGAAGGACTTTTTGTTTAAATATATCTTCTTTCTCGCTTTTGAGGTTCCACCATTTAGTCTGAATAGCTCGATGCACTCTTTTCTTCTTTGTCCATTTTTTTATTTGTAAATCCATAACTAAAAGTCGATGTTGGGTGGTTAAGCTTTCTCCTGGAATTACCTTACAATCTTTACAACACGCTCTATCTTTTTTTCTACAAATAAAGTAATCAATTTGTGTTTGTGATAAGCCACTCTTATAAGTAATTAAATGTTCATCTCGTTTTTTGAAGATTGTATTGACTATAAAGAGATCAAATGACATAGCAAAATTTAAAATCTCCCTACCTTCCTCGTTTATATCCCCATAACCAAAGTTTCCATGAATCCCTTGATATCCTAATGCCTCTTTACCGACATGTCCATTTAAATCTCCTCCTAAACAAATCATCTCCCTTTGTGGAATCTTTTGAAACACCTTATCTAACTCTTCCCAAAAAACTGTCTTTATACTATCTTCTAGTCCTACTTGGGGTGTGTAAGCACAAACTATATTCAAAACCTCTACTCCTAACACTAATTTCAATGTCATGATTCGGTCACCATATCGTTGTATGTCTACTACACTCTCCTTTAAATCTTTATTTATGATAATACCAACTCCGTTTCGGGCCTTTTCTTTACCTGAGTACCATAATTTAAAACCTGTATCCTCTATCTCCTTTGCTTTTTCTCCAACCCATTTTGTCTCTTGTAAACATAGAATATGAATCTTTCTCCGAATCATAGTATCTACCACCTCCATTAGCTTACCCGATAATGTTCCGATATTCCAAGAACCAATACGAATCTTATTATCTAGGACTAGCTTCCTTACCCCCCGCATCCGTCCATAATCAAAATGCGGAGACCCTCTCTGAAAATTTTTCACTACATTCGGGCGGCAATGTAGCGGGACTAACTTCTTCACCCACACCCGTCCCTGATGTGGGAACCCTCTCTGCAATTGATTCACTACATTCGGGCGAAAATGTAGTGGCCCTTGCTTACTTCTTACTGCATTCGGGCTCTGCAGCACGTCGCTAGGCGGGGACGCCCCAAAGCAATGCTCATAATTTTTGTAATCCATGTTGTAGAAATCCGACGAAGTTTTACGCTGGCTGTCGGAAGCCTAACACAACCCTCCTCCTTTATCCGGGCTTGGGACCGGCAATGCAAGGGTGATCCCTTACATGGGCGGAGTTAATGTTGTATTACTATTACTTTCAAATTTTCAATTCAATATTGTTTAACTTCTGTTTTCAATTGTTAATATTACTTACTAATTGTTTATCTTTGTTTGTGTCGTAGGCAATTAAAAAAAGTAAATAGAGAAGAAAGTCAGTTCGATCCAATAAGTTTGGATAATTTTGACATATTAGAAGATTGGGTTATGGAAGACATTGAAGAAAATGTCCTCCTAAAAGAAGACGTTGCTTGGATTAATTTGGAAGGAGCGCAACAACATTATGGAGATGAAGAATTTGATTTTGAAGAACAAGGTGTGGGCGTGGCTGATGATGATGATGATGATCTGCAACAAGGAGAAGATGAAGATTATTTAGTTGATCCTGATTACAATTTGTAAAATGTAACATTATATGTAACTGTAGTGTAAACTGTGTTTGTATTTTAATTTTTGGATTCAAAATATGTAAATTTGGATGCAATTGTTTAATGTTGAATGCTCAATCTGTACTAAACTTACATTATATGAATTTAAAGCAATTATCAGATTTTTCCTGATTTTTTTCGATTTTTTTAATACTATTTTTAGTGATTTTTAATTAATTTTTATATTATTTTAATATTAAAGTACGATACGATACGCCCGTATCGTGGAGCCCAGCGATATACGATACAATACGCATCAGACAACACTGTTCTATATATTGTCTTTGTTCTACTAAGTCGGAGGCCTTTGATTTCTAATGTTTCTCTCCATAGTTCCAATTTTCTATTAACTTTTTCCTTAGACTCCTCCACCAACACAATGTCATCTGCAAATAACATACACCAAGGCGAATATGTTTTGTTAACTCATCGATCACCATTATAAATAAGTATGGACTTAAAGTTGATCCTTGATGTAACCCAATATTAACTTCAAACAAGTCTTGTCATTCCTTCGTGAGTCCTCACACATGTTTTTGCACCATCATACATGTCTCTTATAAGGTTAATGTATGTCAATGGGATACCTCTTTTTTCCAAAGAACCTTCCTCGGTACTTTATCATAAGCCTTTTCTAGTTCAATAAATATCATGTGAATGTTTTTCTTTTTTGCTCTAAAATGTTCCATAAGACGTCTCAAAAGGTGAATCACACTCTAATTTATTATCTAAGTGTCATTAATGAAATATAATTTAAAGACACCTTTAAAAACATAACTAAAGACAGAACACTACACTAAAGTACAATAATGAAGCAAAAACAAAATTGGAACAACATATCTGCCTTGCTTCACATCTGCATTGCTTCACGCATCACACCATTACTTATTCCATATTCTTAACAAAGTGGAAGTTTTATTCAATATGTTTTAGTAATTCTTAAATTGTGTTCATTTATGTACTTTCTAAAGGCTTTTCCAATGCATTAATATAGTAAGTCTTATTTATGAAAGGTGCAGGTTACTAATTAAGTCCAAGTTTTTTGGTAGGATGATTTTTACCATAATGAGAGCATTTGAGTTTTTCTTTTTCATCGTTACAAGTGAACCCATGGCCTTTGCCGTGATTACAATAGCCTCCTCTACCTCTGTTTGGTTAACCTTTATTTCTTCCATATAATGCACTCTTATCGAAACTTGTCCTATCATTTTTTTCAAGTCTCCTTTTATCTTCCTCTTGAAGGATCCTAATTAAGGTAACTCTTCTCGACCAAGAATATTAACTTTAATTGGTTCATAAGAGTAAATAAAAAATATTTTTCTTTTGTGTTTCGTCATTTCGTTCTTTTGAATATGCAATACACTTGACTCACGTGAAGAATTGAAATTCATCCTAAAGTCTCTTAGTTCTTCATAATAGTGACTGATAATTTGATTTGCCTGTCTATATATTTTCTGATTTTGTGTTGTATTTCATATTCTGTTACAATAATTTTTTTTAGAATAGGCTTTAGAAACAACTTCCAAATCTCAACAGTTAATCCTAAGTACATAAGGGTTCTCCCTATAGAGGGAACCATTCTGCCAATTCAATAGATCTAGAATTCTAAAAAATTCTTAACATTGCAGCCTAATACTGGTAATTTGGAAAGAGTCAACTTTCTCCTCACATATTTACTCCCCTTGTCTTAAGGCGTGAATAGTGGTGAGCATTGTAAATAGCCGACGATATCAAGTCAATAAGGAGGTAACTACTCAACTTGGTGTTGATGTTGTTTTTGCACCAAAGCTGAGCAACGTGCAGCGAAGGATCCCTAGAATAAAATTGGGATTGTTACAAGGAGAAGCAAAAAAAACATATTTTGGTACGAATACCTTGAAGATAGGCTCTGATGCCAATCTTATACATGAAGTAGAGTCGCCTCTTCAGAGGTCGACCACATATCTGCTACACTAAACCTTGCGGCGGCTGCATCTTTTCTCTCTCAAGGTTTTCTTAATCACAATTTATATAATAATGTTTTAACTTGGAAGACTAATCTACGCTTATACTAAAACCCAATTAATAAGTTACAGTAAAGAGCAAGTGATAGGATCAGGAGTACAGGAACCGATCCACAATTACTTCTCAACAGCTTAGACATCCCAAAATTATCAAACCCTCCGTTCCAGTCGCACGACTATCATTCATGTGTGTGTCCTCTTTATTATTTTCATCATCCCATATTCGGAGCAAATTGAGGAAGCATCACAAAGTCTGATCCTTTGCCTGTGGAGAAGCTTGGCTACTTGTGGTTTCTCTTATACATCCTTCGTATTCTCCCCACCTTGTACTTTATGCATTTGTATTGCTTTTGAGCTTATCTATGTAAAGTCATGAAATAAGAGTTCGTTCTGCATTCTCTTTTACTTTAGGCCCTGAATGGTGTTAATTCCATTTGCAGGATGGAGTTGGAAAAGCTCTGAAGGTTCTCAAGGATTCTGGCATCTGTCTGGTTGCAAGCTAGAAATTACTCTGCCAAAATAAACATCACAACTTTTAGCAGTTTGAGAGGCAATTCCCTGGATGCATTTCATGAGTGCTTCCACTGTTTTTGATGAATTCATTGCCCAATTTGTTGGATCACATTGACGGTAATAACAGCATGATTCTTCCAAGAAGCAGTTTCATTTGAGCCTAATTATAGCATCCAAATTGTCGATGTGCATCCAACACCCGTGAGAATATTTGGAGCGTCATGCTGCTAAAGGTTGAGCCGCATTTTGGAAGCTTCAATCATGCATATCAGCAGCCAGTTTGAGAAATGTTCTTGCATAGTAATGCTTTTGTTATCTAACTGCTATGAACCACATCAGCAGCTACTTAGTCAATGGAATTGTTTCGTTCGATCAGTTCTATACTCCCAGTTTGAGCTTTG
The DNA here is from genome assembly GCA_036023115.1 of Brasenia schreberi. Classification (NCBI taxonomy): domain Eukaryota; kingdom Viridiplantae; phylum Streptophyta; class Magnoliopsida; order Nymphaeales; family Cabombaceae; genus Brasenia; species Brasenia schreberi. The sequence continues at coordinate 10,388,076 of JAYKKT010000066.1, forward strand.
TGGTGATTCCCTTCTGACATGGCTTCTGTCATTCTGTGCTAGTGCTATATTACTCTGCGATGTAGTAGTTATGTGCGTTACATTCTGTTAAATTAAGTAGGAAAATTACAAAATCACGAATGTAATTCGATGTGTCACTGTGACATGGCTTCTGTCAGTCTGTGCTAGTGCTATATTACTCTGCGGTGTAGTAGTTATGTGCGTTACCATTTCCACCATAGGCTATACTTTTTAAAATTTCCACATTGTGTGTGGAAAGCGTTTAAGGTAGAGCGAATAGGCATGTGCTTGACTCTGTATTACAGCCCACAATTGAAGTATAGCGCACAGATTCAATTGTGGTACATTTGGTTCGAATGAAGCATTTCGGAGGTAAAACTAGAGTGTTTTGGATTCAAAATGGACCCTTCGTAACTATTGACTTGTGAATCACCTGAAGAATCTGCATGTAGGTTTTATATAAAAAATGTTGGTCAATCTGAAATGTTTGACTTCTGACTACATTTAAGTGCATGAACATTCGGAAGTAGTAACAGAGAAGAGTCGGATCATTTGCATGTCAAAACGACCTGGGCGAGTATTATCCCCTAATGAGAAGTTAAATGTTGATCAAGGAAGAGCGTTCTTCAGATTCATTTGCAGTTCAGGATTGAGTTCTTTAAGCTGGGTTTCAAGGTCATAAGGGTGCCCTCAGAGTCTTGCTGGACTGGCACATGATGGCGGCAGATGCCCGAGAGCCTATGCTCACCAAATACAAGCCCCTAATTGAATCTCTAGTTTTTCCAGGGTGAGCTATAAGATTTCTAAGCACCATGTTTTATTAGTATGGTTATCGGGTTGAACACATCCAGTGCTTGGTTGCACCAGAAAGAAAGGTTTCTAATACAGCCCACTTAAAGCACAAGCTATGCATAAGTCTACGATTAAACAAATCGAGTACACAAAGAATTTGTACTCATTAACATGATAGAATTAGCAACTTAGCTTAATTAATTAGTTACCTTTCTTAAATGATCATACACTACCATTGCTAGATAATTATTTAGTCAGTTAGTAAATTAACTTAGACATGATAAAAAGGATGATCCCAGACTTACTAGTAAAAATAAATGACCTTAAATAAATGATCTGCAAATTCAAATAAAGAAAAAGACAAGTGCCACTAAGAACTGAAATAAAGAAGAAATAAAAATATTTATTTGAAACAATCGTCAAATTTTTGGCACCGATGTAACCTTTCAGCTTTCAGGATTAGTAAAACACATATTAAAGTGAGATGAAGAAAGAAGGTTTTTGAGGGATTTGAAACAATTTTGTGTGAAACCAACCCAGATAAACACCTCCCGGGTTTCGTGTGAAGTCCAGTAGGATAAGTACTCTTTTGCCAGCCTATTTTCTTTAAACACTTAGAGAACAAGGGATCTACATAAGGAAAACTTCTGGGAACCATGTTACAAATTGAGATTACAAACACTTGATGATGGGGACTGCTAAGTGGATGCACCAAGCAACGTACTAAAACTGTCGATACCTGTGGTGGCCTATTTGTACATATCCTGCATTCAGAGTCGGGAAATTTTAGAGAGAGAGAGAGAGTCCTCCATATGGGTAGGTATGCGCACATGTTTGTGTCATTAGTTAGATCTTGTAATAGTTGAATATTGCTGCAATGATATGGAATTTAACTTCTCACGAAGGCATGTTTTGATGAGAAATGCCACAGGCAAGACGTTTCCCAAGAGAAATCTGGAACATAAATGCCATATTGGCATATGATGGGATCAGCTTTTCCTCTCCACTTCATCTTTCATATTGCATATCTTTCCATATCTCTCCCCGTCTGCAACCTTGAGAGATTGCCTTGTGTCTCATGGGTGACAAGACCACTCTTAAGAAATCCAGAGGAGGAAAGCTTAGTGCACCCATGGATTCTCCCTGATGATAATCATGGCGGTGCTGACGGGATATATGTTTCATAACAAGATATTAAAAAAAAGACTTAAATAATAGAGCAAGAATATTACCTGTCCAAATACTATATTTTGGCTAGGACCTGAATCCTCTCTCTCCAAGAAGATCATCTTCATTAAGCTCGGCATCTGTGAATGTAAGAACTCTCTGAAGCTTCTTATGACTGAATACTTCAACCTCAGCAATGAAGGTAGCAGTTACAGGACGATGATCTGAAAGTCTTTGTTCAATTCTCTTATAACTAATCTGTTGGAGTCCCTTTCCAAATGAGAGAATCCGGTCACACCTAAATGCGCACGGAAGAATATTATAAGTGAAATTATTCAGGGAAGTAAACAATACGGTGGAGCTTGTTCCAATGCTCTAACTCACCATGCTGGTATTCGTCTTCCAGATTTCATCTCATCAGAAGTATAATTATCAGAATTCAACTCGTACTTGAATGTTGGTGGAAAAGATAGATGCGCCTCTTTCCATCCACTGAAGGCATGACCTTTCCGCATTTCTTTTGTTAACTGTATCATATGTCAACAGTTCCATACTTTCGCATTGCACGAAAACTTGCTAAATTTGGAGTTCTACAGATATACTTTGATGAATCGATTTAGGTCTTCGATTAGAAAGAATATATGTCGACTTGACTCAATGTTAGTCATGAAGAGATCGGATTTGAAATTGGACTAGGCTAAATTTGGTACTACAATTAATTTCACAGTTAGCTTGTTTGCTTTGCAAACGATAAATAACTGTTATTCATAAACTTCCTTTTACTAAACATATGATCCCTTTTTATTTTTTCCCAAATACCCTTTTCATACCTCTCTCTTCCCTCTCCCTCTACTCTCTTACTGGACTCTCCCTCATCCTTCTCTGACTTTACCAAACAAGCGACCTCCTTCCCCATCTTCATGTATCTATCACATTACTGGCCCGGCAGCCTCCTTCTCAATCTTCATGACTTTCTCACTCTTGATCTCTCTCAACACCTCTCTTGACTTATCTCTCAATCTCTCTCAATATCGCTCAATCACTTGTCATTCTATCTCTCTCGATCGCTATCCATTTTCGGCGATGACCAGTCATTGGATCTCTCTCTCTTGCACGTGCTGGACAACTAAGGTAACTGAGTGGCAGGGTGTCCGAGGAAGACACTTGGAGTGCATTGCAATTCAATCGAAGACATGCTCTAACCACATCTCACATTGAACAAAAAGCGATTGTGTTGTCACCCCTCGATGGGTAGTCCAGCCTCACCGCTTCCTTATTGACTGGGAGATGCAGCCAAAGGGATGATGCACTCCATGGGCATCCCACCCTCCTCTCTCTCTCCCCTATGCATAAATACATACATTAGTATATGATTGCCACCTTATGTACTTTCAATTATCTTATGCACTTCAATTGTTCATTCCATTCTTTATCTTATTGTTATCAAATTATGTTGCAAAGATGTCAAATTTGTTGAGAGCTTTGATTATGGTAGAGTAAATTTTAGACACGCAATGATCAATGACATTAAATATGATTGTAGTGAGCCGAAAAGTTATTTGTTACTTATGAGGGTGATGGACTTCTCGATGCCTTTATTAATTGCAAAGTTGATGGACTTGATTGGTCAGTGGTATTTGTGACAGATGAAGTATTATATACTTAAGACTACTTGATTTAGTACATAAGAAATGTTGAGAGGAAGTACAACATCGTTATCTATATTTTGTTTGAAAAATAAAAGTGTATGACTTAAAGAGTAAAAGAAGCTATAAATATAAAACCAACAAAATAAGTTCATCTTAAAAGTAGTTAACTGGTTCAGAAAAGGTGAGATGCTTATTTTTACTTATACGAGAGAATAAAAATGAAGGTTCATAGAGGTTAAATGTAGTTAATAGGATGTACAATCATCCTATAGATTTGTGTTGCTACGTTAATCGCGAGGTAGATTGACTTATTTTCAGCATCATATGATAAAAGAGCTAACAGAAATCATTGCAAGCCCAAACATATTCTAACATAGTTAAAGCATATTAATAACTTAAATGTTAACACAAAAAGACACATTTAAAATGTGATGAAATTGAGTAGGAAATGGGTGGTAGAACTGTTCTTGAGTAACTTCTGTATGAACTAGACCATCATACAACAAATGACATCAGAAGATACAACAAACAAACTATTTTAGCGACATTTTATTTGCACATATGCTTTCAATTTGAATGTTATGTGTGTTTTTGAAGGGACACTTTATTTCAGATATAAGATAAACATGTTTCAGATGATTATATTAATTAACAATGATTCTATGACATTCATAGGTATATATGCCTTTCCTTGAGGTTGACGTATTTACCTTGGCTATCAAGAAATTTTCTATTACATTTGCTTTTATGACTATAAGAAAGATAATTATATTTGGGTGTTCAAGACGTGTAAGGAAATTATTTAACTAAATAGATTTTCTATAGTAATTTATAACAATAGTGAGTTGATGAATGCAATTGAGATTGTATTCCTAAAGTCATCATATTTCTTACATAGACATCACATTGTAAAAGACATTAAAGGATAACGAGGAAGAAAATAAGGACCACTGCATTTGGTATGAGTTAGAGGAAAATTTTGAGTTAATAAATGAGCCGAAGGGTTACTTGTACGTCAAGTAGTGTTAGTCCTATGGGTTACTTGTACATCAAGTAGTGTTAGTCCTATCTCTCATTTTTACTCTTCTAGTGCTCATATGTACTTATGTACTTCAACGACTTAAAGGAGCCTAGTACAATGATGAGATACCGTAGTTTATGGTTTCTTATATTAATAGATATGTTAAAGTTGGAGATGAGAATTGTGGGTACCGAGTCGCCTAAGAGTTTTCAAGAAACAGTGGCCTCAAGCTTGTAAAAAATGTTTTAGAGAGGCCGCACATAGAAGGAAGTGGTGTTTATGTTCTCCATTGTATTGCAAATTAGAGAGATGGCTAATGTATGATTACTTAATGTTGAAGCCATTATTTAGTGAAACATTGTACTAGTATAACTATCTATATAAGGATGTTCATGAAGAGGGGATTCTAAATTTTCTACAAGGACCCACCCTAAATGAAATATATTTGAGAAGTTAAAACGGAGATGGAGATGGGACAAAGAGAGCAAGAAAATCTATGACGGAGATTGGGAGGGGATGAGGATAGGTCCCCAGCATGCAAACCTGGCCCTGACCCTTCATCTAATTGATTCTATAAAGTTAAGCCCATCTAAAAGTAAAATAAGTTATAGGAAAAAATAAATAAAAGAAAGTGTTAATTTTTTTAATTCGTGAACTCATCATCGTTTCTTATATTTCATTCATAATAAAATATTCTAATTTAGATTCATTTTACATAAATTAGATTTTATTTCATGAGTTCTAACCTATAAGCATCCTTTTTTTTTCTCGACAAGGATAAGGTTCTTAAACGGCAATGGGACAAAGGACTTTGATCTCCACTCCCGCCTCGTGTCATGAACATCCCTATATCTAGGGTTTGATGAATGCTGCAGGTAGATGTCACCAAGTCATGTTACCCTCTATAAGAGGATTTTATAGGAAGATGCGACCGAGCTCCCTCTCCCACCACTTTTTGAGGAAGACTCGATTCAGTCGGTTTTACCCCATGATAGGCTATACCCAAAAGCAAACATAGCCCGACTGTCACCCCTTCCGAAAGGAGATGCGGCCCGCCCATGTCTGTTGTCCTGTGGCCCACAAAAAAGAAGAGAGAAAACGTACAGATAGAACGGGTATTTACCCTATTCGATGGGAGACAGGGAGAAAGAGAGGATCACCTCACTGCAACGGGACTGTGGTGGTGGTGAAGATTCAACAGTAGAATTGGAGGAAAGAGAGCAAAGAGAGGGCATGGTAGGAAGTGGAGAGAGAACACGGTGGAGAGGAGAGAGACAAGGGTGCGTGTGAATGATAGAGTATCATTGGGAAAAAATGTGAAGTATGTTTAGTAATTCCAAAAAATAAACATAGAACAATTAGAAAACCTTGGGGAATTTAAAACAAGTGATGCCCAATAAATGTGATAAATGAGATTTGTCTTGAGATTTGGAGGTGAATGAATGATGAGAAATATTCACATCAGCTCTCTTCTTAAAAGGTCCTAAATAAGCCTCGAGTGAGATCATGCCCTATACTGACGGAAAATATCAAAGGTGCTCATCTTCCTAGGAAAGACTAACAAGAAAGCAGCTCAGTTGCTAAAATTTCAATTAAATAAAAGAACAAAAAGAAAAAGAAGTTAATGTTGATATACCTGATCTTTCTCAATCAAAGAGGACCATTCCTTCTTGGATATGAGCTCTCTAGTTTTCTCATAAGATAGGTTGATTCGATAATTTAGATCACCAAACCAGATAATTCCTCTGTAAAGGGAACAAACACCTTAAACATATTTGCAGAATCAATTGTTTTATACACTAACTCCGCCCATGTAAGGGATCACCCTTGCATTGCCGGTCCCAAGCCCGGATAAAGGAGGAGGGTTGTGTTAGGCTTCCGACAGCCAGCGTAAAACTTCGTCGGATTTCTACAACATGGATTACAAAAATTATGAGCATTGCTTTGGGGCGTCCCCGCCTAGCGACGTGTTGCAGAGCCCGAATGCAGTAAGAAGTAAGCAAGGGCCACTACATTTTTGCCCGAATGTAGTGAATCAATTGTAGAGAGGGTTCCCACATCATGGACGGGTGTGGGTAAAGAAGTTAGTCCCGCTACATTGCCGCCCGAATGTAGTGAAAAATTTTCAGAGAGGGTCTCCGCATTTTTATTATGGACGGATGCAGGGGGTAAGGAAGCTAGTCCTAGATAATAAGATTCGTATTGGCTCTTGGAATATCGGAACATTATCGGGTAAGCTAATGGAGGTGGTAGATACTATGATTTGGAGAAAGATTCATATTCTATGTTTACAAGAGACAAAATGGGTTGAAGAAAAAGCAAAGGAGATAGAGGATACAGGTTTTAAGTTATGGTACTCAGGTAAAGAAAAGGCTCGAAACGGAGTTGGTATTATTATAAATAAAGATTTAAAGGAGAGTGTAGTAGACATACAACGATATGGTGACCGAATCATGACATTGAAATTAGTGTTAGGAGTAGAGGTTTTGAATATAGTTTGTGCTTACGCACCCCAAGTAGGACTAGAAGATAGTATAAAGACAGTTTTTTGGGAAGAGTTAGATAAGGTGTTTCAAAAGATTCCACAAAGGGAGATGATTTGTTTAGGAGGAGATTTAAATGGACATGTCGGTAAAGAGGCATTAGGATATCAAGGGATTCATGAAAACTTTGGTTATGGGGATATAAACGAGGAAGGTAGGAAGATTTTAAATTTTGCTATGTCATTTGATCTCTTTATAGTCAATACAATCTTCAAAAAACGAGATGAACATTTAATTACTTATAAGAGTGGCTTATCACAAACACAAATTGATTACTTTATTTGTAGAAAAAAAGATAGAGCGTGTTGTAAAGATTGTAAGGTAATTCCAGGAGAAAGCTTAACCACCCAACATAGACTTTTAGTAGCGGTCACTAAATCAACAATTGTTCAGTCTTAAATACTCTAGCAAAAAAATACTGCATAGCTTAGTCCAATAAAACCAAGTGCACGTCCATTCATGAATCTTACATTTGTCATAGACGCAGGTTCACTAGGACAAATTTGTCGCTACCATTATACTTTGCCAATGTGACTCGTTATGATAGCTTAGACTATTTCTTTTGGAACTTTGGACAATGGAAACATGCACAAACAACTTAACATTATCTACTTAAGCAGTAACATATATTTTAATAATTTGACAAATTTATGACCTGCATCTGCGTCAAATATATCCAAGTTAATATGGCAAGCTTGATATATGATTAAGATCCTGCATATAATCGTTAACACTCATTGAGACAGCGCTGCTAATATGGGTATCACTTGCACTGAGTTCGTCCTCTATAAACAGAAACCAACTGAACCTGACATGTACTTAAAGATGAAAGGGATATGATACCAGAGTAAGTTTGTCAAACTAGACCTAGTAATTTGTGACTCAACTATAGCATGCTAAAGTAGAACATTGATGGTGAAGAAAGCACACTTCGAAGAATTCAAATGCTTGATCATGAAGGATAAACAGAACAGGACTAAGAAACAGCAGACACTTTACTGCTCAACTACTTGCAACTTTACATGTTCATGATGCTGGAGTGTTGGTTCATTACAATCACTTGAAATCAATGAAGACAATGTAACAAAAAAAAAGGAATCAATGAAGTAATTCATTGCAGACCACAGTCAGAAAATTGAGACATGAAGTTCAATAATAGTTTATCCTAAGGATGCCAGATACATCTCTAAGAGCGAACTTAGATATGACAAAATGTGATGTAAATAATGGCTACAGGAGTAGTAGTTTGTATGAGTCAACAATGATTAAGAAAAATTTGGGTCGTATCTCAACAAACAAAGAGTCCTGATAAAACAAAAGACCAAAACGTGTATGCGTAAACCTACACCATAAATTGGGAGCCTAAAATTATTATTTTGTGCTTGGGTTTTGTTACTGAGAAATTTCATATATCCTTACTCGTGATCAAGGATGGTTGTGGGAAGTCCAATGCTCGGAACATGGTTGAATTTTGTTCTTCGCATTATTTCTTGCACATCAGAATTTCTTCGAAGTTCATCCCCATCTTTTTCACCGGCTGTAAGGTGGGAGCACACGAAGCAAAATAACGTTTGATAGATAGACATACTGACAGATACTGATCCCTGGAGATGAACCAAATGGTCATGCCTTCAAATTATTAAGCATCATTAACAACCAAAAGCACCAAAAACGCATAACACAAAGCATAAGGATAACAAGCACACTTGACTGAATAAAGAAAAACTGAAGGCCCCGTGAACCTTCTTGGCATTTTTAAGTGAGCAAATAAGTACAAGAGACCATGACCTCGTATTATTTTCTTATTACCCCACTACTTTTACAGATAAATAAGTAAACCAGCTTATGCTGGAACTCACTGATTAAGTAATGCAATCTTGATGAACCAGATTACTTACCTTGTTGCCTATGAAGCCCAAAATACCAACTCCAACAGTGGACACCTTTACATTGTGAATGAACCTTCGGAATTTTCTGCGTACCCAAACTGAAAGAAATATTCCAACCATTTGTTTACTGATTATTCTTGCATAACTAGATCTTCTCCTTCTGTATCCAAATGATTCTGGTCTACCTATGAAAATTGACTCTTCCCTTTGTACTGTATTATAGTTTCCAAAACGTGAAAGATTAAAGGAACTGGAAGCCTTAAAAGAGGTACATGACTTGAAAGATCTATGTTTTTGAAGAGCATGTTCGTCTAGCAAGTCAAAAGGTGTTTCCGGCCAGATTAAGCCAATCTTCTCTAAGCTGCTATATGGTCTGGTTAAAATTTTCACCTGGGAAGTATCAGATGTGCCAGGTTCTGGGCCTGCATTATATAACTTCCCACTTAACTGGTGCAATCTATCCAATCTCTTTACAACCTGTTGATGAGGTCCTTGTGGTGCATCAACATCAGTACTTGTGGTGTGCATCGAGCTACCTACTAATCTAGGTTCATATACAGATTGTGGATGTCCATCATCATTCACCTGGAAACTGAATGGGCCTTCAGGAATTCCTGCTGCTTCATCAAGGCTATCATTGTCACTTGATGTTTCATCCTCGATAGAAGGAACATCTTCTGAGGGCTTAAACCTTGACGGTGAAGGAGGGTCACTATAGCATTTAACTTTTGGTTTTTCAGTTTGGCGTTTGTCCAATGTTCTGCGAATTAGATTCTCCCACTTTGAAACAGGACGGTTATCTTCCGCACCAAGCACATTTCCAGCATTTAATGGGACAACCTCCTGAAGACTGTTAATGTGAAGCATCTGTTAGCGAGAAAGTGTAAGATGAAATGTGTACACTCTACATGATGAGCAAGACTAAATAGAACCATAAACAAATGGTCTTAAACTGAAACTACATGGAAGAAGTTTTGATGGAGTTTATATCATACATAGACATGCTTCAATTTGTGACCGATTCCTGCGTGCCTGATATGAGTCTGTTACTTCATCTAAGCCTCACAACCTTAGGCACAGACTTGCACCTATTCTGGTGCTCACACAGTCTGGATATAGATTCTATTATATAAAGATAGTTATAGATAAATTCTGAATGGAACAAAAATTGTGAACTTGAAAATAGTTCCAAATCTAGTGAGTCTCGAAGGAGAGAAAGGATCAAAGGACACAAGTAAAAATGCTAACTTCATTTTGAAAGGAGTGGATGCATAAGATGAAAATTGTCAACAGTATGGCATTGGAAACACTGTAAACTGCAACATCGCTATGTCCATCAAAGTTGACATGCATGGGAGGTCGGAGAAGGCATTGAATCAAGCCCAACTTAAACTGTATCTCCAGAGCCACTAAACTAAACCCTTATACAGTTATGCATGAAACAGTGTTCAAAATTCAGTTCATGAATGTATCATTGCAGACGATGCTAATCAGGCAAGAAATGCGTAGATGAACTACGTAAAATTTCTGCTGATTCCAGTAGAAAAAGAAAGACAAATAGATGTGAAATCTGTATGAAAATCTTATTGATGTACAATATGAATTTTGAAAAACTAAATTAGAGAGAAGTGCAACAAACTCAAGAGAAGATTTGATCTCCATCAGATGCTTCTGGAATGAATGAAATTACCCAAGCACATATAGATCGGCTGGTTCATCCATGTCCAGCCATTCGTCAATATCAAGGTCATCTCGTGGTATCTCTCCCCCAACATTCCATGTACTAACACAAATCCTAAACAACAGAAAAAACAGCGTATAAGGGGCAAAAAAGAGAGAAAACATGCATACTTAGGACTCATAAGGAGAAGGCATGCCTGAGTTCCTTTGCATCTATGTATTGCACCCTGAGGGTCTCAGATTTACGCCTTCTCATCCTGCAAGTAAGAATCCCTGAAGGATTCCCTGATTTGTGGAAGGAAATTATTTTTTATAGTGTTGAAAAAGATAAAAGAAGCAACAATCAATTATACATGGACAATTTTCCATAACAAAGAATGGGAGAATTAGAGACTCCAAGTTCTTTCTCCATGCATCATATAAATGGGAAATAAAAAAAGTGGAGGGCAACTTTTTGAAAGGTTGAAGAGATCTCAAATAATTAAGTTGACAACATGATGAATTCTAGGTGTGCACCTCAACGAGGAGCTTCAAAACGAATATGTAAAGGCAGTTCATTTGTTCTGAGACACATCAAGCTCCAATAAGTTGTTAAAAATATAAACCTTCTTCAGAATTCACAGGCGTGGTATTAGACTACGAGTAGTTGAGTTCCATTGCATTTCAAACCATCTTCGCAATATTGAAGCTCAACCAACAAAGAACTGATGTACTGAGTATTAATCTCGCAGACGCACACGAGCACAAGGAATCTTGAAACGAATGACTCCAGGGAAATGACCACAGACAACAGCTCGACTCAAGCGGTGTTATTCAAGAAAATCTGCTCCCCGACAAAGTGAGCAACCCATATCTGAACAATCAAGTGCACCAAGTTTCACGTAAAACCTCTATAAAACTCATGGTCATAGGAGGTGGAAACTTGAGAAATGAGAATATGGGTGTAAAAGTGGTTCTATCCAAGAGGGCTACACGTTTTCTATAACTTTGTAGTAAATTTTGGGTATGAATTCTATATTGTGTTAAAAGAGATATCACAGCAAAAAAGTCACAAATAGGCAATCCCCAAATCCTAAGAACCATATGCTACCATATGTCACACAAATAAAGAAATTGCTCACCCATGGACTGACACCTAAATCCACCATCTCTCTTGATCTCTGAACTAGTTTCTTCTCTATTCCAATCATCTGTCTCATAAAAAGAGTAGTTCGTAAGTTAACGGAAAAGAATATATCATCAGGTAAAACTAACTAAGGGCCTAGTAAGGAAAAGTGGCGAAAGACAAACCATCATCTTCCAAATCACTATCACTATCATGCTCATCTGCGCTGAAATCTGATTCTGTGTTCTTTATGTTCAACCATTTTTTCAGCAACACGCCTGGCCACGAAAGCTGGAGCCATAATAAACAACCGAAACAGCATATTTCAGCCCAACTCCTCTGCAATTTTCCATTTTCTAACCCAAAAGAAATCAAACCCCCAAAAACCAAAAACAACACAAAAATATCAAAAATAAGTTAAAACCACGATAAAGCTAATCTTTGAGCGAGTGAGCGAAAAGGCACCTCCTTTTCCTGGTTTGCACGTTTCCTCATTGCATGATAGTGGAAAAGCAAATGAGCTGAATTCCTTCGTCGAGAAGACGCAATTTCCTTGCTTGCCATTCACCACTAGCAATGGAAAGATGAGCAAGAAATTTCCTTTTTGTTCCGATTCATGAGAAAATTCATAACTCCCAGTTCAGGTTTTGATTCATACAGTGTTCAAACGACAGGAAAACTAAATGGAACTGAGTCAAACAACCAGATTTATTCAAGTGATTTGGATCTTTGAAAGACGCGCTTTTGTGAGAAGGGGGATGTGAAAGAGGCAAGTGTGCAATAACTACGCATGGCGGTAGTGATGGACATCTGCCATCCATCTCTTTAAAAACGCCGCTGTTTGGATCTCTTCCTCTTCGTGACTTTCCGTGATTTGGCTGGTTTTAGGAACTTTCTGAAAAAAACGGTGGAGGGCTACACTCGCTATAGGCTGACTTCATCGTGTCTTTTCAAATCTCTGAAATTTGAGTTTATCATTTGATTGTGATTGGATATAAGCCCACCCAACTCACCATGCCACGTAGATTCATCCTCGTTCTCATGAATGTTTAAATTGGCTCATAACTTTCTGATAATCTCACAAAGCTAGCCTGATTTGATCAAGCAACAGCCGTTATCGTTTTTCTTTCTTCTTAACGATTGTCAAGCTAAAACAAGAGAGTTAGTGTAAAATATAGCAGCACCACACAAAAGTCTCTCCTGGATGGTGTGTCGACTCAAAAGAATCCTTAAGTTGAAGTATACTTAGAATATGTAGTGGACCTACAAATTCTTTCAGGGTGAGTCGAAGTTCAATTCGGTGAAGTTTCCGTGTAAATCGATATTTGCAAGTTTTGTAAGCATGGAACTTGTCTTATAAAAGTTGATGTTGTGTAAAACATTCAAGTGTAATAAGTAATAAAGTACATATACGAATACTATTATCCAATAATTACATAATGTAAGATGCATCCCATTTCATGTGTCATTTGTTTGGTTATAAATGTGCATGTGTCGACACCTAAGACGTGCCAACAAGATGGCGTAACCTGATGTGATAATACAGGATTTAGACATTGAATAAGTGAGCTTAAAATACTAATCAGGTTTGGAAATAATCCGATTAAGAAAGAGTTGAAATCCATTACACATATAAAGAAGAAAGGACCACAAACTTATGTGCAATCCCCCCCATGGTACATCTCCCACACATCCCATTCCAGGAGATGCGGGTAGGGGAGGCAGCTGTTTCCTACTTGCGTCATATCATTTGTGTTCGTGTAAGAACTGATCAACTCTAAGACAACGTGATTGTTCCTTCATTTTCAACACAGACTCTTTCACTTTGTGCTCGTGTCGGGTTCAGCTGGCGTCTCGTAGGTTTCTAGAAATTTCATATCTATTGGTTTTATCTTCATGTCATAAGCTAGTCAATTTTGACACAAACCCACCTCTTTTAACCACTTTGGGTTGGCAAACATAGACTTCTCGGGTTGTGTTCGTTTCTGGTTTTTGAGTTGTGTCTCTCCGATTTCCCAACGTGGAAGCACACTTTGTTTATGTCTAGTGGGGATTTAATATGATATGTCTTTGTGATAAGCATATGACTTACATCGTATCTACATTATGTTTGGACAACGGGGACCGTCTGAATCGAAGAATTGTGTGTGCATTTTCCCCAATAGCATGTTTGTTTCGAGTCACAAGAGAGAAGAATTTTTTTCTTCTCTCCATTGAAAAGGCGTTTCCATTTTCTGCAGTAAACAAACATCAGGGACAAATACATGAGAAGAAAAAGCAGAAAAGATGGCCACTCTTTTGATGATGCCACGGCAATGTTATTACACTCCAAGATATGTATATATATATAATGGTACAACAATCATGATATTCATGTTCGATCATTACTTTTTAGAAGCAAGAGTGTAATAACATTTTTTCATATTTTTTCTCAAAACTCTTTAATTTTAAAATTACACTCACGCTACTGAAAAACAAAGATGAACATATAAGAATAAGATCAACTTTCCTATATATATACACATATAAATACCACGTATTCTATTGAGCTTGGAATCAAATTGAGGGGTGTGGTTTGGCTCAGTTATGTTCATTTGAGCTCATTCGCTTTGTCATAATGCAGTTCGGTAAGCCATAAGATGCAAATAAACACTAATTTGGTTCAGTCTATGATTGACTTAGCTTGGTTAAGTTGTTTGTGTATTTTATAAACATTGTCACCTAATAAGCTTTTGATGAAAATGGTCTGTTGTCCGAACCAGCAGCAAGCTGAAGACAAAAGCATTTGTAGTCGGCGAACAAGCCGAAAGTAGCCATGATCTGGTTCCCAATCGCTCAATCAAAATCATATTCTCTACAAATCATGTTCTTTACGAATCAAATTTGCAAAGTTTGTGAGCCTCAAAATCATTATTACTGTTATCATAACGGTATCTGTGCTTATCAAAATCATGTTATTTACAAATCAAACTTTGTTGGTCATCAAACAATATCTTCAACTCTGAATCCATTTGATTCATGAAACAAGAGAAATTGATAAAAAAAAAACGTTCCTGAAGACCGGCTTCGTCATTTGATTCTAACATAATATGCATAATGTTGTTTTAAAGGTATTGGTAGGCTTAGAAAAAAGAGGTACACTTTTAGTGTTGGATTGCACGTAATCTCACACACACATAAATATAAATATATATAAAGTTGGTAAAGATAAGGTGTCACAATGTGGTGTAAAGTTGGCAATAACGATCCAACAGCAATCTGACAACTTTTGAATGGTGAAATATCTCGAGGTTCAAATTTTATGACAATCCTATATGTTCTTTAAATGGAAAAGAAAATGTATATGTACGTATGTGTGTATATATAACATTCTGCCCTACCGATGACCTTTCTTCACTGAAATCAAAAGGAGTGGGGTTAGACACCAAGCAATCACTATGAAACATGTGCTCTATGTCTTTTCGGAGTCAAACTCAGGGGAGTGGCCTCATTAAAAAATGAGGCTGTTACTCTTCATCCGGACATGAGAGTCATGCCGAGGTTCTTTAAGGTTGGAAGATTGATACCAGTCCTCCCAGCAGGGATCATTTTGACATCTATATTAATCTTGACTTTGTTAATATATATATATATATATTATGTATGTATGCATGCACATGTAGATTCAAGAGATTTTCTCAAATTTGAATTTTATGTGGATTTTAAAAAATGGTGCAGCTTTTCTACTTTTTTCAAAAGAATTTCTGAATAGGACGAAAGTTTGCAGCTTTTGCATGTTTCGGCCCTCTTGAAAAAGGAAAGGACAAGAAGGAATTGTCCTGGGTTGGTGAAATGGAGATAACGACCATTTTATATGCGTTGCCTCACCTCAACTTTCTTGCTAAGTGGGGCAGAGAAAAATCCCTGCAAGTGTTGGACTAACATCGTGTTCTCTAGAGTTAAATATTAACAGCTCAATTGTCACCAAGAATCCATGCGTTCCCCAATGTAGCGTAGCGTGGAAAAAGGCTTGGTTTTAGTATTGGCTTGCACTCCTTAGGTGCCTCGCAACCTAAAAACTCAAGGCCGCGCTTGATTACCAGGCCACTGTTCGACCTGTATCAAATAAAAAACTAGGTTCTATTGTCCAACTTTTTACTGTACATAGAGACTCACATTTGATTATGCTTCGTAAGCAAACACTTATGCTGCTTCAGCCTTGCTAGTGAATATAGGACACTATCAGGAACACACACTCAGAGAGAGAGAGAGGTGTTTATTAACAACTAATGGAAAAATTATCATGCTCCGATAAACACCTAGACCTTTGGCCGGTGCTTAATTAGGACTTGCAGCCCGTCCTCCCCATGTGCAAGTAGGCCAGGAAAAGTTGGCTTGTCTATTTAACGCATGCTGCAAAATTTTGAATAAGAGATACAGCTTTGACACAGAGGGACCAACCTAGCAAAAGAAAAGAAGTGATGCTCATAAACTAATATAAGACACCACAATGCTTACAAACCGTCTTTGGACGCTTTCTAAAATTCGATTAATTGTAGCCTGTCGATAGCAGCGGGCAAATTGTCATAGATCTTCCTCCAAAAGTATAAGCGAACAGAGCTGCCCATGGTTTGCCTCATCCCTGGCTGGTTGTTGTTTATGTTAGGGGTGTTTTGATCACAATTTGAA
Source organism: Brasenia schreberi (assembly GCA_036023115.1). Taxonomy (NCBI): domain Eukaryota; kingdom Viridiplantae; phylum Streptophyta; class Magnoliopsida; order Nymphaeales; family Cabombaceae; genus Brasenia; species Brasenia schreberi. The sequence goes on from JAYKKT010000066.1 coordinate 10,404,590, forward strand.
AAGATTAAGCCGATTAAATCAATCGAACCGGCATGGTTTGTTCTCCTTTTGTTTGTAGTCTGGTTTGGTTTGGCTTCAAAAGAATTTGTATTGTTTGGTTCGCGGTTCGAAAGTTGAAACTGAACAATTAGAACAAAAGAAACGTAGAACTTGGTAATTGTTCAATTTGACTGTTGAAGTGGGAATGCTAGAAAATGTGACGATATAGTATACAATTTTAACTTATTCTGTAATTGACTGTTGCTACATGAGTGATCATACATTATACAGTATAAAATGTTGTGCATTGGCACTTCAAAACTATAATGAAGCATAGTTCAAATTCAAATCAGACAAGAATTGATGGTGTGGCTTAGTTCAATTTTATGACTTGCATTGGTTTTGGTTTGGTTCCCTAAAACCAAGAACAATGAGATTGTTTGGGTTGGACGATGATCTTAAAACCGAACCAAAGCTGGATACCACTAGTTTAATTTGTTAACCCATGTCAGATATGATATAAGCATGATGTATTTAGCTCGATTTGGCTTGTAAGAGCTAAGAGATTACATGTTTTAAAATTTTTATGCAAAACACACTCGCAAATAGTTTTATCAGCTATCTAAGATAAATGAAGGGCCATTTTTCTTTTAACATTTTATAAATGAATACATTAGGCAAATGAAAGTCCATTGTGTTTATGGTATTTAAGTGAAGTTTCCTCCCGACTGAGTCATGCTTGGTTCATAAAAGATGGCGAGGAGTTCATGAGCTTGGTACAAAGATACTAGATATAGACATTGTTAGCGATATTGTGTTTGTACATTCTCACTCAATTCAGTTATTACTTACATTCCTAAAGGTGTTAGAGTTTGATTGCACGTATAAGACAAACAAGTATGAGTTATTTTTTGTTACATTCATTCACATTTATTTTAACTAATACAAAAAAAAATATTTTATTCGTAGATATAAGATATCTTTCTTGGAGGTTATGGATTTATGTCAATAAATAAGAATTTTTCTATGACATTTGCTTTCATAGGATAATTAAGTGTGGGTGTTGAGGTGCATTAGGGAGTTGTATATGACAAACATATTTTTCTATGTAATTTGTAGTTATCGGAATCTTGTACTTATGATTATAATTGAGATCATATTATCGAAGACAACACATTTCTTATGCAAACATCATATTACCAAGACATCGAGAGATATATTGTTCGATTGACAAGGAATAAAGAAATAGCCACCATATTTGATGACAATTAGAGGAAGGTTGTTGACTCATTGGATAGTGCATATATACATAGACATTAGCTATGATGGAGATAAAGTAGAAAAATTTATCCATTGTATTTTCTTATGTTAAGGAATAGTAGTTGGGCCCATATAAAGAGAGGGTTGTCTCAACATGGATGGACAAGGTGGTACATTATGGTACTCATATAACTACCTGGTACGTAAGTATGCATGTTTTCATATATATATATATATATATATATATATATATATGTATATGTATATGTCACTATTTTTTTCAAATCTTGTATTGTTTATAGCATATTGGTAGACATATTTGAGGGTGTACATACATGATTATTTATTTATAGCTTCATTGGGTGGTTTGATACAATATGAATTCAACTCCATTCATTGATAGAGTTGTAGGACATAGAACAAAAGAAATCATTTGAGGAATCAAGAACTATTAACATGTATTCTGGAGAGAAGAGTCTCATGTAGATGAGTCATATAAAAATAATAGGTATTGATTACCATTCATGTAGATATACACCATGATGATTGCATGAATTATTGTGTGCTTACGAGATCAATATTATTTTCAAGAGTGATGAGGCTCTCCAACTTTCTTCAATTGACACATTTTAAAAGAAGTTTGATATGAAGGTACAAATGAGGACCAGAAAAAGATAACTAAGATGCATAACATTGTCCAACTATTAACTTATCCTAATATAGAAAATCACAGCAAGTTGGTTGATTTGTTGGATGAGTATCTGAATTTTCATAACACTACACTAGAGAAGTCACTTCTTTGGTACCCTAAAGGCAAACCTTTTAATATATCTACTAAGAGGGAGATTTATTTATAGGAGTATGCAAAGAGAATATGAGTGTGGCCAAGCGCGTAGAGTATCTCTTGGATATAGTGTTCCTTCTTTAATTAGTTTTGACCTCATTTTCAATGTTGCATAGGATTCTATTACTCCATGTATACATACATCTCATGGTAGAAAGACTACTAAAAGATTAGATTTTAAAAAATACAACAAGATATAGATATATTGGTTTATGAGTCTATATGTTGATAGACGAGTGAATATTCATGGAGATGGTAACTACGGATACCACATCATTTTAGAGATTTTAGGAGAAGGTGAAGCATGATGGATTAAAGCTTATAGATTGTATTTTAGGTAGATCACACATCATTTAAATATATATATATATATATTCTACAATCTTTATAGAGGAGAGAGATGTCAACACTGTTCTCTAACACATTGCATATTAAGAGGATAATTAATGTCCTTTTGAGCATTAGATGTCAATGCCTCACATGGATTGGATCATAGCCACAATGTGAAATGTAACATTAGTATAACTTTGCAGGATTGGGTCAACAATGTTCTTTCTATTATTGACAGACAATGACTAATCACCTGGTTGACATCTCGATTTAGCATAGAGGTGTCCATATTGACGCACAAAATCTCTTAATAAAAATGGATATGTTTGTGTAACATACCAGCTCATATACGAATCATCACATTCATACGGCACACCAAGGTGTTGTGGTCCAAGGTAGTGTGAGTTATATGAATATCACTGTGCATCTTATGTATGGTACTTAATCTTATAACATGTGGTTTTGGTCGATGTTCTACAATGGGTCATAATGCTTCAATTGGGATTTGGTGACAATGACCAAATTGATGATTAACTCAGTTTGCATATATGACTCCATAATATCTAAACATTGAATGCATCTATGGAATATGAACAAGTGATAAGTGTCGTCTATATATCTATTCAAGTAATAAGGCTACCAAGTGATATGAAAAAAATTAGATAAAATAATACAAACATTATAGTAACATTTATTGTGTAACATAAATAACAACCAAATACCTAGTGCTAAACACATACCTCATGAGCCTACATCAAGTCCAACTACCTACGATATGCAGTACAATAATTAGAAGGATGATCTTTATGAGTGATATTATTCATCCACCTAACAGCACGAGGTTGCCCATCAACTCATCCTGAACGATACCTAACTCTAAAGGTTGAAAATACTCATAAATATATGTCTATAATATATATAAAATATTGTTTTGTCACTGACAAACAAGTATACTGACATTGGTTTATTGCTAAACTCAAACAAACGTAATGGAGTAACTCATACCAGTAGTAAAGTGCTATGCCCAATAAATTGGTGTGCCTCTCTATGAGAAGCATTCCCTAATTGTCTTTATAAGTAGGCCATCTCTACACCCCAAGCATACTCACCAACCCTCGGTAATGCTGAAACTGAGACCCTATATCTTGACTTATCCTGATATATTATACACCCTATGTGATACAACAAAAATAATGCATTTTGCTCAAGCGTAATCCCTCTTATATAAGCACGTACCTATAGTATCTCAAATTTCACACCTCCAAATTTCATCTACAACTTCACTTCATCATAAATTATACCCATCAATTCAATCATAATATTTATCTTATTCATTGCCGACATTGCACGTGTGAGGGTTACAAGACGATCGTCCATCAAAAGGTCTAAAATCTCATGAACATCTTAGAGAGTGATAATTATCTCATAACAATATATAAAAGTTAGTGTCGGGTTGTCATCTCTCAATAAAAGTAGTGAGCAATGGTTGATCTAAAATCTTGAACAACAAATATTTCTATTTAGATAACCCAAGATTTTGCACAATATCCTATCATGAAGAAGATGTTTGAAGATTCAATGGTGGAGAAAATAGGGATGAAGAAGAGAGAGAATCAACTGCAAGGGTACTTTTGAAAAAATCGTGTTAAGGGGTGAATATTTAGTAAAAAAGGGCATATGAATAGTAACACCTTATATATATATATATATATATATATATATATATATATATATGTGTGTGTGTGTGTGTGTGTGTGTGTGTGTGTGTGTGTGTGTGTGTGAACCTTTAGATGGTAGTTATTAAATTAGAAAAAACAAAACTACTCAATTCACTCTCTCTCTCTCTATATATATATAAGAGATATTGTTTAGAAAATCTTCGAAAATAAATGTATTTCATTGATGTACATTAAGAGGTACTTATGGTAGTATACAAACATGTGTAATGACTCATGAAGGAATGATACTTTTTTGAAGTTATTTGGATTATATTAAGGATTAACTTTAAGATCATTTTCTTATCTTAGTTATTAACATGTTTACAAAGCATGTTGAGATACAATAGAAAATAAAAGCTTTCAACTTAGTAGAACAAAGATAGAGTACATAAAATGTAACTTTGGTTGTTTAGTTAGTTACTACAGATGGTATGAAAAGAAAAAATTGATAGTTTGTGACATAGAATTAAGGTTGATGAACATATAACATATAATTAAGGTTGGTTAAAATAGATAGTTGCATTAGATATTCTATGTGAAAGAAAAATACCATTGAAGTTAAAAGGTAAATATTATAGAACAACAATTAAACCTACTATGTTGTATAATGTTGATTGTTGGGCAGTTGATCATTAATATGTACAAAACATGTTTGTGATTGTAATGAAGATGTTGAGATGGATTTGCCGTCACAAAGGAAAGATCATATTTATAATGAGAGAAAATCATTTAAGATGATTTGAATACAAAAAAATGAGAGAAAAATATTTAAGATGGTTTGGATATATAGAAAGTGAACAGAGTGTGAGAAATTAGACCGTAAATATGTTAAAAGAGTAAGAGGAGGATCCTAGATTTAAGTATCAACATAACATAGGATTGAACCTTATGGAAACAAAGAATTCATATAGTGTGGAATAGGAAAATATGTGAGTTGTTTATATATATATATATATATATATATATATATATATATATATATATATATAGAGAGAGAGAGAGAGAGAGAGAGAGAGAGAGAGAGAACCTACTTTAGCATATACTATACATAAGTGTTTGTAAATCTAAACAAATTTCAACTATTTATCTTTGATAATGGATGGCTGAAAACTAAATTTAAAACAAAAAGTGTTTATGTAAATAAAGTATGTTTTAAAAAAGTAAATGTACTTTTTATATTTAAATTCAAATTTCAATCCATGATTAAAGATGGATGGTTGAGATTTGTTAGCATATAAGAGTTCTAAAATATATCATGCTCTCTCTCTCTCTCTCTCTCTCTCTCTCTTTATATATATATATATATATATATATATAAGAGTCAAACTCCTCACTTAGAGAGGGTCACAACCCCCTGCAAGTTGAGCTGATGCTCTAGGTGCAACTGAGTAGCCAACCCTCCTTTTAGAAAATGATATGGAAACAGTAGTGGATCCACATTGAGGTGAGGTGGGCAGTCGCCCACCCAAAAATTCAAACATATATTAACCGGGTGCCTGAAATTTTCACAAATTGTAAGGGCCGTCCCACCAAAATTTGCAAATACCCCACCGAATTCAAAAAAGATGAAACTTGCGGCCCATAAATAAAACAGTTTTAACTACCTAAGTATAAATTCTATTAGTTACTTTGGATCAGATATTCAGTAACCGGATTTTGAAACTGTAATATGATCCAATCAAGCCAAACAATTTAAATTGTTTGGGTCCCTGTGAGCTGTTCTTTTCTGGTCGTTGTCATAGTGCTAATAAGTTATTCGTGGGTTTTGGTCATAAGGGCTTCATGTTAGTGGTCTCCAAACTGAATTTTCCATTGAGTTAAGATAAAATTGTTGCGGTTGTTTTGTTTGCAATATTCTTGTTTCTGAATGCTTCTCTTCCGGCATGACAGGAAATGGGTAATTGTGAGAACTTCAACGAAAAAACAAATAAATAAATGCACCAGCCGGGAATCGAACCGGGGTCTGTACCGTGGCAGGGTACTATTCTAACACTAGACCACTAGTGCAGTTGTAATCGGTGTCGACAAGCATTTATTTTGTCATAATCCCCCTTTCTAACATTTGCATACGTGAAAGGAGAGCAGGCCGTTTGCTTATCACGTCCTCTCAAAATTGTATTGCAAGAAATAATTTTTCACGTACATTAAAAACTGAATATGACGTCAACTCACTCGTTTTTGAGAGGCGTGTGGAGCGTCCCAGCTTTTGAGAGTCATCGAGTCATATAAACCACCACCTCTGGTAGTTAAATGAGTCTCAGGTAGCAATTCTTTTGTTGAAGGGATAAACCACTTGATGGTATTCCTTCCATTCAATGAAAAGGTTGTGTATATACCTGATTGGGGTTCGTCCTTTTTTAATTTACCAGAAAGAAACACGGCTATATCACAGAGTACCAGAAACAAAGAGAGCTACTATCTACTTACTATTCCAGTGTCCACATCCTCCCCAAGTAGTACATGAGGTTGGGTATGCCTAATCCCATCTGTTGACCATCCAAGAAAAAGAAAAAACTCATCTTATGGCATGACGAGGACGAGGTATTGACAGTCTAAAAAGAGAGAATAAGAGAAGGCATGAGTCCACATCAAAATCAGACTTCGATCTCAGATCAGAATGAACGCTACCATATGTTCAACATGTACAAGTCTTTTCTTTATAGGGAGCTGGGAAGCCATAAGCTTTAGAAAGGCAGGTTTTCTCCCCCCACCCTACCTTGAGGAGACGAGTCTAACATGAGCCACAAAAAGAAGACCTTGGCTCGGTCGGCTCATTTGACAGCCTTACGAATAACCAAGCATGAGCAGACACAAATAGGAAGAAAAGAAGTCAAGGACAAAAGGAAAATGCAAACTGTAATTGTTCTTATTGAAAGACAAAGATTTAGATACTTTATACATTTACAAACTATTCAGCAAAAAATATCTACAAGCAAATCAGGGGGATCAACAACCTAACAAGGTAGGTTTCATCAGCCAATACTGTTTGAATCTCTGTCTTGCGTACTCTATGTAGTCGAAGTCAATATCATTAACATGTTCCTGCAGATAGAAAACATTGACCAGAAGCTGTTTAGCAACTATGCAGTAAACTGAGAGAATTGACTGAAAAAGCAGAGCCATATTTAAAATAGGCATAATTAGTGTTGAAGTATTGACACACACCCAACACAGCGCACAAGGATATATCTATATATATATATATATATGTATGTATGTATATATACAATAAATTGATTCACTACATCCGGGCGAAAATGTAGTAGCCCTTGCTTATCACTACATTCACGCTCTGCAACGCATTGAGTTAGATAAAGTGATTCAAAGGATTCTACAAAGGGAGATGATTTGTTTAGGAGGAGAATTAAATGGACATGTCGGTAAAGAGGCATTAGGATATCAAGGTATTCATGGAAACTTTGGTTTTGGGGATATAAATGAGGAAGGTAGGGAGATATTAAATTTTGCTATAACATTTGATCTCTTTATAGTCAATATAATCTTCAAAAAAATGAGATGAACATTTAATTACTTATAAGAGTGGCTTATCACAAACACAAATTGATTACTTTATTTGTAGAAAAAAAAGATAGAGTGTGTTGTAAAGATTGCAAGATAATTCCACGAGAAAGCTTAACCACCCAACATTGACTTTTAGTTATAGATTTACAAATAAAAAAATGGACAAAGAAGAAAAGAGTGCATCGAGCTATTCATACTAAATCGTGGAACCTCAAAAGCGAGAAGGAAGATATATTTAAACATAAAGTCCTTCAAGGAGATGTTTCGAATTATGTTGGTACACGTGATATATGGAACAATATGGCTATACATATTAGGAAAGTGGCGAAAGATGTGTTAGGTGAATCTAAGGGAGGTGTACTGGCACAAAAAGAAGCTTGGTGGTGGGGTGAAGTAGTGCAAAATAAAATCAAGGCAAAGAGGCATGTTATAAATTACATTATGCTAAAAAACTAGTGAAACTTTAGAGGCTTATAAGAAAGCAAAAAATAAATTAAAAAAGGCCATGAGTGAAGCAAAAGCTAAAATTTGGGAGTATTTATATAAAAAAAACTCCACTCAAAAGAGGGTGAAAAAGATACTTTTAGGATAGCTAGGGCTAGAGATAAGAAAACTAAAGATCTTAATTCTGGTAGATGCATCAAAGACAATGATGAAAAAATTCTAATGGCAAATGATGATATAAGAAATAGATGAAAAAACTATTTTTATAAGTTTTTTAATGAAAATAAAGATGTTAGTATTAACTTAGGAGAGTTAGTCAAACAAAAAAGTATATAAACCACAATTTCTACCGACGTATTCAAAAGAATGAAGTCAAAGAGGCTCTTAAACATATGAAGAGTGGTAAATCGGTAGGACCAGACAATATTCCTATAGAAGTTTGGAAAATACAAGGAGAAATAGGAATCACTTGGCTCACAAGACTATTTAATGAAATATGGAGAAACCAAAAGATGCCCGAGGAATGAAGAATGAGTACACTTATACCCATATATAAGAACAAGGGAGATATTCAGAATTGTGCGAATTATCGAGGTATCAAGTTAATGAGTCATACTATGAAATTGTGGGAAAGAATTATCGAACGTAGGTTAAGACAAGTATCAAGTACAACAGAGAACCAATTTGGATTCATGCGAGGCAGATCAACTGTTGCAGCGATTCACCTTTTGAGATGTCTTATAGAACATTTTAAAGCAAAAAAGAAAGACCTTCACATGATATTTATTGATCTAGAAAAAGCTTACAATAGGGTACTCATGGAGGTTCTTTGGAGAACCTTGGAAAAAAAAGGTATCCCACTGACATACGTTAACCTTATAAGAGACATGTACAATGGTGCAAAAACATGTGTGAGGACTCATGAAGGAAGGACAGACTTCTTTGAAGTTAATATTGGGTTAATCAAGGATCAACTTTAAGTCCATACTTATTTATAATGGTGATTGATGAGTTAACAAAACATATTCAAGATGAAGTGCCTTGGTGTATGTTATTTGCAGATGACATTGTGTTAGTGGAGGATTCTAAAGAAAAAGTTAATAGAAAATTTGAACTATGGAGGGAAACATTAGAAAGTAAAAGCTTCCGACTTAGTAGAATAAAGATAGAATATATGGAATGTAAGTTTGATCATTTGGTTACTTCAGAAGACAGAGAAATTAAAATTGGGACACATTGCATTCTCAAAAGGAAAGGTTTAAATACCTAGGGTCAATTTTTCAAAGTGATAGAAGAATTGATGCAGATGTTACGCATAGAATTAATTATGATTGGTTAAAATGGAGAGGAGCGTCAAATATTCTTTGTGATAAGAAGATACCATTAAAATTAAAAGGTAAATATTATAGAGCAGCAATTAGACCTGTCATGTTTTATGGTTCTGAGTTTTGGGCAGTTAAGCATCAACATGTACAAAAGATATCTGTGACAAAAATGAAGATGTTGAGATGGGTGAATGGTCATACAAGAAAAGACCGTATACATAATGAGGTTATTAGAAACAAATTAGGAGTGATACCAATAGAAGATAAAATGAGAGAATATCGTTTAAGATGGTTTGGACATATAGAAAGAAGATCAAAAGAAGAACCTTTAAGAAGGTACGAAAAATTAGATTTTGAAAGTATTAAAAGAGGTAGAGGACGGCCACAAAAGTGTTAGAAAGAAACAATAAAGAATTATCTAACTTATTGTGAGTTAACTGCTAACATGGCACATGATAAGGCTCTCTGGAAACAAAGAATCCATGTAGCTGACCCCGTCTAGTATGGGAAAAGGCTTAGTTGTTGTTGTTGTTGTTGTTTATATGTACAATAAATTTGATGCAAATTACAGTTCGTGACACGATGCTCAATCGTATCATAAATCATCACCAATATACTATGTGGATCTTACAATACAGACGTTGCATATCATGTACAACACTGCTATGAACAGCCATAAGAGTTTATAATTTATGAATCTTATGGAACATACTCATTGACAATTTACAGGGCAGAAGCAGCTCAAGTTAAAAGCCAACTAGTTCTGAAATGAAACAAAGAGTTCTTCAAGTGCAATGTGACTCAAAAATCCAAACCAGTTGTTAGCACTGGGCAGAGTAAGTAATAAAAATGATCCAAAAGACATGATTGAGCAGTTTGGAAATGATTACCGAGATAATTCCCCACAAAGCCCAGACCAGATGACTTGCAAGTGTATACTTCTCCGTTTCCTCAACAAGCTGTTCGGCTTCCAACTCACTAGGATTCTCACCTATGGGAGAAAGAGCACTCACATTAAGCTTTAATGCAAGTGAATGTTGTATGAAATGTTGACCAACGACAATCAGTAGTCACAATTTATATCAACGAAAAAAGAGGGCTCTCAAGGTGCAATATGGTAGTGTTCTGTAAAAAAACAACACATAGTGATGAATAGAAGCAATCTATGTAAAGTAAAAAGAAGGCTGTGATAATCCAATCACCTAGCTCATGATGCAGAGGTCACACCTTCTGTGATAATAAAGCTTATCTGCTTGTTTACTCTTTTTGCCCGGGCCAGGGAACAAACATTGAACATTCGCAAGTAAATTAACAATACTACTGCTGATGCACCCAGATGAATACTGAACCCTTCCCACATCTCTCCATGGAATCAGCTCACCTCACTTTTAGGCATCCAACAGATCACAGATTTTATTTTTCAGCAGAACAGGAAGTTCTACCCTTGAATGCCACCACCAGTGTGGTGAGGTGCATGACAGGAACCATGTATCACGGCTTGAAGAGCGCCGAAAACCTTCTTATATGCCAAGTTAACTGCTAAAGCTAATTCAACACTGACACTACTTTCTTAAACCTTGGCAATTGAGAAGGAGAATGAGGTACACAGTGTTCTGTCAAGGTCAAAAATGATATTCTTCTGTGGTGTAAGTGGATGACATTTACCATCTGCTCGTGTTGTCCATCCACGTAGCGATACAAGCTTTTCAGATTTCAGTAGCTTGTTGCTTGCTGCAGATATGGTAATCAAATTGACACACAATTACACATTTACATACATCTACCAAGATGACACACATGTAGCCTACAGGATTTTAAGAAATAAAGGGAGAGAAGCAACCATGACATGAGTACTTGAGAGCTTCACGCTTTATCTAATCAGTTTTAGTTTCTCTATCTTTTTCTGTTACACTATTATCATCAAAGGTGTTCCTTGTTAGTCAATATGAATATGAGAACTACTGCAAATTTGTGAATCACCAATATGACATGCATGAGTTTCTGTATTCCATAATTTTACCTTGATGAATATTAGCCATCATCTAAAACTTGGATTTACAAATGAATTACTATCAATGAGATCCAGCTCAAAACTCGTCAACCATATATTTATCATGCAACATTTTTAGAACACCAGAAAGAAATATCAAATTTAAATAGTTTCTGCAAATGTATTTTCTTCCACAATGTAATGGTACCACCGATCAAGATAGATTTATCTGCTTCTTATTTGGTTTTTCAGCATTTAGATATGCCAACTCAAACAACTGTGTGAAATTATACCCAGCTATTTTGGTGGAAGCGTGATCTAAACAAGAAAGTACATATTAAAAGAAACCAGTACCACAACCAAGGTTCAACTTTTTGTGGCTAACAAGTTGTAGACTATAAGCACTAGATACGGAATCATCCAGAATTTACTTATTCTGAATCAGTTAAGGACCATAAATTATCTAACAAGTCACTATACGCTCTACAAGATAAAATATCAGTGAAATTCAAGTTTAAATTTACCTGAAGAACATAAGTACGTATGCACAAATCTTTTACGCTCCTTAACATCTGTTCAGAAAGGTAAAAGAAAGTTACTTAGCCATTTTATTAATCCAGAACCACGTACACACACATGTATATGTGTGTATATATATATAAATACATAACTTGAAATTCAGGTTGGCACTTGGCACCTCTTAACCTTATAAAAACATATAAGATCTGAAGAGCTTTACCTGGATACTTATTGAAGTCCAAAATGTGAGGTGCTTCAGTATGATAATCAGCGGCCATCTCACAGAAGTGATTCGCAATATCATACGCAACAGGGTTGAAGCTTGCATACTCATAGTCCTATAAAAGAAAACAATGAGATAGGACATTAATTAAGAACAAAAGATGAATAACTGACCAACTGCAACAAGTAGAGACACGCATGTCACTGGTCAAGGAAAGTATAGAATATATACTCATCCAGCATTTACAATGGAAAACAAGTATGAACAAGCCACAAATACCTCACTCCCAATCATTGAAACTATAAACTGACTATCATAGAGGTTAAAGTGATCCATCAGAAAGGATTTAGTATGAGAAGCCAGACTCACTATTATTGTCAGAACTTTGGCTTCCTCATCAATCATAATGTTCCCATACTGCAGGTCATTGTGACAAAACCCCACTCTCTGGTTTTCCCTGAACAATTCCTTCTCCAAAGTAGTTATTTCCTCTTCAATCTTGTCCAGCTGAAATTCCATAGCCTCTGTCGCAGTGCACACTTTCGTGGCTGCATTAAGCAAATTCCTGTGAAGAAAACAATTTAGCATACGATCATGCAATCAGCATGTGAAATTGATTGCATGCTGCTACCACATACCTCAGACGATCCCAGAGAAGGGGATTCTTTGGTCCTTGCATGTCGAGGTCATTGAATTCCTTCAATTTAGTGGCTATGAGTGTTGATATTTCTGGGTCGCGTAGGTCAGCTGCAGAAAGTGTCTGCCATGCCACCAAGATTCACATAAGAAAGAACACTTATACAAATATCAGGACAAGAGAAAATTTATGGGCAGCTTGGTTGCAAGACCGAACATAAAAAAGAAAGTGGAAACCATCTTTAGTGGGTTTGATTGTCTCAAGTCCCAAAGAAAGAAAAAGAATTCACATGTCCAGCACCACGTTGGAACAATCAAATAGAATAGGCGAGGTGATCGATGCAGCAATCAAATACATATCTGAATTCCAAATGCAAAGAAATGGATAGCAAACTTGCAGAACGCTGCCAGAGAGCTTAGAAAATCATGTAGTATGCTGATTATAGTCAATGCAGCAAATCAAATGCATATGGAAGACAAATTTCACCCAAAAAGCCATGAAATGAAAACCAAACTTGCAGTATACCCTCGCATGAATGAATTCCTCGACCCGGCCATTCGGAAACCGGCCGATCACGCGTGGCCCATGCCCGTGTCTCGACATGGGCTCGAACGTTCGAGTCTCATTCTTGCATCTTTTTCCGTCGGCCAATGACACTGATATACCTCGTTCGTCATTTCGTCATGGCTCCTTTGAGCCGAACGACGCGCAATTCCTTGACGTCAGTGACGTCGTCCCATCTGGCAGCCAGGGAATAAAGCAGCTTTTGTGCTTCCTTTGGAAGACATGAAAGCTCTTTGTTTTCCGCCACCATCTCGATTCGATCCTCGGATCTCGCCAAAGAAAACCCAAAGAGTTCCGCGAGAAGCATAAATCTCAGACGTAATTTCTCAATGTAATGAGATAACTCAAATCACGCGGATTTGCCCCAAAACAAATATCATATTCAGATCATGTGAATCCTTATTTTCCAAATGATTCAACAAAACTCTGATCTCGACTCCTGAAATAACGAATCTTAAGGAGAAACCTGAAGTCCAGGAACGAGAGGATAAACTCCAATGTCGATTCTGCACAAAGGAAGCCTTTCGACTTCAAAATCAAACAAAACCTCGAAAACCCGATATCGTTGTCACACGAACCGCAGTAAGCTTAAGTCTCGCCAATTCCCCGAAACCGACTTTCTCAATATCCGGAAAATCCACGAATGCTTCAAAATCGCGGACAAGAAGAGATCCCGAAAGAACCCGTTCCTTTTAATAACGAGAAAGAGAAGGGGATGAAGAAACGGAAACCACAGAGACCACGGAATCAAACAGCGTGGTCAAGAGAGAATCTCGTTCTCCCTCTCCACTCGGAATTTCCTGATATCTAGACATATTTTCCCGGCTTATCGTGCTAATCGCGCCGACTTCCCCAATATTACCGTTTCCATTTTCAAGTTGCCGGCTAGCTTCCACCTCCTCTTTCCGTCCGCAGAACACTCCGTTACGCGTTATGGAATTCTTCGTTAGGAAGCAAACCAGATGCTCTTTTGTTGCCACGTTCCAAATAACAAAATTTTCTTCCCAAAACACCTGGAAACTTTTCGTCGACTACCAACTAAGTCCAGCTCCTTCCGCGTGGCTTTCTTATGCACTTGAGCTTGACTTTTATGTCTTACGTATTTCTTAATTAAATAAATCTGCTTTGATCGTGAAAGTACAGCTCGAGTAAGTGGAATTTCCTGGATGGACGGAAGGCCACAATGAAACTTTTTTTTCTTCTTAACTATTCATTTTTATTGTTAAGATTAGGTACACTAGACTTTGTTTTATAGATGCACCCCTTTTTATAGAAACTTTAATCTTGTTATGTTTAATATAAAAATAATATCGCGCCAAGAATATTAGCTCAACGACAGAGCACTTGTGGGGAGTTCGACTCCCTGTTCAGGCTTTGTCTTTCTCTTATAATAAAAAACATATATATAATATCCCAAATAAGCTTAATAAAACTTGAGAAAATTGAGACCTACAAAATATATATATATATATATATATATATATCTTGTGAAGTGATCGGCCAAAATAGGTTCGACACTGAGTCGATGATTCTTTTTTTTAATTAAGAAAAAGGGGAAAACTGGGTCCAGTATGCGGCAACTGGTCAGTTGCACATCCATCTAAATCTCTAATTTTTATAATGGAAAAGTTGTTTGACATTCGAATGAATAAATTAAGGACACTAAAAAGTAATTACTTTACTATATGAGATTCTTGGCTGAGTTGAGCTAATCAGCCCATTCAAGTGGATGACTACAAAGAATCTTAGTTGTATGTAAAATGAGTTAAGCACGGTAGCTTGTCGCCATGTTATTTATACTAAGAAAGTTAGTCTTTTTGTTATAACCACACAAAATAAAAATTATTGTTTATTAAATTAAAATAATATTAAATAAATCACGGCCCTGTTTCCGTGTCTGCTAAGTGTATCATTATTTAATCCGTATAAAGTCTTGGCAATATCATGGAAAGCGTAGAGAGAAATGCAAATTAAGCAGAGGACAATGAATAAGGAGAGGCGTAAGGCAAGAAGCAGGGGTCAGAAGTGACGTACCCTTGCATGAATGAATTCTTCGACACGCCCATTGTGGAACTGGCCGAGCAGCCGCGGCCCCTGCCCATGCTTTGACATGCATCCGAAGGTCCGGACCTCGTCCTCGCGATCAAAGAATACGTCGACGCCTTTGCCGTAGAGTCGGACCAGGACCTTCCTCGGCACGACCTCCTTCTTGGCCGGCCAGAGGCACTGAAAGACTTCGTTGGTCATTGCTCCCTTGAGCTGAATTACCTGCAACTGTTTCTTATCAACCACATCCTCCCATTCAGATGCCAAAGAGTGAAGCAGTTTCTCGACTTCGGTAGGAAGCCTAATCTCGGCCTCTGCTTTTCGATCAATAGCCACCATCTTCACCAGAAAAAGGAATAGCAGAGGATCAAACCCAAAATCCTTACGTAACAAAGAGTTACAGGGTTCAGGAAAAAAGTCAGCCCAGGAAAACTCGAAAGCGGAATCGCGAGTTCTCTGACGCAGAACTCAAAGACCCCGGAATTGAAAGACGAAAAGATTCCAGGAATCCGCTTCTACACCTGATTCAGGAACTCTCTGAATCCTATTTATAGAGATCCCGGAACAGAACTGCATCAATTCTATCATTATTCTTTATATAAAAGCCAACAATAAACTATAGAAAAGGCAAGGTCTAAAAAGATTCTTATTTAGGAGACGTAGTTTCTGTATGTAGGGGAATCAAGAACCGGAATTGAGAAGCTACCGGTTCAGAAACTTGAAAGATTTCCTGATTCCACCGCACTCACAGACGTGAGGGCAAAAACGAGATCTCGGAAAAACCTGGCGGGGACGAGAAACGGATGCTCTCTGATGTTTGGCAAGGAACTCGCAGTCTTATAAAGAAGAGAAGGTCGGAGATCCAAACAGGAACAAGGGGCTCCGTTGAAAGACGAAATCAGGATCTTTTGTAGTATTTTATTTCAAGGGCAAACGCACACCACATTAGGTGGAGCCGAGATGTCATTGCGTGTTTACTTAGGGGGATAATGATCATTGGTTCGACCCTTCCCTCTAAAGTGAACAGGTTCGATACACAGAAAAGATTTTGATCGTTTTTATTATTTTGATCTTTTTAACTCCCATGGTCAACGATGACGTATTTCAACTACCATGACACGTTAAAATGAGACGGGATTCGTTTATATATATATATATATATATATATATATATATATTAGAATACAAATATATTTTGTCAAGGCACATGAAAACAAGTTAAAGTGACTGACACAAAGCTCACTTTCTTAAGGTGTCTACGGCTTTGTATTGCGGCTATCATGACACGTTAAAATGACACTGGATTCGTTTATATATTTTTTTGGAGTAGAATAAAAATATATTTTGTCAAGGGACACGAAGACAAGTTTAGGGATGGCAATTTCTACCTGTCCCGCTGGTACCCGCCCCGCCCCACCTTGTGTGTGACGGATTTTCAAGTAAAAAAACCCGCTCCATTGCGGGGTGGGGTGGGGTCGGGTTCAAGGTATACCCACACACCATGCCCTGCCCCACTATATATATATATATATATATATATATATATATATATATATATTTATTTATTTTATATTTTATATTTATATGTATGTATTTTTCATATAATTATAACTATATATATGCACAATAACTTTTAGTTTATTAATATAAAATACAAAGTTAAAAAACTTATATTTAATATTTCATATATAATATTAAATAGTATTTCTATAAAAAAAATTATAGGTTGAAGCGGGGTAGGGCGGGTTGAACCCCCAAGACGGGGTGTATGAAGTGGATCCTAGGGCCGGTTCCGGTTGGGGTATAGTGAAAACCATGTGGGTCTAAGCTTGCAGTTTTAGTATCAGGGCTTAGCACCATGAATGAAGCACACCCTTAGTTATCCCTTGTTGATCAGAACCTTGTGGTTTTCCACTATTTGACGAGTGGCATCAAGCCTCACCTGTCTGCATCTTCTTTGTACAGTGGCAATCAGTGACATTGGATCAACGTTAGAAGCTTTAGAAGAACCATTCTTTGAAAGAAAAAAAAAAGAGAATATTTGGTGGGGAGTGCTCTCTCCATGGAAATACTCATGTCACTTGTTTTTATCTCGTGGCTAATGAGCCTACACGAGAAATTGTAGAAGTTTGATGTATCTCGTGTCATGGTCACATAGCTCTCCTCTAGCAAAAAGTTTCTTAACAACCTCCAGGGGAGAACTCCTCAACCTCATCTGAAGTAGTTTATTTTCATATGAAGTGTCATCCAACTTCACATAAATAGCAAGGGCACCCTATTACCAGAAAGTTCTTTTGGCCGAGGCAACCTATCGAATGCAGTGACCATGCGAGATCGATAGCCTGCGGTTTACATATCGTATATGGGACCGGGCCCCATATAAAGGAAACAACTTTTTGCTCACAATACTAAGGCTCAAGTTGAAGGTCCTGAGACCGATACCCACGGTTTACATCTATGGGAGAGGTTGTTGGAGTCAAGCTTTTATAGGTGGCACAGTTCTTGAGTAGTTGACATCCAAGATGTCAAATTTAACGTTCTTAAAAAAAAGGTTAGTACAGCGTTATTCTTCTAGATGTGATAAACATTAACCTTTAGGTTTATTTGCCATTATCAGTATCAAATAACCGAATGCAATGAACCTGACAAACGCCTTCAGGATACAACGAAGATCCGCGGTTCATCTTGTACAAAGGCAACAGAGTCTTAGACAAATCAACAAAACAAAGATGATGATGTTGCAAACCCAATTAACGTTACAATTGGACTTGAAAACTAAGTTGGAAAGAACTCACATAATGAGAGAAAAGTTGGATCAATCTTATTTACAATAACGCTATATATATAGACATGGTGAAGATGTAACTATGATATGTTACTTAATGCCATAACATGGATGCTAAATGCTGAAGAGTTACATTCATTTCATGTGCTACTAATGAGAACATTATCACTCAAGTAAATGGGTCTTTATACCAAAATATGGCTGAAAAATTCTCAAGAGTTATAGCCGCTATATGTGTTACTAATAAACACAATTATCACTTAAGAAAGTGGCTCATAATGCTACACTATGACTGCAAAAGGCTCGAGTTACAACCACCAGATGTGCTACTAATAAGAACAATTATCACTTAAGAAAGCGGTTATTAATGCCACAAATATGACAGAAAATGTTAATAAATTTTAGCCACATGTACTACTAATAAGCACAATTATCACTTAAGTAATTGACTACTAATGCCACAACATACACCCATAACCTTCACCAAATATATATTTTGGTATTTAAAAAAATACACCCAACAGAGGTCTGCCTAGCACTGCTTGTGTATCAAAACGAAGCACCCACCATGCTAAATGAATGGGCCTTTTACGTGGGTGTTCACCTTGCTTAAAAATGGATAGAAAATGACCCTTGTTCCTTTTGTTTCATTGTAGAACTCGCTTAGTTCTTATAGATTTACATGTTTTCGCATGATCAAACCAACAAAGAAAATGATTCCCATGTGAGAAAATTTCCTCCCATGAGGGCTGTCAAAATTGTCTCGTAGTATCGCCGACGGATGAACTTTCTTTTTGATAGAATGGGAGGAGAGCCCGAGGCCAGAGGGACGTGCCCGTTGTCGAACTTATGGCCTTCAACTTGGGATTTGACCCCCTAGCAAGTGGAGCTATTGCTGCTCTTTGCGGATCACCATGCGTGGATTTGGTGAAACTTGTTTTCAAACCTTAAATT
Source organism: Brasenia schreberi (assembly GCA_036023115.1). NCBI lineage: Eukaryota > Viridiplantae > Streptophyta > Magnoliopsida > Nymphaeales > Cabombaceae > Brasenia > Brasenia schreberi. The sequence goes on from JAYKKT010000066.1 coordinate 10,423,730, forward strand.
GGGGTTGCATGTCTGCACGGACATGCTCGTGGTAAAACATGAGAAGATGATCTTTCAAGAAATTGTCACAAAATTTTAAAGTTTAAAGAAAAAGCTTGAATAAATCAAGGTTGTAAGATCGATTAGTATCGTCCCGATGGGACTAATGTGGTGTAAGCATGACCAGTTACAATTCACGTCAGCAATATATGAAACGCCGTATCAAGATCGAATTCAACCATTTCCTTTTGTTACAGTGGGCAGGTTTATATATATATATTATATATATATATATAGAGAGAGAGAGAGAGAGAGAGAGAGAGAGAGAGAGAGTTGTGTTTTAACATTGTTTATTTGCATCGTTTTATTTATTTCTATAACATTCTTCGTTTACTGAAAATACATAAATAAACAAATACCCTTTCATTTGAGAATGTTTCAACTGAAACATCTAGAAACGCCTTAATCGTACAGTAAGATAACCAGTTACAATTCACGTCAGCAATATATGAAACGCCGTATCAAGATCGAATTCAACCATTTATATATGTATATATATATATATATATATATATATATATATATATATATATATATATATATAGAGAGAGAGAGAGAGAGAGAGAGAGAGAGAGTTGTGTTTTAACATTGTTTATTTGCATCGTTTTATTTATTTCTATAACATTCTTCGTTTACTGAAAATACATAAATAAACAAATACCCTTTCATTTGAGAATGTTTCAACTGAAACATCTAGGTAGATGGCAAAACGCCCTAATCGTACAGTAAGATACATTAACCTACCTATTGTTGAGAGTATGTAACAGATATGAACGAGAAGACAAGGAAGTTATTGCATGATACATGAATCAAGAAGATGGTACTCCAATTTTATTCTTGTCATTGTTGTGCTTTAGTGTAATGTCTTGTGTTTAATTCTGTTTTTAAATGTAGCTTTAAATTAGGTTCATTAATAACATTTAAGTAATATTTTGTATTAGTGTAAAGCTAGTATTTAAGGGACAATCCTACCAACATTCTTTATTAAGAAATAAAACAAAAGAAAGAGATGGAGATAGTAGGAGAGATTTTGGCCTACCGACTTCTCCAATCCATCTTATGATTTCAAATTTGATGGTTTTTATTGCTTGTATGATTAATTGTAACATGGTTTCAAATCCTATTGGGCAACTTTGATTGCGGTGAAACAAGATACTTTGAGTCGTGTGGAGCAGCTAAAACTACAAGGGCTTGAAGATTGATCTGAAGTGAAGAAATTCCCCGTATCTATGAGTCGAAAAATTTCTATCAAGAACGCATGTACAATCGAAGAAAGTTTAAAAGAAGAATTTCAAGGTATAGCCTATGAAAATGATTAGAAAGAATTCTTCCAGATCACCAACATTCGGTTGGAAGGTAGAAATTATAAAGAATGGATAAGATCCATTGAGTTGATTCTTCGATCTAGAGGAAAATTGCACATTATCAAACAAGATCATATTCAACCAAATGTGGAGGGTTCGTATTTTGAAAGATGGTCTAAAGATGATGCTTTGGTAATTTCATGGTTAATTCAACTCATGAATATATCTATCAGTAAGACGTTTATGTATATAGAATCGGCTACAGAAATCTGGTTTGAAATCGATGAAGCATATTCCCGATAAAGAAATATAGCTAAAGGGTATGAAATCCTACAAAAAAATCAAGAAATGTTGCTAGAGTGACCGATCTATTAGCGACTATTATGAAGAATTGTGTGAACTTTAGAATAAATAAAGATATATTGTAGAGAATAAATGTAGTCACTGTATAAAGGAGACAAATGAAGATTGTGAAATTCGAAAAGCTTTTAATCTTCTATAGGGTATATCCTCAGAATATGAATCAATAAAACTGAATATTCTCAGCAAAGAACTTCTCTCAATGGAAACAATATATCATCTATTGTTGAGAAAGGAAGATCAAAGAAATTTAGAGAAAGGAGAATGAGTACAATCCGAAAAAGTTGCATTTGCTAGAAAAAGACAAATTAACTATTAAAGAGAAAGAGACTTGGTTAAAGGTAGAGGAAGAGAACGATCCCAGAATTATGAAGTTAAAAATAAGCTTTAGTGCACACATTGTGGGAAGAGATGAAATACTCATGAACATTGTTGGGAGATTATAGGTAGGCCAATAGATCACAAGGCTTATGAAAATCATGTGTCAGTCATGAGTGAGAAGAAAGCATAATCTAGTTCTATAGATGAAATGATACAATTAAAGAAGAAACTTTCAGAAATTGAATTGAGATTACATGAGCAACCCTCAACATCTTCATCAAACAATAAAACAATCTCTCTTACCTCGTAAAACATTAGTGGTAACTCTTTTATTAAAAATTCTGCATGTTTCAATTTATGGATTATAGACTCTCGAGCCACCGATCACATGGTAGGTGATAAATCTAACTTCATAATGTATGAGTGTACTTTCATACCACAATATGTGAATGTAGCAAATGACTCCTTAGTTTCAATGAAAGAAAAAGAAACAATTCAAACAAAAAATTTCAGACTCCATAGTAATTTATATTCTCGAGTTTCTAGTAAATTTGTTATATGTGAGCTCCTTGATAAAAAACTTGAATTGTTTAGTCATGTTTTTTCCTTATATTTCAGGATCAGAAGACGGAAATAACCTATCGTATAAAATCTAAGATGAAAGTTTCCTCGATATTTCTTATAGTTCATAATCTCATTAGGACTAGTTTGGGTACACTATTAAGACTCTTAGATTTGATAACGCTGACGAGTACATCAAGTCTCAATTGCAATAATATCTCCAAATTCATGATATTTTGCATCAAACTTTTGAATGTTTATATTCCATAACAAAATGGAGTGGTTGAACGAAAGAATAGACATATTTTTGAAATTGCAAGAACTCTCTTAAACATAATCTTCCTAAATATTTTTGGCCTGATGTTGTACTTATTGTTGTGTATCTCATGAATCGACTTTCATCTATGATACTCTGTGAAAAGACCGTTTAGTTTGATTAAACCAAAAGACAACTCATTTCATATGACTATGGATATTTGGATGTCTTTGCTATGTTCATATACATTATCAATTCCTTGACAAACTTGATCATAGGGTTGTCAAGTGTGTTTTTATTGGGTACTCTTGTAAAAAGAAAGGGTATGTTTGCTATAACCCAAAAACCTATAGAAAATACATATTTATGGATGTAACATTTTTCGAAACTACCTCATATTTCCAAAGTAACACTAAATTTCTAAGTACTTCCTATGAATACTACATATAAAGGGTTATATGACGACCACAATGTTGTGGAAGAGGATAAACTACAAGAAGCAAAGTCTATATGAAAGGTGAAAAGAAGGTATTCATGGTCATTCCTAAAGAAACCACGGACCAAGGGGAGAATCTTCCTCAAATCCCACTGTTGCTCTAAGAGAACAAAGTAAAGAGGAGGTGGATCTGCCTATTGCACTTCAAAAGAAAAAATGTCCTGTTAATTATCCAATTTCTCAATTCATGTCTTATGACCAATTATCATCAAGCTATCAGAATTTTGTGTTAAATGTTAAGCTTATGAAGTTCCCAAGGATTTCATTAAAGCATCAAAGTATAAACGATGAGTTGAAGCCATGGAATCAGAACTTCAGACACTTGAAAAGAAGCAGACTTGAAAATCAGTGACCTACCAACAGGAAAGAAAGTTGTTGGATGTAAGTGGGTCAATACCATAAAGTTCAAGGTAGATGGGACTTTAGAGAGATACAAAGCAAGATTGGTGGCCCGTGGTTATAGTCAATCATATGGGATTGACTATAAAGAGACGTTTGCATTTGTGACAAAGCCTACTTCCATACGGGTGACTATAAGTATTGTTACCCAAAAGAATTGGATGATGTGACAACTTGACATAAAAAATGTCATTTTGCAGGGGGAGCTCAAAGAGAAAGTTTATATGGAATTGCCATCTCGCTACTATCATCAAGAGAATAAGGTATGCAGATTAAAAAAGGTAATCTATGGACTGAAACAGTCCCCTAGAGCATGATTGAAAAATTCAATAAGAGCATTATCAATTTGGGATATAAGAAGAGTGTAAGTGACTTACATTATTTTTTAAAGGAGTGAAATTGACATTATTACTGTTTATGTTGATGACATAATTGTGACATGTGATGATATTAAAGAAATTAAAAAACTAAAGCAAGAACTCCACCGGTTATTTGATATTAAGGATCTTGAAAAACTACAGTACTTCTTGAGCATTGAAGTAGTTTACTCAGATACTAATATTTTCTTAAACCAAAGAAAATATACATTGGATTTATTGCGAAATGCTAAGACGAAAGATTACAAACCAATCTATACTCCTATGAAAGTAAACTAAAATTTACAAATTGAAGATAACACAAATAAAGTAAATGCTTGTAGATATCAACAACTGGTTGAAAAACTAATCTATTTAACTATTATTCATCCTAATATTGCATATGCAGTGAGCATTGTAAGTCGATTTATGCAGTCTCCTTCCAAGCAACATATGAATGCAATTTTTCATATACAACAACAACTAAGCCTTTTCCCATACTAGACGGAGTCGCCTACATGGATTCTTTGTTTCTACAGAGCTCTATCATGTGTCATGTTAGCAGTTAACTCAAGCTAGATCATTCTTTATTGTTTCTTTCCAACACTTTTGTGGTCGTCCTCTACATTTTTTAATACTTTCCAAATTTTATTTCTCATACCTTTAGTGCCACTCCTAATTTGTTTCTAATAACCTCATTATGTATATGGTCTTTTCTTGTATGGCTACTCATCCATCTCAACATCTTCATTTCTGTCAGTGACATCTTTTGTACATGTTGATGGTTAACTGCCCAAAACTCAGAACCAAAAAACATGGCAGGTCTAATTGCTCTTCTATAATATTTACTTTTTAACTTTAATGGTATCTTCTTATCACAAAGAATACCTTATGCTCCTCTCCATTTAAACCAACCAACATTAATTATACGCATAACATCTCCATCAATTCTTTCATCACTTTGAAAAATTGATCCTAGGTATTTACAACTTTCCTTTTGGGGGATGCAATGTATGTCAATTTTAATTTCTATGTCCTCTGAAGTAACCAAATGATCAAACTTACATTCCATATATTCTGTCTTTGTTCTACTAAGTCGGAGGCTTTTGCTTTTTAATGCTTCTCTCTATAGTTCCAATTTTCTATTAACTTTTTCCTTAGACTCCTCCACTAACACAATGTCATATGCAAATAACATTACTTCATCTTGAATATGTTTTGTTAACTCATTAATCACCATTATAAATAAGTATGGACTTAAAGTTGATCCTTGATGTAACCCAATATTAACTTCAAAGAAGTCTGTCATTCCTTCATGAGTCCTCACACATGTTTTTGCACCATCATACAAGTCTCTTATAAGGTTAATGTATGTCAATGGGATATCTCTTTTTTCCAAGGTTCTCCAAAGAGTCTCCCTCGGTATCTTATCGTAAGCTTTTTCTAAATCAATAAATATCATGTGAAGGTTTTTCTTTTTTGCTCTAAAATGTTCCACAAGACGTCTCAAAAGGTGAATCGCTTCAACAGTAGATCTACCTGACATGAATCCAAATTGGTTCTTTGTTGTACTTGATACTTCTCTTAACCTACGTTCAATAACTCTTTCCCACAATTTCATAGTATGACTCATTAACTTGATACATCAATAATTTGCACAATTCTAAATGTCAAGTGTACTCCCTCTCCATTCCAGGGGCATCTTTTGGTTTCTTCATATTTCATTAAATAGTCTCGTGAGCCAAGTGATTCCTGTTTCTCCTACTATTTTCCAAACTTCTATAGGAATATTGTCTGGTCCTACCGATTTACCACCCTTCATATGTTTAAGAGCCTCTTTGACTTCATTCTTTTGAATACGTCGGTAGAAATTGTGGTTTATATATATTTTTGATTTGGTTAACTCTCCTAAGCTAATGCTACCATCTTTATTTTCATTAAAAAGCTTATAAAAATAGTTTTTTCATCTATTTCTTATATCATCATTTGGTACTAGAATTTTTTCATCCTCGTCTTTGATGCACAACAACAACAACAACTAAGCCTTTTCCCATACTAGATGGGGTCGGCTACATGAATTCTTTGTTTTCACAGATCCCTATCATGTGCCATGTTAGCAGTTAACTCATAATAAGCTAAATCATTCTTTATTATTTCTTTCCAACACTTTTGTAGTCGTCCTCTACCTCTTTTAATACTTTCCAAATTTAGTTTTTCATACCTTCTTCAAGGTTCTTTTAATCTTCCTTCTATATGTCCAAACCACCTTAAACGATATTCTCTCATTTTATCCTCTATTGGTGTCACTCCTAATTTGTTTCTAATAACCTCATTATGTATACGGTCTTTTCTTGTATGACCACTCATTCATCTTAACATCTTCATTTCTGTCACTGACATCTTTTGTACATGTTGATGATTAACTGCCCAACACTCATAACCATAAAACATGGCAGGCATAATTGTTGCTCTATAATATTTACCTTTTAACTTTAATGGTATCTTCTTATCACAAAGAATACCTAATGCTCTTCTCCATTTTAACCAAACAACATTAATTCTATGCGTAACATCTCCATCACTTTTTCTCACTCTAAAAAATTCACCCTAGGTATTTAAAACTTTCCTTTTGGGAAATGCAATGTGTGCCAATTTTAATTTCTATGTCCTCTGAAGTAACCAAATGATCAAACTTACATTCCATATATGCTGTCTTTGTTCTACTAAGTCGGAGACCTTTGCTTTCTAATGTTTCTCTCCATAGTTCCAATTTTCTATTAACTTTTTCCTTAGACTCCTCCACTAATACAATGTCATCTGCAAATAACATACACCAAGGTACTTCATCTTTAATATGTTTTGTTAACTTATCAATTACCATTATAAATAAGTATGGACTTAAAGTTGATCCTTGATGTAACCCAATATTAACTTCAAAGAAGTATGTCATTCTTTCATGAGTCCTCACACATGTTTTTGCACCATCGTACATGTCTCTTATAAGGTTAATGTATGTCAGTGGGATACCTTTTTTTTCCAAGGTTCTCCAAAGAACTTCCCTGAGTACCCTATTGTAAGCTTTTTCTAGATCAATAAATATCATGTGAAGGTCTTTCTTTTTTGCTGTAAAATGTTCCATAAGACGTCTCAAAAGGTGAATCGCTTCAGCAGTAGATCTACCTGGCATGAATCCAAATTGGTTCTCTATTGTACTTGATACTTCTCTTAACCTATGTTCAATAATTATTTCCCACAATTTCATAGTACGGCTCATTAACTTGATACCTCGATAATTCACACAATTTTGAATGTCCCCCTTGTTCTTATATATGGGTATAAGTGTACTTGCTCTCCACTCCTCGGGCATCTTTTGGTTTTTCCATATTTCATTAAATAGTCTTGTGAGCCAAGTGATTCCTATTTCTCCTAGTATTTTCCAAACTTCTATAGGAATATTATCTGGCCCTACTGATTTACCACCCTTCATATGTGTAAGAGCCTCTTTGACTTTATTCTTTAGAATACGTTAGTAAAAATTTTGGTTTATATACGTTTTTGATTTGGCTAACTCTCCTAAGCTAATACTAACATCTTTATTTTCATTAAAAAGCTTATAAAAATAGTTTTTTCCATCTATTTCTTATATCATCATTTGTCACTAGAATTTTTTCATCCTCGTCCTTGATGCATCTAACATAATTAAGATCTTTAGTTTTCTTATCTCTAGCCTTAGTTATCCTAAAAATATTTCTTCCACCCTCTTTTGAATTGAGTTTTTCTATAAATACTCCCAAATTTTAGCTTTTGCTTCACTTACGGCCTTTTTCGCTTCCTTCTTTGCTTTCTTAAAAGCCTCTAAAGTTTCACTAGTTTTCTTAGCATAATGTAATTTGTAACATGCCCTCTTTGTCTTGATTTTATTTTGCACTACTTCACTCCACCATCAAGCTTCTTTTTGTGCCGGTACACCTCCCTTAGATACATGTAACACATCTTTCGCCACTTTCCTAATATGTATAGCCATATTGTTCCACATATCACAGGGTGTACCAACATAATTCCAAACATCTCCTTGAAGGACTTTCTGTTTAAATATATCTTCTTTCTCGCTTTTGAGGTTCCACCATTTAGTCCGAATAGCTCGATGCACTCTTTTCTTTTTTGTCTATTTTTTTATTTATAAATCCATAACTAAAAGTCGATGTTGGGTGGTTAAGCTTTCTCCTGGAATTACCTTGCAATCTTTACAACACGCTCTATCTTTTTTTCTACACATAAAGTAATCAATTTGTGTTTATGACAAGCTACTCTTATAAGTAATTAAATGTTCATCTCGTTTTTTGAATATTGTATTGACTATAAAGAGATCAAATGCCATAGCAAAATTTAAAATCTCCCTACCTTCCTCATTTATATCCCCAAAACCAAAGTTTCCATGAATCCCTTGATATCCTAATGCCTCCTTACCCACATGTCCATTTAAGTCTCCTCCTAAACAAATCATCTCCCTTTGTAGAATCTTTTGAATCACCTTATCTAACTCTTCCCAAAAAATTGTCTTTATATTATCTTCTAGTCCTACTTGGGGTGCGTAAGCACAAACTATATTCAAAACCTCTGCTCCTAACACTAATTTTAACGTCATGATTCAGTCACCATATCATTGTATGTCTACTACACTATCCTTTAAATCTTTATTTATGATAATACCAACTCCATTTCGAGCATTTTCTTTACCTGAGTACCATAATTTAAAACCTGTATCCTCTATCTCCTTTGCTTTTCCTCCAACCCATTTTGTCTCTTGTAAACATAGAATGTGAATCTTTCTCCGAATCATAGTATCTACCACCTCCATTAGCTTACCGGATAATGTTCCAATATTTCAAGAACCAATACGAATCTTATTATCTAGGACTAACTTCCTTACCCCCCGCATCAGTCTATATTCAAAATGCGAAGATTCTGAAAATTATTCACTACATTCGGGCGGCAATGTAGCGGGACTAACTTCTTTACCCACATCCGTCAATGATGTGGGAACCCTCTCTGAAATTGATTCACTACATTCGGGCAAAAATATAGTGGCCCTTGCTTACTTATTACTGCATTCAGGCTTTGCAACACGTCACTAGTAGGGGACGCCCCAAAGCAATGCTTATAATTTTTGTAATCCATGTTATAAAAATCCGACGAAGTTTTACATTGGCTGTCAGAAGCCTAACACAACCCCCCTCCTTTATTCGGGCTTAGGACCGGTAATACAAGGGTGATCCCTTACATGGGCGGAGTTATCCTCGTCTTTGATGCATCTTATAAAATTAAGATCTTTAATTTTCTTATCTCTAGCCCTAACTATCCTAAAAATATATCTTTCACCCTCTTTTGAGTTGAGTTTTTTATATAAATCCTCCCAAATTTTAGCTTTTGCTTCACTCACGGCCTTTTTCGCTTCCTTTGATTTCTTATAAGCCTATAAAGTTTCACTAGTTTTCTTACCACAATGTAATTTATAACACGTCCTCTTTGTCTTGATTTTATTTTGCACTACTTCACTCCACCACCAAGCTTCTTTTTGTGCCGGTACACCTCTCTTAGATTCACCTAACACATCTTTCTCCACTTTCCTAATATGTATAGCCATATTGTTCCATATATCACAAGGTATACCAACATAATTCCGAGCATCTCCTTGAAGGACCTTTTGTTTAAATATATCTTCTTTCTCCCTTTTGAGGTTCCACCATTTAGTATGAATAGCTCGATGCACTCTTTTCTTCTTTGTCCATTTTTTTATTTATAAATCCATAACTAAAAGTCGATGTTGGGTGGTTTAGCTTTCTCCTGGAATTACCTTGCAATCTTTACAACATGCTCTATCTCTTTTTCTACACATAAAGTAATCAATTTGTGTTTATGACAAGCTACTCTTATAAGTAATTAAATGTTCATCTCGTTTTTTGAATATTGTATTGACTATAAAGAGATCAATTGCCATAGCAAAATTTAAAATCTCCCTACCTTCCTCATTTATATCCCCAAAACCAAAGTTTTCATGAATCGCTTGATATCCTAATGCCTCTTTACCAACATGTCCATTTAAGTCTCCTCCTAAACAAATCATCTCCCTTTGTGGAATCCTTTGAATCACCTTATCTAACTCTTCTCAAAAAGTTGTCTTTATACTATCTTTTTGTCCTACTTGGGGTGCTTAAGCACAAACTATATTCAAAACCTCTGCTCCTAACAGTAATTTCAACATCATGATTCGGTCACCATATCATTGTATGTCTACTACATTATCCTTTTAATCTTTATTTATGATAAGAATAACTTCATTTCAAGCTTTTTCCTTACTTGAGTACCATTATTTAAAACCTCTATCCTCTATCTCTTTTGCTTTTTCTCTAACCCACTTTCTCTCTTGTAAACATAGAATATGAATCTTTCTCTGAATCATAGTATCTACCACCTCCATTAGCTTATCGGATAATGTTCCGATATTTCGAGAACCAATATGAATCTTATTATCTAAGAGTAGCTTCCTTATCCCCGTATCCGTTCATATTGAAAATGCGGAGACCCTCTTTGTAAATTATTCACTACATTCGAGCGGCAATGTAACGGGACTAACTTCTTTACCCACACCCGTTCATGATATGGGAACTCTCTCTGCAATTGATTCACCACATTCGGGCGAAAATGTAGTAACCCTTGCTTATTTATCTCTACAGCACGTCGCTAGGCGGGGACGCCCCAAAGCAATGCTCATAATTTGTGTAATCCATGGTATAAAAATCCGACAAAGTTTTATGCTGGCTGTCGGAAGCCTAACACAACCCTCCTCCTTTATCCAGGCTTGGGACCGGCAATGAAAGGGTGATCCCTTACACGGGCGGAGTTGCAATTTTTCATATACTTAGATATTTAAAAACTACTCCAGGACATGGTGTAATATATAGAGCTAATGGTCATACGAAAATTAAAATTTTTATAATTGGGCAAGGTGCTTGGAAGATAAAAAGTCTACCTCCGAATATGTATTTTTAGTTGGAGGCAATATAGTATCATGATAGGGTAAAAAACAATCAATTATAGCTAGATCAACAACTGAAATTGAATAGAGGACAATCGTTTCTAGCATATGTTGGAAATGGCTACTATCTTTGCTAATGAAAATTGGTCTACTTGTAAAATATTCAATTCTAATATATTGTGATAGTAAAGCTGCAATCCATATAACATCGAATCCTATGTTTCATGAGAGAACGAAACACATTGAAATTGATTGTCACTTCATACATGACAATGTGTGTACAAAGGAATTTCAACTTAAACATGTGAAGTCTGGAAATCAGTGTGCAAATATATTAGCCAAAGCTCTTAATAGAAACTTATTGAGGAGACTATGTGGCAAGTTGAGTGTCACATCTATCTTTCACCCAACTTCAGTGGGAATGTTGACAGTATGTAGCAGATATGAATGTCAAAAGGCAAGGAAGTCACTGCGTGATACGTGAATCAAGAAGATGTTCCTGCAATTTTATTTTTATGTCATTGTTATGGTTTAGTGTAGTGTCTTGTGTTTAATTATGTTTTTAAAGATAGCTTTAAATTAGGTTCATTAATGACACTTAAGTAATATTTAGTATTAATGTAAAGTTGGTATTTAAGAGAAAACCCTACTAGAATTCCTTAGAGAGTTAAGAAATAAAGTAGATAAAAGAGATATAGGCGGCAAGATTCTGGCCAGCCGACTTCTTCAATCCATCTTCTCATTTCAAATATGATGGTTTCTATTGCTTGTATGATTAATTGTGATACCTATCTTAGATTGACCGCGAAAACCCTCAATAGAATGTTTCTCTTTTTCTTCTAGTTACAACAGTAGGGGATCTCGAGTATGCACACCCGGGGAATAGAACTCACACCCTGTTTATGGTGGACGAGAGCTCTGCCAAGTCAGCTAATGCCCCGAGTCCCAGGTAAATTGCTTCATTAACATTCAAGCTGTACCAAATTTAAATGCACGCAGTTCAAGTGAATGCGGAATCAACAGAACATCACCGCTTGATGATTCTCATGCAAAAGTAAGATATCAATTGAGAAGATCAAAATGTCTAAACAAGTATTCCATTTTCCTGTAAAAAAATCAGGAGGATGACATGTTTCCAACCCTAAAGTATCACTTCTAAGAGTAACCTTTAGCTATAAACTTTAAATAGACCAAAAGACAAGAATGCCCAACTTTTGTAGCACAGACAATCAACAATTAAACATTTTCTCAAACTAGAAGGGGTCAGCTACATGGATTCTTTGTTTCCACAAGGACCTATCATAATTTGTAGAATCCATGATTGATAAGTCCAACAAAGTTTTATGCTAACTGTCGGAAGCCTAACACAACCCTCCTCCTTTAGCACAGTCAATCCATGCTACAAAATATCTATGGTACATATTCCCAAAGGATTGCGTTTAAGGGACAATGTCCCTCTTATGGGTCATCAACGATCTTCTCCTTTGAATCCTCAAATTTATTCTTCTTCTAAGCAAAAGGAGAAGCAATACCAAAATAGCAAATACAGCAACAAAAATCTCAAGATGACTCTCTGCTAGTACCTCCATAAATTCAGACCTCTCTATGCTGGCATAACTACATTTACAGTTAGTATCTAATTTACTCGGTTTGGTTGGCTCTCCATATTCTGGGATCAAAATGAAGTCAACATTGACTGTGTCGTGTTTGATTGCAACATGTGCAGTTTTCGGAAGGTAACCCGGCATAGAGGCAGTGACTGCATGACAAAGGGAACAATAGTCATCGGCAAGATAGCGATCAAACTCAATATCATAAATCTTATCCAAGTCCTTAATTTAATAATAGAAAATCTACTTGGATAGATTATGGAATTCATATGGAAACAATTTCTCAGCAAAACAGAAAGTTTCAACCCAAGTATGGCGTCGTCAATTACGTACCTTCATAAGTATGGCCAGGGGCAAGCATGCGATGATAATCGCCAAAGAGTTGGCTAGACCTAACCTGCCAATAACAGTAACTAGTGTTAAAGAAAAGATACCAACAATTATGCAATCAAGGAATGAGAATAAATGCAGATGAGAACAAAATGCATCAACCACATTGAGTACAAGCACATAGTTCACATCAGAAGGCTAAAAGACGCTAGGGCACTGTATCCAGGGCTTGGCCTTTGTCAAGAAAAAGTATCTCACAATCTAGTACGTTCAGATCAAAGAAGTATGATAAACAAAGGCCTTGTGTACTATTCACAATGTAAAGGTTAGGTCAACTCTCAAACCTGAAAGGTTAAAGGTCCACTTTTCTCTTAGTATTCTCAAGAGATGGAGCATAATTTCAGACGGACGTAGGAAACTGTGCAACGGTTAACGACCTCAAGCTCATATCTTTTATTGCGAGTCCAACTAGGCAACTTGAGCTACAGAAAGCTCATTGTGCATCTCTACCTGGCAAAGCAAATTATGTGCTTCTCGCATTGAAATGGTCAAGAATCAAAGTAAAAGTGAAACAAAAAGAAACTAGTATTGAAGTTTACTAGAAATTAACATGGTTTTCACACTGATGAAAAAACCTAACTACTCTTTCTTCCTCTATGACAAAATTAGATAATTAACTATTGATTTTTACTCTTTCTGGACAAGTGCATTGCTGAGAAGAACGTAAGCAACAAATAAGAGGCATATCAAATCAAAACAGGTAAAGCATTGATAGCACCACTTCAAAGGAACATATAAGACGCATATAAGAACATGCCGTATAGTTAATTCCCTTGACATCTACAGCAGCCGGTAAAGGTTTCCCAGTAAGTGCTGAAAATATCCTCCCATGAACTCCACTCTGTGAAACAGGTTTCCAACAGCAAAAGTAAGCAACAAGCCAGTAGCAACCAGGTTAGGGACAAATTACAAGTTCATTACATAGTAAATCTAGAAATACACTTCAATTCTTCTATATGTGGTTATCCTATACCTCTGAAAGTCATTCCATGGACATTCTCGGATAGTGATCAAACATGACAGGCTGGTGCACTATACGGTGTGTAAGAAATTTTAATGGAGTAAAACCACAATAAGAGAATCCATGGACATTCTCAGATAGTGATCAAACATGACAGGCTGGTGCACTATACGGTTGTTAATGTAATAGGGGCACGGGCCATTAGGGCCTGTGCACACCTCAGCATGGCACAGGGCCAGGGCCATAGTGGCCCTGGCCACAACCATTGGAGCCCCAACGGCTAGTTGGCTGGCCAAGGGGCCAACCAGCAGCCTCTTCTTTTGAGGCTTTTTCTCATTCTTTCTCACCTTCTCATGTACATGTGTAATGTCGATAAATACTTCACTCATCCATGAATAAAGTATGCTGTCATTGCACAGCTTTTGTTTGGCATTTGACTTGCTTCCGCATTCTTGTTGAGATATTTGTGTTTGACATCCATATTCGGATGATTTGAGTTCTTGGCGCTTTGACAAATTGGTTTGTGGACGCTTCAACCCTTGATTATCGACAACAATTTACAACGGTGTGTAAGAGATTTTGCTGGAGTAAAACCACAATAAGAGAAGTAGAACTAAGACAGTAACTAAGTGCATTCATGCCAACCAGTGTTTGTTGATCAAGGATTCTCAGACATTATCCAACATCAGTTGGATGCTAACAATACTTTAAACCATGTTAACATGCATACCTCATGAAAGCCCCACTAATCTTAAGTTTTTATTCCCTAACAAAAACTTTTTCACTTGAAGAGAAAGTGATTCAGTAGCAAAGAATGCTGCTAGTGATGAGATAAGTGTGACTGGTGGTCTTCTGTCAATCGTCAACAAGCCAAAGGAATAAAAAAAGAGAATAATTTCCTGTACGATGGTGGCATTAAACTCCTCAGGCAACCCTTTACCAGTCAGTCCATAACGTTCCTTTCCTGACTCTCCTTGAAAAAGGAAGGCTTCAATTGCTGGGCCAACGAGCATAGGCACTCTACTTTTATTTTTCATGCAACCCACTAGGTTCTGTTTATTGCATTCTCTTTTGCATACATAGGTCTTGTACTATCTTGTATTTGCACACAAGCAGCATGAGAGAGAGAGAGAGAGAAACTAATGGCCAAAGTCGATGAACAGAAGTACCTTTGAAACGCTTGCTACAAGATTTAACATGCTTGCCCTATTGAAATCCCAAAGAGTCAGAAGCTGCATATCAGAACGTAAATGACATAAGTATCTGACTTTTGCACCAAGTGAGTCCTGCAAACACCTGAGAAAAAATAGCATGCATCGGGCTAAATCGCTAAACAAGATTGAATCATGTGGTACCGATGGAATTATGCAACAATATCCAGATACCAGACACAAACTGAATGATGCAAGCAACAAATGATTATCTATGACGAAAATTTTAAAATTAAAATCTAACAATTTACTCAGACAGCTAATGTACCAGGGCGGTCAATTTCCATCCATCCATGTAAGCCTCTTTCACAGGATCATGCTCCACAACATTTAAGGTTCCGAATGAAGAGTAAAAGCTTCTCACATATGATACCTTTTGAAGAAAAGTTACTAAAATAGTTCGGAAACATTCTTTGAACATAATGCTCCTACTAATGCAGGCTTCTGCAAAGGAATGTGTTACTCATAGAAGATACAAATTTTGAGTTTTCAAATCTAACCTCTTCAGCTCTAGGCCATTTGACATCACTGATTTCCAAAGTTAATTCAAAACAGCCACCATGGATATAGTTCCAATCTTGCATTCCGCCATATATAGGATACCTGCAATAAATATGTATCATTCAAGAATAAAATTACAGGGGGGAAAATATCAAACACAAAAAGAGAAATTAATTACACAACCAAACATGATATGAGCAACCAACAGCATGTAATGCCTTCCATATCTCAAAAGTGCAAAAAAAGAGGTGGTGAAAAAAAAAAAAGGAATGTTTTGTAGTATAAAACCATACGTCAAAAACAATCTAAGGTACTAGCCTGAAGAAAAAATAAACTGAACATTGTGGAACTTACCAGGCAGCTCCATTGGTAATGCCTCCTTGGAATTCACGACTCTTAGACATATTGTAGTGGAAATGACTGTATAAGCTTGCCATATACTGAAATGCTTCATCGTCAGGGCAAGCATAATACTCCTTTCTGAAAATTCCATAAGAAAATATCATCTCAGCAACTTGAAGCACATTCTGGTCAACAAACCTAAGAGAGCATTCTCTCCCTATTCCCTTTTGGATTATGTGAAACATACAGAAATTTTATTCAGAAACATACAAGACTTGAAAAGTTTTATCTTAATTGCTGAAGCTGTTGCCAACCAGCAAGTTATTCTACAAAGCGATGATAAAAATGATACAATAGGATACTACTTCAGTGGCCAGCTGCACAAATATCACGACTAATTGCTTTAAGGTTTTGACAAAGTTATCCTCTTGGAGAAGATGACATTCTACAGTGCTCTATGTAACCAGCTATGAGAAAAGTCATACTATCACGTGTTAATTACATTTACAGTGCAGCATCACTTATCAACGCTGGAAACAACACCTAATACACCATGTAACATAACGTGAATACTTCGGAAAAGAAGGTGTTCTACCCATGGCATGTAGCGCATGATACTCATGCTCATGCTCATGCCCATCAGCAATGGTCCTGTAGATATGTGGCATGCTCATGTTACAATAGGCAGTAGTGATGTATACTCCAACAACAACTAAGCCCTTTCCCATACTAGATGGGGCCAGAAGTGATGTTACTCCAAAGCAAAAAAATAGCTAAATCACACAATGACTAGCTTAGTGCTTCGCAAATATGATGGGTGTACCTCTTGCAATGAGCATCTTTAGGCACATTGATATCAAATCCATCACTAAATGTTATTCAACGTATATAACCTCAATATTGTGTAGTAATATAATTCCTATGGTTTTCATATATAAAGTGAAAAACAGTGAAATACACCAAGCTATTTGGTTAAAACTGCCTAGTCATTCCCTCAAGCTGAGGGCCAAGCAAAGGAGCGATTGGGCCCAGAAACAAGGTAACAAGGAGGCTAAGGTACTTCAGATACACTCTACATCAATCCAATAGCAAAAAAAGACTATTACCGCAATCCTTTAGAGCCATCCCATGGATAGTTTGCAACAAGTGCGCCCTAAAAACAATATATATGGTTTAGATTATTATATAACAAAAACCATGACATACATTAGCATCTTGACATAAACAGAAGAAAATAGTGTATGGTTACATAATTGCATTCAATCCATCTTTGCATCAGTGAAATCATTTAGATAAGCAATGAAATTCGACTAATTGCAGCAAACACCCATAATCAAATGCATCTGTAATATAACAGTCTTTGTGGTTGTCCCGTCAAAGAAAACCTTTTAGTGTTACTACATTCATCTTTACCTTCTTAATGAAACTCCATAATAACAAACACCAAGTCATCTAGGTTCCATGTTGTTAAGTATGATATAGGATCTACCCTTATTCTCCTAGTCCAATTGTTAAGTATGATTAAATAAGGGTATATTAGTCTTTTAAGTTATAAGCACCTTATAAATATCAACATTAGAGGTAGGGTTAATAAGAAGAAAAGACGCAGCAGCCAGGAAGGTTGCCCCTGCCGCTCTCTTGAGGTTAGAAGTTGATTCTCAAGATTACAATGTAAAATTCCTGTTGATTATCAATAAGATTCATTCAACATGGTATTAGAGCTTTAAGCATAGTCGAAGTGAGAAGAAGTGCCGCAAGGCTTGTCCCTTTTATTGTAGTTTTTTTTTGTCTTTTTAGAGAGTAATTTGTTTCGATTTGGTCGTATCCAAGTGTTTATGCAGTCAACTCCTAAAAAAAGAGAATTTTTCAGCAATTGTGTGGTTGGAGAAAATTCTGCACCCTGAATATTTCTTTTTTATCTCGTTTTGTGCTTTATTGAAGTGATCCTATAAAGGAGTTTGGAAAATAAGGGTAAACACATTGAAATGCCATATGCTAGCTTTGATCTACCTACAGGAGAGAAGGTAGATAATTTTCATGTTACTAATATCAAATTGCATAGTAGAAACTGTTGTGAAACAATCCAAACAAGATTAATAACAAATCAAGCAAGAAATACCATTAAACTGATGCAAGGAAGGTGTCGGCATCACCATGGGTTGCCACCCCCTATCTCTCTTATTTCATTCTTGAATCACACGTTTACAATTAGGGCATTACTTACTACTTTATAACTTGAAAGATAGAAATACTCATAATTAGTAAAACTAATAATACTTAGCTCCCAATAGATCAGATTATGATACATTGGGATCCATACGACCCAAATACAAGAAATTAAATGCAAAAATATAAATTAAGGAAGATCTTTAACACGCCCCCTCAAGTTGGGTCTTAAATGCTTGAAACACCCAACTTGTCGAGAGCTTTCTTTAATCCATTCACAGCTATTGGTTTTGTAAGAATATCAACTAACTGGTCTTTAGAACGAACATGAATGATGTTGAAAATTCCTTGAGAAACTTTTTCTGTAATAAAATGACAGTCAACTTCAATATGTTTTATCATCTCATGGAAGATAGATTATAAGTCATTTGAAGTACAACTTTACTATCCATAAAGAAATTAATTGAAATATCCTTTCCATACTGATTTCTTCTAATAACGATAAAATTCATAAACCCTCACATATACCAAGGGCAATAGTTTGATACACTGCTTCAGTACAAATTCTGGCTACCACTGATTGTTTCTTATTTTTTCATGAGACAATATTATCTCGTAAGCTTATAATGTACCCAGAAGTAGATCTCATCCACAGAACCAGCCCAATCGACATCTTAATAAATTTCAATACAGAGAGATGAATTAGGAGAATCAGTGCTATCTGTATCGCATTAAGTATAGCACAGATTGAACATAACATTGAACAATTGCATCTAAAATTACATATTTTGAAGCAAAAAATGAAATACATTTACATTTTACATATTGTAAATTTGTATAAGGATCATTAACTAAATAATCTTCATCTTCTACTTCATAAAGATTCAAAGTTTCTCATCACCTTCTGTTTTAAAATGAAAATCTTCATCTCCTTCGTGATGTTGTTGCACTTCAAATTAATTCATGCAATGTCTTCTTCGGTTAGGAGTGCATTTTCTTCGTTATCTTCCATAATCCACTCATCTAATATATCAAAATTAACAAACTGCTATCTTTCTACATGTAGTTGTCATATTTGCTAATTTTCATATGTGAGCAAAACAATGAGCTTAATTTCTTTGATTGTTGACTCTATGACACCTCAGTGATGTGATATTAATACTTGATGATATCCCCTTTTTCTCTTACTAGAGATTAGCTTTTTAACTAATGCTTGAGCTTCATTTCTCACTTCACAGACTGAGTTAAGCTTCACATACGTTGATCATGTTCAACTCAATGAAAGTCACGTAAGGTGAACCCTAAAATAATGAAGTTGTGAAATGCCCACTCAATGAACCGAGACAACCAAATGTTTTTAATTGTTTGCGATCTCATGAAATTAGAAACTGCTAGCAGAAATATACCTAAAAGTTGGCAACAGAAAGGGAAATGATTTTGTCATAATTTTTATTTGTTCATAAATTATTCTTATTCAATAAATAAAATTATAAACCTAAATTACAAGCATATCGGAGGATGCCTTAGAGGGAAGTGAAGAGAGGCGAAGAGAAGCCAGAAACCTGCAAAAAAAAAAATATAAACCATGAGTAATAGATGACTTTAGGTATCTAATAATATGGAACACCATATTCATATTCATGTAGTGTCTAGATGGTGAGTGCATCCATTTACTAACATAGCCTACCACAAAGCTTATATCTGATCGTATAATGGTAAGATATATGAGTTTACCAACTAATCTCTGATATCTATTCATATCTTCGTATAGGTTCTTAGAGTCTCCAACCATCCCTCTTTGAAATTCAATTAGAATAGTATATATACGGCAATCTTCCATCTTGATCTCTTTTAACAGATCTAGAATATATTTATGCCGACTTAATAATAGACAACCATTACATCGAGTAATTTCAATGCTAAGAAAATAGTGTAGCTTTCTCAAGTCTTTCAAGTCAAAGAGCATGTGTAGATCTTGCTTCAATCTGTGATTCATTTCACATCGTTACCTGTAATAATAATATCATCAACATATATAACCAAGAGAATAGTCTTCTCTCCTTGTCTAATGAATAATTAGTCACTCGTGCTGCGTTTGAAACCCAAGCTAAGAACACCTTCGCTAAATTTGTCAAACCACGCTCTACGTGATTATTTTAATCCATAAATCGATTTTTGCAGCTTGCATACTTTATGTGACTCTGTCGTCTGATTATAACCAAGTGGTAAGTCCATATTAAATATCCTCAATAAGATCTCCTTGGAGAAAAGCATTTTTCACATCCAACTGCCATAAGTCTTATTTTTTATTAACTGTCACACTTAGGAGAATTCTAATAGTATTTCATTTTGTAATGGGTGCAAAGGTTTCGGTATAGTAAATCCCATAGTATTGGCTATAACCTTTAGCCACCAACCTAATTTTATACCTTTCTATATTCTCATTTGCTCGATACTTGATAGTATACACCCATTTAAAACAAACGGTCTTCCTTTCTTGTGGTAACTCTATAAGTTTCCAGGTTTGATTTTTTTAAGAGCCTTAATTTTGTCTTGCATAGTTGCCCTCCATTTTGCACATTGTTCAGCCTCTTCATATGTCCTCGGAATATAAGTCTTATCTGCATTCATCACAAACAACTTATATTCTTTTGGATAATTAGAATAGGATACAATTTTATAAATAGGGTATTTGGCTCCTTTCCTTTTTTCCTTACGAAGAGGGATAGGTAAATCATCTGAATTACTAAAAGGAATTGAAGGATTTACTTGAGTAATTATCGAAACTGATTCAAGAGTCGTATCTTAGTTGAGGGTAGCATTAGGATTTGGTAGGTCTATCTTTCTTTCTCCTCTTAAATAAGTTCGCCATTTTTTTTCTTTCTGACAGATCAATTGCCTCTTCATCCCTTTCTTCCACTAACAATATCGGTAAGACAATACAATTGAGAGAATTTGATAAGTTATTGCCGTCTGCACCAAAGTACTGTAAGTTTTCATGAAATATAACATTCATGGTGATATACCACTTCCTCTTATCAGGATCATAACACTTGTATCCCTTTTAAATAGAGAAATATCTTAAGAAAATGCACTTCACTGCTCTAACATTAAGTTTGTCTCTAGCATTACCAAAAATATGTACAGAAAAAGGTACATCCAAACACTCTTAGTGGTCCACGAAATTGTTTTTGAGTGGGACATAAAGAGTGAAAAGGAGAATCATCATTAAGGACATTAGTGGGCATGCGGTTTATCAAAAAACAACAGTTAGTACAGCTTCGTACCAATAAGTTTTGGGGACATTATTCTAAATCAACAAGGTTCTTACAACTTCTAAACTATGTCTGTTTTTCCTTTCAGAAACTCCATTTTGCTGTAGGGAATAAGGATATAATGTTTGGTGTAATATTCCATGACTCAAGAAATATAAATGTAGAGATTGAGACATTAATTCACCGCCATTATCACTACGAATGATTTTGATAGGTAACTGATAATGATTATGAATGAATTGACAATACATAGGAAGGATATTTCTCACTTCATCCTTGATTTTCATAAGATAGACCATAGTGAATCGAGTGCAATCATTTATAAAGGAAACAAAATATTTGTAACCTTGCAGTGAAGTAGTAGAACACGGACCCCAAACATCATAATGAATAATTTCAAAAGGTTTAGAAGTTAGTTTCATTCAATGGAAAAGACACACGATAATGTTTGGCCTTTTTGCAAGTTTCACATTGTAAAATCAAATCACTATAACTAGAAAATACTAGTAATATCATCTTAATTTTCGAAAGTGAAAGATGTCGCAGTCTTCGATGCCATAAGATCAAATCTTTTTTCCTTTTTTCTTTAGTATAGATAAACTGCATTGTTGTTTTATTGGTCTCCTCGAAGACATAGAGTCCCTTCCTAATGCTACTCTAACCAAAGATTTTCCCCGCCCTCAGTTTCTGAAAAAAATAGTGAGTAGAATTAAATGTTACGAGATAATTCAAGTCTTTTGCCAAGGCATGTACTGATAACAAATTAATTGAAATGTTGGGAACATTTAAAACATTTTTAAGAGTTCCAAAATATGTAGTTATACTCTCTTTTCCTATGATGGGAATGGTGGATCCATCAACCAATTTGATGCCTATCCCCTTATGAATTAACTCTTAATCATCAAAAATTTCTTTCATACCAATCATGTGATCAGTCGCTCCCAAATCAACTATATATATCATGGAATTAAATGAGAGAACATTACCCAATGCCATGAAGAGAAGGGATAGGCCATGATAGCTTAAGAATCATCACTAGAAGAGATTGATGCACTTTGTGACGCATTTACTCTGGCTTTAAGGTCTTCTAATTTCTTCTTCATCTTAGGCAATGATTCAAACCTGTTTTCATATTCTGTGTCTTACTTTGATCACTAAAATAGGCCCTATTAGGTCTCTTTTGAAAATAGGTAGGCCTGCCCACTAGTTCCCAATTTTTTTTTGTCTCATTTTGTCACATTAAGAACAAATCAGCTTGTCCTTTTCATCTGATCTTCTCTGCCTCTGCCACCATATCCACCTTTACTATGCATATGTGATGAATTTGTATTCTTGCCCATAAATACAACAGTGTCTTGATTTATTTTTCTTTCTTTCTTTAAGTGCTTTCTGTCTTCTTCTCGTAAAAGTAAAGTGTATACGGTACTTATAAATGGAAGTTCCTCTTTGGTGAGAATGTTATTTTTAGCTGCCTCATACTCTATAGATGGAAGTTCCTTTTTTTTTGTCTCCTCTTGCTCTATAAATAGAGCCACACCATACTTCCATAATAAGTTGTCTTGCACAGCCTTTTGATTTGTGATTCATCTCCTTCTTAACTCTTGATTCTTGTTGCTTGACTTATAACATCCTTATTTGGATACTTTGATATCTTGACGATCTCACCGACGTATTAACGATTTGTGACTCGATCACCTCAACATTCCTACACCAACAAATATTTACATTGTATCAGAGCTTCATTTTGAAGAATTAGACCACATCAAGAAGCGTGCCAAGATTAAAATGTTTGTGAAATCACTCCAAACTTTAGGTAATACTAAGATCTTTGATTGTTTCTTAAAATAAACAGCAAAATGAGTCTTTTAAATGTATTATTGACCTAAAATGCTATCAAAGTTAGGTAACAACTATGAAAGATTAATTTTTTATCACAAGACTTTTGGGATTACAATGACGGGACAATTCAATAACCTATCTTAGACATTGAAGACTTAGATGATGATGATGCTTTCAAAACTCAAGAAAAATACAAGCAAGATTTAAAAACTTTGAGAAAAGATGAATGTAAAAATAACTTAGATAATTTGTCAAAATGTGGATGAAAAACTTAGAAATAGAATTAGTGTTTTTGAAATTACTTTAGAAACTTAAGAGTATTTAAAAAAGATCCATTCTCAAGATGATTTTGTTTTTCAAATTGATCTAATAGAAAAAATGATAATGCTTAAATAAGGTAATTAGAGAATATCACAATGAATTTTCGGAGTTATGGACTCAACTTAAAAGTTTTGATAAATTTAGAAAACTTCAAAAAATGGTTGAATTTCAAGAGTTTTAGACAACCAATATTTCTTTTTGTTTATGCGTACATTAAGAGATAATTTGAAAATATTAAATCCAACCTAATACATAAAAAACCCAGACCAGAGGAAGATACTTTTTTTGTCGATCTAATTATGGAGGAAACTAAATTAAAAAACATAAATATAGCAAAAGAAGCCATTCTTGCCGCCTCGAAGCCGGGAGCAAATACGAAGACATACAAGCGTCCTCATGTGAAAAACTTCGAATGACAAAAAGATAGATCAAATAAAAAACCAACGGGACCATGGCTGAACAAAGACACGATATTCCATTATTATAAGGAAAGTGGTCATATCAAAACAACTTGTCATCTTCTTCGAAAGAAATAAGGAAACATAAGAGTCATGGACGACAAGGATGGGAAAATTTTACCTACCAACATCGAAGTGTAAATGGAAGAAATGTTCAAAGAAAAGGTAAGCATTTTCAAAAATGCTCTCTCCCTTCTCAAAGTATGTCTTAGTTCTTACGTTCGGGTGCTTCTTTTTATATGACCTATTATGATAAATCTTTGAACAATTCTCAAGATAAAATTAGAAAACATGTGTTTACGACCGATCGTATAAAATTTCAAATTAAAAAAACTGAGAATTTTGAAAAAAATAATTTTAAAATTCAAAATGTAAGTTTTATACCTAAACTCAATTTAAACTTACTTTTGGTTAGTCAAATTTGTGATAATGATTGTATAGTCACTTTCTCATCTAAGCATTATATGGTGCAAGATTTTCTATCGAAGAAAGTGATTGGGCAAGGCCATACAGAAAGTGGACTACACAAAATGGATTGTTGATTTATGCCAAATTATGAATCTTTTAATGTAGCCCATGATGCTACTCTTTGGCATAAACAATTTTGACATTTGGATATGTATAAACTGTGCAATTTTCTTTTGTTGAAAAAATTTGGAGAACAAAAATTTGATTGTAAATAATATGTTCTCGAAAAAATGCATTATCTTCCTTGTAGAGAGAAAAATTATATATCAAGCAAAACTTTTGAATTAATACATTATTATATTTTGGGTCCTACCCTTGTTTCCAAGGGAGGAGTCCAATACAACAACAACTAAGCCTTTTCCCATACTAGACGGGGTCGGCTCCATGGATTCTTTGTTTCCACAAATCCCTATCGTGTGCCATGTTAGCAGTTAACTCCCAATAAGCTAGATCATTCTTTATTGTTTCTTTCCAACACTTTTGTGGTCGTCCTCTACCTCTTTTAATACTTTCCAAATTTAGTTTTTCTAACCTTCTTACAAGTTCTTCTTTTGATCTTCTTTCTATATGTCCAAACCATCTTAAACGATGTTCTCTCATTTTATCCTCTATTGGTGCCACTCCTAATTTGTTTCTAATAACCTCATTATGTATACGGTCTTTTCTTCTATGACCACTCATCCATCTCAACATCTTCATTTCTGTCATAGACATCTTTTGTACATGTTGATGATTAACTGCCCAACACTCACAACCATAAAACATGGCAGGCCTAATTGCTGCTCTATAATATTTACCTTTTAACTTTAATGGTATCTTCTTATTACAAAGAATACCTGATGCTCCTCTCCATTTTAACCAACCAGCATTAATTCTTTGTGTAACATCTCCATCAATTCTTCCATCACTTTGAAAAATTGACCCTAGATATTTAAAGCTTTCCTTTTGGGGAATGCAATGTGTGCCAATTTTAATTTCCATGTCCTCTAAAGTAACCAAATGATCAAACTGGCATTCCATATATTCTGTCTTTGTTCTACTAAGTCGGAGGCCTTTGCTTTCTAATGTTTCTCTCCATAGTTCCAATTTTCTATTAACTTTTTCCTTAGACTCCTCCACTAATACAATGTCATCTGCAAATAACATACACCAAGGTACTTCATCTTGAATATGTTTTGTTAACTCATCCATCACCATTATAAATAAGTATGGACTTAAAATTGATCCTTGATGTAACCCAATATTAACTTTAAAGAAGTCTGTCGTTCCTTCATGAGTCCTCACACATGTTTTTGCACCATATTACATGTCTCTTATAAGGTTAATATATGTGAATGGGATACCTCTTTTTTCCAAAGTTCTCCAAAGAACCTCCCTCGGTACCCTATCATAAGTTTTTTCTAGATCAATAAATATCATGTGAAGGTCTTTCTTTTTTCTCTAAAATGTTCCATAAGACATCTCAAAAGGTGAATCGCTTCAATAGTAGATTTGCCCGGCATGAATCCAAATTGGTTCTATGTTTACCTGATAGTTGTCTTAACCTACATTCGATAATTCTTTCCCATAATTTCATAGTATGACTCATTAACTTGATACCTCGATAATTCGTACAATTTTGAATGTCTCCCTTGTTATATATGGGTATAAGTGTACTTGCTCTATTCCTCAAGCATCTTTTGGTTTTTCCATATTTCATTAAATAGTCTTGTGAGCCAAGTGATTCCTATTTCTCCTAGTATTTTCCAAACTTCTATAGGAATATTATCCGGTCCTACCGATTTACCACCCTTCATATGTTTAAGAGCCTCTTTGACTTCATTCTTTTGAATACGTCGGTAGAAATTGTGGTTTATATACTTTTCTGACTTGGCTAAATCTCCTAAACTAATACTAACATCTTTATTTTCATTAAAAAGATTATAAAAATAGTTTTTCCATCTATTTCTTATATCATCATTTGCCACTAGAATTTTTTCATCCTCGTCTTTTATGCATCTAACATAATTAAGATCTTTAGTTTTCTTATCTCTAGCCCTAGCTATCCTAAAAATATCTCTTTCACCTTCTTTTGAGTTGAGTTTTTTATATAAGTCCTCCCAAATCTTAGCTTTTGCTTCACTAACGGCCTTTTTCGCTTCCTTCTTTGCTTTCATATAAGCTTCTAAAGTTTCACTAGTTTTCTTGGCATAATGTAATTTGTAACATGCCCTCTTTGTCTTGATTTTATTTTGCACTACTTCACTCCACCACCAAGCTTCTTTTTGTGCCGGTACACCTCCCTTAGATACCCCTAACACATCTTTCGCCACTTTCCTAATATGTATAGCCATATTGTTTCACATATCACAGGGTGTGCCAACATAATTCCAAACATCTCTTTGAAGGACTTTCTGTTTAAAAATATCTTCTTTCTCGCTTTTGAGGTTACACAATTTAGTCTGAATAACTCAATGCACTCTTTTCTTCTTTGTCCATTTTTTTATTTGTAAATCCATAACTAAAAGTCGATGTTGGGTGGTTAAGCTTTCTCCTGGAATTACCTTACAATCTTTACAACACGCTCTATCTTTTTTTCTATAAATAAAGTAATCAATTGTGTTTGTGATAAGCCACTCTTATAAGTAATTAAATGTTCATCTCGTTTTTTGAAGATTGTATTGACTATAAAGAGATCAAATGCCATAGCAAAATTTAAAATCTCCCTACCTTCCTCATTTATATTTCCAAAACCAAAGTTTCTATGAATCCCTTGATATCCTAATACTTCTTTACCGACATGTCCATTTAAATCTCCTCCTAAACAAATCATCTCCCTTTGTGGAATCTTTTGAAACACCTTATCTAACTCTTCCCAAAAAACTGTCTTTCTACTATCTTCTAGTCTTACTTGGGGTGCGTAAGCACAAACTATATTCAAAACCTCTGCTCCTAACACTAATTTCAACGTCATGATT
This sequence comes from Brasenia schreberi, assembly GCA_036023115.1. Classification (NCBI taxonomy): domain Eukaryota; kingdom Viridiplantae; phylum Streptophyta; class Magnoliopsida; order Nymphaeales; family Cabombaceae; genus Brasenia; species Brasenia schreberi. The sequence continues at coordinate 10,451,357 of JAYKKT010000066.1, forward strand.
CGGTCACCATATCGTTGTATGTCTACTACACTCTCCTTTAAATCTTTATTTATAATAATACCAACTCCGTTTCGAGCATTTTCTTTACCTGAGTACCATAATTTAAAACCTGTATCCTCTATCTCCTTTGCTTTTTCTCCAACCTATTCTGTCTCTTTTAAACATAGAATATGAATCTTTCTCCGAATCATAGTATCTACCACCTCCGTTAGCTTACTGGATAATGTTATGATATTCCAATAACCATTTACTTGGATATATGTATTAAAACATAAATCGGAGGTATTTGATAAATTTTTGATCTTTTGCAATATGATCAAAAATCAATTTAATTCTACCATTAAAATTTTTAGGTCTAATTCGGGAGTAGAATACTTATCAAATTTTTTCAAAAATTTATTGAAAATAATGAAATTTTACATCAAAAATATTGCACCAAAACTTCACAACAAAATAGCTTGGCTGAAAGAAAGCATAAGCATATTATAGAAACTGAACTCTATTAATTGCTAGTAATATTTCTAAGTTTTTATGAGCAAAAGTCACTCTTACTGTTGTATATCTTATTAATAAGATGCCATTAACTAATCTTAAAAATTTTTGTTCTTTTGAAAAATTATATAATCTCTCTCCTTATTATGAGAGGCTTAGAGTTTTTTGGGTGCAAATGTTTTGTTTATGCAGATAAAAATGATAAATTGTCTCCTAGGGTCATTGAATGTTTATTTCTTGGTTATGCGGAAAAAAATTATATAATCTCTCTCCTTATTATGAGAGGCTTAGAGTTTTTTGGGTGCAAATGTTTTGTTTATGTTTCTAAAGATGTAAAATTCTTCGAAAATGACTACTACTATAAGTCTACATCTTTTGAAAATAATTAACCATCCTTTTTACAATATCTTTTCAATTTAGTGGAAGATGATGATCGTGACTGAGAAGTTCATCATGATATTCCTTATAATATAATTGATATCCTAGATGAAACTTCTGACACACAACCGATTATAGAACCATTTCCGCTACATTATACTAGATGACATAGAGAGCTTGATAACTCACAATTGGAACCTAGAATTTTGAAACCTCCTTAACATTTCGTCTCCTATGAATATTTTAAACCTAACATAAAAACTTAATTGCAACTATTCTTCAAGTAAAAGAACCTAAATTATATCATCAAACCAAAGGTATTCCGAAATAGGAATATGCTATGAGTGATGGGATATCTAACCGAGGATGTTTATATGACCCCTCCTCTCGGATTTTATATTCCCAAGGATCATGTTCTTAAACTAAAAAATGTGTTGTATGGCTTGAAACAAGCCCCCAAGGCTTGGTTTGATCAATTTGAAAAATCCATGCATCTACATAACTTTATATCTTATTATATTAACACTACTTTGTTTGTACGAAAGACAGATACATGTATTATTATTTTACTCTTGTATGTAGATGTTATGATCATCACTCGAAATGATAAAGTAGGGATTGTAGAAGTTAAACATAACCTTCATCAATAATTTGATATGAAAGATTTAGATCTTCTTAATTATTTTTTGGGTATTGAGATTGTTAGAACCAATCATATATATTTTATATCTCAACTAAATTTGCAAATGATGTAGTTGAAAGATATGGTATCAGTGACAACAAGCCAATTGATCCTCCTGAAGACCTACCACTGTTCATATGAGTGTTGTTATGAGAATTATTAGATATTTAAAAAATTCTTCAAACAAGGGGATACTCTTAACTTCTTTCTCGTCTTTTAATTTATGTGTGTATACTGATGCTGACTGGGGTGGAGATGTCAACAACATACATTCTACGAATGACTTGTGTTTTTTTAGGTGAATTACTTATTTCATGAAAATATAAGAAGCAACAAAAGGTGTCACTCTCATCTATATAAGCAAAATATTGAGCCATTACTACTACTGCTATAGAGATTTCTTGGATTATGGTGGTTCTGCGTAATATGAGCATTACTCTTCACCAGCCTACTACTATGTTCTGTGATAATAAAAGTGTCATCCGCATTGCCTCCAACAACATCTTTCATAAATGAACGAAGTATATTGAGATGGACTGCAACTTTGTTAACGAAGAATGCTTACAAAAGAAAATCAATTTGTGTTATGTTACATCAGAAATGTAGTTGGTTGATTTCTTCACCAAATCTCTCTCTGCTACTCGTTTTCATTTTCTGTTGGACAAACTTTTAGTATATACCCAGTAAGTTTGATGGGGGTGTTAAATGTAATATGTGTACGAGCCATTAAGGCCCATGGCAATAGCCATTGGGGCCCCCAGCTCCCAACGGCTAGTCAGTTAAGGCTGGCCTCAACTAGTCATTGGAAGCCAGCCAGCTGCCTCCAACGGCTAGTCTCTTCTCTCTCTCTTATCTAATTCTATTTTGCTTTATTACTTCCCCTCTTGCTCTATAAATAGAGCTACAACATACTTCAATAATAAGTTGTCTTGCACAGCCTTTTGATTTGTGATTCGTCTCCTTCTTGACTCTTGATTCTTGTTACTTGATTTGTGATATCCATATTTGGATGCTTTGATATCTTTACGATCTAACCGATGTATTGACAATTTGTGACTCGACCGCCTCAACATTCATACACCAACAAATATTTACATACTTATGCAGTTGGTATTGTTAGTTAATTTACGCATGCTCGAAGAAAGTCACATATAGATGTTGTTTATTGTATATTGTGGTATGTAAAGGCTACTCCTGGTTTGGTCTTCTTTATTCTAATTATGAACATCTTAATATTGAAGTATATTCAGATACAGACTAGGTTGGGTATCTAGATAATAAGAAATCTACTATAATATATATCATTCTACTTGCATGCAATACAGTTTCATGAAAGAGTAAAAACAATCCATTGTTACCCGATCTAGTGTTGAATGTGAAGGGTTGTGGTTAATATCCCTTATAAGTGAAATTGGTATGGAGGTGGTATGTCCTATTTTCTTATACTCTGACAACAAGGCAATAATTCAAATGGGATCCAATCTTGTTTATCATGAGAGGACAAAACATATTGAGATCGACTGCTATTTCATAAGAGAAAAAGTAGCAAGAGTTCAAATTGGTTTATGTTAAGTCTACAGATAAAAGGGCAGATTTTCTTATGAAAGCAATCAATAGAAGCAATATCACGATGACTCTAAGCAAGTTGGGTGTCGTGAATATCTTTTACCCAATTTGAGTAAGTGTTGTGAAGTAACTTAACCTTCTGGGTATCAAGTCAACTAGATATAGGATCTATTCTTGTTCTCCTTATCTAATTGTTAAGTATGATTAAATAAGGGTATATTAGTCTTTTAAGTTGTAAGCACCTTACAAATATCAACAATAGAAGTAGGGTTAATAAGAAGAAAAGACGCAGCATCCAGGAAGGTTGCTACTGCCGCAAACTACATCGTGTATCTAGTTGATATTAGAAGTTGATTCTCAAGATTAATGTGTAAAATTCCTGTTGATTATCAATAAGATTCATTCAACAATAACCTCTACTTATTGCAGTGAGAAAACGTGAGATCAAGGAGAGAGGGAGGCGTGTGCCCCCATGGGTGATCTCCTATCATGAAACTATAGTATGATGTTTTTGTAAACGATTTCTTATCAATAAATAAACTTGTTTAGCGTTTTTGCAGATTAAATGGATTGTGTTATATCAGATATTCAGAAATCTAGTGTATTCATCAAGGGTCTTGATCTTGTGGTTGTGTTGCTGGCTGGAGACTGAGACTGCAACTGTGGCTGTGTTGATGAGAGAGAGAGAGAGATTGAGGTTGTGTAGCTAAGAGAAGGTGCCGACTTATGTTGTTGTCTTTGTTTTGTCAGTATCTTGGCTATGCTACTGTAGGGTAGGTTGTGACATATTACTCAAAAGTACAAGAACCCTGTGTTGGAATTCGTGAGTAGCATAGCGAAAAATCAAACATAACAAATATTAAGAACATTAAGGAGGAAAAATGAGAGATTGGAAGGAGCAAACCTCCAATGGAGGATGCCCCCCTTTCTTTCTCTCTTTTTTAATATCAACCTCTTAACCCTAATACAAAACATCCAGTCCTTATATAATGAGTTGTAAATCATAAAATGACCAAAACACTCTTGGTACTACGGGTAATTATACTAATACCCAAATGTTAGAAATTACAAAATTATCACTAAGAAGAACATCAAATATTCATATTCTTCAACACCCTCCCTCAAGTTGGGAGTGAGATACTTTGAACTCCAAACTTGCCAAAAAACTAATTCTTTCTTCTTCTTCTTTTCTGATTTTTCAACCCTCTTAATTGTTTCCTTTTCAGCAATCTTCTTGGCTGCAACATTCTTCATCAACCTTCATGGTTTTTCTTCAACAGCTTCTTTGACTACAAAATCTTCAACTCAACTTTCCTGATTGGTCATTTTCAGTAGCTTCTTTGGCTGCAATATTTTCAGCTTCTTTGCTGCAACATCTTCAACTCAGCCCTTCTGGCTGGTCATATTCAACAGCTTCTTTAACTGCAACATCTTCAACTCAACCTTCCTGGCTGGTTATATTCAGAAGGTTTTTTAGTTGCAACATCTTCAACTCAGCCTTCCTAACTGGTTATATTCAATAGCTTCTTTGGCTGCAAATTCTAACCTCATTGCTGCAAAACACATTTAAGCAATCCTCATGATTGCAATATTCTCCTCATAAAAAAACAGTCAATAAGTTTTTTCACAACACTTCTTCCATGTCAAACTAATTGGACTGCACCTTTGCAACCCAATTTGCATATCAATCATCATCTACTTCACAACCACCTCCAATTTGCATTTCATGAAACACTTGGTGTGCAAGTCATTTTTATCCTTATCTCACATCATTTTTATCCTTATCTCACACTATGCTTCCTTTTAACAGTCTTCACCTTGACACGTGTACCCATTTGCAATAGCATTTGTTTCTAGTTCCATTTTTTATGCTAGGTTGTCATCCTCGTCTAATATGTCATCTACATTTTCATCAAGACACACCACGGCCTCTAATGTTGGAAGTTTTCAACTTAAACAGTGTCTCAAATTTTCCATGAAGCCATTCTTCATGGCCAATCATAAGTTGTTCTGCTACTTCCTTAATGCTGTCATCCCCGATTTAGGATGAGAAGAGCACGGCGATGCTCAAATAAACGAAATCCAAAGAATACTTAGCAACTTCATGAGAAACAAAGGAGGGGAAGAGAAAAGCAATGCCCACGATGTTAATGAGTTTCCCGAAAAAGATGAAGAAGACCGGAACTGATGCATCGTGCACATATGCATGCGTCTTTCATTTGTCGTTTCTTGCGATTTATGATCCACCAGAACCATATTGGGCCTTAATCAATTGTATGCGATCGAACACGCCATTCCGCTCAACCAAAGAGTTCCAATAGTACGAAGCTTGTGCTCGACAACCCATTTCCTCAAAGACTCAAGATTGCTCTTTTTGTTGCCGACCATCGTCGTAAAGCACTACACGCAGCAAGAGATATCTCAGACGCTTCCCCTTCACATTCGCAAGCAGCTTCTTCCTCACAAAAACGACATTTCTCACAAAATGGCTCCCACCAACGCCCCCTTCATGGTGTAAAAGGGGCAAGTGGATCTTCTCCGTCGTTTGGCCTTCAGGATGACTTTTCGAAGCTCACTACGCAAGAAATCATGGACGAAATCATGGATGCTAAGGCTTTGGCTGCCTCCAAGAACCACAGCGAGGCATAACGAAGGAGATGAGGGCGCATCAATAGCCATCTTAACAAGCTACGACGAGATCAAGAAAAGGAAGAAGCCAAGGCAGAGACACAATGGTCGGAAGGGCCGCGTTGGCAACACTAGACCCTGTCTCCCCGTCGAAATTCAGAGAGAACTTGCCGGCCTCTCTGGTTCTCTCTCTCTATGCTAAGTCTTCTTGTCGTCCCCGTCACTATCATTGGTGTCGTCCTCATCATCGTCGAGGAAGGTCATCGATCGGATCTTAACCATCGATCCCACGGGTACAAGCAAGAGGTGTTGGGCCTTACGGAGCAGAGCCTTCTGAAGGCGCTCTCCAACTTCGGTCTCATCGACCCCGAGTCACACGACTGTGAGGAGTTCCACGCGTGCTCAGTCGAGTGCGAGGTGCACGTCGGGCAGGAGTGGTTCGATCAGCTACCGCCGGCAAGCTACGACGAGGAGGATTTGGAGAGGAATAAAAGAGAGGGCTTCAGAGATAAGAGCTTTAAGGAGAGACGACGGGCAGAGAAAGAGATCGCCATCGACGAAACGAAGGGTACCCTTTCTCTTCTTTTTGTGTACAGCATTTCGCTTTCGTCTTCTATGCTTTTCTCTTCTCCCCGCGGGATTGAGAATGGAGACGCCCATCCATTTTGTCGATCTCCAAAGGCCTTCTGATCAATTGAAGGCTCTGATACCATATTGGAATTCGTAAGTAACATAGCGGAAAATCAAACTAACAAAGATTAAGAACATTGTAGAGAAAAAATGAGAGATCGAAGGAGGGGGCAGACCTCCAATGGAGGTCGCCCCCTTTCTTTCTCTCTTTCTTAATATTAACCTCTTAACCCTAATACAAAACATTCAACCCTTATATAATGGGTTGTAAATCATAAATGACCAAAATGCCCTCGATATTATGAGCAATTACACTAATACCCAAATGTCAGAAATTACAAAACTACACTAAGAATAGCAAATATCCATATTTTTCAACACCCTAGAGGTGGCAGCAAGAGCCTGATTCTCTTATATCAGTTGTGTGTTTCTATTGTTTTAGTTTAATCATAAGAAGAAGCATGGCAAATAAATGTAAACTTTTAGAAGGTTCATATCAAAGTTCAGAAAGTCAACAGGGGGACAAGTTGGAATCATTCCATGTAACGAATGTTAAACTAGATGGCAAAAACTACCTAGAATGAGTAAGTCCATCAAATTAGCAATCTTAGCTAGAGGACGATGGGAATATCTTATAGGTACTCAGCCACGTTTGGATAAGGGTAGTCCAACGTATTTCAAATGGAAAAGAGATGATTAGTTGATATCTTCTTGGCTTTTACAATCTATGGTCCCTTTAATCGGGAGAATGTTCATGTACCTAGACTTGGCACTAGACATTTAGAGGGACGTATCGAAAACATACTCCAAGAGGAATAATATTGTAAAAGAATATGAGATCTTAATGAAGATTATAAAATGCAAGCAAGGAAATAGGACGATTAGTGACTATTATTCAAACCTATGTGGTTTGTAGGATGAACTTCAATTTTATAGAAGCATCAAGTGTATTGCATGTTCTAAAGAAAAAAGTGAACAGGCTGGAAAACACAAGGTATTCTACCTATTATGGAGAGTTTATTATGAATATAAAGTTGTTAAAGTTAATATTCTGGGAAGAAAAGAACTTTCCTCTTTACGTATCGTGTATTCTTTACTTCTTAGAGAGAAAGATAGAAGAGGGCTAGAGAGAGATGTCACCAATCTTGATAAGACCGCATTTCTTGAAAAAAATCAATATTTGTCATACCGTAAGAGAAGAAGCTTTGGTTCTCGAGGTAGAAGACGTGGTGGCAGTCTATCCGGTGATGAAAAAGAAAAGTCTATCTGGTGATGAAAAAGAAAAGCTGAAATGTCCTCATTCCGGTAAGAATCACCATACAAAAGAACAATTCTGGGATCTAGTTGGCAAGCCTAATTTTATTAAGAACAAGGTAAATTATGCTAATATGTCAGAAACATCACCGAAAAGTACCCCTAATATGCTAAATTATGCTACATATATATCATACACCATTTTTGTCAAATCACTTTTTCTATAATGCAAGTGGCCATTCTTTTGCTGCAAACCCTCTCACTTTATGGAATATTGTTTGACTCTTGCTCTCCATGCCCTTGTCAATTTAACTAAATTAAGGCCAAGCTGCATAGATGGTCAGACCTGCCTGTTGGGCCCCATTATTACAAGAATATCACATTAGGCTTCATACAATAATACATTTCTTGAAAAGAGTTCGATGGATACATGCACACATGCTACCTAATTTAAGTGCTGATGATATTTCTAACAGCAGAGTACATGTCATGCAAATTTGTTATTGGTTCCCCTAATGTAGGAATAAAATTATGGTCTTAAGCACAAGATTTTATTAATAAAAGTTTCTAGCAAATTCTTGTTCTAGACAAATAAGAAAACAGAAAAAGACAGTAAGTGTCTCTTGCATTCTCTACCTATTTTTAAGGGAAGCAAATTGACAACATTACCCCATGCAGACTAGCTGATGCAGTAAAGCGCTTTGCCTTCAGCCAATTCATTACTGCTTTTGTTTCAGGCTGTCTTAAATACTCATTATTGTTCTGAGGAAAAAACTGGACATTGTGGAAAAATTTGTAATGTTAAAAAAGAAATGTCCAACCAAGGAAGACAAAAAAGTAGAAATCACATACAACCACCAGGGTCCAGACCAAGGACAAAAGATTCAATTTGACACGCAGTCATAAAACAAAAAAGATACATTATCAAACAACAAAGAAGTACGACATACTTGATCAGGGAAATCCCGATTCAAATCAACATTGTTTGCATTACCACGTCTTCTAAGAATAAATCCATCAGGGTTCATTGTTGGAAGTATGTGAAGGTGGATGTTTTTGATGATTAAAGATGCCTACAAGGAAAGGAAAAATAAATCAAATGGACTCAGTTATGAGACAGTGAATTTCCCTGAAAAAGAACAAAAGTTGACAAAATAATAAATTGTATCTGTGTTGTGTGCATGCATTTGTGTAAGAGAGAGAGGAACAGACAGACTAATTGATCTCAAGGCTCTTTCAGATACTGTCAGTAAACGCAAGTATCTACTTGATTGTACAGTGCATTCAAGCCCACCACCTTACATCACAATTTCAGTCATTCATCATTTATTACAACAACAACTAAGCCTTTTCCCATAATAGATGGGGTTGGCTACATGGATTCTTTGTTTCCACATAGCCCTATTATAATTTGTAGAATCAATGGTAAATAAGTCCGACAAAGTTTTATGCTGGCTATAAGAAGTGTAACACAATCCTCCTCCTTTATCCGAGCTTGGAACTGACCATGCAAGGGTGATCCCTTACATGGGTGGAGTTCATTCATCATTTATTAATGAGCTAAAACTGAAACTTTCCCAATATTAACTACACAAGAAATTGTTTCCTATAGCATGACTTCATTTTTGGGCAGCCAGAATCTGCTGTAAGAACAAGCTCACTTGGTCCCCATCAGACATCAAGATTGTTTCATATAGGCTTTACTAAAAAGACAAAATACATAGAAACTCTGTTGCAACATTTTGAACTAATAGTGTTTAACTGACATAAGAGGAGCATAAGGATCAACAACAAAACAACAACAACTAAGCCTTTTCCCATACTAGATGGGGTCGGCTACATGGATTCTTTGTTTCCACAAAGGCCTAAAAATAATATAGAATCTATGGTAAATAAGTCCGACAAAGTTTTACTCTAGCTGTCGGAAGCCTAACGCAACCCTCCTCCTTTATCCGGGCTTGGGACCGGCCATGGAAGGGTGATCCCTTACATGGGCGGAGTTAGGGGCATAAGGATCATATGCTATAAATAATTCGTAATACATATGGCCACTGACAAAAGCATGTGGAATTCTATATCTAAGATAGAAACGAGCACCAGGCAAAAAATACACAGTGAAAAAATGGTTCTGAGGAAAAATTACCAAGGGATCCTTCCCATAATTATCACATAACCAATTAGCCAAAAATAACAGCAATTCACGACCAACCGGTTCATCCCCATGTACATTTCCAACAAGCTGCACATATTGAAACATCATCCCGTTAACTGGTTTATTAAGAAGGCCGGTTAAATATCTTGAGTGATTCCTACTCAACCTTAGGAGGTTAGACATCCCATCTCAAAGGAAAAGAAGCAAGCACACATTAGGGATCACCATGTCACATGAGGATAACTAACCTTGAAAGCAGGTTCTGGTTCTTCTTGGCCAGGCTTGTCAGAAAATTCCAACACCCACTACAAGAGGAGGTGAGAAACAATTAGTTCTCCAAACATCATACACAATACTCGGAATCAGATACAGTGCTACTCTGTCATTGGATGAGGTGGCAACGAAGCATAATGGATGGTTGTCCTTCAAGGTTAGTTTAGTCAATGATTCAAGACAATGAAACCACAGTAACAACAAATAATGCAAGAAAAGAAATAGCACCATTAGGACTAGTCAGGAAAGAACAACTGACAAGTATCAATTGCCTGTGCTCATTAATAGTAATACCTAAACAAAACCATCGGCAAAGCATAGGCACCAAGAACTTACAGCTGCCTCAATAATCTCAGATATTATTATATAAGGATGTATTTTTGCAGCATGAAACCATAAAAGAATGCATTCAATGTAAAAGAAAACAATGAAAAAATGTTTAAATCCATAGACAATGAAAAAGAAATTTTCCAGTTTAAGGAAATGCAGAACTGTAACAATAATAAGTAGCATGAACATAGGCAGTAAGTATTACCAATGGGATTCCCCTCACACTCTTCCCGATACTATACCATTGTCACCATCCCTCAAAGAGACAGAAAATGCAAGTTAGCAACTTAGCAAGATGAGAGGCTAAGATAAGCAAATATCTAAAGAATCAAAGCCATAAGAAGCTAGAAACACTTTTAGCTTATGACCAATATATTCAATACAAATTAACTAGTCCCAAAAGGGATCCAAATAATAAGATCACAAAGCTTTCAGGCTAATGAAAATGTGTTTGCACAAGTGACATACTTCAAAAAGTAATTCCACCTTTCTATGAAAGCGATGTGCTTAACCAATACTTTGTTGAATGAAAATTGTAATGAAGTTGATGCTTCAATGTGGCAACGGAAGTTTGAACAATATGTATCACCACAAAGTAACAATCTCAAAGCCTTAGAAAAGGCTATAGCCGAGTGCAACGAAGGCACGCCAAACGTATAACAAACACAAAGCATTAGAAAATGCTATAGCCAAGTGCAACGAAGGCACGCCAAACGTATAACAAACACAAAGCATTAGAAAAGGCTATAGCCAAGTGCAACAAAGGTACACCAAATGAATAAAAATGCTCTTTATTGATTAGCCACTGAGGGACTTGTATTTACAATGGAGTTTAGGAGTATTTATAGAGAGGAGTGAGAGGAATGAAAAAGAAGGGAGGCCAGCAAGCCAGCCAGACCCCAACGGCTAGTCGGGGCTGGCATTGGCCCTTGTGGCCAGGCGCCAGTGGCCCCATGGCCAGACAAAGGATAATGGCCCTGGTTCCTTCGGGTCCTGTCATATATATAAGTAAATATATAATTTAATTATATATACAAAAATACATAAACAACAACAACAACAACTAAGCCTTTTCCCATACTAGATGGGGTCGGCTACATGGATTCTTTGTTTCCACAGAGCCCTATCATATGCCATGTTAGCAGTTAACTCACAATATACAAAATTACATTTAACAAAAATTACCTATACATAACTGAGATGCTTGCACATCTGCGAGTAATCTCCCTCATTGCTTCCTCCAGCTCAGAGTTAGTCATGTATCCTTGAGAGACATTTCTGTGATATGGTCAAAGAGTTCAAACTTCAAACATACACATCATTTATATACCTATTGATAAAACCTTATTAGCATAGCTTTGTACTAAGATGAAGCATCAAAGTATTGAATGTTAGCTCAGCCGAATAGGTAAGTTAAATACAAAGTGAATACTTAATCTTTGCTTCTGATGACTTGGTTGGTTTGATTTGCATTGCCAAGATTGACCAATAAACTTGGTATGGAGTTGGTGGTTCTGATTTCATAACCATGATATATAAGGTGTATATTCTCTTGTTTACAGATTCGGCCGTACAATTGTATGTTATACATGGTTTATTTACCATGGACAGGTTTGTCATGATTATAAGTACAGCTTTTGATATTTAAGTTGTTAAAAATTCAGCAGCCTACAATTGATGCAGATTAACGTGGATGCACCAGGATCCAAAAGTGGCCTAAACTATCGTGCACAGGACAACTTGCATATGAAGTAAAGTATGCTAAACACAAATCAAACATTATCATTTGCATTTTTTCAATCGACCAATGTAAGTCAGGTTTAGTATTATCACAATAGGATACACCTCCCCAGAATGGTTCAGCTCATGAGCAAGCAAATGCCGGGCTAAATGTTCATAGCCATGGTTGGTAGGTCCTGCAAGTGTCCAGTAACACAATCAGTTTATCATGTGAATACTAGGTCTAGGAAGCAAAATTATATCAACAATGATCCTTCAAAATTCGGAGGGATGGTTGCACATAGATCTATAAGTTATTCGATGCACATGATAGCAAGAATATCACCTTGATAATGTGATACATTTTTGTATGAATGACATTTTTCAAGTTTGCTCAACAGATTTGTACGACTTCATGAAAAGGAGGAGATTTCATCACAAATATGAACAGGAAGAGCCCTTTAGCGTATCTGTGTCTTAACTGGATAACATTAACCTGTCACCAACTTCTTCCAGAAACGATGCTAAGTAGGGGTATTCCAATATTCAGCAGCATATGCTGCGAACTTATCCTGATTTTACAAAGTAAGAAAAACCGTAATTATCTGCTAAAACCAATATCCAGATCATTATACATAGGACTATTCAAAATTAGAGAAGAAAGTTTGCTCACATATCCAACAGCTGGAATAAAGCGGAATACTGCAACACTAAGCACTTAAAGTGCCAAAATTCATTTCCTGTTCGAAATAAAATGGGGGATTCGGGACTGCGCTAATGCTCCTTCATCCAGGAAACAAGATAGCGAAGCAAAATGTTGCACTTCCGAGCACAACATAATAAACTACCCACTTATCCTCCTTATCCAGATAACCAGGAAAAAACTACAACGAAAATGGAGAAAATTCACTTATCCAGAGAAAATCGCCCACTGCGTTATGCTTCAACGCATTAATGAAGCAGCAACCACCAAATTCAAAACCCGAAGATTACGACCCAATTCACACATTTAAAGACGCAAAATACGCAGAGCAAATAGGATCTACGAATACGCACCTGAGTAGACCCACTCTCCTCCTCTGGAGTCGACGGAGATGGGCAAGCAAGAGATGAAGAAGGTCAGGACTGCGAAGAGAGAAAGGAAACCAGGCCAGGAATAAGAGGCCATGACTCTGTAGGGATCGTCCAAGATGGTCCGCAGGGAACTTTACCACCGGCTTAATCCGCCGGAATCTGTCCCGGGGAATCCATGGACGAGTTGGCCCACGAACAAGAACAAGCAAAACGGAAGCGACCGTTTCGCCGTTGAAAGAGCTGATCAGATCTATTGAATTTCAGATATAAATGAACCCAAGTTATCGTCGTCCTGATTCTAATCGTATCCACACCGTAGATCTCCACATATTTAATTGATGGGGCTTACGCGGATCACTGATCTCAAGGCGTACATTTGTAAAATTTTACGCTAGGGCTTAATATGACGTATCACCTGCAACATGTGATACATGGAGATTGCCCCTTATTATTGTTCAATTTCTTATCATAATCTCTCTTCGTACACCTTTTTTTAATAAACATACGTTTATTCTTTATTATTTTCAAAAATACTCATGTCTAGATATTTCTTTGTGTTCCCTCTGCCTCATCTCCTGTTATCGGTTTGTGACCCTTCAACTACGAACACATGGCCTAGCGCCCCCCTTTACAAAAACTCTCTTCGAGGGAAAACGGTCTTAACATACCAGTGTAGCGCGTCAGAGCTGCACTGTCATTTGTACTATCAATAAAGCTATTACCTTTTGGTTTTGCATTGAACGTGTCTTTATTGTCTTTACTCTTAAACATTTACCATGTTGCGTGGTGTGAGTTAAACGGATGGCAAGTCTCATCCCAGGCACTTAACATCCGAGGGAGAGGCCCAACTCATATTTCCTATCGGAGCCTATCTAAACTACTTATTCCGTTGCACTTGTGAAATCCGCTAAGGTTGATCCGGCTCGAGGGCCGGGTATCAGTCACGTTGCGAGGCCCGTCGCCTCTTTTGACGGTCAAGGCATGACAGATTTAGTATTAGAGAATGTTTGGTCTCGTTAGACGTTTATCGACTAAAGAACGCATGGGAAAACATGGTGTTGCTCACGCACCCGTATAATAGAACAATGAGATGATCAAGGTTGCCATTACTTGTGCGTCAGCCGAAGGGAACACTACAGTTACGGAAGGCCAGAAACTCCCAGGCACGCGGAGCGATCCTTGATCAGGCTATCGATAAGGGGGTTGCATCATCCCTTATCGAGATGATAGTATCTGAAAGCCTTATGCTACTACAAGATCGAGAGTTGAACATTATCAATTTCATGTTGCTCATTGAGAGGTGCACTACAGCCATAGATATTAGAAAGGAGGATTGAATGATCGGCACACAAGGTATTTTTCCTCAAGGTATCCCGAGGATCATAGCCGCGCTTAGGCAGGCAGGTCGGTCATTTGGGTGGACACGTTCGTGCGAAGGGGGCGCACTGAACCCCATTAGACCCTTTGCATTATCACCAAGTATAAGTTGTGATGAATAACGCACGGATGAGGATGTATGGTTGCACCACAGTGTCATGGTTGGCCTAGTGGCCCATGTCGCTCACGTGAAATGTAACGCAGAATGGTGAGATGTGTTAGGACCCTTATGCTAATCCCCACATCGGGACTACTTACCTTATGCAGGCACATAGGCACTTTCCAAGAGATACATGTACCATCACAATACGCAAGCTATAGTAGTGAAGATAGTAAGCTCACGGGCATTAGTGTTAGCTTTCTCAAATATAGATGAGGAACGCTCGGACCATCGTCGAGTCCCGGTACCCTCGGTGAGGCGAGGTGCCGTTAGATAGATTCCAATCATGACAAAGGCATGATTTAGTAGCATGATCATGGAAGCATAAGGTTGCACGTAAGCCGCAAGAAGTCACATTGGTCAATATTATACTAGCGTGAAAGGTAGTGTCTCATGGGTTGAAAGAACGTTGCATACCCATAGAGATGGGGTGCCGACAACATGGAAGGAGGCCGCCTTCGGTGATGTGAAGCAATGCCTCACATGAAGTGCAAAGTTCTTGAACGATGCTACATGACGTAGGGTTGTATGGGTTATCGGTCCCAATGGTTGCTTTGGTGATACTGAGTGCCATCGTTTGAAGCACAAATGTTAGTGTCAGGTAGACGGGTGCAACTCCTTGATCACATCAGACCTTAAGTGTGTCGGCCCACCTTCTAGCTTAACTCAAGTGCTTCGTGATGCCGGGTGAAGGGGAGTAGCTCAGGAGTTCATGCCCTAGACCCTTCAAACTTTCAACGGACTACATCAATGCTGGGAGATGTCGAAGAAATGTTGTTCTAGATTGCGAACCAAGTGGAGATGGAGATGAGCTAATTCGGATTTGGTCCCAAGCGGGGACGAAGAGGTGGACATTGCCGAGGACGACATCGATTTTATGTGGGGGAGAATGTGACCCTTCGACTGCGAACATATGGCCTAGTGCCACCCCCTTGTAAAAAAACCCTCTTCGAGGGAAGACGCCCCTAACATACAAGTGTAGCGCGTCGAGGTCGCGCACTCCTTCTGCTATCAATAAAGCTATTGCTTTTTGGCTTTGCATTGAACGTGTCTTTATTGCCTTTACTCTTAAATGTTTGTCGTGTTGCATGGTGTGAGTTAAACGGATGTCAAGTCCCATCCAAAGCACTTAGCATTCGGGAGAGGGGCCCAACTCATATTTCCTATCGGAGGTCGTCTGAACTACTTATTCTGCTGCACTTATGAAATCCGTTAAGGGTGATCCAACCCGAGGGCCGGTGTCGGTCATGTTGCGAGGCCCGTCGGCTCTTCCGATGGTTAGGGCGTGATAGGTGGACTTTTCTTCTCTCCTCCGATGGTCAATCTTTCGATTTTTCTCTCCTGATCTTTGTTAATGAGCTCTCTTCAACTATCTTTTGAATTCTCAGTCAAAAACTCTCATACTCTCTCGATCTCTTTTTAAATCTTAGACAATATAAGTTTGAGGTAAAATCGACTTTACGAGTGATTTCTCGATATCTCAAATGATTGAGAAAGTTGTCATCAACGAACAAACGTGCTTGGTATAGGTTTCATTCGAAACAAAGACACGCTCATAAGAGTAACATAATTAGAACACATCTTTCTTTAAAGAATGACGTGACTGAAACGTGTCACGGCCGAGCATTTTATGTGTATAATTAATGATGCAATTAAAGTGTCTCATTCTTTCATAGCTCATCATCTTTGGAAGCGTTCTACATTATATATACATATATATATATATATATTATACTTGCCTCGTTATCTGCTTATAAATGTTCATTTCATCCTTTCTTATCCCTTGTTAAATTATTCTTCACTATGTACTCAAAGATGTCAAAAAAATCAATTGAAAGTGGAGTAGATTATGGATATATGATGAATGATAAAAGTGTTTATTACATGCTATACGTTGAGACTAAATTAGATTGTAGTGGACCAAACAACTGGTTAGGTGATAGACTTGGTGATGCATTTATTTACTACAAATTTGATGTACTTGATTACTTATTTATGTTTGTAATAAATCTAAAGTTTTGTAATTGGGATGATATGATTTAGTATGCAAAAGATGTTAGAGAGAAGTATAACATTATTATCATTTGAAAGCAAGTATTTAATAAGTGAAACATAAGTGTGAAAGGGGCAGCAGATTTGAAAGCAATGTATAAAAGAGGTAGCAAATATGAAAGCAATGAAAAGGTCTGATGTTAAAAGTACTTTATAGGCTGATACGAAAGAGGTTTAATGGTCAATTTTACTTACAAGAGAAAGTATAACATATAGCTCATGAAGGTTGAATATGGTTAATAAGACATATAATCACTCTTTAGGTTTATATTTCAAAGAAAATGTATTTGTTGTTAAATTAAGTGACTCGATATAATATGACCAATGAGATTAATAAAAAGCATTACAAACTCAACATATTTTATCGTAGTTAAAGAGGCTTGATGAGTTGAATATTAGCACGATAAAACACATCTATGATGCAAGGATGAATATTTGGAGGGTGGAAGTATGTGATTGAATTGATCTCTAACAACTATTATATGAATTAGCATATTACCAATTATCATACATAGTATCAAATGTTTTCATTGACATACATTAACCTTATAAGAGACATGTATGATGGTGCAAAAATATGTGTGAGGACTCATGAAAAAATGACATACTTCTTTGAAGTTAATATTGGGTTACATCAAGGATCAACTTTAAGTCCATACTTATTTATAATTGTGATTGATGAGTTAATAAAACATATTCAAGATGAAGTACCTTGGTGTATGTTATTTGCAGTTGACATTGTATTAGTAGAGGAGTATAAGGAAAAAGTTAATAGAAAATTAGAACTATGGAGAGAAACATTAGAAAGCAAAGGCCTCTAACTTAGTAGAACAAAGACAAAATATGTGGAATGTAAGTTTGATCATTTGGTTACTTTAGAGGACATAAAAATTAAAATTGGTACACATTGCATCCCCCAAAAGGAAAGTTTTAAATACCTGGGGTCAATTTTTCAGAATGATGGAAGAATTGATGGAGATGTTACGCATAGAATTAATGCAGATTGGTTAAAATGGAGAGGAGCATTAGGTATTCTTTGTGATAAGAAGATTCTATTAAAGGTAAAAGGTAAATATTTTAGAGCAACAATTAGGCATGCCATGTTTTATGGTTCTGGGTGTTGGGTAGTTAATCATCAACATATACAAAAGATGTCTATGACAGAAATAAAGATGTTGCGATGGATGAGTGGTCATACAAGAAAAGACTGTATACATAATGAGGTTATTAGAAACAAATTAGGAGTGACACCAATAGAGGATAAAATGAGAGAATATCGTTTAAGGTGGTTTGGACATATAGAAAGAAGATCAAAAGAAGAACGTGTAAGAAGGTTAGAAAAACTAAATTTGGAAAGTATTAAAAGAGTTAGAGGACGACCATAAAAGTGTTGGAAAGAAACAATAAAGAATGATCTATTGTGAGTTAACTGCTAATATGGCACACGATAGGGATCTGTAGAAACATAGAATCCATGTAGCCGACCTCGTCTAGTATGGGAAAAGGCTTAGTTGTTGTTGTTGTTATTGTAGTATCAAATGTTTCCAAATATAAATGTTATGAGTGACATTATATTTGCACATTTTTGTTTTTTAAAGTTGTTATGTATAAGACAAATGTGTAAAGTATACTTCTTTTTGAGATTTAAATTAACTAATAAGAATTTTATCAAGGTATTGGTAGATATAAAATATTTTTTCTTGAGTTTTGAGGATTTACCTCATCAAAAAAGAACTTTTCCATAAGATTTGCTTTCATTGGTGTAGAGAAATAGTAATGATGTTTCTATGTTGAAGTGAATCATGCATTGATGAATATAGTTGAGATTGTATTCCTAGAGGCAACACATTTCTAATACAAATATCACATTGCCAAAAAATGAAAAATTTATTATCCAATTAACAAGACATTGGCATTTGACATGCATTAGAGGAAAGTTGTCAAGTTGGATATTCTGAGTATGAATGGATAAGGTGATCCATTGAAGCATTCATATGACTAATATGACTAATAAGTATGTAAAGTTACTTGTTAGACCATATGTATTTCATTAATAGATTTTGAATCTTTTAGTGATTATAATATATTAGTAGATAGAATCAAGGGTGTACATGTAAGGTTAAAAGTACTCATTGACATCTCTACTAGAAGATTCAATAGGATTTGGACTCAACTTTCATTTATTGATCAACTAATAGATTGTGGAATTAAAGAAATCAGTAGTCAAAGAATCATGAGTTGTCAATATAGATCACCTTGACTATGAACTACAGAGAAGTGTTACAACATACACTTGATTTGATTAGATAGTCATATACAAACAATAGGTACTGATTGAATAATACATCAGTATTCTATTCAAAAGTGGTTAAATAATACAATTATCAACCATTGATCCATTTTATAAGAAGTTTATTATGGAATTGGAAATGCCCTACATGAATCTTTTAGTGATTATAATATATTAGTAGATAGAATCAAGGGTGTACATGTAAGGTTAAAAGTACTCATTGACATCTCTACTAGAAGATTCAATAGGATTTGGACTCAACTTTCATTTATTGATCAACTAATAGATTGTGGAATTAAAGAAATCAGTAGTCAAAGAATCATGAGTTGTCAATATAGATCACCTTGACTATGAACTACAGAGAAGTGTTACAACATACACTTGATTTGATTAGATAGTCATATACAAACAATAGGTATTGATTGAATAATACATCAGTATTCTATTCAAAAGTGGTTAAATAATACAATTATCAACCATTGATCCATTTTATAAGAAGTTTATTATGGAATTGGAAATGCCCTACACGACAATGATAACTTAAAAGAGAATTGAGATTAAGACAATTTTCAAATAGTTAAGGGGGTATCCTAATAGGCAAACATGAAGTTAATTTTCTAAGTTGGTGCATCAATATTTGAATCCTAGGTTCACTATCTTAGAGATGTCAAGCATTACAAAGTGTTAGTCATTCCTATTAGAAAAGATAACTACAAAGTAGTCGTTACTCATAGAAACTATTATAATCACCCCTTCTCTTGTCCACATCTTTTGGTTTCACGGTTCCATACCTACCCGCCTACCTACTACTACTCCTTTACCATCTTAAAGGAAGGTCATTTGATAAATCCACTAATAACGAGTTGTTTTTATAGGAGCATGCCAAGATGACTATTATTCAAGAAAGGTTAAAGAATGACTCTATAGTAGCAAAAGAAGAGGATGTCAGATGTTGTCATGAAAATGACAGGTATCCTAAGGATGGAGTCTTTCCTCATCAAATAATTATGACCGACTCTCCAATGTTAACTCTCCATGTGCTCATATTGTGTCTTCATATAACATAAGGACTTATAAAATACTAAGCTTTTAGCAATCAAATGTGACAGAGATAGTATGATTTATAGTCTTATATATTAATAGATGGGTTAATGTTGTTGGAGATGAGAACTATGAGTTCTTGAATCATCAAGGAGCTTTTAAGAGGAGGGACATGGTTGCCTAAAGCTTGTAGATAATGTTTTATAGAGGTATACTATCGAGTTTTCATTGAATTTGGTTGATAATATTCCTATCATTAATGGTAAATGATGACTAGCTACCTGTGTGGGACATATGGTATGTGTTATCATTATTCAACATAGTATTTTTAACAATAAGGACATTATCTCTTAACTTGTTATATCAAATTTATTATTACTTACCTTTTAATTGTATTTTTTTACAAGAATATATTATTGATAGATCCCTAATGACATCTATCTTTCCATCTTGATAACAACATAAACATAAAAGTATTATCAATTTCGATTCATTGTTCTATACTTGAATTGATATGTACTTAGAATTGGGAGAGGACAAAGTGATAATAATGTTTGTAATATCAATGATGATTAGTTAGTTGTATTTTATAAAATGAGTATTAATTAAGTTGTAATTCTGTCTTTTGTTTCAATCGTAAAATGACTTTGTTCTTTTGTATCACTTGTAAACTTACTAAGTTATAATTGATGAGTAAGGAGTATGTTCTGCAGTTTCGCAAATAAGTCTCCAACTTTTTTTGTTTTTTTGTTCTTTGAACAAAGTCAATGACTTTGTTCTTTGACTAATTGATATATACCTTTGTTCTTTTGTTTCACAAATAAGTCTACAACCATTTTTTGTTTTTTCATGCATGAGAGTATAAGGCCTTGTTCTTTTGTTTTTACACGCACATACTTTGTTAATGTTGTGCAAACATTATAATGAAAAATGTAAGAAGTTAGTCAAAGGATACGATTTCGCCACATTACTCTTTTAGAGTTACCTTTTTGGCTGCATGGCTAATTTGCCAATAACTTGTTATAGCCTACATCTTTGGATGAGAGATTCATCTTTTTTGTCAATTAAATAAGTTTTAGTTATCAATTACATCCAAAATTACAAAAGATTCAAACTGTAAAAAAAATGAAAACTACGAGTCTATATAGTTTTCGAAAGACAATCTAACTAATGTATGGATGTCATGATATGATACACATGCTTTTAAAATATGATTAATTTATTTGAGCATTTGTCTATATGATGTTATGAGTATAACTTTGTACTCACACAAATCACCAACTCTTTTGTATTTACTATTGTTCAAATTTTTTCTTGTCAAGAAAAGGTCAACATGTTGCATTTGTGGTGTGCCTTCATGTCAACACCATAGGTATATATACATATAGAGAGATAGCAAGACACATATAGAGAGAGCATGTATAAAAAATAAATTAAATTAGTCATTTAGTTACAAATATATATACATGTACAAATAACGATAAAAAAGTTTAATCACATACATCTAATCTTCGTCATCAATGGGCATGTAATCTGTAACCTTTCTATACTCTTTCTCATTGCAAATGAAGGAGATTCATGATATTAGATGGCTGGCAACATATATGGGTATTGTCTTAACGTTCATATTATAGGTTTCATGATATATGTAGCATACTATAAACAATAAACATGAAAGAAAAGTTTGAACTTTTGCATTCTATATACCCTAATATAAAAGAACACTAAAATATACTACTTTGCTTGATCTATTGTCTTCAATGCTAAAGGGTGATTGTCTAACATAGGATTACCTGTAACGACACACATCATCTTTGAGTTGAAAGCTATGAGTCTGAGTCATATACCAACCCATATATAAATCATTGTACTCGTGTTGTTGCCAGAGATAATGTGAGGTGTGATTGCAAACATGCACGATCAAAACTACAATATTATATTGTGTAACATGTTACCAATTTTAACGGTCGTTAGATGCTTAAACATCTTTGTTAGTCATAATCATATGTAAAAATCCTTTACTCATACATAAAATGCTATGTTTTATAATTACTTAATCTTTTCAAGTTGTACATGCAATGTAATCTACAAGCAGCACATGGACAGGAGAAGGGGCGGGATAGTTTTCTAGGGTGGGGTATTCGATAGATAGTCTTCTTCCTCCTCCTCCTCCTTTGATGCCGATAGTCTTGCCAATACCACAAACCAGAGGGAGAGAGAGGAACTTTGCCCTTCCCTTACATATAAATGTAGTTGAGATGAAATAACAAGAGTAGCTTGATATTCAATTTGTCAAAATACTTTTCCTAAATGTGATTTGCAGACTTAGCCGTCAAATTCTATGAATGGTTGCGATCATGGACTCTGACTTCTGGTGGGGCCAATTTACTCAACTTTTTATAACAAAAGCTGTTCATCACGAAACATTAACCGCTAAGATTTCAAGACCGTCTCAATTGTGATTTGAAATTTTCAACTATACTTCTGGCATTCGAGATGCGCTCTCTTCACAGTGAGAGAGCCTACACATGGCTGGGTTCCTGCTAAATAGAAAAGAAAACCGAATCGAGACCAGGCAGGTTCTGGTTCCGGTCTTGATTTGAGTTTCAAACCATTCAAAACGAAGAAAATTTTTTTAAAAAGTAAAAATTCAGGAAAAAAAGAACGAACCAGTGTTTTGAACCATCTTCCCTGGTTTGATTGGTTATGATCTGTTACCGTTGGAACTGCCCCAAACCAGCCATGTAGCGACGAAAGAAGCCCACTTTTGATAGAGCCTACCTCGAGCTCGGTTGTCTGAATTTGTATGCGAATCGGAGCTGGCGGTAAACGAACTTTTACATGGAGCAAATCAACTCAACTTTTTCAAGATTTCCTACTTTTAGTTTGTTTACATATTTTTCATATTTATTATAAATTGTTGATCCTTTTGACAAGAGATGTGGTTCAAGGGCTCTTCAAACAATTGGATTCCCCTCTCTAAGAAAAAAAGCTGCTTCGTACAATATTGATGCCTCGAGGTGTAGAAGACAATATTATTTATTCAGTTGGTTAGGTACAGCTTGTTGAAGCAATGGGTTGTAAATGACTAACTAATCACCACGACTCAACCCCAACCTTACACCAAGACCGAACCCAAGCCTTGTTCTAAACTAAATAGTGTGTGGGTGGTATTGATTCTTAGTCCACTATATATCACAAGTGAAACCCGACATTGTAGTTTTTTCTAAAATACTTTGGGGTTAAAGCTCTCCCGGTGCTGGTTTTCTCCTGGAACAAGGCTCGAATTGCTGAAGGAGAACAAGTGCCAAACCACTTGAACCTTGTACCTTTTTAAAAAGCAAATCAAATATCGACATCATGCTATCATGACATGATACAAGTCAAAAACAAATCCTTTGGAAGGTATTTTGTTCTTAAGAAATACTGAAAGCATACTAGCTTCATTTCTTACTCATTTTCTCCTAAGATTTCTTTGCACTGTATTCCATTTGGTATCATGCACATTGCACCCACACTTAATTGGTTATTTGGGAGATGTTTACTTGAATAATGCCTTTAATTATATATAAGAAAAGTGGATCCTGTTCACTTCTGACATATTCATTCATGTTCAATCATGGTTTTTCTGTGACATAAGTGTAATTCAAAAAAATAAAAGTTATAATAAAAGTATAAAGGACAATATTATTACACTCAGACTCGATGAATGAGCAATGTGAATGGTAGGTATGATCTAATCATATTTATATCTTTGTGTATGTGTGTATGCACGTGCGTGGTGCAGCTCATACATGCATGAAAACTTATAAAATCATATTTATATATTCTCAGTGTACTGTAGCATATAATAAGTTTGTACAATTTAGACCTTGGCTCTCCATCTGGGTATAACACAACTTCTTTTTTTTTATACAATGCGAAGGCCGAAGCCAGATGCCCATCCCGGATATCGAATCGAACTCTTCAAATCGTCAGTCAACGCTAAACTACTTGTTTATATCATCAGCGCACATTCACGTCCCATTAAATATTCACACGTATGTGCTGTAAGCGATATTAAAATATGAGAACCGGTGGGATCAACGTTGGCAAGATGAGTATGAATTGGCCAATTTAAGCAAAGTGGTAAAAAAATTCTTTTAGAGGAATCTAAGCCTCATATTTCATGGGGTACAATGAGGAGGCAGAAATCTCATGCATGTCTAGGTATCGAACTCATGACAGGTGAGTTCACCCTGGCTAGGTGTGCAGCTGATCTAATTTTACTAAGGAAAATGGATTACCAAGCCTTCCCCCGTACAAAGTGCGGTTAGCGAATATGGCACATCTTGGTTTTTCATTTAAATCCTAATATATCACAAGATTGAGTCACGACTCAGAACCCATTAAGCCCGCACCAAGGCTTGGTCTTGGTTTTGGTTTTCGTTGATCATAGGGTTTAGCCTAGGAGAAAAGGCTTTGGTTTCTCGATTATACCCTGGTTTTGTTAAGATGCACAAAGGAAAGACCAATTGAACTTAAAAATATTAAAGACCTAGTTGATAAAGAAAGTCGCTTCTTGCACTCATTGCAAGGAGAATAAACAATATAATATATGAAAAACAACCATTGACTTTCTTATTCTATAAACAATATAAGGTTTTATTGACCCTTCATGTCTCGGCAAACTGAGACTAAACTAAATAAGCCGAACTAGATTGAATCACAAGATAAGATCATGTGTATTCTAACACAATACCCTGTGCTGGGCATGGAACGTGCAAGGTAGAAGGCGCTGCATGAAACTCACGTTCTACTACTGCTCCATAACGTGAATCAGTGCTTGTTGACACCACTGCCGTTCTAGACATGCCCGGTTTGCAACCGGTCTGGCGGTCTGAACCGGACCCAAATTGGACTGAAAACCGGTTGAAACTGGACCTGGCAAGCCCTCCCCATTGAGTTATGTACGGTTCCTCCCGCCATGGAATCAGAAGAACTGGAACATGTGGTTTTTAACCACCAAATATATATATAAAGTCGAATCCAACAAAGTTCATCCTATGGGCATTTTGGATAATGCTAGAGCCATGAGTATGAGTTTGGGTTCCACTTGGACTCTGAAAGTGAGACCAAACCCAGTTGATGAGTTTCAAATTAACAATATCAAGTCTGCATAAAAGACTTGTTTTTTCTTCTTCTCCAAAACTAAAGTTTTCATACATGAAAATATGAAGGTAATTGCATTAAATTAAGCGAAGGCACATCTTATTAGCAGTTCCAGATCGAAATTCTTTTAGAGTGGGGTAGATAGCCTCTGGTTAGTGCCGTAGGTAATGTAGCCACGTTTCAACCGTGGGCTACAAATTCTTTTGGGAGTTTGGCGAATAGCCCACTTTTGTACTCCGGGCTTTGTAACATAAGCCATGGTTCGACTGTGGCCTATTCTTTTTTAAACATAATTGCATCATTGTAGATACGTTATCCAGATAATCAGAACCATCTGACCATGGTCAGATCGCTGGCTGCACTGTGAATGGATCAACCAGACCCTCATCAAACACAATCACATGATGCAGGTTTTCTTCGACTTTGGGAGGGAAATGCCACTCAACTCATCTACACCTTTTCCATGTAAAGCTCTTATTGTGCAAGTCCTTCACCCAGTTAAAGCACCATGTATAAATCCTATTTTCTTCCCCGAGTTCAGGACCAGTAACCAGATCTAGCCAGCTTCAATCTGCAATTTCTAAAGGTGCATCCATCGAGTGATAGAAAATGCACGTCTTAACGCTCACAGTGATCTAGCAGTAGAAAGCATCATAATCACACACACACACACACACATATATATATATACAGAGAGAGAGAGAGAGAGGTTCCTTGAGCACTGAAACTATGTGCACCTATTTAAGAGTGGGGTAGGAGTGTATTATGTTTTTCTTTTTTATTCAATCAAATATCGTTATTTTAATTATCTTGTAAAGTATACTCATTGGTTACTTCTCAATGGATGTGAAGGAATACAAAGTATAATATAGTATGCAAGAATCTATCTATATATGTATATATATATATATATATATATAGAGAGAGAGAGAGAGCTTACACACAAACACGAAGAGATGAAAATGGACTCAAGGTGGACAAAATCCAAAGATCCAACTGTAGGGCATTGCGCACTCGTTAGATGCAGACAAAATGAAATGATGCCGTCTCCCACTCATCAACTTCACATCTCTCTTTTCTTGCCATGCCACAAAGTGAACATTTCTTTTATTTCAAATTCTTTGTTGTATTTTGTCGTGGTTGTGTGGAAATTACAACACACTTGGATGTTTGTACCGTTCTTGGGTTTTAAAGACCCTCTCGTCTCTTCTAGTATATCGACGATATGTCTGCATTTCTTATGAAAAACAAAGGAGAAATGGGCATCAAACTTCAGGCATGAATAAGGGCACACGCGTTTTTGTCAACAAAGCATTGGGATATTTTTGCAGAATCATCAAACTGGAGCTATTGTCAGAAGTGGATTGGAGGGGCGTGCCCATTTATTGGTTTTAATACCAAAATCCTCTATTAAAGAGGAGAGAGAGAACCAAAATCGTCAGCTCAATGGCAGGGCGCTCTAGCTCCGTTACAGCCGGTAGGGAGTTAGACTCCTAGAGGGCGCATATGTGGGTGTATGTTACGCTTGGGCCTCTTCTTGTAACACACATAGCCCAACATGACCTATAGTCCAAATTATGTGACTGGTAGGCCCATACAAGGATGCCTTTGAAGAATGTAATCAATGAGAATCTACATTGAGCAGCCACTCAAAATTTCAAAAAAAAACTATGTTACATGGTTGAGTTCATGATCTAAGAAACATGCTTTGCCTCACCCTAAACAGTTCTTTAGGGTATTTGCCCCACCCTAAAGAATTCATAGATTCCCCACCGAATGTAAGAAATGATGACTGTTAACTGTTTGGATTAGATGGGGATCAAGTTTAGAGTCTATATTGAATCTTGAAATTCAGATTTGTTCTACCAGGCTTTTAATATGGGTAAGTTGAACTCTAGTAAAAGGTAATTAAAGGGAGCTCCTACAAAAAGAGATAAAAAATTAAATAACCAATACTTTAAAAAGAAAGAAAAAGCCCCTAATGTTAAAAGGACATAATAAAAATGATCTATGACACATGCTCGAACTCGATAATGACCAAGAATCCATGCAGCTGACCCGCTTACCTTCTAAAAATGCCACATTTGGCTTGGTAAGTTGAACTTTTAAAGGTTATAATTAGACCTACGGTCAGATCAGGTTCGGTCTAAGTATTTGTGAAATGCAATCAACTCCACATATAAGTCAAATCTTGTGTACCTGACCGAAATAACTAAATGGAGCGATCCAGTTATTATAATGCTAACAAACCCTGAGCCTAAGGGGATTAGTACGGGTCGGATCCAGGCGATCCGGTTAGCAGCAAGAGAGGTTGCATCATGCTCACGTGAGAATGACGCAACAACTAGCATGCCATGCCCACACTGTGTCAGCACTAAAGGTTTGAATTTAAAGGTTGAGCTGGTCATTTAAATGGATTCTGCATCCTCGAACTCTCTCTCAAAAATGCTTGCACGCATATATATATATATATATATATATATATATATATATATATATATATATATATATATATATATATATATATATATATATATATATATTCAATAAATATGATTAATGATAGAGATTTGAATTTAAAAGATAATTTATAACATTGTACTTTCCGTACTCACAATACAATTTACTTTTTTATTTTAAATCTCTACATATCACATCAATCAAACGGTAAAAATATTTGAGAGCATGAATTTAATTGAGCACATACCACACACTCTCTCTCTCTTTATATATACATAATTGCATTCTGCATCACAAAAACTCTCTATGAAAACCTTAGGCAGTAGCTACTTTAATGAAAGATATGATCATGGTATATGTGGCTAAACCTTAACAAAAGGGTGTTAACACAAGGAACCACGATTAGCCGCCTAAAAACAAAACTTTCAAGTTGAAGGTCATAAATTTGCTACTCAATGTACTAGGGGTTTAACAAACTGCAGATTGTTAATGAAAAAGAAAATAAGCTATTTTCCTCTCTCGGCAGTCGAAGTCACTGGAGCACTCAAGAACAAATGTTCAAATGACATGTACATAAAAATTATTAAGTATTTCTCTTTAGTAAAAATTAAACTATTTTTCTACAAAAAAAGCCCGATCATCATTCACGAAGCATTGCAAGAGAAATGGACACTTGTGTTTCTTTTTTCTTTTTGAATGATTCAGGTCACTTGGAGTTCTATTCGTGCTTCAAACAATTTTGTCTTATCCATATCTCGAGTGATTTTTTTTTTTATGTGAGAAACCACTGCACTCAATCACATGCTTCCGTTACTCTTGAATTGTCTGATGAAGTCTATTCCGCAGAGGTAATTGATTTCTTGGTTTTATGAACTCACAGCAATCCAAAATATTAAAGTTGTGAATACTTTCACATCAACATCCATGTTTCGACTGGTTTACGAGTATTTGAATGGGCGGGCATCCACATGTTTTCGAATATGGCACCCAAATGGGCATCTTTGCCACCCTCTTGTTTCACATTGCAGGTGCGATAAATCACTTAACGGAAGCAAGGATTCGTCTTCAACTGTCTCAATCTGGAGCCTGAAAGGGCATCTTTTTTTTGCTTGACAACAAACCGATCTATTTCTCAACTCTTTTAGTTCTTTTTCCCTGAAAAACAGAACCGTAACAGGTGAACCTTGACCAGAACCAGGTGGATTCAGGTTCAGTAGGCATTCGCTACTTTAGGAGAACAAAACCAGCAGTTTCAAAAAGGCGGTTTAGGAATCGGCCATGTCTAGGTCACTAATAGGTTATGAGTAGCACACAGTGACGGTACCATACATGCAACATGGACAAGAGATCAATGAGTACAGAGAACCGGTGATCAAGGTAGAGAGGAACAAAAAGCATAAGGAATAAAAGTGCAGAGGGAAAGGCAACAAGCTTTTTAGCCAAGCGAGAAAGTCTTTCTCTTACTTTTGAATTGAAGAAGGCTCTTAAAGAATTTACTGTACTAAAAAATAAAAGCTAATATGGTGCACCTGACCTAAGTAAGACTGCACTTAATTTCTGCAAATTGTTAAAAAGTAAGTGCAATAAATTGCTATATAACGTACATAATTGTTTAAAACTGCATAGCCCTGACAATGAGAGCGTTAGCTCACCTGGCAGGGGCTCGACTCATAACATAAAGGTTATGATTTGGATAATCAGGAGTCCATACTAACTTCTGCCATGAGCCTCATCAGGGAAAATGTACCTAACCAGCTGCCCCTAACATAAAAAAAAAGTGTGAAGGCAAAAGTATAAACTTAATTAACTAAACCAAGATTATTGGTTGTAACTCCAGGCTAGAAGTTTTTTTATTATAAAAGAAACAAATAAGATGTCTTTGCAGAAGTTTGTCCACTGCTTAGGAGCTTGTTGTTTAAGTTTCACCAATTCAAAAAATGCATCTTTCACATATTCTTGATGTTTTTTTAGTATTTTCGATTATATAAGTCAACTTATTGAACAAAAAATTTCCTTTTTTATCTTTTATATTTTAAATATGGCAATCATGGCCTTTCACCGCCAATCCGGAGGAGAGAATGCAGGAGAGATTCATCATCATTTGCTCGATATCTAGCGCCATTGTAGCAATGAAAAACAAAAGGAAGAAAGAGTGATCTTTTGGGATACCGTCAGTTCTATTATTATGTACTCATCTGAACCCCCAAATCATCACATTCTTTTTCCAGTTTACTTACCTTCCCCATTCCCTTTCCTATACATATTCTTTCCTTTCCAGCATAATTCAGAATCATTGGAGAGAGAGAAATTAGTATTTTACAGAAGGATTGATCATATAGTTTATATGTTGTCGTTCCACAAGAAGATTCATCTTAATATTTTTAATAGGGAAACACTGGTTAGAGTTTCACCAACGCGATTGTGTAAGACTTAGACAGTTGACAGTCTGAACCTTTTCTTTTCTTTCCTTTCCTTTTTTTCCTTTCATCCAGCAGCATGGTTGAACCTTGTATCATATGATTTTAGTACTTGGAAGCCAACATAAGTAAAGCTTTAGTATTTTAATGGAAAGGGCTCTTGCTACACAAGGGTGAAAGTCCTTTAATAGTGAGTTTTATATAGGTGTATTTAAACCCCTCGTAAGTCTCTGGAGAGAAGAGAGAGAGAGAGATCACACCTTTTAACTATTGAAAAGAAGGGGGCCCTATCTGATGAAGGAAACGAGAGATTCACAAAAAGAAGCTATCATGAATTGAGAGACCTATATTCTTTTTACAATACGCGCTTTCTGTCCATACGGGGACGGAATAGAGAAACGCGTGTGTTGCGTCTTCTGGCGATCTTTGTTTTTCCCCATAGATCTGCTCTCTGTCAGAGAAAGAGAGAGTGAGATGTTTCAGGATCAAGCAGGTTATATTCACTGCGATCCTTCATCCGATGGATATGAGTTTGTGAGAAGCGTTCATGGAGGAGTTGCCGACGGTATCGCGGTGTTGGTAACTGCAGCAAATCGTCATGTTCAGGACGGAAAGAAGGAAAACGCCCCTAATTGGAGTCATTATATCATGAATAATAAGGACGGAGCTGGTGGGTGCAGCGATGTTCCCTTCCTTATGCCTCCCATGCATGCTGCAGGACCCTTGACCCTTGCCTCTCTTCATCACAAATTCTCTTCGCCACCTACTGTTACTACCCCCTGGTACTCTCTCTCTCTCTCTGATGCAACAAGTGAACGATCAGTTCTATTTCTCTTAAAGAAGATAATGACCTAGATTCCAAAGAAAAGTCAATGCATTGATCAATTTTTTTTATCTCGGACTCGGAGACATGAGAGAACTATCTTAAATCTCGCACCTCTCCATCTCTTTCTAGGAGTAATGTGAGTTATATTTTATTTTTATCGACTCCATGTAACAAGGATACTGCAATAAGTTCTACTGATTACGGGTGAAAATGATTTCATCTGAAGCGTATCGGGGGGGCTGCGGATGTCATTGATCACACGATGGATGCATCTTACATTAGATCGGTTCCGGTTATCTTTCATTCTAGCTCTCTCTCTCTTTCTCTCTCTCTCTCACACACACAACAGACACATGCACAGGATATATTTACATGTATAGTTCAAGATCTCTTTGTGTATGAGACATCATTATACATTATCTACAAGACTGCATCATACTACACCCAAATAGTTAATTCCTATCAGCAATCAGAAGACCATATGGTCTGGCACCGAAGGTCATGTGAAACTCTGTCACCTCATCTACCTGATAACGTGTTACATGCCACCTGGTGGTGTTAGAAATGGCTGCCGTTGTTTCAAATATTGTAACAGCGATTCGTTGTGGCCTGAGAAACTCCATAACTGCAATTGTATCACTGTGAATGGCGGATCTAAATGGAGGGATGGGAACGGCCGTCCCATGAAATTTTGAAATTTTACATGGGGCCTCCTAACACGTGAAATATACATCACCCTCCAAAACTATTTAATCTACTTTCTAGATCCTCCACTCATCACTTTCATTTCGATTTACTGTGACAAACTAAACATCGTTGATTCTCTGAATGTCTTTTGAACGTGAAAATCACATTTAACTATTGGGGCTGGTAAGTAAACCAAGCTCATCCTTACCAGCTAATTCATGTTTGATTCCTGACTTTAGCTGAATATGACCAGAGTGCGTTTTCTGCTCATCTCGGTGCTTGAATCTTCGAAAAAGCAACGGAGCCCAACTGCTCGTCTCTCATCATAGCTACACTAAACAGTGACAGTGTAGATCATTTACGTGTGAAATATACACAAGTTCCAGGTTATTATTTTGAAAAAGAGCTGAAACAAACACAAGCATGACTAGAAACAAGCTCAAACATGAGATCGATCGACCGCATGCAAATGAGTTAAAACAAGTCTGTACTTTGCTATTTTTGAACTCGGCTTGTTGTGAAACAACGAACAGCTTGCCAACTGTTCATGTATATGCCCAAGCCAGAAGCTAGCTTGGATACGGAACGAGCAGAGCACGGGTAGCTCATCGTTGGCAATTCCCGGCTTCTTAATTAGCAGCCCCGTTAACCAGAAGTGTTAGTAAATATAGAGAATTTCAGTCAACTGCAGACGATCATTTACACACAGAAACTTGTTTGTTTGTGTGTGAAATTCATGGATACGCATGAGTTAGGAGCTTGTTAGCGCAGGTCTTGGAGAGAAGAAGGAGGTGACACGGTGCATGAAAGAGTGGCTGTGCAAGACTATCGTTTGGCGCCAACATCGGTGAAGATGAAAAAGGTGAAGGCTAGGAGGAAGGTGAGGGAGCCAAGGTTTTGCTTCAAGACCATGAGTGACATTGATGTCCTGGATGATGGCTACAAGTGGAGAAAGTATGGCCAGAAGGTTGTGAAGAACACACAACACCCCAGGTTTATCTCTCCTCTATAAACCCTTCCAAGTGAACTCTCGTTAATTCTTTTTCCTTTCTCTTTCCAACGAATGATCTTCATTCCTAAAATACTGGTATTCCTTATACTTCAAAAGGTGTTAAAGAAGTTATATACGTAAAGACACGCACGCACACATACACACATGTATATGTATATATATACACGTATATGTATGCCTTTGTATGAAACAAGTGTTAGAAAATTAAAAAAACTTCTGCATAAATCAAGACAACAATTTTGTCTTTTGTTTTTTCTATGAAGTGACCTAGATAATCGAACAGCTATGTTGAGTTTTAAGGAGTTTTAGATAATAAGGCTTAATTTAGTTGGTATATTTTAATTATCTTAAAATAGTGTAATGGTGTCATAAAAAAACATGTTTTTAGACCTATAAATATGGATAATTTCAACTCATCTTCCTCTCGAGTTTTTTGCCTTAGTTGTTTATACTATTTTCTCTATGTTCCAAAAGTTGGCATCAGGCTTAATTTATTTGAGAATTTTAAAATGACTTTTGTGAATAGTACCAAGATAGTACAACCTCAAATCCCAAAGGGGATAAAAGAATTTTGAAGATTTGAGAATCCAAATAGAGGTGTTATTTAGGTTTGAGGAGCTAAAAAAAATCACAAAAGACAGATTGATGAAATGGACAACTACAAATAATTTGATACTTAAAGAGAAGAAACATCAAAAAGAAAATCATAAAGATTACAAATCTCTTTTTTACGTCTTTAAGGTAGCAAATGCAAAGATGGAAAAGGAGCATGATACACTCTCATCAAGGCTTATAAGAGAGTTGAGAGAGTCTAGAAGGTTCATCTTAAAACACTTTGTCTATATTTCAAGCTTTTTCAAATGAAAAGGTCTGAATCGATTTATGATTATTTCTCACGGACGTTGGCTCGTGTAAATCAAATAAAGGTTAATGATGAGGCTATCGAAGATAACTAAATCATCGAGAAGATTCTTTGGACTTTGACATTACAAATTGAGTATACCATCTATTAAAGAATCTCGAGATCTTTGTATTTTATTGATCAATGAGTTTATGAGTTCTCTAGAAGTCTATGAAGAACGACAGAAAGAAAATAGAAGATGATGAAAGAGGCTTTATAAAACCAACTGGCGTTGCAAGACGAGAGAAATGATTATTCTAAACAAAAGAAGAAAAATGGCGAGAAGAAAAATTATCAAAACGAAAAAATGATAAGTCACATATCTAATGCTATAAATACAAGATGAAGATTGTAAAGCCTTATTGTTTACTTGTGATGCTGTTGTGGAGAATCAAAAGAATGTTTGGTATTTAGAAAAATGATGCAGTAATTACATGTGCGGTGATATAAAGCTATTTTAAAAACTTGATAGTACCTATCGATCAGAAGTTAAGTTTGGGAACAATTCAAAGATTCCTATCATAGGAAAAAGAACGATTAAGATCAAAGTAAATGATGGATCGAACCAATGCATTTCTAATGTGTTTTATATTCCTAGCCTCCGTAATGATCTTTTAAGCATGGGACAATTATCTAAAAAATGCTATGATATGAAATAAAAAATATAGTTTGTATCATTCGGGGCAACAACAAAAGCTTAATTGCAAAGGTGAGAATGACTCGTAATCACTTTTTTCTTTTGTATATTAGGTATGCAACCTCTTTCTCGATGCTTTAGTCTAAGAAAGGATTGCTCAATATTTTCTTTTCTGAATGAAGTATGTGAAGCATGTACGACATAAAAACACAGAGATGCTTTTCCTTAAGGGAAGTCACGAAGAGTTAAAAAGCCATTAGAGTTAGTGCACTCTGATCTTTGGAAGTCGCTTGAAGAATCATCAAATAAAAGGTAAAAGTATTTTATCACCTTTATTGACGTCTTTAGTAGAAGAACATGTATTTACTTCTTATAGTACAAATATGATGCTTTTAAGGAATTTAAAGTTTATGTAAAGAAGAAAAAGACAACAACAACAACAACTAAGACTTTTCCCATACTAGACAGGGTCGGCTACATGGATTCTTTGTTTCCACAGATCCCTATCGTGTGCCATGTTAGCAGTTAACTCATAATAAGCTAGATCATTCTTTATTGTTTCTTTCCAACACTTTTGTGGTCGTCCTCTACCTCTTTTAATACTTTCTAAATTTAGATTTTCTAACCTTCTTACAGGTTCTTCTTTTGATCTTCTTTTTATATGTCCAAACCATCTTAAACGATGTTCTCTCATTTTATCCTCTATTGGTGTCACTCCTAATTTGTTTCTAATAACCTCATTATGTATACGGTCTTTCTCAACATCTTCATTTCTGTCACAAACATCTTTTGTACATGTTGATGATTAACTGCCCAACACTCATAACCATAAAACATGGCAGGCCTAATTGCTACTCTATAATATTTACCTTTTAATTTTAATGGTATCTTCTTATCACAAAGAATACCTGATGCTCCTCTCCATTTTAACCAACCAGCATTAATTCTATGTGTAACATCTCCATCAATTCTTCCATCACTCTGAAAAATTGACCATAGGTATTTAAAACTTTCCTTTTGGGGAATGCAATGTGTGCCAATTTTAATTTCTATGTCCTCTGAAGTAACCAAATGATCAAACTTACATTCCATATATTCTATCTTTGTTCTACTAAGTCGGAGGCCTTTGCTTTCTAATGTTTCTCTCCATAGTTCCAATTTTCTATTAACTTTTTCCTTAGACTCCTCCACTAATACAATGTCATCTGCAAATAACATACACCAAGGTACTTCATCTTGAATATGTTTTGTTAACTCATCCATCACCATTATAAATAAGTATGGACTTAAAGTTGATCCTTGATGTAACCCAATATTAACTTCAAAGAAGTCTATCGTTCCTTCATGAGTCCTCACACATATTTTTGCACCATCATACATGTCTCTTATAAGGTTAATATATGTCAATGGGATACCTCTTTTTTCCAAAGTTCTCCAAAGAACCTCTCTCGGTACCCTATCATAAGGTTTTTCTAGATCAATAAATATCATGTGAAGGTCTTTCTTTTTTGCTCTAAAATGTTCCATAAGACGTCTCAAAAGGTGAATCGCTTCAATAGTAGATCTGCCTGGCATGAATCTAAATTGGTTCTCTGTTGTACTTGATACTTGTCTTAACCTACGTTCGATAATTCCTTCCCATAATTTTATAGTATGACTCATTAACTTGATACCTCGATAATTCGCACAATTTTGAATGTCTCCCTTGTTCTTATATATGGGTATAAGTGTACTTTCTCTCCATTCCTCGGGCATCTTTTGGTTTTTCCATATTTCATTAAATAGTCTTGTGAGCTAAGTGATTCCTATTTCTCATAGTATTTTCCAAACTTCTATAGGAATATTATCTAGTCCTACCGATTTACCACCCTTCATATGTTTAAGAGCCTCTTTGACTTCATTCTTTTGAATAGTCGGTAGAAATTGTGGTTTATATACTTTTCTGACTTGGCTAAGTCTCCTAAACTAATACTAACATCTTTATTTTCATTAAAAAAGATTATAAAAATAGTTTTTCCATCTATTTCTTATATCATCATTTGCCACTAAAATTTTTTCATCCTCGTCTTTTATGAATCGAACATAATTAAAATCTTTAGTTTTCTTATCTCTAGCCCTAGCTATCCTAAAAATATCTCTTTCACCCTCTTTTGAGTTGAGTTTTTTATATAAGTCCTCCCAAATCTTAGTTTTTGCTTCACTAACGGCCTTTTTTGCTTCCTTCTTTGCTTTCTTATAAGCTTCTAAAGTTTCACTAGTTTTCTTAGCATAATGTAATTTGTAACATGCCCTCTTTGCCTTGATTTTATTATGTACTACTTCACTCCACCACCAAGCTTCTTTTTGTGCCGGTACACCTCCCTTAGATACCCTTAATACATCTTTCACCACTTTCCTAATATGTATAGCCATATTGTTCCACATATCACAGGGTGTGCCAACATAATTCCAAACATCTCCTTGAAGGACTTTCTGTTTAAATATATCTTCTTTCTCGCTTTTGAGGTTCCACCATTTAGTCCGAATAGCTCGATGCACTCTTTTCTTCTTTGTCCATTTTTTTATTTGTAAATCCATAACTAAAAGTCGATGTTGGGTGGTTAAGCTTTCTCCTGGAATTACCTTACAATATTTACAACATGCTCTATCTTTTTTTCTACAAATAAAGTAATCAATTTGTGTTTGTGATAAGCCACTCTTATAAGTAATTAAATGTTCATCTCATTTTTTGAAGATTGTATTGACTATAAAGAGATCAAATGCCATAGCAAAATTTAAAATCTTCCTACCTTCCTCGTTTATATCCTCAAAACCAAAGTTTCCATGAATCCCTTGATATCCTAATGCCTCTTTACCAACATGTCCATTTAAATCTCCTCCTAAACAAATCATCTCCCTTTGTGGAATCTTTTGAAACACCTTATCTAACTCTTCCCAAAAAACTGTCTTTATACTATCTTCTAGTCCTACTTGGGGTGCGTAAGCACAAACTATATTCAAAACCTCTACTCCTAACACTAATTTCAATGTCATGATTCGGTCACCATATCGTTGTATGTCTACTACACTTTCCTTTAAATCTTTATTTATGATAATACCAACTCTGTTTCGAGCCTTTTTTTTACCTGAGTACCATAATTTAAAACCTGTATCCTCTGTCTCCTTTGCTTTTTCTCCAACCCATTTTGTCTCTTGTAAACATAGAATATGAATCTTTCTCCAAATCATAGTATCTACCACCTCCATTAGCTTACCGGATAATGTTCCGATATTCCAAGAACCAATATGAATCTTATTATCTAGGACTAGCTTCCTTACCCCCCACATCCGTCTATAATCAAAATGCGGAGACCCTCTTTGAAAATTTTTCACTACATTCGATCTGCAATGTAGCGGGACTAACTTCTTTACCCGTACTCGACCATGATGTGGGAACCCTCTTTGCAATTGATTCACTACATTCGGGAGAAAATGTAGTGGCCCTTGCTTACTTCTTACTGCATTTGAGCTCTGCAGCACGTCGCTAGGCAGGGACGCCCCAAAGCAATGCTCATAATTTTTGTAATCCATGTTATAAAAATTCGACGAAGTTTTACGATAGCTGTCGGAAGCCTAACACAACCCTCCTCCTTTATCCGAGCTTGGGACCGGCAATGCAAGGATGATCCCTTACATGGGCGGAGTTAAAGAAGAAAAAGACAAATCAATACAAATTCTTTGACTGATCGTGGCACTGAGTATATGATGGGAAAAGATTTCTTCAAGAAAAATGGCATAAAACGTCAACTTACAGTCTTTAATAAAATAGAATTGGAGAAAGAAAAACTATGTCATCATAGACATGGTTCATACTACGTTGCAGGCAAAGCATCTACCAAAACAATTTTGAGCAAAAGTTTGTGTGACTGAAGGATTTGATTTCAAGACACCAATGGAGGCGTAGACTGGTAGACTGGTCGTCAATCATCTTCATATATTTGGATGTATTGTTTATACCTACATACCGTATAAGAAACTTGATGACAACAGTGAAAAATTTATTTTTCTCGAGTATAATGAAAAGACTAAAGGTTATTTGTTGTATAATCTGATAATGAGGAAGGTAATAATTTGCCACGATGTCACCTTTAAAGAGAAAGGCGAATGAATTGGAACATTAATGAAAAGAAATAATATCATTTATCATGGATGAAAAGGAATCGGGCAGCCCATCTTGATCGATTCTGATGTGCAATCTAAACCATTATAATCTTCTAATATATTTAATAATTAGGTCAGCCCTTGAAGAAGTTCTCCAAGCAATGAAGTTGAACATTCCTTACGTTTAAGATGAGAATGAATCTTACATGTTTGTTTGAAAGATTATGTGTTATCTAAAGTGGATGATGTCTTTGATGAACAAATCGTTAATTATGCACTATTCCCGGATTGTGATCCAATAACATTTCATCAAGCTTCACAAGATAAAGGGTGGATTCAAGCTATGAAATTTATGTAATCAAGAAAAACACATGGGAGCTAACTCAACTTTCAAAAGGCAAGAAGTTCATTGGTGTAAATTGGTTTATAAGACCAATTATAAGCTCGATGAAGAGGTCAATAGGCTAAAAGCTCACTTGTTAGTCAAAGGGTACAAACAAAAGCCTAAGATTGATTATTTTAAGGTCTTTACTTCAGTTGTAAGATTTGATACAATTTGTTTTATTCTTGCTTTGGCTGATCAAAGGCAGTAGAAAATACACCAAATTGGTGTTAAGTCTTCATTTCTAAATAGAGTACTTGAAGAGAAAGTATATGTTGATCAATCTAAGGGCAATGTGAAAAGGAGATATTTTTAGTTTCATCTATATTTGGAGAAATCTCTTTATGACCTAAAGCAAGCATCAAGAATTGATTCATATCTTATGGATCATGGTTTTATTAGATGCCTTCATGAGCATACTTTGTATTTCAAGATTGGCTTACATGAAGAAATGCTTATAGTTTGTCTCTATGTTGATGGCTTAATATTTACTACAGATAGTGAAGAAATTATTGTCAACTTCAGGCAGGTTATGATACTTGAGTTTGAGATGGTTGACATGGGTCTCATTTTTAACTTTCTTGGCTTTGAAATAATTAGATAAAGGTATATTTGTTTGACAATGCAAGTATGCCAAAAATATTCTTGAGTATTTGAAGATGGTAGTTTATAAACCAATTTACACATTGATCAAAGAAAGGTCTATATTAACAAAAGAAAGAAGTGGTAATAAAGTCGATCTTACATATTTCAAAAGACTTGTGAGAGTTTACGATACTTAACTTTTACTCGACTGAACATTGTTTATAGCATTAGAATAGTGAGTACATTCATAGAGTCTCCTAAACAATCTCATTTGTAGGCAGCTAAGTGGATTTTATAATATATCAAAAATACTTTGGATGATGATATACTTTACTTTTCATTTAATCACTTTGAACTTATAGGATATATAGATAGTGATTGGAGAGGAGATGTTGGAGAAAGGAAGAGCACTTCCGATTATGCTTTCTCTTTGAAAATAAAATCTTTTTTTGGTCCTCAAAGAAGCAACAAGTGGTAGCTTTATCCACCGTAGAAGCAAAATATATAGCCAGGGCATATTGTGTTACTCAAACAATTTGGCTACGTCAAATGTTAGTGGAGTTAAATCAAATGCAAGAGCATGCAACAGTGATTAAGTGCGATAATAAGTCAACAATTGCCTTAAAAAAAATCCAGCATTTCATTCGAGAAGCAAGCATATTGATATTGCCATTTTATCAAAGACTTAGTGAAGTTTTGCAAATTAGATGATCAAATTGTTGATTTGTTTACTAATCTATTAAGGGTAATGGAAAATAAAAAACTTATGGATAAACCAAGCTCATGGCAACATTTTTGTCAGTTTTTCTATGAACCAAGCCTATTTTGGGTCATTGACCTAGATAATTGAAAAGCCATGTTGGGTTTTCAAGGAGTCATAGATAATTGTAATAAGCTTAGTTTAGCCGGTATATTTTAATTATCTTAGAATAATGTAATGGTGTCATAGAAAAATGTGCTTTTCTATACCTATAAATATGTATAATTTCAGCTCCGTGAAGAATTCTTTTTTCGTATTTTGCTTCTTCCTCTCGAGTTCCTTGTCTTAATTATTTGTACTTTTTCTTTGCTTTCAACTGAGAGAGTGAGCTTTCCTCCCTTGCGATGCATCATGTACCTATTGAATTATCTGATTCCAGTATAACGTTGAGGCATCATTTCTATTTTTAATGGTCCAGCATCTTCGAATCGTTTGCTTAATACATATGCATTAGGAGTATGACTCTTTCTCTGCACACACACACATATAGGGGCATAATATATATATATATATAGAGAGAGAGAGAGAGAGAGAAATTAGTTGATGGGTACATTCATATGCTTAAGCACTCTAAAGATCTCAACCGTCCGATGTTGTAGATCAACAGTTGATATCTTTATATCAAAAGTAAATAACACCGAATACATCTATTGCACCTGCATGCTTTTGAGATTTGAATTTCGACGGTCGTTGGGGTGGTTGAGATTCTTGAAGATGCTTAAGCATGGGTTGACGTACCCATGGACTATGCTCTCTATATAGAGAGGGAGGGAGAATTTGGGGGCTTAAAATGTTTGAACCAGATTCTCATATGCACTGTATTCACAAGTCACACGAATATAATCTAGACCCTTTAGGTATGAAATATGGCCGATCCCCAAGTTTCCTCTATATATCAGTACAAGAAAAATAAGGTTTAAAAATGGTGAAAACCATTTATACGAAAAATTTAAAAGGTGTTCCAGAGAGTTTTCCAACCTTAGCTTTCAACATGAAGTCCTGAACAAGTTGATTTTCATCTTTGAACCAATTTAGTTTTATCCATTGGCGGATGTAGAGTAATTGGTTGGTGTAAATAGCTCACAATTGATAGGGACTAATTCAATTGAAGGCTACAAAAATACTTTAGGGTGGATGGCGAACTATGTGGCACTGCCAATGCATTCTGAATCTCGTCTCCATGGAGATCCGCCACTGATTTGACAAACTTCAATATTAACCAGATTATTGGACATTTCCATGTTAAACAAAGGAACTCATCGTTACGCCTTTTGCATATAGCGTGGCACTTGATCGGTATCGTGTATTCAGTGAGCCACTTGCTCTTCGTAATACTCATCCGTTGCTTCTGATCGTCGTTCCCATTTTCTCTTGTCTATACTTTGTTGAGCCATACTTTTCCTATCGTGCCGAAACATCTTCGACTTTGATTTAGTTGAGTCAATCATGGTCATACCATGGGCTCTGTATGAATATTTAGTGTGTGAATCATGAACTTCAGATTAGAAACTTCAACCAATCCCTGTAGAAACGGTGTGAGCTTTATGATAATCAAGATGATGCTTCTGGCAACTCCTTCCTCAACACCATATGTTTTAAACACGCCAGGAAGGTTTATTGCTACAATTTTCACCAAGACAAATATAAATATTTAAAGCATGAAAATAATTTGTGCATGTGGGGTTGATGCCCAATATGGAGAAAATTCATTCGACACGAAATGTCTCTTGCAGGTGCTATTATCGTTGTACACAGGACAATTGTCGGGTAAAGAAGCGCGTCGAGCGATTGGCTGAGGACCCCAGGATGGTAATCACAACCTATGAAGGTCGCCACTGCCACTCACCATCCCATGACTTGGAGAACTCCCCGAACTCATCCAATACAAGTTTCTTCTGGTAGAGGCTGCACCACTTTTATTTTAAGCTATAAATCGATTAATTGCCTTGTGTCTGTATGTGTAAGTTACTCTTCCAATATGTACTTGTGTTGGCTCCTTAAGAATTAGGAGCGTTTGGCATTACACGAAACATGGCCAATTTCATGAACTCTTGATAAAAGATATATCGAGTTCATGAACTTGGTCACCTTCCATGTGATTCCAAAGACGATTATTGATCAAATGGTGCTGTTGTGTTATCTTCTTTCTTGTTGTCTATATTAACTGATCTTGAGCTTTTAGCAGGATGGTGAAAGCTAGTTGCATTTCTTTTGATGCTGAAACCTAAGAATAACTGCTTAAGAAATGCAGTTGTTTTGTGCCTCACATGCCCTTTGCAACTTATTTTCCTAATCAAACACGCATTGATATGCAACCTCAAAGGACCATATATATAACACACTGGTTAGGAGGTTGCCTCTATGTCAAAAAGGTAAGGAGTTCAACAGCCAAGTGTGCATCTGGTAGTAGTCTGCCTAACCCTAGCTTGCTTTTCGAAACAAAAACTTAACTTGGCATGCAACAATATGAGAAGTTCATATATTTTGTCAAGATTCAATGTGCTACACCAAACTAACTCGTGAATTTTGGGTCATGATCGTCTACATTCCCAATATGGGTAGGTTTGCTAGTGCTTTCTTGGTTCTCCATCCTTTCTAGTACTACTCTTGCTCATTGAGATCAACTTAAGAGATGTGACATTCTACACATTCATATAAAAGATTCGACAAAGTTTTATACTGGCTGTCAGATACATACTTAGAGATCCTCCAAGGATTCGGTTACATTGGGTGGATTTCCCGAGATGTACTCTAGTGTCGTTTCGGAATACAAAGTAGTGCTTTCTTTTGTTTTGCTAACAATGTTTTGAAAATGACAGACACAACTATTACTTCTCCTAGAGAATGTAATTCAGTTGCGTGTGTGTGTGTGCATGCATGAGAGAGAGACAGAGAGAGCGTGCTCCGCACACAAAAGGTCCAGATCCAGTTCTGACCCAGGTCCCCACTTCGAGCATACATAGATCGAGTGGTGTCTGTATATTGAAATTATACTTAGTCCAAACCGACATGAAAGGGGTGCATCTTACCTTGCTCTACAGGGGTTCGACATGCTAAAGCTGGAGGACGCGAGCTCGAACCCTCAGGCATGATTTTGGTCAGGTTAACCCACCTCAACAGAGAACCTATTGAAGAATAATGAACCTCATCCTTACCCAAACTGGATTTATATAGACACGATCATGCGAATCTGTTTCACGTCACAGAAAGAAAAATTGGTGTGATCATGTAGTTCAGTCAGTCA
Source organism: Brasenia schreberi (assembly GCA_036023115.1). Taxonomy (NCBI): domain Eukaryota; kingdom Viridiplantae; phylum Streptophyta; class Magnoliopsida; order Nymphaeales; family Cabombaceae; genus Brasenia; species Brasenia schreberi. The sequence goes on from JAYKKT010000066.1 coordinate 10,494,657, forward strand.
CGAGTTTGATTCGCGTCCTACCTTAGATATGGACTGATGTCCAACCCACTAAAGCTCGTGTTCTGCAACTAGATAATGGAGAATCTACCGACTGAGCTGATGAGCTTTGGGAGATCTTCCCTAGTGGATTCAGATCACTTGCTTACTGAACCCGACCCGTTTGACAGCCTTGCCTTGCGGTGCCTTTCTTCTACACTACTTTATTTATTTTTATGGTTTTTCATTTTTTAAAAGGATTTCATTGTTAACTCTCAGTTATGAATGGCCATAAGGCATCATCTATATGGTTTTTATAATAAGAAAGGAGGGGCCCCTTCCAATTGCATGAACTATTTCCCATTCCAAACAAAACGGTTTTGTTAAATACTTTACAAAATATTTTCAATTTCCTTTTATAAAATGCAACGTAAGAAGCAATGATAGATGAACCGTTTCTCCTAGGTGAAACGGGTAAAGTTGATATAAAATTAGAGGATTAAGTCAAATAGCTTTTTGAGTAGAAAAAAAATCTTTGAGTATTCTTATGTGAGAAAATCTCTCCCCAAACGCGGAAAGTCATCATTAGCATCAGAGCCATCGTTTGATTCCTAGTGGTGACTCTGGAGCATTGAGGTAGTTGTGGATCTTTACCTCTTGCACCACCAGTCTGGTACACTTTCTGTTATATATAAATAAAGAAAATAAATCATTTATTATCAAGATCCATAATAGGCGCATCTTGAATTGCCCTTCTCTTATGTTTTAGCAAGCACATTTATGCTTCTGTTGAGAGAAAAGAAAAGGAAAAGGGAAAATAGAATATTATATATATTGTTCAACTAGCTAAGGTATCTGAATTATCGATTATCCTTTTGAAAAACAAGCCAAGTATAGTTAAAGATTTTGTTTTAAAAAATAGGCCTAGTATAGTTAAAGAACTGAACATAATCGGTTCTCGGGTCATCTATATCTAAGTTATTTATATATAAAGAAAAACATGGAGAGGTTGAAATAAAGGAGGGAAAAGGGTGAACATGCACACATTGAGAGTAGAATCATCGACCTGCCTTTTCTTGAAAGCCGTCATAAACCGTTAGCATATACAATAGTACATGTTCATAATATGACATGATCTTTTACATATTTAGTAAGAGAAGACATAACCTCAACGTTGTTATAACCCAAGCAGAAAAGAGGGCAAGTTGTTCACAGAGAAAAGAATCCTCTTTCTCTTTTTCCTACTATGTAAAAGAAAGAGAATAATCAATAGAAAGCTTTGCACAAACAAGAGAAATTTTACCATTCTGTATAATCCTTTTTTCCTCACCTACCAGAATCCAGTCTTATTCCCAACGATCATCCAAGGACCTCGGGAGTCTGGTTTGCAGAAACTAGAAGAGAGGACAAAATCACCCCTGGTTCTTGCAAAGTACACAGAGCCCACGGTTTTCACAAACTACTTTCAATTGTTTATATTTACATATCTAAGATATTATGTTGACTTGTTTAGTTTTTCTGCATTACAAGTACCTGAAACAATTTGGATTTGTGGATCAGTAGCATATTATATTGATTTTCAGTTAGATTATTTATTTTTCTGAAAATTACTTAACAATACTTATTTATAGAAATTACGGACTCGATCGTGAACTTGTATGGGAATTCCATGGCAAATTAAATACAATTCTTCATACAAGAATCTATTTTATTTCTAGAACAACACCTGAAATAACTATTGTTTGCAGACAAGTGAAGGTTATTATTTGCAAACAACTACTAGTAATTTCTCAAAAATTGCTAGTTTGTGCTTTCTAGCATATTGTTATTGAGAGTACATTTTTTTGTTTATTTAAATTTCCTCAGCATATCTAGTTGCTTATTAAAAGCTTGTTGATTGCTTCTTGCTTACCTGTCTTGGTTGTTAGACACTTTTTTTGGAAAAATTGTCAATCTAGAAATGACTTTCAGAGTGCGTCTCTAAATTGGCCAAAACCCAAAAACTGAACGGTTTGAATTTTCAAACTTGGAAAAAATATATTCTACTAGCCTAGACACTTTAGAGCATTAATTATATCCTAAGAGAAGCCAATACTAAACTCATAGCGGAAAAGTATCAAGAGAATGTCATTCTAGCTAAGATCATAATGTTGACTTATATGCAAGATAAACTAATTAGGGTCTTCAAAGAATGTACAAACAAACAACAAACAACAACTAAGCCTTTTCCCATACTAGACGGGGTCGACTACAAGGATTCTTTGTTTCCACAAAGCTCTATCATGTGCCATGTTAGCAGTTAACTCACAATAAGCTAGATCATTCTTTATTGTTTCTTTCCAACACTTTTGTGGTCGTCCTCTACCTCTTTTAATACATTCCAAATTTAGTTTTTCATACCTTCTTACATGTTCTTCTGATCTTCTTTCTATATGTCCAAACCATCTTAAATGATATTCTCTCATTTTATCTTCTATTGGTGCCAGTCCTAATTTGTTTCTAATAACCTCATTATGTATACGGTCTTTTCTTGTATGACCACTCATCCATCTCAACATCTTCATTTCTGTCACACACATCTTTTGTACATGTTGATGGTTAACTGCCCAACACTCATAACCATAAAACACGGTAGGTCTAATTGTTGCTCTATAATATTTACCTTTTAACTTTAATGGTATCTTCTTATCACAAAGAATACATGATGCTCCTCTCCATTTTAACCAACCAGCATTAATTCTATGCATAACATCTCCATCAATTCTTCCATCACTAACTTTCCTTTTAGGGGATGCAATGTGTGCCAATTTTAATTTCTATGTCCTCTAAAGTAACCAAATGATCAAATTTACATTCCATATATTATGTCTTTGTTCTAGTAAGTCGAAGGCCTTTGCTTTCTAATGTTTCTCTCTATAGTTTCAATTTTCTATTAACGTTTTCCTTAGACTCTTCTACTAATACAATGGTATCTACAAATAACATACACAAAGGCACTTCATCTTGAATATGTTTTGTTAACTCATCAATCACCATTATAAATAAGGACTTAAAGTTGAGCCTTGATGTAACCTAATATTAACTTCAAAGAAGTCTGTCATTCCTTCATGAGTCCTGACACATATTTTTGCACCATCATACATGTCTCTTATAAGGTTAATGTATGTCAATGGGATACCTCTTTTTTCCAAGGTTCTCTAAAGAACCTCTCTCGGTACCCTATCGTAAGTTTTTTCTAGATTAGTAAATATCATGTGAAAGTCTTTCTTTTTTCCTCTAAAATGTTCCATAAGACTTTTCAAAAGGTGAATCGCTTCAATAGTAGAGCTGCCGAGCATGAATCCAAATTGGTTCTTTGTTGTACTTCATACTTGTCTTAACCTACATTCGATAATTATTTCCCACAATTTCATAGTATGGTTCATTAACTTGGTATCTCGATAATTCACACAATTATGAATGTCTCTCTTGTTCTTATATATGGGTATAAGTGTACCCGCTCTTCATTCCTCAGGCATCTTTTGGTTTCTCTATATTTTATTAAATAGTCTTGTGAGCCAAGTAATTCCTCTTTCTCCTAGTATTTTCCAAACTTCTATAGGAATATTGTCTGATCCTACCAATTTACTACCCTTCATATGTTTAAGAGTCTCTTTGACATCATTCTTTTGAATGCGCCGGTAGAAATTGTGGTTTATATACTTTTTTGATTTGGCTAACTCTCCTAAGCTAATACTAAAATATTTATTTTCATTAAAAAGCTTATAAAATAGTTTTTCTATCTATTTCTTATATCATCATTTGCCACTAGAATTTTTTCATCATCGTCCTTGATGCATCTAACATAATTAAGATCTTTAGTTTTCTTATCTCTAGCCCTAGATATCCTAAAAATATCTCTTTCACCCTCTTTTGAGTTGAGTTTTTTTATATAAATCATCCCGAATTTTAGCTTTTGCTTCACTCACAGCCTTTTTTGCTTCCTTCTTTGCTTTCTTATAAGCCTCTAAAATTTCACTAGTTTTCTTAGCATAATATAATTTATAACATGCCCTCTTTGCCTTGATTTTATTTTACACTACTTAACTCTACCACCAACCTTCTTTTTGTACTGGTACACCTTCCTTAGATTCACCTAACACATCTTTCGCCACTTTCCTATTATATATAGCCATATTGTTCCACATATCACAAGGTGTACTAACATAATTCTAAGCATCTCCTTGAAGGACTTTCTGTTTAAATATATCTTCTTTCTCGCTTTTGAAGTTCCACCATTTAGTCTGAATAGCTCGATGCACTCTTTTCTTTTTTGTCTATTTTTTTATTTGTAAATCCATAACTAAAAGTCGATGTAGGGTGGTTAAACTTTCTTTTGGAATCACCTTGTAATCTTTACAACATGCTCTATCTTTTTTTCTACAAATAAAATAATCAATTTGTGTTTGTGATAAGCTACTCTTATAAGTAATTAAATGTTCATCTCATTTTTTGAACATTGTATTGATTATAAAGAGATCAAATGCCATAGAAAAATTTAAAATCTCCCTACCTTCCTCATTTATATCCCCAAAACCAAAGTTTTCATGAATACCTTGATATCCTAATGCCTCTTTACCGATATGTCCATTTACGTCTCCTAAACAAATCATCTCTCTTTGTGGAATCCTTTGAATCACCTTATCTAGCTCTTCCCAAAAAGTTTTCTTTATACTATCTTCTTGTCCTACTTCGGGTGCGTAAGCACAAACTATATCCAAAACCTCTGCTCTTAACACTAATTTCAACATCATGATTCAATCATCATATCGTTGTATGTCTACTACATTATCCTTTAAATCTTTATTTATGATAATAATAACTCCGTTTCGAGCCTTTTCCTTACCAGAGTACCATAATTTAAAACATGTATCCTCTATCTCCTTTGCTTTTTCTCTAACCCACTTTCTCTCTTGTAAACATAGAATATGAATCTTTCTCCGAATCATAGTATCTACTACCTCCATTAGCTTATCGGATAATATTTCGATATTCCAAGAACCAATATGAATCTTATTATCTGGGACTAGCTTCCTTACCCCCCGTATCCGTTCATATTGAAAATGCGAAGACCCTCTTTGTAAATTATTAACTACATTCGAGCGGCAATGTAGCGAGACTAACTTCTTTACACACACCCGTTCATGATATGGGAACCCTCTCTGCAATTGATTCACTACATCTTGGTGAAAATGTAGTGACCCTTACTTATTTATCACTACATTCGGGCTCTACAGTGTATCGGTAAGCGGGGATGCCCCAAAGCAATACTCATAATTTGTATAATCCATGGTATACAAATTCTACAAAGTTTTACGCTGGCTGTCGGAAGCCTAACATAACCCTCCTCCTTTAGTTGGGCTTAGGAAGGGAAATGAAAGGGTGATCCCTTACATGGGCGAAGTTCTTCAAAGTATGTAAGACTGCAAAATGGATGTTTGATGTAGTCATTGCTAAGTATGACACTACAACTCAACTATATGTCTAGTTGCTCTTGTAATAGCACAACTCATATAAAATGAAAGAGCTAGACAATATCGTGAAGCATGTAAACAAAATGCTAGTAATGAGCAGAGATTTAATTGTAGCTAAAACTGTCATCCCAAACCCAATACAAATGCTGACTATACTTAATTGTCTTCCCTCTTCTTAAGACATGGTTATCAATGCCATTATGGTTAACTCTATTGTTACTGTAGCTAAGGTTCATCTAAAATTGGTAATTAAACAAGAGCACCTAAAGAAGGGCAAAAAGAAAAAATTGCTCCTTCCTCAAGATGACTTTGGCTCTAGTTCGCAAAACCACCGAAATAAAAGAAAATAAAACAAAAATGTTGTTACATTTAACTAAAAGAGAGGTCAAGCATTCAAGAAATTATAGGGATCCGCTTCTCGGATAAAGTACTTCAATTGTGAAAAATAGGACACTATATAAGAGATTGCCGCAACCGTAAGAAGGGCAATGGAAAAAATAGGACGACCAAAAAGAAAAACGTGAAGTAGTATACATGATCTCAAAAAGCACATCATCATAAAGACCAAGGGCATAACAATTAACCTTAAAGAGTATTGACCCGAAGAATATCGAGTTTACATAAGAAACAATACCTATTATGATGTTCTAAGAGTTGAGGCCTTTAGGATCGATTTAGCAAGTACCCATGTTTTACTCATTGATATACTAATTACACCATCTATAAGGTACAATTTAGTGTATGTGCTATCCATAAAGTGGAATTTAGTGTGTTTGCCTATTTTGGTAAAAAAGGATTTTAAGGTAAAGTTTTTTCCTAAGAAGGTGACCATAGGCAAACATGATCATGTATTTTTTTGTATTTTTTATAACTAGCATGGACTATTCAAGCTTAACACTATAAATAATAAATGTCCATCTTCCATTATGCTTATATTGAATGTGCAATGGTTGTTTATGTGAATGCTTGGCATAGAAGGCTAGGACATATTAGCCTAAATACCTTTAACTTATTATCTGGATTTTATTAAACCACATTTAATAAATATAAGGCTCTTATTAAAGGAAAAATGATGAGAAAATAATTTCTTAAAGAAGTAAGAAGAGCCACAAGTTTACTAGAAATCATTCACACTAATATTTGTAGACCTTTTAAATAAGGTTTCATCATGAAAAGGTTTATTTTATAAGTTTCATTTGTGGCTATTCGATGTATGGATATACCTTTTGCGAGATAAATCTAAAGCATTAGACACATTCAAAGAATATAAGTAAGAAGTTGAAAATCAATTAGAATGCACAATTAAAGTTCTTAGGTCCAATCGGGGTAGCAAATACACCTCATCTTAGTTTTTTAAATATTATGAAGAACACGGTATAGCTAGGTAAGGTCAAGTTCATTCTGCAGTGCCGGAACAAAACATATTCGATAGTGCCAATCTCCATAGTAGGTGGGGTGCTCCCTTCCCCCAGCCCAAATTATGGCATTTTTCTAAAAAATGGAAAAGAAAATGTACCCACGATCATGCAATGAACAAGAGCTCAATCGACAAGTCGAAGGTCATGAATTTGATACCCAAGGTGTGTAGCTGGCCTTGGGCTCCCTGTTGTACCCAAAAAACAGAACTCCGTACATCAAAAATAGCTCATTGTGGATATGTGATGTGAAATGCAGGTCCAGAGGATCCTGGTTAAGCGAAAAGCATTAAATGATGCTCCAATATGCACACACACACTCTTGAATTTGGGCTCACCAATGCATCACACGTTCACACATGGAAGTAGCTGAATATGTTTTCAGTGGGCCTACGCACACACACTTGGTGTGTGTGACTCACCAACATGCACAATACTCACTCAAGAGTTGGATATGGCTCACCAACTGTCACCCACACACACACGATCTGCCACACAATGGATATGGCTCACCAAAGTGATAAAGACCGACTCACTCACGAGCAGTGAAGGATAAGAGAGATTTGAAATACAAAATTCTATAGGAAATCACTACTTTCCTTTTCATTCATATGGATGGGTTTATATAGCTTAGAACAACCCTCTAAGCTAAGAACTAAAACTAAATGTTGTAATTTTCAAAACATTAAAAAATGTGTCTTAATTAATTTAAAACTGCTAACTAACTATTGCTACCTAGGAGTTGCCTCCTAAACCACTTAATTACTATGTGGAAAATAAAAAATACATTTAACTCTTAGAGAATCTAATGCTTCTTGGGAAGGTGGGAAATTAACTTATTTTTAATTCAATAGGTTGGCTAATAATATTTGATACTTAGATCTCCTGGAATCCTGTTCTTGGTTGCTTGAGTTGGTTTCGAGTTGGGAGATGCATCGATTCAAATTATTGAGTTGGACTAGTTGGTGCCCACTCAATCCATGTCCTATAGATTGACTTCACATCCTGATTGGCTTTGCCCAGCTTGTCTCAGCTTGCTCTTGGATTTCTATCATACTCCCAGGGTTGGTATCTTAAATTTTCACGCTAATGTGATATCTGATCAACTGGTTGCAAGGAGTTCTCATCACTGTTTGTTATAAAGTTTTCCTACCAAGACACTTACATGACTCAAGACCTAGTACACTTAACTACCAAAAGAAACAACATAAGCAAATGCCTATTATGGCGAAACTAAAGGAAACTTGATTGAGGAAGTAAACATATTCTACCCTATGTACTATATATAGAAAATGGTGGGGCTAGTCTTGGAGATTCAATCTCCATTACGATGATTAAACTTTTACACATTCATCTTGAGTGAATTCATTAGGCTTGTAACAATATCAAGTGTAGATACATGAAATAGTATGATTAAGTATATTGTATCCTGCAAAACAATGATGATATCTTTTGTAGCTAACTTTATAGTGGCCTTTCCTTTTTTGTTAAGGTTAAGAATAAATAAGCTCATCTTGAGTTGCGGACAAAGAGTTGCAACTTGTACTTCAAATATATCATTTACCACATGTAACAAGCAAAACTCCATAACAACACTTACTCTTGTCACACAATCATTTGGTGTGACGTAATATTTTTTATTATTGAGCTTTAATTGTGAAAACCTACTTGGATTGCTTGTTTGGTATGAGGGTCTTTGCTTAGATGAACCTCATCATTAAACTCAAACACAGAAGCTTACTTGGAAACAAGAGGCCAAATTCTATATTCTTTTGCTCACCTTCATTTTTGAGGGCCAGGTTGGAATCCAACTCCTTAAAGAGAGCATCGTTGGTTTTAGAATCAACAACAGTCTCTAGTTTTTCATTTGTTGGATCCAATGCAACAATTTTGTCACATAGATTGATGCAGGAAGTTTGAGTCTCTTCTGGTGTGTAACTCTCTTCTCTAGAATTTTGTTCTAGACTAAGGGAAACAAGATTATCCTTCTTCTTTTCTTACTCATGAACAAGAGGATTTGACTTAGAATTTTTACTAGTATTCTCGGGCTTCTTTTTGTTTTACTCTGGATTGAGTGATATAAGAGTGATTTTTTTCATCTTTCACGAAAGAATATTATGAAACCCATCATAAGTGGTCATTCAATTGAACTGCTATGTCTACCTGAGTAGTAAGTGACCAACTTCCATAAGAACTACATCACATAGTACTTCATCTCGTTAGTTTTTCCCAATGGAGAAGGGAATGCTAACTTGTTTGGTGGTTTCAAACCCCTCTTGATTGTTTAACCAATGAATCTTGTACGGATGAGGATGATCTCGCACAATCAATTCAAGTTTCCACATGAGCTCAGTTGAAGCCACATTTACGTAGCTCCCGTTGTTTATGATGATATTACAAACCTTGTTCTTGATAGTGTTGCGGGTGTGTAATAGGTTCTTTCGTTGTTTGTGACCAAGTTGAGCTTGTAACTCTAGAGTTTTAGTGACCACCATTTCATGCTTATTGAGCATGACAAGACTTCCTTTGACTTGAGCCCTTCTAGTGACGTCCTAAGGCCAAGACTGGTTTGGGTCTTATCCAATGATGATGAGGACTTTGGAGGGAAGTATGACATCCAACTAGGTGTGGCATTAGTAATGAAAGAAAAAATATGAGCTATAGCTTGATGCATGCAAGGGTGATAAGGAGAAAAGGAGTGGGCTTGTAAGAAATGAAAGGACAAAGAACAATAAATAAAAACTTAGCGAGAGCTGGGTGAATGTGAAAGAGGCAAGAGGATGGTAATGAGTGACATGGGACATGGGTAAAGTGATAATGGTAATGAGAGAGAAAGAATAGAAGGATGAGACAGGTTAGAGAAGGTAGAATGAAAATTGGTTACCTAGTGTTGTGAATCCTCTCTATCTCAATGAAAACACCAAATGATGTGAATTATGAGTCGAGAGGATCATAGTTAAGCGAAAAGCATCAAATGATGTTCTAATATGTACATACTCTTGAATTTGGATTCACCAATGCATCACACGCTCACACATGGAAGTAGCTGAACACGTTTTGAGTAGGCTCACGTATGCACATACTTGTTGGATGTGACTCACCAACACAAACACTTACGAGTTGAATATGACTCGCTAATTGTCACCCATACATACAAGTCTATCACATAATGAATATGACTCACCAAGGTGATAAAGACCAACTCACTCACCTCTGGCTAAGGATAAAAGAGAGATTTGAAATATAAAATTATGTGGGAAATCACCACTTCCCTTTTCATTCATATGGATGAGTTTATATAGCTTAGAACGACCCTCTAAGTTGGGAACTAAAACTAAATGTTGTAATTTTCAAAATATTAAAAATTGTATCTTAATTAATTTAAAACTGCTAACTAACTATTGTTGCCTAGGAGTTGCTTCCTAAAGCACTTAATTACTATCTGGAAAATAAAAAGTGCATTTAACTCTTAGAGAATCTAATGCTTCTTGGGAAGGTGGGAAATTAACTTATTTTTAATTCAATAGGTTGGCTAATAATAACGGATGCTTAGATCTCTTGGAATCCTATTCTTGTTTGCTTGAGGTGGTTCTGAGTTGGGGTAAACAGATCAATCCAAAGTATTGAGTTGGACTAGTTGGTGCCTGATCCATCCATGTCCTATGGATTGATTATACATCTTGATTGGATTCGCTCAACTTGTCTCAACTTGCTCTTGGATTCCTATCAATGTGTATAATATAAGATAAAGTTACATTATAGACTTTGCCTAGCAATGTACTCCAACTTAAAAAACTACCTCGGTCCTATATAAGCTTTAATAGTCTTAATGCTTGGCTTATTTGAGTGTTTGAGCCAAGTGTAGCAGCCCTGCAATTCAAAGGGAAGCATACTTATTAAGGTTAAAAGTTATCATTTGATTTCCACTAAAAAAGGTGTTGCCCTTTCTCTCTTAAGTAAAAATGAGTTTAGACCCACTGAATATATAAATCCCATCCAATTTGCTAGGTTAGCATTGTTTTCTCCTTTTTGTAGTACATGTTTTCTACATACACACACACATATATATATAATGGCAGGCTCATCATGCTAATTTGGTTTATTAGTTCAACTACCTCAACATAAACGAGCTTAACTATAAGGATTGGCTCAAATAAAAGTTGAGTCCTAAAGCGAAAATTGGATGCTATATCCGACCAAAAAGGTTTTACGCATCTAAATTATCATAATATTGTGAATAACTATAGAAGAAATCGTAAATACTCAAGAAATTAAAATTTTAAATGAATTTAAATTATCCTAACACACTAGAGAAGGCACCTTTTGTGTTTGGCTTCAGCCTCCGTTGTAGACAAAAGCTCTTCTCATCTCGCATCGACCCCTTTTCGTTCCCCTTTTGTACCTTCAGCGTCAGCTCACGTGGCAGGGCCCTTAGACTCTCAACTAACAGGTGGGCTCGATTTCCAACAGGCACGTGTATGTTTGTGTGTTGGGCTTTTGTTCAAAAAAAAAAGCTCTCCAGGCCTCCTCATTTGAAGTTGATTCCTATCATGAGGTAACGTCGCAGTGGGACGTTCTGATCGTGGGTGTAGGTAGGCCTTGAACCGGGTCTAGATCCTGGTTCAACACTCTGTATCACACCAGTGACTTCATTTCCTTCTTCGGCAGCTAGTCAACACACAAACAATGCATCAGATTCCGTCGGAGAAGAAGAAAAAATAGTAAAGAGATTGATTTAAGGAGGGATTTGAATGTTTATATATATATATATATATATATATATATATATATATATATATATATATATATATATATATATATATATATATATATATATGATTTATTTGGTATTTTTTACTGTGTTGTCAATATAAGTAGTCATCAGGCGTTCAATGGAAGACGCAACACATACGCATCTTCCGTACAAGGGAGATATAGTAATATCGTGTCTCTCTTCATTTGGGAGATGGTGTCTCCTCATAATTCATATAGATTATATATAGTATAATGTATAATAAACACTCACTTATTTGATGCACTGTTATTACTTTTCATATACAAGAATGACATGCATGAAATGAGTAAAAGGGGGATAATATCACTTCATCGTCTAGAAAATCTAACACGGTATCTTATAAAGGATGATCATGAAAACTACACTTAGAAGAAAATGAAGAGATTTTCTTAGATACCATATAGATGATGGTGATCATTCTCCAAATTATCATCATAATGATAAATCTGGTCATTGCGTAAAGATTGAGATGAATAATGTAGAGAATGGAGTCACTTATATTCTAGGGTTACTCTCTAGTTTTGAAGGTTACATCGCTTATAAAATCATATAGAAATAGGTAATTTTAAACTTAGTAAAATTGTATACTCGATAAAGAAATATAATACTTACAATTCCACCAAACTATATAAATGTAAATATGAAGATAATACTAAAAATGCTAACAACCCACACACAAAACAATATTTCGATAGCATTCACAGTCAAGAGAAGAGATGCGAGGTCCGATAATTGGATTGACATGGTAGAGAGGAGTGGGTTAATTAGGTAATGAGTATTATTACATGAGGTTATATAACATGCAATATTGAACGCTTTTATCAAGCATTGACAACTAGATAGAAACAATTTTCACATGTCAAGAAAGGAGATGTGATTGCTTTTATCAAGCATTAGAGATGATGGCTCAAAATAAGAAAGATATTTTGAGTGATATGTTGGAGATGAATATTGACGGAGTCATGTTGGAGATTAAGTTTAGAGTCATTATGGATGAGAAATGTATGTTATAGGCATTCTCCTATTGATTAACATGCTTCATACAGTAAGCTTTTAGATTTGATGAGGTAGATGAAGTAAGTTATCATACTACAACTATCTATATCATCTTCATTAAATACAAGTTTGGATGTCATACATATTTCATTTTTATCTTTATTTTAAAAATAGAGATTGACTAGTATTCATATGATTCTACAAACTACTTAGACGATAATATACATAAATTATTGGGATATTAAAGATGCACATATTGTTTGGATTTGTAGAATCTTACATGCTTGATCAGGTCATTTGACAATTTGGTTTGTTACACATAGACACGCAAAGCTCTAATGCATATAAGGTATAGTACTAGCCACATGACATAATTTAGAAGGCACAAAGATCACATTATTTTCAACTTGAGTGCTTTGACATCCATACAATGTATCTAGATGAGTGTCAAGAGTTCTACCTAGAGTGATATATTGCTCGGACTCACCAATTTATATTAAGAGACTCTATGAAAGTTGTGCCCCATTTATCTTCTTCTAGCTAAGCAACAAGATGCATCATTCTTAATGTAGATAAAATAATATTTATTTATTCATGTTTCATTGTCTATATTGTTGTTTTTTATGTTTGTTTATATTATATATCATTGGATAATAATACTAATGTTATTTGTAATTATTGTCCTCCTCTAGCATTTTATGATTGTATCCAACACATTAACACCAACTTTACAACACTTAGAGTGTGTGACATGTCCATTGTTAGGTAACTCTACTTTGATAAAGTTGATAGACATATATGAGTAATGTTACCAATGAACACATCGCTTGACGATATTTGATCATATAAAATTGATAATGCTAAGAATACATGAGTTGGTGTTTTTATCAAGGGATGAATTAGATTTTAGATGTTGTTTTGTACTATTTGTTATATTTATATATTTTATGACATTTATAATGAATGTCATTTTCGCTTGATAGTTTTCGTCTTTAATATCATTAAACAAATGAATAAATTATAATTTGACTGAAATAATAAGTTCATTTACAGACTACAAATAACATATAATTGTCTTTTTCAATGTATGTATAATCTTATCATCCGGTCTTCTCATGGTATGTACATCTCAATACGTGTGTGAAATCTTTAATATAAATTCATAATATTTTCTGGTTTGTATCATTGCTAAGATGGAAAGATAGGTGACACCTAAGAGCCATAGGACATGTGTATCTGCAAAATATAAAAGAGAATATAAGTAATTGCAAATTGAATATAATAAATATTTAAATAATATTTATCTAATAAATAGATAATATCATTACTGCTAGAAAATATCATGTTTAATCATGATATCACATATACAATACATCCCTCACAAGTGGTTGTTCCTCGTCTAACACTAATAATAGAAATATTATTGATCATATCCTATAGAGTAGAATTATTTGCTTCATCGAGTAGTAGTGACCGAATCCATGTTTGGTATCAACATCCAATAATCATAAGGATACGGGTCGCCTTTCATGTATATAATATGATGAAGAGTAGTATCAATACCACTCTCAGTTGTGCAAAGTCATGAATATAGGTCACGCCAATGTGTCACTTTATTTAGGTACTCTCTATGATCTTCAAGCCACCAAACCTCCCCCCAAAAGCTAGCCAATTACTAGATACCCACAATATCACTCAATTTCTTTACAAAAGCATAACCTTCAAAATAAAAATAAAGAGGGTGATTATATATCACATTGACCACATTCTAACTTCTAATAATGGTCAACTACAACATGTCATGTCACTAAAAATAGATATTCTTCCTTCTTAGTGTCTCTTCACCTATTATTTTCAATATCAATATTTTTACTTTTCATACATTTGTTACTTCTTTCACACCAAAATCATATCTTATTTGTTATGCTTTTACTCTACAAATAAAAAATAGTAATAGTATTGAGTTTTCTCACATTTTTTACTTACTTAATGAGCTTATCCCAACTACAAAACATGTCATCTATGACAAACACAACTGAGTAATCAAGTCTATCACTCTCATAGTCAACAAATGTGTCTTCAACTGGATTAGGCAACCAATCCAAAAATACATTATTTGGTACACCACACTATAACAAATATTTTCATCATTCATCATATTTTTAGAATCTACTCTAGTATAATAAATATTTTAGCTCAAGTTTTCATAGTCAACAAGGATATAAGGTGTCAATCATAAGGTATATATATAACGTGGATAACATGGTTGGGTCACATCTCCCCCTATAAGAGAGACACATATATATTATATCTCTATTATTGGGAGAGATGTAGCTGGGCTCTCTCCCCACCCGAACAAATCCCAATGGCTTCATACATTCAAAACATGACAAAAAAGCAAATCTACTACATATAAAAACCTCAAGATTTCTATATGAATCAACTTCCTCCTCCTTTTATTGTATTCTTCTTCTTCGCCAAGCTTGGGAGGAGGCTACTTATGCATTGTTCGGCCACAGGAGAAGGTAACAATAGTAAAGACGTGAATAAAATGTTGGTTGTCAGAGTGCAAAGAAGAGAACATTAGAAAGCAATGTTGAGGGTAGTTTTGATATTTTTTGAGAAAAATGGTATGTTGATAGTAAAAGGGGTGTGTAGATAGTAATATCCCTCTTCAATGGAACTTTTAATATTTTTCAGTTGCTCTTAACAACTAGTGTTAGCAATAAGTGTATCTTGAGTATCGAACACCACCTCTACCTAGACATACTGGTTTGGAACTGGTCTGACGGTTCGAACTGGAATCGAACCTGCCATGGAACCATTGGTAATCGGAACCGGGGGCGTCAGTTCTGTTATGCTTCATGATTTTTGGAAACCAGCAGTTCCAAGCCATTTTAGATTTAATTTTTTTTTTTTCTGAAATTCCTCTATCACGTATAAAGTGTTAGCTCAACGACTGGAAGCGCCTATGCCATTGGTGGGAGTTCGGCTCTCATGAGGCAATGACCTTATGGTTCAAATATCTTTGTATTTCAAAAATAATGCTTTAAAGTTTGTTTACCTTTACAATGTCACTAATAGCTTTTTGTCCTCACGAAAAAAAGCTTTCTCACCAAGCCAATTGGTGGGAGTTTTATTCTACATAGGCCCACGTAGTTGAACTTGATGGCCTTGGATTTTGGGTGGTTCCGAAAGCAGAACCGGACCCAGACCGATTTAGTTATGATTCCACGTTTAGGCAAATCGAAACCGGATATGTCTACCTCTATCTTTAGAATTGATGTTTAACAAAGGACAATGGACTTTCATTCAATTGGATTTATTACTTTCATCATTGGCTTAGTGGAAAACTCATGCTTGGGAATTTTATTTTTTGGTGAGGAAATGGCATTGTGTGGAAACCAAAACAACATAAAGCATCAAATTGATTGCAAGGCTCCATTTAGGATGATATATTAAGATCTTTCTCACGATAAAAATATATAATTTAGTGTTATCTTGATTGAGTTGGTGTAAAGTAGACATGACCGATTTGGAACTAGTGTGGTATTTTCAATCAGAACTAATCGAGCTAGGAACTGTTCCGTAATGGTTCCATCTTCCATGGATCTCGAAACGAGAGTTTCAAAGTGTTAGTTCCATGTTTTTTTATTTATTTTTAAATTTCAAAATTTTTAATGAATTTTCGGTTTTGGAAAATTTAGGACTCAAACTGGGACTAGAACTGTTCCAGTCCTGGTTTGAATCCATGATGAAAAGGTCCGACTACGTTTTACAGTACCGAGGGCTGCAAAACCCAATATTTTAAATATGGATATTAGAATTTTGTTCGAAAAATAAAAGGAAGAACTTTATTCAGATGATTATGAGATTTTGTTGCCTACAAAATTGAAATGGAACTCAGTAAGTAACAAACCAGATATTGAGAAAATCAGATCCGTTTAGAGAGGTCTTCTCTTTTGATTCTGATTTCCCCCGGATCCCGGTCTTCTCGTCGATGACGTAAAGGCAGAATCGGTGGCCCTCGAAGGATGGGTAGAAGACGAAATATCTGGTGAACGACGAACCACGACAGCACTGCATCAATATATACCACCTCAAAAAGCGAGCATAAGACGTTGATCCGACGGTCGAATGAAGCCTGATCTGACACGTGTCGCGTTCTGGTATGAGAAATGTCGGGGATGGTGATGGCATTCACAATGAGCATAATATCATGTATGTGGCATTCATGAACCATGATATGACGCATGGTTTGATACTACGGGTCCCAAGGGATGGCAGAGCGCTGACAGCTATGATGTGACGGGCTTACTTTTTCATCCTCCTTTTAGACAGAAATTGCGGTGATGCTACTTTCGGTTTGGAGATGAAGAGGAACATTGACTTCGGATATCCGAGTCGAATTTGATAGGATAATCCACATTCCTTTAAGGAATTCTCCAGAGAAACATGCATGTAAGCCTCTCTTCGGAGTCGATTCGTGTATTTGTTCAATTAGGATGGTTAATATTTTATTGGTTTGTTTAATAAGATGATTATTCTTGATCATAATTATTAAAAGTATACCACAAATTACAAAAGACTCACTCTCTTCCCATAATGCCCCTATTCCCAACTCTCTCTCTCTCTCTAATTGAAACTTGCTTACCACCTCCCGTTCTCTCTTTCCACCCACATTCCCTCCTTTGTGGCTACTCTTAAATTCTTCAATCTTTTACATAGAAGTTAAGTACACGACAAAAACAACGAACATGAAAAAAATGTATCATCTAAAATAGGTTCACATATTTTTTTTATGTTAAAAATAACATAAGTATTTATAACAATATTATCAAGTGAAATTGAAAAATCTCACAAGATAATCAATATTCTTCAAAAACTGATTTTAATAAATCATAAATATTATATGCAACGTCTGAGAAGACATTTTTGAATTGACAAACTATCATCTACTTAAATGAACATCAACACCCATATACACATGTAATTGCCAGACATCACTCCATTTATCAATATACAACGAAACACTAAACTCAAATGAATAAAAAAATGTAGCTAATTTTTTTTCTCTTTATATAATTTACATATGCGATTGTCTACAAATAGGCACAACTAAAGTATTATGTTTTTTACATAATTGATAAAACCAAGTTTTTGGTCAAAATTAAATGACAAATGTTCTACTACGATAAAATGTGTAAACTCCTCTCTATCTTGAGTGAAATTGTAGTAGAAAAATCCCAAAGAAGTATATCTATTGATGAAAGAATTTCTTGTAGAGAAAATTGGATTTACTGGACACCTAAACTCACTTTTACCGTATGTTTTTTATCATATGGTGTCATAGTGTACCATAACTATATGTAGGCCTAAAGTTGGAGACCTTTGCACAATATTGTACTTCGCATGATTAGCAATATCTTGTTTATTATATAATTTTCTAAAATGAATCATAACAAATAAGAGGATTGGCTTTTGGAGGGCATCCTCCATATGTAGATGATAACTATATTGTTCAACCTCCGACAACAAAATAGTTTTCACATAAATAAGCATTTGAATAAGTACCATTACCCATATTTAATGTGCTTTCTTAGCTCAATGGTATCAACACATGTCTTTGAGGAATATGACAACTCCAACTTTTATCATGAATGACATTTACTTTACTTTTGGAGCCAAAAGCCACATCATCATCATAAGTCATTGATTTAATAAATATTACTAAATACAGACAGAGAGGAGTTTAAACTCTTCCCATGTAAGGGATCACCCTTGCATGACCGGTCCTAAGCTTAGATAAAGAGGAGGGTTGCATTAGGTTTCCGATAACCAACGTAAAACTTTGTCAGATTTTTATACCATGGATTACACAAATTATGAGCATTGCGTTGGGGTGTCGCCTCTTAACGAAGTGCTGCAGAGCTCAAATGCAGTGAAAAATAAGCAAGGAACACTATATTTTCGCTCGAATGTAGTGAATCAATTGCAGAGAGGGTTCCCACATCATAGATAGGTATGGATAAAGAAGTTAGTCTTCCTACATTGCCACCCGAACGTAGTGAATAAATTACAATGAGAGTCTCTGCATTTTCAATATAGACGGATGTGGGGGTAAGAAAGTTAGTCCTAGATAATAAGATTCGTATTGATTCTTAGAATATCAGAACATTATTCAGTAAGCTAATAGAGGTGAGATACTATGATTTGAAGAAAGATTCATATTCTATGTTTATAAGAGACAAACTAGGTTGGAGAAAAAGCAAAGGAGATTGAGGATATAGATTTTAAATTATAGTACTCAGATAAGGAAAATGCTCGAAACGGAGTTAGTATTGTCATAAATAAAGATTTAAAGGATAGTGTAGTAGACATATAACGATATAGTGATTGAATCATGATGTTGAAATTAGTGTTAGAAGCAGAGGTTTTGAATTTAGTTTGTGCTTAGGCACCTCAAGTAGGACTAGAAGATAGTATAAAGACGACTTTTTGGAAAGTTAGATAAGGTGATTCAAAGAATTTCACAAAGGAAGATGTTTTGTTTAGGAGGAGACTTAAATGAACATATCGGTAAAGAGGTATTAGGATATCAAGGTATTCATGAAAACTTTAGTTTTGGAGATATAAATGAGGAAGGTAGGGAGATTTTAAATTTTTATATGGCATTTGATCTCTTTATAGTCAATACAATCTTCAAAAAATGAGATAGAACATTTAATTACTTATAAGAGTGGCTTATCACAAACACAAATTGATTATTTTATTTGTAGAAAAAAAGATAGAGCGTGTTGTAAAGATTGGAAGGTAATTCCAAGAGAAAGCTTAATCACCCAACATTGACTTTTAGTTATGAATTTACGAGTAAAAAAATGAACAAAGAAGAATAGAGCGTATCGTGCTACTCGGACTAAATGGTGGAACCTCAAAAGTGAGAAAGAAGGTATATTTATACAGAAAGTCCTTCAAGGAGATGCTTAGAATTATGTTGGTACACCTTGTGATATGTGGAATAATATGGCTATACATATTGGGAAAGTGGCGAAAGATGTGTTAGGTGAATCGAAAGGAGGTGTATAGGTAAAAAAAAAGCTTGGTGGTGGAGTGAAGTAGTGCAAAATAAAATCAAGGCAAAGAGGGCATGTTACAAATAACATTATGTTAAGAAAACTAGTGAAACTTTAGAGGCTTATAAGAAAGCAAAAAAGAAAGCGAAAAAGGCCGCTAGTGAAACAAAAACAAAAATTTGAGAGGATTTATATAAAAAAACTCAACTCAAAAGAGGGTGAAAGAGATATTTTTAGGATAGTTAGGGCTAGAGATAAGAAAACTAAGGATCTTAATTATGTTAGATGTATCAAAGACGAGGATAAGAAAATTCTAGTAACAAATGATGATATAAGAAATAGATGAAAAAACTATTTTTATAAGTTTTTTAATGAAAATAAAGTTGTTAGTGTTAACTTAGGAGAGTTAGTCAAATCAGAAAAGTATATAAACCACAATTTCTAAAGATGTATTCAAAAGAATGAAATCAAAGAAGCTTTTAAACATATGAAGGGTGGAAAATCGGTAGGACTAAATATTCCTATAAAAGTTTAAAAAATCTTAGGAGAAACATGAATCACTTTGCTCACAAGACTATTTAATGAAATATAGAGAAACCAAAAGATTTCTCAAGAATGGAGAGCGAGTACACTTATACCCATATAAAAGAACAAAGAAGACATTCAAAATTGTGCGAATTATTGGGGTATTAAGTTAATGAGCCATACTATGAACTTATGAGAAAGAATTATCGAACGTAGGTTAAGACAAGTATCAAATACAACAGAGAACCAATTTAGATTCATGCTAGGCAGATCTACTGTTCAAGCAATTCACCTTTTGAGACGTCTTATGGAACATTTTAGAGCAAAAAAAAAAGACCTTCACATGATATTTATTGATCTAGAAAAAACTTAGGGTACCGAGAGAGGTTCTTTGGAGAACCTTGGAAAAAAAAGGTATCCCATTGACATTCATAAATCTTATAAGAGACATGTACGATGGTGGAAAAACATGTGTGAGAACACATGAATGTATGACGGACTTCTTTGAAGTTAATATTGAGTTACATCAAGGATCAACTTTAAGTCCATACTTATTTATAATAGTGATTGAATGAGTTAACAAAATATATTCAAGATGAAGTACCTTGTGTATGTTATTTGCATATGACATTGTGTTAGTGGAGGAGACTAAGGAAAACGTTAATAGAAAATTGGAACTATGGAGACAAACATTAGAAAATAAAGGCTTCCGACTTAGTACAACAAAGACAGAATATCTGAAATGTAAGTTTGATCATTTGGTTACTTCAGAAGACATAGAAATTAAAATTGGTACACATTGCATCCCTCAAAAGGAAGGTTTTAAATACCTGGGGTCAATATTTGAGAGTGATGGAAGAATTGATGGAAATGTTACGCATAGAATTAATGTTGGTTGGTTAAAATGGAGAGGAGCATCAAATATTCTTTGTGATAAGAAGATACCATTAAAGGTAAAAGGTAAATATTATAGAGTAGCAATTAGACCTGCCATGTTTTATGGTTCTGAGTGTTGGGCAGTTAATTATCAACATGTACAAAAGATGTATGTGACAGAAATGAAGATGTTGAGATGGATGAGTGGTAATACAAGAAAAGATAGTATACATAATGAGGTTATTAGAAACAAATTAGGAGTGACACCAATAGAGGACAAAATGAGAGAATATCATTTAAGATGGTTTGGACATATAGAAAGAAGAACCTGTAAGAAGGTATGAAAACTAGATTTTGAAAGTATTAAAAGAGGTAGAGGACGAACACAAAAGTGTTGGAAAGAAATAATAAAGAATGATCTAGCTTATTGTAAGTTAACTGCTAACATGGCACATGATGGGGCTCTGTGGAAACAAATAATCCATGTAGCTGACCTCGTCTAGTATGGGAAAAGGCTTAGTTGTTGTTGTTGTAGAGATAGAGAGGAGTTTATATGTTTTGTTGCGGTAGAACATCTACATAAACAAATAAAATGATAATATAAGACAATACCATCATCACACAAGAACTGTCTATATTGATAAATTGACAACTAAGTGTATTATAATATAAATATTATGAAATATTAACTACTAAGCAAGATATAAGGAAACACCTCGAATCAAGAGTTAGTGTGAGATAAGTATGAAAAAAGAGAAACAATAGATAAAAAATTAAGAATCATAGAATTGAGATTGCTAGTTCCTGTACGGTTTGAGAAACAATCATAGAATTGAGATTTAGACTGGACCAAAAGCGTTGGTTTTGGACATTATGGTTTCGGTCCTATTTTCAAATAGGGCAAAACTATAACAAAATCGGGCGGTCCCTAGTCTCGGGCCGGTTATATGGGTTTCTGTTAAAAAAGGGGGGCTTGTTATGAGCGAACCATTTTACTTGTGTGCTCTTTTTAACTTTTCAATACATATTTCAAATTCTTAAGTTTCTTATCACCTTATTTTCTTCTTAAAATTGTCAAATGCCTTCAAAACTTTGTTACTTAATATACTCTTTTTTGGAGAAACATCATTGCATCATCCTTCGAGACCTTATGAGCTTGAACATGCTCTCCTCTTTCTCCATCACCTTGGTGCACCCATTCAACAATGCAAATATTTATCCACACCTACATGCACCACTTCTCACTGCTAAATTTTTAATTTGATATGTATTGGAGTGTATAGTCACTCTATTCATAGAAACAATTCTTGTCTTTTACAAAATAGTCACCAAATTTTGTTATATAATCTATATTTTGATTTCTTATTGAAATAAGATTTACTTTTTATTTAAAAAAGAGAATGCTTGCGAGGGATATTTGGTATGAAAACTCAATGGCTCTTAATTCAGAAAAGAAGATGCTCTTGGGTGACTCACGTTATTATAGTGAAGAGTTTCTATTTGGACATTGGATGGACTCAAACCAAAGGAATACACCGTAACTAAATAAAGAGAAAGTGGTATATGTGTAACCCTAACTCATGAGCCCTCACTTACTTCTCTCCTTTAACAAAGGCCTGCAATTATCAACCACCTTCATCCACTCTTGGATACTCATTTTATGATACCAGCTGCCTATGTCAACATCTCCATCGGTTCTTTTTACTCAATCCCCCTCCTCTCTCTATATATACACATACACACATTTATACAGACATATATAATATGTTTTACACCTCTAACAATGCATGCTCATGTCCATCTTTTATTTTTAGAAGTACGAGTAAATGCTATAAGAATGAAAGACACTCTTAATACACTTATACCCCCAAAGATAAAGGATGTGTATAAATATGTTGTATTAGAGGTAGACATTATCACACACACATATGTATGTACGCATATAGGAAAATCATATCTTACCCATCATTGATGCTATCAACTCATCCCGACCATTGCTTTTTTGGGGACATCAATATAACTTCTAAGGTTATAAGAGTACTTGAAAAATAATAAAGAACAACCTTATTATACTAATGTCACCAAAAAATAATGATCAAACATAAGTGAACAATATCAATCGTGGACAAGTTCTGATCACAACTCTCCCCATCGCTCTCAATATATATATAAAAATTATATGGTGAGTACCCTATCATTCCTAGCATCTCCTGAACCCTAGGAAGGATGCCACCTTGTTGGTTCCATATTTGATTATCAATAAAAAACGATCTCTTGGTGAGTATCTTATGATTCCACACATCCACACACACATATGTGTGTGTGTGTGTGAAAGGTGCCTTGGTGTAGGCAAGAAGCAAAAAGTGGTAGCGGATGGTTGAGTTGAAAGTGGAGAAATAATTGAAATAGTGAGAGTGAGAACATTGTACATAAATCACTTCTTCCCAAACAACAATGCATCATTGCTTTTTAATTTGGATTACTTATTAAAATAAAATTGATATATTTTAACATAATTTCTGTTCATACACTCCATTTTACTAAATATACACCTTTTTTCCCAAAAATATTGAAACTACCTCCATGCAATTTCTCTCTTACCATCCCCTTCACATTAATAGCACTACTGCTAGTTCTATACTATCACCTCAAGTGTTTTCCCTCTACCTTCACCTTTGCTCCTAGTATCCAACCTTTAATCAGTGGTTGATGGCTTTTATCCTTATTCAAGCAGATTTTCTACTCTCATCGACCTTTAATCTATTTGTTTCACCCATTTTTATCACTCTCGGTCTATTTTCAACCGTATTCAATCTATACATAACTACTCTACGGATATTGTGAAAAAATTCCATCAATCTAGTAATGCAACATATAAAAAATCGATAAAAAAATCATATTTTGGTAACATCTACAACAGAGGATTCAAGCAAAGTAAGAGACCAGTGTCATGAAAGAGATGCACAGAAGGCACATTCTCAATAAAAAACGACACGCCCACAATGCATCATCCTTCTAGAAGATGTTTTGGCCCAAGTGTGACACTCTTTAAAGAGTTGTGCACCTCATAAGTGCTAAGAATGGCATGACCAAGGAGTGTCACTTTCAACGAGAGTGATGCATCTAACGATATTCTATTAATTTTGTTCTACTTATATTAGTGTTATTCTTTTAACTTATATTTTATTATAAGATGTCAAAAAAAATCAAGTGGAAGTTTTATTTATGGTGTAGTAGATTATAAATATACTACACATGATGATATTAAGATTGATGATAATGGACCCAATGATGCATTTATTGATTGGTTAGCAGATGATAAATGTGATGATACATTTGTTACAATACTATAGATATAATATTTTATAATTAGGATGACCTAGTTCAATGAGTAAGAGATGTTGGTGTAAACACCCCAAAAATGGTGATGTTTTCCAAAACTTTTAAATTTCAAAATCCAGCTTACAACCTTTCTGAACCTTTAAAAACCCCAAATTTTAAATTTCAAAACTTTTGGAAAATATTTCAAAATAAAGGTTTTAAATTCAAGCTAAAAGCCCATAGATTTCAAAGCAAATTAAAATGGACAGGTGAAACCCGATCCAAAAAGCCAGCTCGAGATTAAGCCCAAAAAGTGAAGGATGGGCCAAGCTTGTCTGGATAAAGGCCAGATTGAAGATGATATCCAGGTGTTCATATCAAGGCAAGTTCAGCTTCAAAAATGCAAAATGGAACCAAGACCCTGATTAAGCCATCAAAAATCAAGAACTGGGCCTGTCAAAACTGAAATCAGTATTCGCTTCAAAATCTAGGATCAACCTCATCAAGTACAATCTCAAGACGAGGCTAGACGAATCAAACCAAGCATCAAATGAAAAGTCTTGAAAGCAAGTATTAGCCGGTTAAAGGGACTGGAAAAAACCCAGTCTAAAATCGGATCACCGAGAAACCGAAGCCCACTTAAAAACCGTTCATTTCATGCCCCAAAGAAGGACACAAAAGGAAAATTTTGGATTGGATCTAGACCAAAAGATCTAAATCCATGCCCCAAAGAATAACTCTTTAGATCGGGTTAGACCCAAGGATCCAAAACCCGATACAAGGATCTACTCCCTTGGCCTATAAATAAGGCCAAGGGGGGGTTGGAGGCTTGAGGAGAGAGGAGAGAAGGGGGAGCATGTGAAGGGCTTGGAGTGGAGCTTGAGGCCAAGTCTTGGCCGAGTGCAAGGCTGAAGGCTTGGGGCTTGGCAAGAGGGGAGCTCGGCTTGAGGTAAGCCTAACCTTGGGTTTGTGTGGGCTGCACCTTGGCCGAGTGATCAAGGTTGGAGTAAGGGCTCGATCAAGAGTGGGAAAGCTTGGAGAAGAAGCTTGGCAAGGGTGAAGCTCGAGCCAAGGGAGGTGACGCCTTGGAGATTGGGGCTTGGCGAGAGGTTGGAGCACCTTCAAGCTGAGTGGAGGACCTGGCCAAGGAGGAGTGAAGCTTGAAGGCCACGAGGGGAGCACCTTGGAGCCGAGTGGAGCCTTGGAGAAGAAGGTTGGTCGAGTGAAGGCGCGGACCAAAGGGGTTGCACCTTGAAGCCGAGTGGAGCAAGGTAAGCCTAGACTTGAAACTTGAAACTTGAAGCTTGAACAAAGGCAAAGTGGGATGCACCAAAGCAGTCGTGGGCTAGCTTGGACCGAACCAAGGGGTTGCACCAAGGGCTCGATTGAAGGGGAAAACTTGTACATGCTTTTAAACTTTGTTTTTATGCCATTTTCCCATTTAATTCAATTCAAAAAGGGGTTGCATTAATGGGAGCGTAGTCTCCCCTCATGATGTAATATTGGTGGATGAACACGATTATACCCACATACACTTGAGCCTTTTCACTCTTAATTGGTGGATGGACACGATCACACCCACATGCACTTGAGTCTTTTCGCTCTTAATTGGTGGATGAACACTATTACACCCACGTGCACTCGAGCCTTTTCGCTCACTATACTCACGTGCACTCGAGCCTTTTCGCTCTCTTAAGCTAATATACATATTTCATTTCGTGTGAGTTTTACTTTCGTGAATGTAGAGTGAATGCACTTTCATTTTACGTGAGTTTTATTTTCGAAAAAGTAGAGTGATTGCACTTTCATTTCGTATGAGTTTTACTTTCGTGAATGTAGAGTGAATGCATTTTCAATTCGCGTGAGTTTTACTTCGGATATAGAGTGGGTGCAATTTCAATTCGGGTGAGTTCGCATCATCATTCTCAAAAACCCAAAACATAATTTTTAGCATCTCTGCATCCGCTCATTGTGGCAAATCTCTCAACACTCGCTCTAATCACGCTAAAACTAGGCCCACACACTCCACACACATCAGGCCATAATAAATAAAACTTGCAAGAATCTTAGGGTCGTCCAACCCCGTAATAAAATTGGCAAAAGTGCACGAACCAAATTCTTTCAAAAACACTTATCGTTCAATTAATTTGAAGTAAAAGCTTGTTTGCAAATCGAAGTTCCTAAGCGCTTAAACTGACCTTTGAGCGTCGGTTCAAGAAGGTTTAAAGCGAAAAGAGTCTGATTGCCTACAATCGCCAAAAGTCAGAAAAATGTTTAAAAAGTCTTTGCTAGTTTGTGTATGCTAGCTGGCACGCTCGCGCAAGTGTAGGCACGAAAAGGTTCACTTTGAGTTTTCTAACTTGGGAGTGGAAATTTTCATGTTTACAGTTGGAAAAAAATACAATATTATTATCATCCTTCTTTGTTCGAAAAGTAAAGGTATAAGAAGTAACATGACTTTATTGTGAAATAAATGACAAACATAAAAGCAAAGAAAAAGTTGTTAGACTGATACGAAGAAGGTGAAATGTCCATATTTACTTACAGAAGGGAGTGACCATTGGTTTATGGAGGTTTAATATGGTTAATGACATGCACAATGACCCTCTAGGTTTGTATTCCAAAGGGCATGAATTTGCAGGTGAATCATAGTATAACCAAAGAGTGAACAAAAACAATTGCAAGTCTAATCATATTTTATCACAATTGAAGTGTCTTGATGATATAAATGTTAGCATGATAAGATAAATTTATAATGAAAGGATGAAAATCAGGAAAGAACAAATGGGTGGTTGAACTATCCTACAATAATTATTGTATGAATTAGATAGTTACCAACACACCACTTGGCATTAGAGAAAACTAGATACAACATTGTTAGCAATATTGTATTATATATCCTCAATCAATTTAGTTGTTATATGCATTCTCAAAGGTGTTATAATTTGATCACATGTATAAGTTACTTTTTGTTATAGATTCTGATATTTATATTAATTAACATGAATTCTACTATGACATTCATAAGTATAAGATACCTTTACTCTAGGTTGTAGTATTTATATCAACTAATAAATTTTTTATGGTATTTACTTTTATAGGTATAGAAAAGAAGAATAATTATGTGTAGGTTGTTGAGGTGCATTAAGGAGTTGTATATGTTGAATAGATTGTGTTATGTAATTTGTATTGATCACAAGCTGACACTTGTGAAATTAAGATCATATTCCCAAGAGCAACATATTTCGCATGCATGTCAAGAGCATCGAGGGATTTATTGTTCAATTGACGAGATAAAAAATAGCCACCACATGTAGTGGGAGTTGGAGGAAGGTTGTTGAATCTATAGATGGGAGTATACATTAGAGCCATTGGTTATGATGGAGGCGACATAGAAAATTTTTTCTACCAAGCTTTCATATGTTAAGGAACAATTACTACATCCTATATAAAGACAAGATACTCTTAGTGTGGACGGACAAGGTGATGCATCACGACACTTATTGTAAGCAAGTTTGCTTATTTGTGTATATGAATATTATTAATTTATTTTGAATCTTTTAATGCTTATTGTATTAGTCGATATGGTCGAGAGTGCATATACAAAATTAAAAGGATCTATCGACAACTCTATTAGGTGGTTCGATACAATATAGACAATCTCTATTCGGTGATTGAGTTGCAAATTATAAAATTGAAAAAGTCATTTGAGAAATCGCGAGCTATCAACATGCATCACCTTGATTACACACAAGATATGCTAAAAAAAAATTAAAGGAGAGTATTAGATTGTGTACTTAATTTACTTTTAAAGAGATTAATCATGTGGAAACAATAGGTATTGGTTCTATGTCATGTTGGTAAATACTACCATGGTCGCATGGGTTTTCATGTATTCACAAGATGAGTATTCTTTTCAAAAGTAATGATTTGCACAAGTTTCTTCGATTGATCCCTTTTAGAAGAAGCTTAACAAAAAGGTGGAAAGAGCCTACACATTTGACTATGAAGATGAGAAAGAATAAGAGAAAGGTATATAAGATACATGAAATTACCCAATAATTATTGACTAATCTTAATATGAAAAAACAAAACAAGTTTGTTGCCTTGTTATACAAGCAGTTAAATCTTCATCACACTATATTGGAGGAGTCACCACTTTGCCATCTTAAAAATAGGTCAGCTAACATATCTACCAAGAGAAACTTATCTTCATGGGAGCAAGACTTAATTGCTCCACATATTGATACTCCTCATGACATACAGATTACTAGAATACTAGATTTTGGATAGACCAACAAGATACAAATACCTTGATTTATGATTCTATATGTTGATAGATGGGTGAATGTTCTTGAAGAAGGTAATTGTAACTACCATGTCATCGAAGAACTTTTAGGAGAGGAAGAGATATGCTGGTCTGAGGCTCATAGATTTTACTTTAGGGAGGTCATTCGTCATTGGCATATATGTTGTAGTTTTATAGAGGAGGAATGTATTGGCGTTGTTCTCTATCATCATACATATTGGAAGGATGGTCAATATTTTTCAAAGCATTGGACGTCTATGCTAGATTTAAGTTGGTTAATAGCTACTACATGGAATGTTGCATTTGTATAAATGTACCATCCATTAATGGCAAACGATAGCCAACCACTTATATGAGCCGTGTGCTACATTTGCTATGATAATTTTGTATATGACATTTTTGAAGGTAAGGACATGTTTATCAACTTGTTATATATTAAAATATTATGTTGAGTTTTATTACTTACCTTGTTGATGTGGATATCAGTCCAAATTCATAAACAGGGCCCACTCGGCCACACACCAGATCCATGATAAGACAAATTTCTCAATTCATCCAATTGGTTAAAAAATATGTTAATAAGAATATATCTATTAGAAGTGATTGGAATCCCATTGCAGAAAGTCCCAAAAATGTCCTCACTCTTCAAGAACCATAAGTTAAAAACTGTTAAACTACATAAGTAATTCATGATGGTGTTTTCTAGGGTAATTATGGCAATAATTCGTCCAACACCATAGAAAACGTGAAAACAATCTAGTAAATCAATTTTTGTGTTATCAATGCTTGAGAAAACAAAATGTTGCATTTATGACCTTATGATCTAGCAATCTACACACATATTACATGATATCTAAAATTGAGAGGATCAAACACTCATAATGTATATCATGTTAATGATGATTAACAACGATTCATCCAATATCAGAAATAACAAACCTCTATACTCAGATAACCCAAACCACAACATTGTATCACATGTGATATGTCATCAATTCAACAATCCCTATATATTTACACACAATATTTGTTAGTCATATTCATATATAAGAATATTTTACTTAGATATGTAAAATGTTATATTACATAAATATTTAGAATTATCTTCTCCTACCAAACCATATATGCAATATGACTTAAAAAGTTGGGGAGCAACTCTAGAATAGAGAGAGTACAAACATTTTACCCTCTATAAGGTACTTGTTATCATCAACATAAGGACAAAGCTATGAAGGACTAGCTTCATCATGGTATCCTCAAGAAGTAGTTGTATAATCCAACTCAAAGTACGGTTAGATCTTAGGATGATCTGTTTGTGATGATTCCATATACCTCTCATCCTCGTGTCATTGCAATCATATGGTATATGCCAATCTAAAGGCATTCAACCATCTCAATGATGTGTAACAAGTAGGGGTGTTCATGGTTTAGTTCTAGCCTAAACCTCGAACCAAACCACAACTAGTGTTTTTGGTATTTTGAAAACCAAGCCAAATCGTGGCATGGTCAGAAGGGAACTAATAGTTCTCATTCGGTTTTGTTCTAGCTTCAACCTCAAACCAAACCACTACTAGCAGTTTTTGGTATTTTGAAAATCAAGTCAAATTGTGGCATGGTTAGAACCGAACAGACGATTCTGGTTTAGTTCGGTTCTGAGCCACAATTATTGTTGTAGTGCAACATAGTGGCGATGATCGAGGAGCCAGATAGAAAACTATCGTAGGCGACACCCTCCTCTAAAAAAAAAAGTATCATGTGGTCAATCCATCCTTCATTTCATTCCCGGCTCAATATAGGATTAAAGATATCCATCATATACTTGGTTGGTTGGATTATCATGGTTCAATAATAGCACTAGAATCGAGAACCTAAGTACAATTATATTTTCTATTAAAACCGAACCAAATCAAACCAAACTGTTTGGCATCTAAATTTGAACCAAACCATCCATTCGGTTTGGTTTGATTCTCGTGGATCCTTAAATGCCACTAGTAATAATACGTCCTTCTAGTTATCCACCTCCATATAAACTTCATCACCTCTTTGAGTCATTCATATTACAAAATTCAAAACAAATGCTTTAATAATATAACTAATAAGTATTACATGTATAACATAAGCATATCATTTATGTATATATATATATATATAACATATCTACATAATATTATATATATATATATATATATGTTATTGTATATATTATTTACCTAACATATATCTATATATCAAATAGAGGAAACTCGGTCAAGTGTAAGAGACACTACTGGAGTGCTCCATGCAAGGTGGAAGAATGATGCACATCATGCGGTGCAGAGTTCAAAGTAAAGGGATGTCATTCAATCAAATAAGTGTGGACGATAAATAGTCAATGCAAGCACAATCCTTAAAGAAAATTGCCAGTTGGAGAGAAAGAAGCAATGATGTAGGTTGATTCGAACATGACCAATGTTCTGAACAAAGCCATGAAGAGAGGGGGAAAACGTCAGAAACGATGTGACCAATGTTCTGAACAAAGCCACGAAGAGAGGGGAAAATGTAAGAGAGGATGGGAGAGAGAGAAGCACGCTCAGAAGGACGAAGGGGGTAGTTTCGAAAAAAGCATAATGTTCAGTAAAACTGAGTCTGTGTTTGGTATGTTTAAGAAGGAAAAATGCTTTATTCCATGACAGGCACTGGACATTTTGAAAATTAGGAGTTTGTGACGACGGCATTCAAGGTAGTGAAGAATTAGGATTGAGGACCATGACAGGCACTGGACATTTTCTTTATTCTTTTCCATTTTTTTAACAACTGGGTGGATGGCCAATTAAAATATCATGTGCGGCGCATCTGTCGTGATTTTTTTGGAGGATCGTGCCTGCCCACTTGTATTAAGCTGCATTTTCGTTTTTTGCAATACATTATTATTACCATTATATCCAAATACATTTTCTCTAAAGACTATAGATACAGTTCAGATATACAACCCAATGGCATGGTAGTTTGGTCAAGTGATGATGCATTTTTTTAAACTATAAGATCTGGTTCCCACTTGTGAGGGTAAAAATAATTATTTTCTTCTGCTTGTTCATCTGCTCTTTTGTTTTGAGCTAAAGTGTGCTTCCTTTCGTTGCAAGCTTTTTAATATAAGAAATATATAAAGTTTTATTTGTTTAGTATATATTTCTCATTCTTCATAATATATATATATATATATATATATATATATATATATATATATATATATATATATATATATATATATATGGAGAGAGAGAGAGAGAGACATCATCTGACCTAACTTTTGATGGGTTGTTCCGGTCAACTTAGACCCTACCCAATGCCTAGACTCGACCCCGACCGAGCTTTCCCAACTTGTTAGGGCAAGAATAAAGATATGTGGAATCGTTGTTCATTGTAGATACATGCACTCACCGACTTTTTAATGGGTTCCTCCTCCAAAGCTCCCTAATGCTTGTTTTACTGTTTCTATTAAAATGCTAAACGGGTAACTGTAGTTACACGCTTTCAAATTTCAAATGATTAGGAGTTCGACTTAGAAGTTGAAGGTCATGAGTTCAATACGCTGGGTGTGCATATATCATCGACCTAGCCAAAAAACATATTTGCAAATAAAATGCCAAGAATGGCAAGTTAGTAAAGGATTAAGATATTCAGGGATGGCCTATACTAGCACAAGACAGATATTTGGCATTTCTCATCTTTTTTTATTTTAACAAGTTGACGATTAAAAATAAAACTTAGTGTTGGGTGCTTGTCCATTTGTATTGGTTAGGTTTCTCCCATCACTGGCCTGAGAATCAGCCCCCCACCACATTCTCTGTAAAGACCATGGTATCCATCAGCTGGTATTTAGCACCAAGATAGGGTTAGCTGGTAATCATACAAAACAGTCATTGTACGTAGCTGAGTTTGTTGTCTGCATTAACGAGCCGGACGAACCGCTAGCCAAACAGTGAACATGCTTATAATCGGCTCGTTATCCCTTTAGAAGTTGAGCTTAATCGAGTTGAGAGGGAGAGATATTTCTTTAAATAACTTGAACATATATAAATGGATAACGAGCAAAGGTTGCTCGAGACACTGGCGGATTTACATTGAGCTGAGGTGGGGCGTTTATCCCGTCTGACATTTTGCAGGTAGTCCGCATCTTCACTAACATGTCTATTTCACCGAGTTTCTCTTTGAGACAATACCTACATTGTTATACCTTTAGTGCGGGTCAAAACTTACCTGACAAGGAATTTTGCTACCTTAAGACTCTTATAGTTACGGCTGCCGTTCACTGAGGCTTTAGTCACCTGCTCCTCTGTTACTTTCTAGACCTTCCTGATGGAGTGGGGACATGAACAACTTGGTAAACGTTGTTCGAACACTTTTGATGGTCTATTATCCCAAAAGCATAGCAGTCAAGGTTAACATTAATGAACGAGCTGGTAATCTTTGTTCGGACACTTCTGATGGGCTGCGTTGAGTCTCTGACTTAGACTAACTCAGTGTCTACACCCCAACCTATTTGACCGAGCGAGCGAATTGGGTTGGGTTTGGCTCAAAAATTGTGATGACCTGGATCACACCAAATTTTAAGTCGGGTCACATTCTTTCAACTAACACTCAACGTGTCGGGTTCGGGTCGACCCAATATGTGTACCATGCACTTAATATGTACATTTATATATAATATAATGAGTACATGGTGTATACTACCAACATTACATATTAGCATATCCAAATAAATATAAATCATTCAATTTGAAAGATTGATGGTTGAAATATGAATTCAAAAAGAAAAAAATTGCTTTTCGAATTAATTATATTTGCAAAAAGTAAAAGTATATTTTTTGCTTTTCAAATTCAAATATCAACATCCATCTTTGAAGTTGTATGGTTTAGATTTGCTTGGATGTGTTAATATATAATGATGCTAGCATATACCAAGGTTATTTAATATTTATAACTTATATATCTATATATCTTAATATATCTAAACAAATTTCAACAATCCATTTTGGGTGATGAAAAGTTAAAATTTGAATTAAAAAAACAAATGATATACATATGAATCAAACAATCTTAGATAGTGTACACATTTACTTTTTACTTCTTTTTAAATTCAAAATTTAACTATCCAGTTTCAACATGCTAGCACCTACGTATCTTAGCATCTCTCTCTCTCTCTCTCCCTCTCTCTCTCTCTCTCTCTCTCTCTCTCTCTCTCTCTCTCTCTCTCTCTTTGTGTATAGGTTAGATCTGGTCGATCTGATCAACCCAAACCAAAAGTTGTGTCACCTTTCCCTGACCTGGATTCAACCCGAAGCGCTTGAAATCTGACCAGTACCTGGATTCTTTTGGTTCAGATCTGGGTGGGGTTGTTGGATCAGGTCCAAAATTGCTAGGTCTTCTTACCGACTAACATGAAGACAAGGATGCACAGACGTTCATGATCGGCTTGGACTAACCGCCCCCAACATGTAGTTAGAACTTTTCGAAAATGGAGAGCTGCACGGAGCTGGACGTAGGCCATGCTCATGTTCATCTCATAATGTCTAATGCACCAGACATGAACGAGCTATGGACAAGCCGAGCCAAGCCTAACTAGGAGCGGCTAGGTGTGTTTAACATAATGACAAGGGCAATTTGGTCAAGTAACGCATCTTCGTGTGCCCTACAAAGATCCATTTCCAACTTATTAGGGTAGAATGAATAATATAATCTCATTGGCATCTTGACTTTTTGGAAGGTGAAAACGAATGTGAAGATCTAAAGTTTGATTCTTTATAGTTTATTCATATTTTTTAATATCTCCGAGAAAAGTCATCTTGAATTGAATAGGGGAGAAGGCCCTTGTTGCTAGGGCAAGGCAGAGACACTGATCGCATTAGGAACCTTCGTGAAGGTTGTTTTAGACATGACCGATTCCTAACCGGTCTGGCAGGAATCAGGTCAGGAACCGGTGAAACCAGAACCGGAATCAGGACTCACTGATCTGGTTCTGGTTTCATCATTTCAAAATCAAAACAGGATCCAAACCAGATCGGGTGGTTTCAAACCATTGGTTCAAGTGTTTTTTATTTAAATTTTTTTTTTTTTAATAAAATCACCATTCAGGAACGGTTCTGATTCTAGACCGCGGACTAACTGAAACCGGACATGTCTAAACTGGTCTGCGCCAGTGTCGGTGGGCTATATGCCGGTCATCCTTCAACCGATACTGTAGGAAACCTAGGCACCGGCAGCAGCAGGATGCAGACTTAGGAGCTCTCTGACTCCCACTACCCAGATGGTGAGTTCGAATCCAGTGGCGTGCATGTAAGGTTTTGACTTCCACTTGTAACAGAAAAGAAAAAAAAACCACTAAAACGGTTTTAGGAATAGCAATTGGAAAAATCCAGTGTCAAGGATCTGTAGCCAAACGTAGGTGGTCGAGGAATTAGCAACATAAATTTTTGTTGCATGAAATGGGTAATTAATTAGTGACGAGTATTTTGATCGGTAAGCTCAAATTACTCACTAAAAAGATCTTTAAGAATAACAAATTGAAAAATTCAGTGTTAAGGATGTGTAGCCAAACATGGTCTGGAGGGAATTAGCGACAGAAATCATCGGGTAATTAATTAGTGAGGGAGTATTTCCATCCGCAGTCCCTCACTAAACATCATGAACTTAATGGTTTGTTTAATTTTTCATAGCTTATCTTAGTGAATGTAATTTAAGTGATATAACTTAAATTAAATTTCTTATATTTATATATATTCTATCACTCAAACCACATTTCAGGAAGGCCTCAGAAAAATAAAAGCACGAATTTGCCTTTCTCCGATTACAAACTAATATGGAACAAGGAGGAGCTTTTATGACAACTAAGAATCCAAGCAGTTAATCGCACTTAGTGCGGGAAACAAGTATTATACATTTAACCTGTATAAATAACTTAGTCTACATTCAACAACTCAACAAAAAACATCTTGAAATTACAAACTCACGAATGAAATATTTTCCTTGATGCAAACCATTAAAGTGCAAATGTTCAATTTCATTGATTAGAAAAACACTTTTTATTTCTTAAAAGCTTTGGTCCCTTGGCATATGAAATCTAACCAGCGTTCAAAAACTTCAACACTTCATTGTACTTGCTCTCGACTAAGTTTTATCCTCTTTGCTTTTCTCGAGCTTCAATGATCTTAAGAACATGGACCCGAACCTCGATCCAAATAGTGACCTTGAAATACAACACACCAATCAAAGCTAGCGCCAACTTACCAGGTTGCAGGAGTGCATAATGCATGTTGACAAAGTTAAGAGTGCGACATGCAACCGACAATCCCACGGGGGGGGGGGGGGGGGGGGGGGGGGTTCGGGGTCACGAGTTCGATACACCGTATTAGCTGATACATGCCTGAGTTATCTGCAATAGAGCCAATCCTACAACTAATTGATCCATTTAACACTAATTGGACCTAAAAGGCATACTTGCATGGATCAATTTCACTTTATCAAAAGCTTCAAATTTATGTTTGGAGAGAGAAAACAGTATTTGGTTGTTATCGTGTTGTTTTAGATGAATTCAATTTCATTCTCATTATACGATTTCCTGTTATTTCCAAAAAATTCTTAGTTTTTCTGATTCAGCTTGGATTGACCTACATTTGTAGCGGGATTTGAGAAGAAGATGGGTAATACACGAGAATCATTTTTGGTTTTGTATCTTAAACAATCTAGGGCAAACTTTTCTCTGTCGCCCATAATCCTAGAGCTATGGTTGGTAATTGTTGACACCCAAAAATTTTCTCAAAAGATTTGATCTTTTAGAAATTTTGTCTTTTTAAGAAAAAAATTATGGTTTTGGGTCTTCAAATAAAGACACCTTAAACGAACTCATTTCCGTACCAAAATTTTGTGGCAGCCTCAAAATAAGGGTAAATTGCACCCCTCTCAAAAAAATCTAATTTTGACAAATAGTCAAAAAAACAACCGCTTTGCCCTCAAGCCCAAATTGAAAGGATTCTGCATTTTCAAATAATTTCATTCAAAGAAATTATGGCTTCAAACAAGTTTCCTCAAAGAGACAAATGATAATGAGACATTGGGAACCAAACCCTAAAATGTTTGCAAAATGTTAAATTTGCAAAAACCTTTGAAATACAAATCAAATCCAAATCAGGCCTCAAAAACTCGCCCGATTAAGGATAGTCTTACTCCGAGACCCTACACCCATCAAAGGGTTAAAGCGGTCCGAAACACTATACCTAAGGGTTAAAGAGGTTCGAGACCCTACACTCATCGAAAGGGTGAAAGTGGCCTGATATCCTATACCCAACAAAGGGTTAAAGTGGTTGAAATGATAAAGACTAACTCATGGAGCGAAAGCAGGTCGCCCGTGCAAACAAACACTAGGAATGGAAGTCAGTTGTTTTCAAAAATATTTGAAAATTTTGATAGAACTCGTTGTTTTCAAATATATCTCAAACAAAATAGTTTTAAATAATCAAAAGAAATATTTGAAACCATGAATTTGAAATCAAGTGTAGGATTCAAGTCTGATTCAAGGACAAAACTTCAAATTAAACCAAAACAGGATCAAATGAAGCATCCCAATCGTATCTCGAAGCAAAAGTAAGAATGTAAGGACCAAGCTCATTCATCAAAGGTGAACCAAGATGAAGGATCAAGTCTCAATAGGCAAAGAAAGATGAAATTAAGATGGGTTAAGCCAAATCAAGGGCCTAAGACCAAGACTCGATTTACAACCAAGTTGAACAAGTCGAGGTGTTGGATTTAAACTAAGACATGGACTAGTCTAAGACAATGGCTCAAGAAGACCAGGTCATGGAATAAAGAAAGACCAAAGACATGGACCAAGCTTAGCCGGGACTTCATCAAATATGGCACCAAAGGGAACCAAAAATCACACCTAACCAGACCACATTTGGCCGCACCAAGCCGGATTGCACCGGACCACATGGGGCTGCACCTTGCTGCATCAAGGCTAGACCGAACCCACCTTGGTTGATCTATGACCAGGGGGGACCACTACAAGTCCATGTGAAGCATGGTGACCAGCAAGACATCTTTAGAATTGGATCAAGTTTGGGCACAAGGAAGACCTTGGCCTATATTCAAATCATGGAAGGTCCTAGGCCCTTCCCTTGAGGCCTATAAATAGAAGCCTTGGGGTTGAGTTTCTAGCATTAGAGGAGGTGAAGAAAGAGAGGGAGAGTTGTAACAAGAGGGAGAGAAAGAGAGAGAGAGGGAGAGAAAGAAAGAGAGGGAGAGCTGTAACAAGAGGGAGAGAAAGAGAGAGAGAGGGAGAGGAAGAAAGAGAGGTTGATCCTCTCCATTTCTTCTACCATCCAGTTGCCAAGAAGGACTCCATCCAAGGTCAATCTCTTTCTTCTTATTTGTTTTAATTCTCTCCTTTCCATTCATTCAATTTGAGGGGTTGTAATGATGGAGCAATTGCCTCCCCCATGATATAATAGCTAGTGATACTGTCAATTTCATTTCTTTACATTCACGCCTATTACATGTTTGATTTCAAGTTTCTCCTACCTTTATACGATATACTCTCTTATATCTTCTAATCCCTTCTATGTTTAAGCTATAAATATATTTCAATTCATTTACTTCAGTCATTTACTTTAAAATTGCTATGATTAGTTTTAAACACGGAAATCTGTTTTCAACATCCTGTATTTGTCTGATGTTTTATTTTTCATTTCCATCTCTCTACTCCAAATAATCTGAAATTTGATACACCAAATCATAACACACAAACCCACATATGATAAAATTTTTAAGAATTTTAGGGCATGCAACCACGTAATTAAAATTGATGAAGATCAGAAAAATCTACAGTTAAATCTGTCAGACCTATGTTTCTTGCAATAGAGCTTGGGTTATCATCCCATAACTGTGTCTGTAGTAAACCAATTTTAGTAAAACTTATCTCATTGGAAATCAAACATCCATAGTTTTCCAACAAGACTAAGTTCATAAATATCAGAGCTTTGTGTACCGAGATACATATGTTTCTTTAAACCTTTGTATTTCTATAATAGATCAGTTTTGAATGCCTGAGCAGAGGTACATTCTTGATTTAATTCTACATATAATAATAGTACAAAAAATAGAATAAAAATGGTTCCAGAATCTCCATATTCGCGTTTATTCACTCTAAAAGTTTACGAATTTTGAAGATTTTGAAACTATTCAGAAAATTCTGAAATTAAGTTCTCAAAACAAAACTAGTTTCTATTTTTTAGAACTTAGAAAAAATTTCTTTCATAAGTCAAGTATACGTTTTTTTGGTTCAGTCAAGTTGATTCAAAAGTGAATTTTGAAAACACACCTTAGTCAAAACAATCCTTAAAGCATCTAGGCTGACTCTTGAGCGTCAGTTCAAGAATGCATACACGAAGTCAGAAAATCAATCTTTGTTAGTTTAAGCAAACTAGCTGGCACGCTCGCACAACCGACATATATTGAAAACTTATTTCAAGTCTCTACATGAATTTTTGAGTAAAATTTCCACATCTACAGTAATGAAACAAGACACTCAGCTCCGATCGGTGTAGGTGGTCCATGTCTCGTTTTGTGCTTGGTTCATTAAACCATATGATTCGAAATTGGACATGGCATGTTAAGCTCAGTTAGGCTCACAGAAGATTGGAAATTGTCAATTTTAAAAGTTTAACCCAAATACGACACTCGGGGCATTAGCTCACCTAGAAAGGGACTCGACTCACAACAGAACATATGGCCATGAGTTCGGTACGTGGTGCATACATCCCTAGCTTCCGCCTCCTGTTGTGATTAACAAAATAAATCCAAAGCATGACATGAAATGTAATTGTGTTATGGTAAAATGATGGACCATGTTGCTTTAACCTTTTGGACTTTAAGTAGATGAAGGAACTTGTTTAGAGTTTTAAAGTAAACATCTAGGGATGAGGAGCAGTTCATGAGCATATGACCCATTATGTTTTTGGTATATACTCATAAGGAAAAAGAGAACCCAAATCCATACTCATAAGGGAAAAGAGAAACTAAACCCAAACCCAAACCCATACCTGTCCTGTTGCCATCCCTACCCATTTACTAGGCCTACTTGGAGAACAAGCAAAACATGTAATGAATGATGAGTTTCTGTGTCCGTGGAAGCTTGAATAATTTTTGAGTTACGATTGATGAGCAATACTGTTAGGCTTTCTCACAAAGAAATACTTAAAAGATTTTCTTCTACTAAAAAAGTTATTGACTTAATGTCACACTCTACGAGTCGCGATCACAACCAGATGTGAATCGATGCCACATGGCTACGTTTCACATGAGCGCAAGCGGCAATTGAAGACAAGTATAGCCAAAATCTAACTCTAACAAAATATCAAATTTAAATATACCAAATATCCATATCAAACTCTAATAGAAATACTCAAACAAACAAGCCAAAATGGTAAGGGCTCACCGAACATAATTCCGAATGTCAAAAATAATTATCTAGATAACCCGAGTTTAGCTCAAAAGAATATCAAATATCTCATAATTTCAAACATCACTTAAGAATCATAAATAAAATATTTAATAATCATGTACATTTAAAAATATCTATAATAATAAACTAACTTGTAGCATGGCTCTATTAAAGAATATGTAACCCCTTACCCGAAGGAGTACCAAGATCTAAACCCTAAAATGTTGGACCACTCTTATCACCATCAAATCCTCCAATTTTAACCTCTAAAAAAATAAAAATAGTAATAATATTAAATTTTATTTAACTATGAGCCTAATGCAATAAATCGGATCCCTAACGACCTTGAAATGATCCAAAAGTCAACTTGGATCCAATTAAGCTATCTTGGACCAAATCGCTACCCGAATCACTATCTGATCAAAACTGGATAATACAATAGGTATTCTATGTTCTTGGGTCAACATAGAACCTGATTTGAACCTAAAATTGTTTAAATAGGTTTTGTTTCTGACCCAAAACTTGTTTCAAGACCCAACCTAGATATGTTTTTAACACAAGCACAACCCATTATCATATTCCAATGTATTTTTGACACGAAACTATTAGTGTGACACATGACATAAAGACACGACATGACACAATGTTGTTTCATGACGTGTTAGACATGTCACAAGAATAGGACATGCCCAAAAGGGATTGTTTCCCTTGGTTTTTCTAGTGGCTTTTTCATTATTTTTTGGTCGCAACTAAGGTCGACGGTTGTCCCCAACTGAATGCATGCATCCCCTCTTCCGACCTAGTGCAACATTGATCGCTACCGCTAGTGTTTTGGTCAAAAAACCTCAAGAAAATAAAGAAAACTCTAACAACTCGATTGAAGAAGAAATTTGATGATTTGACCGCCAAACTATCCAAAATCAACCCAACTAGTGGGGCAGACTCTAACTTAAACCAAAATCGATGAAGAAATCACTCTTTTTCACTAAGAAATTGAAACAAACAAAGAACAAAAAATACATGAAAAACATACCTTTTTTTCTGTCGATTTCTCATTGTTTTGCCTTGCTTAGAATCAACCAATGTCGTGGAAGCACAAAGACCTTCCCTACAACGTCAATCCATTCAAAAATCACACTTCAAACTATAAAAAA
Organism: Brasenia schreberi; assembly: GCA_036023115.1. Classification (NCBI taxonomy): domain Eukaryota; kingdom Viridiplantae; phylum Streptophyta; class Magnoliopsida; order Nymphaeales; family Cabombaceae; genus Brasenia; species Brasenia schreberi. The sequence continues at coordinate 10,536,083 of JAYKKT010000066.1, forward strand.
GCATGGTGGGTGGTGGTTACTGCCACCCTTGCTTTCCTAGCAAGAGCAGTAACACTCTTGATCGAGCATTGCGGTTCTTCTTTCTTTGGATGGATCCAGATCCAAGTTTGGCCTCAATAGTATGCTTACCTTGTCAAAGTGATGTTCTCTAGCACAATATAAAACTTAAAATATGAGAATTATAAATGACAGTAAGTCTAGATAGGGGCATATTCCTCTGAATAGGTATAAATCGTGTAACCTTAGTATATCAACAATTACCCAAATAATATCATGCTTATGCGAGGTAAATGAAAGTCCAACAACATAGTCCATGTAAATATGTTGTCATTTCTGCTAAGGAATAAGCAACAATCTCAATATGGGTCATTGGTGGTCAACTTTCACTTTCTAACAAGTCAAACATCTAGATATGAATTTATCAATTGTCTTTTTTTATTCTAGATCAATGGTAGTGTTGGCTCAAGTCTTTATACATTTTTGTGCTACCTAGATGAATGCTAAATCGATTACCAAGCGCTAACTCTAAGATCTTCTATCAAAGTGACTCATCATTAAGCACACACATGCATCCCTCAAATCATAAAGAATTGTCATTGCATATCTCATATCCAAGCCGATCTTCACCATGAACCTCATAAAAAATCATCCTCAACTGGGGATTCTCCATATGTGTTGCAAGTACTCTCAATCAATGCTCAGGTATCGCTCGTACTAGAGTAGAATAATGGGCTACCGGTTCCTTTCCTTTTCTACTAAGAGCATTAGCGATTACATTCGCTTTTCTAGAGTAATAAATAATCTTGCAATCATAAGCCTCTAGGAACTCAAGTCATTGTATTTGTCGCATATTAAGGTAAGGTTGAGTGAAAATATATTGTAGCCTCTTGTGATAAGTGAATATCTAGAATTTATTGACATACGGATAATACGTTCACATCTTAAGTGTAAATACAACCATTGCAAGCTCTAAGTTGTGCACTAGATAATTTACCTCGTGTTTCTTTAATTATCTTAATGCATAGGCTATAACTTTATCATGGTACATCAAAAAACAACAAAGACCCTTATGCGAGACATTACAATAAACCTTGAAGACCACGTTACTAGCTGAGAGTGCCAACATTGGTGCATAAGTAAATTTTGTTTTTAATTATATAAAACTATACTCGTACTCATCTGTATACTAAAATTGAGTATCCTTCTTAGTCAATTGAATGAGAGGAGATACAATATTAAGATAGTATCCTACCAACTCAAGAAAACTACGATCCTGAGAGACATTCTTCGGTCTATCCCAATTGACAACACTCATGATCTTGGTTGGATCTTAGCATATACTTCTTAGTCAATCGATGTCATCCTTAGATATTACATGACCAAGGAAGCCAACATGCTCCAATCAAAAGTCACCCTTGGAGAACTTAGCATATACTGCTTTTGCTACAACAACCCGAGTACAATATGTAGGTGATCAACATGCTCATATTCACTCTTAGAATATACAAGGATATCATCAATAAATACAATAACAAATTTATCCAAATAATTCTGAAATACCCGATTCATCAAGTTCATGAATGATGTTGGGACATTGGTCAATCCAAAAGACATGACTAGGAATTTGTAATACCTATATCTAGTCCTAAAAGTTGTTCTAGGTACATCAAGTATCTTCAAATGATAATATCTAGATCAGAGATCAATCTTTGAAAACATGCAAGCTCCCTGTAGCTGATCGAATAAATCATCAATCTTAGATAGTAAATACTTGTTTTTTATAGTAACTTGATTTAGATGCCCATAATCAATACAAAGACATAGAGAACCATCCTTCTTTATGAATAAGATTGGTGCTCCCCAAGCTAAGGTACTCGGCCAAATAAAGTGATTCTCTACTAATTCTTGTAACTTTCGCAACTTAGCATGAGCCATATGATAAAACACCTTGAATATAGGATTGACACATGCTTGCAAATCAATGGCAAACTCTACCTCTTGCTCGAGAGGTAATCTAGGCAAGTCATCACAAAAAATATTAGGAAATTTATTAGCTATGTGAATGTTATTTAATGACTTCTCCTCCGCATTAGATAGCATAACAAATGTTAACTATCCTTTGCACCCATCATGTAAGTAACTGTATGCCTGAAGAGAATATACGATAGATATCAAGTTCTTCTCTTACTAACCCTAAAACACAAATGTAGCATCTCGAGTAATAGAGAAAGTAATATCCTATTTCATGTAGTCAATCACAACATGAATTTTGAATAGCCGGTCCATGCCCAAGACCACGTCATAGTTTGAAATCTCAAACAAGTCCAGGTTGACTCTTAGATCATGACCATCAACCATCATAAAACAATCTCACAAAATCTAATGTGATACAATAATATCTCTATTAAGGAAACACAAAGAATTTCTCTAATTGTTCTGGGTCTTTACTTTACTTATACAATTTACAAAAATGGGTGACACAAAATAATACATTGCACCTGAATCAAACAAAACACATACAAGCATGCCAAAAATGGATAAGGTAATGATAACAAAATGAGAGGTACATAGCTCTTGGTCCTCTACAAAATAAACTTGTTCTTGGTTGGCTACTTGAGGCTGAGGCAATTGAGGTGGCCTATGGCACTACCTTGAGCTGAGGGAGATGGATATTGTGTGACTCGCAAACAACCTACTTTACAGTGCCCAAACTTTTTGCATTTGAAGCAATGTCCCCTCATATTCTTCATTCTATATGGTGCTCAAAGACTAAGGTTGACCTTGCTTCAAGTTCTTCTATGAAGGACAATTTGTTTCTCTATGTCCTATGTAATTGCAGTTAAAACAAGTGATCCCTCATTTCTGCTTACTGCCACGAAAGGCACACTCCTCATATGAAACCAGCCACCTCCAGCAATCCACTACTAAGTTAGACCGGGTTTACTACTCTTTGCACCTCCATGCGAACTATCAAAACGTTGTTCTGTTGGTTTGTTCCAGCCCCTATAATGCATTATATCCATCTCTATATGTGTAACAACTGCTTATAACTCATCAATGTCCCTATATATCATTTCTTGCAGTGACTTGTGGATAGGATCTAAGAGACTCCAAAGTACTTAGTTGCCTTTGACTCGAGAATTACCATGCTAAGATCAAACTGTGCTAACTTTAGAAATTGATTCGTATAGTCACTTACGATCATGTTGCCCTATTGCAAATGGTTGAATTCTAACTATAGACACAACTAATCATGTTGAGAAAAAAGTGATCAAAAAATACATTTCTAAATGCCTCTCAGGTCAAAGGAGTATTACAAGTCCCTCTTTGTGCTCTCTACCACTATTTGACAATCCCTTTGAAAAGGCTAGATACTAACTATACCTTTCTTTCTACATTTGTACATACGAGCACCATGAACGCATTCTCTATTTTATCAATTCACTCGTAAGGTTCTAATGGATCCGCAACCATACCTTTAAACTCTTTGAACCTATTTTTTGTTAAGTGTTGAATGATCGTAGTAGATTCTCTCAAAACAGTCTATAGTTGATTTATCATCTGATCAAGCAGGATTGCACCATCTTGGCCACCCTCTCACAACACTTAGAGTTAGGTTCAAATCAAATCATTGTGAGTCCTACACAAATACAATATTATATTTTGATAATAATTCACTAACACATATACTTCAATTAACCTATACTTTGATATTAATTTGTCACACCTGCACGAGTCGCAACCATGACCTTACCCAAACCAATACCATGTGAATGTGTTTTGCATGAGTGTCAGTGACAATCAAAGATAAGTATAGCCAAAATCCAACTCTAATAGATATCAAACTTAAATATACCAAATATCCATAAATCTAAACAATCAAGCCAAAATGATATAGGGCCCACCGAACATAACCTCAAATGTCAAAAATAATTATATAACATTCATCATAATACCATCTAAATAATGCAGGTCGATCAAACTACTACTTGGTTTTGTGTGCTATGGAGTGCAAGTTTCATGATAAATTATAAAAAAATAGGGTGAGTTCCGACCCATAGCTCAATAGGATTATTAGACCCTTTAACAAAATTCAAACTAAAGGTATGCATGTTTCACAATCATTTCAAAACAAATCACAGTTACATTCCAACTCATGATTTCAAATTCGTAGTCATACACATCAATGATCCAAACTGTCACCTTGATCTATATCTGATCCACACTAGATAACACAGTAGGGATTCTGTATTCCTACGTCAACACAAAACCTTATATAAACCTGAAACTATTTAAACGGGTTTAGTTTCTAACCCAAACTTATTTCAAGACCCAACCTAGATATGTTTTTGACACATACACAACCCATAACCTGATTCTGGCCTATTTTTGACATAAAACTATTAGTGCTACATAGGACACAAAGATACAACATGGTATAATGTCATTTCATGATGTGTCAGACACGATACAATGCAAGAATAGGACATGCCCAAAAAGGGGATGTTTCTGTTGGTTTTTTCGGGTGCTGCCACCGACATTTTTTTTTCAAAAAACTCCAAGAAAAGACAATAAAGAAAACCCTAGTAACTCGGTTGAAGAAGAAATTTGGTGATTCAATGCACTTTTCGTTACCATCCAACTACCAAACTAACAAAATCAACCCAGCTAGTGGGGCAAATTAAAATCCTCTAACCTAAACCAAAATCGATGAAGAAATCACTCTTTTTTGCTAAAAAAATACATGAAAACACCTTTTCTAGTCGATTTCTCATCGTTTGTCCTTGCTTGGAATCAATCAATATCATGAAAGCACAAACACCATCCCTATAATGTCAATCCATTCAAAAATCACCCTTTAAACCATGAAAAAATAACTGGGTGGTGGTTACATCCACCCTTGTTGTCCTAGCAAGAGCAATAACTTTCTTGATCAAGCATTGTTGTTCTTCTTTTCTTGGGTGGATCCAAATCTTGATTTAGATCTGAATTGAACCCATATTACTACACTTAATCCTCTAGTTTTATATCAACTTTATCTTTCCTAGATATCAGTTTCACTTAGGAGAAGCATCTCATCTATCATTACCTCTTATGTTGCATTTTCTAAAAGAAAATTGAAAAATATTTTCTAAAGTATTTAACAAAACTGTTTTGTTTGTAATGGGAAATAGTTCATGCAATATGAAAGGGGCCCTCCTTCCTTATTACATGAATAGTTATGGGTGAAGCCTTATCGACATTCATAACCGGGAGTTATCATCTCCCACTTGGCCATATGACCCAAATCATGACACAATGGTTTCTTCTCACTATTTAGTGGCTTTTCCAATTATATTACACTAAGTACAACTGTCATGAGTTATCTTCAGATATACCTTTTATCAAGGGGTTTGGTATTATATCCTATGTAGAAAGGTAAGAGACAAATATTTTAAACTTTTGTACTATATCATGTACGTAATGATACTTTATCATTATATGCTTACACCTTGAGCTATCAACTCTACCTTTATAAGAATTATCACTGCATTGCTATTACAATAAATAACAATTGACTCATTGGCTATTTCTATCTTAAAATTATGAATGAAGCAACTTACTCAAACAACACTCATTACAGTCATACTGAAAGTAATATACTCAACCTCTTGTGTATGTAATGCTATATAATCCTGTTTCTTACATAACCAAAAAACACCACCACCTCTATATATGAAAACTTTATCAAATATTGATTTGTTGTCATCTTTACTCCCAACCAAGTCAGCAAATGAGTATCCAAATATTTTTAATTCATCTATCTAATAGCATAATTTCAAATATCTTTTCTTTTAGATATTTCAAGATCCTTTTTATGGCAACCCATTATTTCCAACTATGATTACTTTGATATCTACTCACGAGATCAATATCAAAGTTGATATGAAGTGTACATAACATTACCAACAACTTGAGCATATTTGGTTTTTCTTTTCCATCACTTGGATAGTCAATTTTACTAAGCTTGACCCCTTTTGCAATAGGTGTTCTCACAGACTTTTAGCCACCTATTCTAAACCTTTTGAGGATGTAGTTAATATACCTCTTGACTTAGACATAATAGTCTAGATAATCTATCATGACTAATCTTTATACCCAAGATATAGGATGCCTCTCCCATATTCTTGATTTTGAGCTTGGAACTTAACTATGACTTAGTCTTAACAATTACATCATTGTCACTGTCAGTCAAGAAGATGTCATCTACATATAAAGATAGGATGACAAAGTTGTTGTCATTGTTCCAAACATAGATACAATGATCAAGTTGATTAGAAACAAACTCAAGTTCTGCAATGACGTTTTGAAAAGACAAATATCATTGATTATATGATTGCTTTAGGCTATATAGAGATTTCTTCAACCTATATATCATATCATTAGGATCTTTAATTATATAGCCTTCTAGGTATTTCATGTAAATAGTCTCATTAAGGTCACCATTAAAAAAAGCAATCTTTACATGTAGCTTATATAAATCCAAATCATAAAAGATGACAATTACCAAAATAATATTCATGATGCAAATTTGCAACAAGAGAACATGTATCAACATAACCAACTTTTTCTTTTCGGGAAAAGCATTTTGCAATCAACCTTGCTTTGAAACCATCAATTTTATATTTCTGTTTCAATACCCATTTATAACCGATTGCTTTCCTTCTATTTGACAAAACTGTCAACTCTCAAACTTAGTTTTTGTCAATAGATTCAATTTTTTCATCCATTGTTTTTACCCAATCTAGTGATTTAGATGAACTCACAACTTCTTGATAACTTAGGTTATTAGTTGCCTCATCTAAATAATGTCTTCTCACCTAAGTAAGTATCCTTTAATTAGGATGAAGTTGCCCATGGTCTCTTATGATCACTTAATGTTCAATTTATTGAGTAAGGATATTTGATTCAGTTTCTATGGGTTCAAATGATGATTCATGATGATCTAAAAGATTACTATCAATATCATTACTACCTATAAAGATGTCATTATTAGTGTTCTTTAAGAATTCAACATTACTACTTTATATTCAACCCGAGCTTCTCATGTTAAAATCGATACTCTTGATTTTTTGGATATCCGATAAAGATAGGCCTCAAAGATCTATTATATAGTTTGTCTCTAGATTGATCCAAGATCTTTACATGTACTACAGAGCCCCACATCCATATGTGACTATGGTTTGGTTTTCTACTAGCTCGCAACTCATACTGCGTAGTTGATACAACCTTATTGGGGACTCTATTTAAAATATACATGATTGTTGTCTCCCAAAATATCTTTGGTAGAAAAGCATTTCCTAACATGGACCTTGTCACATTTAAAAGGATATTGTTATATCGTTCAGCTACACCATAAACCTTTGAAACTTAATACCTAAAGCTCCATGCTTATTCCAAACCCATAACACAATTGGCATGAGCAATGACAGTTTGCTATAATTTGTATACATCTTTTAAATTGATTCAATAAAAATTATTAATGAACCGGAGGAGTTATCTATTAAACAAGATAACTGTGGTATGTGGGTTTGGGTTTTAAGGTTGGAATTTGTTTATATAATAGTATTGCAACCCAAACCCGTTAGTCCGCATGTATCAATAAATTTTAATGTACACAACCAGAAACTACATATGAAGTCCAATTGGGTCAGCATTTCTGTATCTTGGATCTAAATTCCGACACTTCTAGCACAGACCCAATTGCATCCGTAAACTACTGAGGAGACACAACGTGACACGACACGACAATAAAAAGCCTTTCCCTACCCTAAGTGGGGTCGCCTACATGGATCCCAATTTCCCTTTGAGCTTGGTCTTATAATTTTCAAAAAAGTAAAAACACAAAAATATTGTATAAATGTCGAAGCTTAAAACATCAGTATCGCGTCATCGTGTCGGTATCGATGAAAACACGTGTCATCGATGACAAAACTCAAGCGTTAGATATCAGCAAATACCGCAAGAGGAGGAATAATAATAAAAATAACCACCGTGACGTGGTCTAAGCCTTATCGGCCCCACGTGGCAACGACTTGGAGACGTCCAGATGCGCCTCATCACCACCTATGCCATGCCATGTGAGATTGCGCATGATGGCATCATGCGAGATATATATGTATATATATATATATATAGAGAGAGAGAAGGGGGAGGTAGAGAGAGAAAAATATCAACGCCACGTCAGCGGGCGGAGGCCAGCTTGGGTGAACGGCGTGCTGCCAAATGATTTCCATCCGAAAATCGAATCAAAACAAAGGCGAAGCGATGAGAGAATGGGAGGCCGCACGGAATAAATAAATCACTACAAGAATAAATCGCGATAAATTAAGCAAAAGAGGTCGGTTTTTCCTCTTTGTTTCCCATTTCTCCGTTCTTAACACTACGCGAGCGAGCGAGAGATTTTTTCTGTGCGATTTTCTTATCGGAAGACGGAAGGAAGGACAGAAAGAGGTCAGTTTCTTGTTAGATTTTTTAAATCTCTATTCTCTTCGTGGTTTTCTGAGTTTTGGTGCATATTGTTTCATCTTTGCGGTCTTTGATGTAAAATAAGGAAATAGCATTTCTTAGTTCGTGTTCCTTTGTTTTCTTTGTTTTAGTCAGAGTTTGAGATTAGGGGCCTCGGCCGTCGTTCTTCTTTTCTAGTTTCTACGAGATTTTGTGTATCATGAAGAGTTGAATGATTTAATTTCTGTATTTCGGCTCTTTTATTTTATTTTGTGATCGGAGAATCGTGCTCGGTTTCGATTCACAATATTCACTCTTTATTTTCTCACTTCCGTCTCCTTCTTTCCAAAGGCAGTGCTATTTGACTGGCGAAATTTTTATTAGTTTTTAGAAATTTCCTGAGTTGCTGCTTATATTTTGTTAAATCCGTTCTCAGGTATACAGAAATGTAATCTTCGCGTTTCCATAAAGTCAAGATTTTGTGAAATATAGGTCAACCAGAAATTGTAGGTGATTTACGTATTTTATGTGGATTTTATTTGTTTGTTTGCCTTCAGAAGTTGCATATATTAAGTATCAAAATGCAAAAGCTAGATTCTTTAAAGCTTTTGAACTCCACAGGATTTCTTTTAGTAAAATGATTTCGTTTCATTTTTTAGTTTTTTGATAATATTTGCACATTATCTGTTCTTTAGCAAATATACCGGTTTTAGGTTTTAAAGGTTTTGTTTAGACACTAAACTCCGACGTTTCTTCCAACTTCTCTGGAAAACCAGATTGGGTTTTCTATGTAAACGAGGCTATCTTTTTTTTGCTTTTGTTCTCCACTCTTTAACTCGTTTATTTCTTGAGAAGTTTTCTAACTTGTGAGTTTCCATTATTGATCAAAGTCAAACTGTGATGTCCACACTTGATGCTGTTTCTATTATGTGATAGTGTGAACTTGCTCAAAAAACCTAAAGGCTGGGGAACTTCTGGGGTTCTCGTTGATTTGTACATTGGTATGCTCAAGTGGAAGAAGGCTTGAAGTACAAGTACCAAATAGCTTGTCAGATTTGAAATAAAGGTGAAAAGTACATTTGCCAGGGGTAACTATTGAAGTTAATTCTTCTCTCGAAGAGGTGAGGAGCTGACCCACGATGTCAAACTTTGGAGTTATTTATTATGATAACGGCTGATCCAGACAATAGAGTGGTCGTTCAGGGAAGAACTATAATACTTGGTTTTCTTGTTTGAGAGAATCGTGTTTCAGCACAGTGCAATGTCTGCTTCACATAAAAGGTGGACAGATGGCCTTCAGTTCTCATCACTCTTTTGGTCGCCTCCCCTGGATGAGAAACAACGCAAGGTATAGATGCTTACTTATTATAATTTTATGGTTATGGGTTGATAATACTCCCAAGTTTCTCCTTGTTCTAAAATCTACATTTATTGCCTGAATTGGAAATAAAGTTGATGAGACTTACATGGTTATATTTCATTGAGGTTCCTAATTTAATAGCTATAATAATTGCAATTGTGGTGCTTTATATGTTCATCATCATCATCTTCAACTTAAAATCCTAAATGGTGCAAAGTTTGAAGGTTTCTCCACCGATTTGGCTTGTTTAGATCTACCTGCAACTCACTCATGAATAAAATGAATGCTTACCTGAATCATATGTGCAACACTGATTTGTATATTCATGCATATATATATGTATGTGTGTGTGCAATATGGTTGTCTATGTAGATCAATTTTTTTGTATGTTTAGCCCTTCATTTTTTGTGAGAAGATTGTCAAAACGGTGCTTAAAGAGTAATGCAGGTACTTTTGTTTATCTGAGAGCTGAAAATGACTTAAATTCAGAAGTGATTGTAAAATTTCAAAGATACCACCATTTCTAGTGTATTTTTGGTCACTTAACCATTTGCTTTGATAAATTTCACAATTATAATACCAAATTTCAAAGAGATTTAATGTGTCTATTGGCACTTTCATGGAACATCACACTGATCTTCTGAAGTGCACGACCAAGACAAGTAATTCTTCACTTATCAGTATCACTTGTGAATTTTCATTTCTATGTAAATAGGATTGTGTGAGTGTCTCTTTATTTTGGTTATTTTCATTATGAGATATGGACATATTTTCTGCATACAAAGTAATATACCTATTTACTACCAACAAAGTATAAAACAAGATTTAACACATGGATTCTATAGTAAGTTCACTAAGTTTATAATGCCAGGATTGTATTGTTGCTTTAAGCCATAAAGAGCCTTCTATAGATTCATAACATATCCACCTAGAATGAATATGATCATAAAACGATGATGTCTCGTATTGTTCTTTTTCCTCATGCTTCAAAATTATTGACTCAACATTTTCAATCATGGTATCTCACATTTCATAAACTTTATGAAGCATTGGTTCATCTTTACCAACTTCTCTCAACATCTCCTAAATAGGTTCCCTGAATTCAAGAAAGTATGATACCTTGTCCCACCATAAATCATTAAGAATAATAGTTTTCATTGCTTAGGCCCTTTCTTGATCGTCAACCTTGTTACTACGGTATAAATTCCAGCTTGGATCAGTAATCATTTGAACCAATGATGTCTTGATTGTGTTGAATCTTTTTACCATCACAATCAAAGAAGCAAAATGTGTTTCTGCAACCTTCAACAACTTTAAATGATAATGACTATTGAATATGACTGAAATTAAATGATGATTCGTTACAAAATTCCTTATCTTTATATAGTTACAATCTGCGCTGCCATATCTTTAATCCATGAACACAATTCATATGCACGAAGATTATCTTTATCTTCTAATGGCTTACATATACAAGAAAAAGTCAAATTTCAACTGTGAGCTATAAAAGGTGTCCAAAAATGTGTGGATAATCACCTTCTAAACTTAACCTTGTACTTTTACAATTAGCTGCATTATCTATGATTATTTGTACAATATTATCTGGTCCAACACTCTTAATAACTTCTACGAATAAATCTTTTAAGTAGCCTATAGTTTTAATTTTTCCGGATGCATCAACAAACTTCAAAAATATTGGCCCACTAATTGAATAAGCAATGAAATTAATGAGTGGACGCCTTTGAATATCACTCCATCCATGAGAAACAATAGAAACACTATTAATTTCCCATGAAAACTTCTAATGCTCTAAAAGTCTTTCAATATTAACTTTTTTTTTAAGAATCATAGTTCACAATTTTTCAAAACTTAGAGGAACATAACCATGTAAATTATAATTAGCCAATGAAGTGACAAGATATTTCCAATATGGATTTCTTGCTACATTAAAATGAAGTGAACTTGAGAAGAAAAATCTCCCAACCTTTCTATCCATCTCCTCCCTTCCAACTACATTAAATGGGTTTTCAATTGCTCATTTAAAACCTTTAAACTCACTTTACATTAACTTTTTTTTTCTTTTCTGCATCTTCTTTGTATCCATCAAATAATGTAATATTTGTTCCTTTTTCACTCCTTTCAGTCTTCTTTGTATACTCATCTTGCTTTCTCATTAATTGTTTTCGTAAATCCTCATCCACATTCGGACATGCTCTTATACCATGTTTTGATAATTTTAAAAGATGCGCCTTCACTCTAGTATACGATCCTATAAACTCATGTTGCAAAATTTACATATAAAATGTGTATTACCTCTACCACATTCGTATGATTCTCCTCTTTGCACGTACATCCATAATGGTACATCATCACGAAGTGTTTAAATTAAAGGTTTTGTAACTTTTGTTGTTGATTCTGAACTTGAAGGAACACTTCCACTAGAACTCCTAGTAGGGTCAGTACCAATTGATACTCCTTTTTCTTTTCTATTGTCGGCCGTTTTTAGGATCAACTCAATTCACAATTTCACAATTTGATTGAAGAACAAAATGTCAAAAACAACAAATAAGAGATGGAGTCGGTCATAACATTGATATACCAGAAGATTGAATACAATAAGCAATTAGAATATGAGTCGACCACTAGGATCAACAAAAATGCTTTTACTCATGCAACCATGAACTAGAAATTGCATGTGAAGAGAACATATCCAAGATTGATAGGGATGTGCAACTCTCCCCTGCCAATGAGCTCGATCCTCAACCCAAATAACAACAGAAAATGGAAGGTAGCGAACTTCACTATGTTTTTGCAGATGCCGACTTACAAAGATTTCAGGAAGACCAAACTGAACAAGAAGAACAAGAGGACTAAACACATTCAAGTTTGGATAACAATACATTAGTAAGTTTACAACACTTTTGAATAGGACTCAAACCAACACAAATCAGGTAAGACCACTGAACTAAGGAAGAACATTATCAATTAAGATAAAGAACTGTTTACAAAGACCTTCTTTCTCTTTGAGTCGACCAAGGAACAGAACCCAACTAATAGCAACCGATATCAGTTCGATAAGTTGGGTAATTGACGCCTAAAACCAGCGACACTGACTCCACAATATGTATCCCAACAGAAACTGCTAGACCCGAGCGAACAATCACAAGAACTGAGAGGCTTTCGGTTGAACTGAATGGGTTCTTGACAAAATGCACCCAACCTAACATGGACTATTCAGTTATTGTCCTCACAAAGAACTCCGTTCTGAGATCCCCCGGGGCGAACAATAAGTCAAACGACCAGATACCCGGATGTGGATGTCGTCGTCTATGAGGGTGCGAGGGAGCGCAAAGAGGAAGAATGGATGTCATCGTCCATGAGGGTGCGAGGGAGTGCGAAGAGGAAGAATGGATGTCGTCGTCTGTGATGGGGCGAGGGAGAGCGAAGAGGAAGAACTGGTGCGAGGGAGAGCAAAGAGGAAGAACTGGATGTTGTCGTCTATGAGGGTGCGAGGGAGCGCGAAGGTTTCAGAATTGGATGTCCTCTGCTAGAGATGTTGGAGACATGGATGTCGTCGTCTGTGAGGGTGCGAGGGAGCGCAAAGGTTTGAGAACTCAATGTCATCATCTGTTGCATATGCTGGAAACGTGAAGAGGGGCCAAACCTTTTATACCATTTGACCTAAAGAACTTGGACGAATATGGACTCCGACATGTTGATCGCACCCATAATCAGCTTCGACATGTTGATCATGTCAACATTACACGATACCATGTCGGTGTCGGTGTCGCACTGTGAGAGCCGACACTCCACCTCCTAGAGGTATCTATGACTTGACAAAAATGTTCACTCTTTAAGGTATTTCATAAATGTCATTATATTATCACACATTATCTGTAGGATTTTCAATGTATTTGGAAAAAGAATCATATTATTTTCTTGTCTAAAAGGAAAATAATGTGATTCTTTTTCCAACTACACAGGAAATCCTGCAGGTGCCAATTTTTTCACTGTGTATTTTGAATATATTTGAGAATGGTGGCTTTGCTTCACATTCGGGCAGAAGAAATGAAAAAATACAAGATTGGCATGCCAAAAATATGTTTTTCCTTCACAATGTTTAGAGTGGAATGATTTTGATGGAATGAGAAAGCTTGAACTTTGAAGTTTTTTGTAGGAAGCTTTTATTGACACTGATTTATCTATAGGATTAACATGTTTTTCTGCATCAAAGAGAGTTTTTCTCTAGTGGCATAGTTGGGGCAACTTTAAGAGCACCTCTATGGGCCAGATTGGTATATTTTCCTGCTTCTTAATGGTAGAAAAGTACCTTTTTGGGGATTTTCTTGATTTGCTTCTTGCTTGTTCTAGTGAAATTTCATTCTGATCTTTCCTATGCTGCTTCTATTGTTGCATGCTTTTCTTAGAGCTAATCATTTACTCTAATCCCTATTAAGTGAATCTCTCAACTCTCTCTCTCTGTATTATTATATATATGTACGCATAAATACATATAGGTGTGTATGTGCGCGAGTGCATATATCTATATATCTGCATGGGAGAGATATGTCTCAATCCAGGTACTTGTTAACTTGACAGGTTGCACTATCTTAAAATGGGTAGAATATGGCTTAGTACTTACTGACATTTTCGGTACTTTATTTCTTTCATATTAAGTCCTCTGATCAGCAATTATGGCTGTCACCCTTTAGGCACAAGCTATCGCTTATGTTGAATACTTCAGTCAGTTTACTTCAGAGCGATTTCCTGAAGATGTAGATGAGGTACTTTCTCTTTAGTCTTGAGAAAATTGTGGTGATCTTCCATATAGGAAATTGATGGATTATGCTTATGGTGATCTGTTTTTACATGTTCTATAGCTTCTCCAATATTGACTTAATGTATGGTATTCTACAGATAATTCGGAAGCACTACCCTAGCAAAGAAGTTTGCCTTCTGGATGATGTGTTGGGTATTGAGTGAAGGCTTATAACTGATACCTTTGGCTTTGTTTGAGTTTATGCTTTTGTTTGTCATATGGTTATTTGTTGTTTGGCTTCAGCTGTTCAATTTTCTAAACTATGAAATTTTCATTGCAGCAATATTTGTTCTTCATCATCCAGAGCATGGGCATGCTGTTATTCATCCAATACTCTCTTGTATAATTGATGGCACACTGCAGTATCATAAGAATTATCCACCCTTTAGTTCTTTCATTTCATTGTTCAGCCCAGGAAATGAGGTACGAGCCCAACACTGTAGACATTTTCTACTTTTGGAACCGGCGGAATTTATGGTGGATACATAGATCAACATATTATAACATCATCTTTATGAAATTTATTTTAAGATTCAGTTATCAAGTGTGCTCTTCTTTTCATGTACTTGATTGACGGGTAACATCCATGAAGATCATTATACTGATCATTGGTTATGATCTTATTTTCAGAAAGATTACTCTGAACAGTGGGCCTTAGCATGTGGGGAAATCTTAAGGGTACTAACTCACTACAACCGCCCTATATACAAGGTTGAAAACCAAAATGGTGAAACTGAAAGGGCCAACAGCGGGAATCATGCATCAACTAGTAACGGGCCACACAAGGAGGTCGTTCATCAACGCCTGCATGAGCAAGAGAGGAGACCATTGAGGCCTTTATCACCATGGATTACAGATATCTTGCTTGCTGCACCTCTGGGTATACGAAGTGATTATTTTCGATGGTAATGAACTACTAAACATTCTCTTTGCTTTGTTCTACTAAGTAGAAAAGAAAGCTGTTAGCTGAGAAAGTTTTTCTCTATAGTTTAGTTTCTTACTAATTCCTACCAAATCTAATCCACCATAATAATGTCATTTGCAAATAACATGCACCAAGACACTTCTTCCCTAACATGCTTCACTAGTTCATCTGTGATCTAAGTAAGAAAATATGGGCTTAATACTAACTCTTGGTGTAATCCAATATTAACACAAAGAAATTCTATTATCCCCTCATGAGTCAAGCTGTTGCTCCATCATCGTGTCCTTTAAAAGATTGATGCATGTAAGAGGTAAGAGGTACTCCTTTCTTTTTTTCTAAGGTTCCCTGAAAGATAACTCTAGATACCCTATCACAGGTCTTGTCTATATCAATATAAATACCATGTGAAGGTTCTTCCTATCGGTAAAGTGCTCTATTATATGTCTTAATAAGTGTAAAGCATAAATGCCTACCAGATGGATGGTAACATTGATTGAAGACAGTATGATGGTAGTAATATGTTCTTTTCTCTTTTTTAGCATATGTGATAGGTTTTCTCTAAGACAATGAATACCACGCAAAGGTTCTTGTTTGTTGTAAAGTATGTCTTAGTAAGTGTAAAGTATACTGCTATTAATGTGTTCACTTTTTCGTTTTTAGCATATATGGAACTCTTACACTCATGTTTTGTCACGTCACCTATGATATACTCCCGCCTCCTTCTTGCTAGGATGACTAGCTTACAGGGCATGACCATCCAATACAATTTTTTACATGAATTTCATGTTTGTGACCTGAAATCCTTTTATACCTCCTACACTAATAGTCTCTTTTGCCTTCTCTTTGCTGACTATTCACTATTTTCTGAATTATGGGATATGTCTTCCATCATCCTAACGAGTAAGTGATGTAAGATCTCAACTTCCTCCCATATTAGTTCCTAATACTCTTACTTTGTTTCTTTTAAAGAGAATTGCACACGAACTCAAACATTTCCTAGGTACCTCTGGTTATTGTATGAAGGATGTAAACATCCAAACTAACTGAGGCAAAATCAATACACATGTTGACTCATGCAGCTACATGTCCGGTCCATGCGTACATGGTCAAACAAGCATATGTGAAGAAATAACATCATGACAGAGCTTGGTCATGATTGTCCATAATCAAAAGAGCAACTCTAAATTGACTTCCCTTGTAATGACCCTTAACTGATGAATCCACTGCCCAAGCTCTGATACCATGTTGCATTGATAGATGATCAAGTTGTGCAGATTCATGAAGTAGGATGAAGAGGAATGAGAGGAAGAATAAATGGTGGAGAAGAAGGATAGAAATCGATCCATTCGGATAAGGGCTATCACACTCTAAAAGCCAAAACCTGTGTGGAGAACTCCAATCATTATAATCGTCCTAATCCCTGAGATTCTCTTCCTATGCTGTGATGCCAATTTGTCATACCCGCTTTCCTTAATGCCTACGCAGGGAGCAGCCAGGTGGCATTGGTTCGGTTCGGGTCATGGTTGACAGGAAGAGAGGCCTATGAAGGAGCATCTTTTATGCCAAAGAGGAAGGCCACTTAGCCACCATTGAAGGTGCCTCATAAACTATTGATTGTCATAACTTCATAACGATAGCATCAAAGTACCATCCAATGCAACAAATCCTGCTTAGTCTTTGTTCAAACACTAGGTCTCAGGCAAGACACCATTAGAATTCATTATAAAGATGACACACCATTCAGCCATTGAACGACACCTATAGAGTTATTGAAGATATACATCAAATTGCCGCCAATAAGGTGCTAGGGTTCTTGCTCCAACAACATTTAACCACTAGACTCCCACAAGCTATGGTGGCATGGGACATCGGCCTCTCTAATGCTGGGAAGTCGTTGTTGGCATCAAAATGACATCACTCAGTCCCCCTTTCTCGTCATGCATGTAACAAAGGCAATCTTCACGACATATAGATCTGATCTATATCGACAACACATGCATATTGACTTGCTTTGCTTCGGCATCATGATCCCGTAAATTCTGTGAAAACTTCCACACTTATTTTGCTGCACCACATTGCATACCAACCTCACCCTTCTCCTTAAAGACCTCCATCTTCTCTTGTTTCACTTGGGATCCTCATGATTTCACGTGATCCAATTGTATCAATCAAGTTAAGCACATTGTTGTTGACAACCTTTCAACATGTTTAGCAATTACTAATACTTTAAAGTACTTTAGATGCCCTCAATGCCTTTCCATCTGTCACCTTATTGAACTCATATGATACTCACCATCGTCTATTGCATTTCTCATGTTCCAAAACCTAAAAAACTTGGTGGATTATCTCTCCATACAAAATAATCAAATTCCTAAAATATAGTTTGTAAAACACATATAATATACTAAGGTTGATTTAGCATAACTTAAAGGAATCTCACTTCCATAAAAAATAATAAAATTATAATAAAGAGTTTAAAACTTGATTTTAATAGTACTAAAGAATTTTATGCACTATGCAAGTTTGCAATTTAACTAAAAAACATGAGGAGATTTCCTAAGAGAAAAATTTCTTCAAGGAAACCATAAATATGTGCTGAACCCCTTTGGCATCATATTATAATACTTCAATATGACTTGATCATTCATAAATTACAAACTACCAAGGGCAAATGACTATCTAGCCAACAAATCACAAATGCATTTATGGCCTAACTCACATAAGTGGCTTATATGAGATAGTACCATGATCATCAAGGTCTCCAACAACTTGAAAGCTGATTCTGTGAATCACAAGAATACAAAATTAACATGAGAGTCAGAAACAAAAAACAAGTTCCACGATACCTTTCACAAGGATAATTAAGTTTTTCATATTTCAATCAAAAAAGGTTAGTCCATTATAACAATCCGTGTCTATCAAAGTACTTGTGACTCATAAACAAAATAATGTGCAATGTCTATCAAAGTACTTGTGACTCATAAACAAAATAATGTGCAATAAATATCTCACAAACCAAACAAGGTCTAGAAACAGTCTATAACAACTAGGAAACACATTTGACCTCTACTTGTCACTCCTTAACCAGATTAATAACATCTGGGTGGTACAAGACATCAAAATCCTTTGGGGATTTATATACCCGAATCAAATAATCCTATACAAGGCTGGAAAATGTTGGAAGAGACATACATGCATAGGCTCACAAAAATTATTTAAATATGAAAAAGATACTAGAACAATCAATACGAGTACAATTATATCTTGTACGAGATAAATGAGGCATCCAAAATTGTGTCAACTATCACTGTCCATGCAACGAGGAGGGTTATTTAGGTAGTTGATAGTCATAGTAAAACTTTTCGAGTCTCTAGGGGTGCAAAATTTCCAACATGAATTCACTGAATCTCATCCTTTAGTTAAGCATGCTTGGTAAGAATAGTACTAGGGTAGGTGATCTCCTAGGAAGTCCTTGTATTGAACCTTCTAGCTGACCTCATCGGCTTAGCTAAGCTGACACTATGAAGTTGATGAATCATGACTAACTATGAAAATAGTTACTGAAAGAAGGTTAAGGCATGCACCTATTTCTATCTCATCATGTGATGATTGATTTCTTTTGTTGCTAATGTTGAATTACATAAGGCATAAGCTTTACCCTCAAAGCTCATTACTTATATTGTGGATGGCACATCTCAAAGATGAGTGTGACATTATATTGGTAGATAAGATGTGGAAAGGAGTTAAAGGAAAAGGATAAAAACTTTAGAAATGAAAAGTATTCAGCTTATCAAAATAATGACAAAATATAAGAATTGTAAGTATTTCCGTTGAAATTGAGGGTATGAGTTTGATGGTTTTAAATACTTGGGGCAGAATTCTAGCAAGATGAGTTGTGGGAAGGAGTTAACAAAAAACTTGAATTATGGATAAAAGCTTTAGAAATAAAGTATTCAGCTTATTAAAACAAGGACAAAATATAAGTTCAGTATTTCCATGACATTGAGGATATAGCTTTCGATAGTTCTTAAATTCTCAGGGTCAGTATTATAGCAAGATGGGAGGGTTGAGAGAGATGTTATACATGGATTTAACAAAGTTTAGTTAAAATGAGAAGGTGCATCAATTGCATGTCACAAAAAGATTCTACTCAAATTAAATGATAATTATTATGAAGCACTGATAGGACCAACATTGATTTATGATGTCAAATTTGGGGTGTGAATGATTGACATGTGCAAAAGTCAATGATGAGGCGGATATGTATCTGCATAAGAAAATGTGATGGTGCATAGTGATATATTAGAGAAAAATTTGGTGTAACACCAACACAAGATAAAATAAGAATACACGTTTAAGGCCTTTTGGAAATTCTAGAGGCAGCTTGGTGGAACACAGATGCTGTTTGATAAATCAGAAGGCGAACTCTTCAAGAGAGGTTGAGGAAGACCTCAGAAGTGTTCAGAGGAAATGATAAAGCCTGATTTTGTTTTCTGGAATTAAATAAAAATAACGCACATAATTGACTGGAATAGAGATTATTGCCGACCTACTTAGTGTAGGAAATATCTTGGTTTTCATCTTGTCTTGGATATTTCTTTTTTAGGAGAATTCATAAAGTTTGTAAGGAAAATACCATATTTGATATTTACATACATTGTAGAGTTCTGCTTTGTGCTCTCTGCTTATGGATTAAGTATAGTTACTTCAGTGTCCGTTCATCAACACCCTTTTCTTAATCTATCAGGTGTGGTGGGGTGATGGGGAAGTATGCTGCTGGTGGAGAGCTAAAGCCCCCAACAACTGGTTAGTGTAATTCAAATTTTGGTACCTTATTCACTTGACTAACCTTTTCTCATTGATCACAAAATTAACTTGCATTCTTTTTTCCTAATTGTAATTTGGTCCTGCATTCTGTTAGCATCGTCATTGTCATTGTCATTATTATTTCATGTTCTTCTACTTTGCATTTATTAACTTTGCCTTCTATTCCTGTATGATTTCTTGTTATTTTAATTACTTCACCGTAGAATTGTTACTGATTTGGTACCTACATAGTGTGTACAAAGGCAATGCTATAAATATGGTACTTTATGAGGTGAAGCCAAAAGGATATCTTAAAAGAGTATTATATGCTTTCCCCAAATCAATAAACACCACACATAGGTCCTTCTGTACTACACTATATTCCATTTAGTGCTTAATAATAATAACCATGTATCCTCAGTAGTGGATCTATAGATTACAAACCAAAATTGTTCTCTCTTATGGTAGATACTTGACCTTTTCTTGTTAGTTCTTCCCACACTCTCATGGCCATATTTCAGCAACTTGATATTTGAAAAGTCTTTTACACTTTTAGATGCTTTCTTGCAATGGATATCAACATACTTTTCCTCCTTGGGTTTGTTCTTGTATTAATTTTGTATGCCGTGTGATGCCTTCCTCCACCAACAGTTTCTTAGATTTCTACTGCTATATCGTTCAACCCAACTTTCCAGGTTTTACTGGTGTAGCCTGTCTAGATTCTCTCCTTCCTCAGTACATGCTGATTGTTAGCATTACTAAACATGTTCCCGAGTCAGTTAACGCTCCTAATTTGATCTTAACATCTTTGCTTCTTCTAAAACTTGTGAAATTAGTTGTCTTGTCTTAATGTGCTCACTTGCTGTAAGCATGGTTTCCTTCTCATCTTTGATACACTTTATTTTGAGATCATTTGTTTTTCATTCTCTAACTTTAGGTAGGTTGAAAGCTTTGTTTTCCTGTCGTTCCTTTTGCACAAAAATACTTCTAAACTTTTGCTTTTCTACATTTTGTACCTTTTCTGTTTCCTTATATTCCTCAAAGTTTCTATTGACGTTGTTTCGGAGTGACACCTTATGAAGTGCCCTTGTTTGCTATTTTTTCTGTTGGACTTCTTCTTACCAAACCATGAACCTACATTTAGTACCTAAATGCTCAAATGAAAACCGAATTTGACTTATATGTGAGAACTTTTTTTATGCTGTTGCTCATGAGTGTTGCTTTATTAATTCTAGAGGGGTGTTTTACAAAACAATTTCTTAATTGATAATGAGTGATGGACTAGGTGGCTTATCCAAAAAGGTTTCCATCATATGCTTGTGCGATTAACATTTGTTAAGATATGAGTTTGAGTTGTTCCATTGACATGCTTATGTTCTTGGATCATAAATAGCCTCTTTAAGGTGAAGTTGCTGGTGCAACACTACAGTGAGGAATTCTCTAGTTCTTTAAATGTTCAAATAATTTTGGGGCATTTCCCACCAAATGCAGTGAAGTTAAGTAAGAGCTCCTCTTTCCCTTGATGTAGTGATAAAATTTTCGTTCAACTGTTCCCGTATTAAGGGAAAGTATTGGTAAGGTTAGTCTCACTATACCCGTGTCTGGATGTAGCCCAGATTGTAGAAAGGTTCTCGTACTTTAGTCTAGACAGATGCACGGGTAAAGAGCAAGTCCATGAAAATAAGATTGGTAGTTGAGAACCAGCATATTAATTATATAATTAATGTAGGCAGTAGATGTTAAAGTATATGTATTCATACACATATTTTAAGTAATACTTTACATATATCTATATAAAATATGAAATATCCTTTTCATTTATGTATATAGGTAAATGGCCCAGCCAACTACCCCCAACGGCTTGGAATCTGGCCATTGTGTGGCTCTTGGCTGGTCCCTTCTCCTTCCCTCCATTGTATTGTACAACCCTATATAAGGCTTCTTCTCTCCTTGGCACATATACAATAGTGAACAGTCAGTGTTGATCTCGAAGATCAATAGTCCCTAGTTCTAGTGACTAGAATCGTGACTGTTTGTGGGCATTTTATTACATGGCATCTGAGCCTTGTTCATGATTGTGCAAAGCATCTCGGGAAGTGTGCCAAGAGAGGAAGACAACCCTATATAAGGCTTCTTCTCTCCTTGGCATATATAGAATAGTGAACAGTCAGTGTTGATCTCGAAGATCAATAGTCCCTAGTGCTAGTGACTAGAATCGTGACTGTTTGTGGGCATTTTATTACATGGCATCTGAGCCTTGTTCAAGATTGTGCAAAGCATCTCGGGAAGTGTGCCAAGAGAGGAAGTTGCTTGATCTAAGAGGCGACTTCAAGGGCTTGTGTGGGAGCTTCATTTCTCCCTTTTGGCAGGTTGTTTTACCTTGTCCTTATGGTATTGCTGGTTGATTTCTTCTCAACATATGAGCTTTACTTTGCAAATGTAAGAGAAAATGGAGATCAACAAATACATTCTAAGTGATGCCAACTAGATTACGTGTATGGAGGGCTACATCTATACCAGAGATCTATGGGACTATGTTGATATGACAATTGTTGACCATTGATGAAAGAAGAAAGAGGATGGTAAAGCCAAGGAATATGACAAGAGAAAAGAAGAATGGGAGAAAAGGAACTGGTTGATAAGGTGGACCAACTGGCGAGTTTGAAAATGTTAGAAAGCTACCCTTGATACATAGGAAGGTTCTCCCCAAAACTAAGTGAATCTTTGCCAACTTATCTATGACCGAATCAAGAATGGTGGAAGCCTGAGCTAATAAAGACACTGTTATAGCAACATGAAGACAATGTATGATATTAAAAACTATTGAACCTCACATTTTAGAGATGAAAACAACAACGAAAGCATAAGAAAAAGGGAGACCTCCGGTGAGCAAAATAAGAGTTCATATGTTACCATTGTATGGAGCATGGATATTATTGAAGAATCTATTGTATCAGTTGTTTTAGTATTTTTGATATTTTAGTTATTATTGTAATTATCCTATTTACTAAGGGCATTTTGGTCTTTTTATGTTGAACATTCCACTATATAAAGACTCGTCCAACTTGTTTTAGGTTAAGGGTAGTACGTAATAGAAGAGAGAGAGGGGGGCGACCCTCCAATGGAGGGCCAACCCTCCATTCTTTGCCTTTTTCCTTCTCCCTCTCGTGTGATCTTCCCTCTCTAGAATGCTGCCTCTCATATACCGCCTTTGATTTCTAATATGGTATCAGAGCTGTTCGATCGATGGGAGTAGTGGATAGCGGTTGCGGTGTGTTCGTAAGAGGCAGGAGGCGGTATAATGGATCACAAGCGGCAAATATGTTAACATCGTCTTCTCTATAACGGAGAGTAGAAGGACCATCCTCTAGATGCCATTAACGTCGACGTCGAGGATTTCGTGTGCGATGATGTCGAAGATGACGATGTTCCCATCATTGGCGGCGAGGACAAAGGGGAGCCATTTAATGAAGGAACCGATAGAGTGGATTGTGCGGATGAGAGGCGGATCGGCTCCTCGTCGGTCGCAACTTCGGGGAAGCTGTTTGTTGGTGGCATAACATGAAAGACTACAAAGAAGACTTTCATATAATATTTTGAAAAATATGGAGATTATGATTCTGTGATAGAGGTAACGAAGGACAATCATGTCATTGATGGGCATACCTTTGAGGTGAAGCAGACAATCCCAATGGAGGAAATGGCAACTGAGCACCAAACACGGAAGATCTTTGTTGGCAGGATACCGAAATTTGTTAATGACGATGAATTGAAGGAATATATGAGTTGCATGAAATCAAAGGAAAACAAGTGGAAATCATGAAGGCTGAACCGAAAAGGTCAATTGAAAGTCAAGGATCTATTAGGCGAAAGTCCCATGGTGGCGGTGGCAACAATAATAGTAGTGCATATTGGAGGCGATTCTAATAGGTTAGTTGGCGGCTATGGTGGACGAATGGCAGGCAATGGTGGAGCAATGGAACTTGGATATGGTTATGGTTTTGGATTTGGCAGTGGAGGTGTTGGTGGTTATGGTACAGGGAGCAATTAACAACAAAATTGAATTAAGAAGGAAAAAATAGTATAGAAAAACAAATTTTTAACACTTAATGCTTGAAAAATTAAATCATAGAGGCAGATGCATTGATTCATATGGAATGTGGCAGTATCACCAAGAAGAATGAAGATTAAGACTTTGACTTGCTGAAGTAAACAACTAGGAATGCTGAAAAATCGACAACAGCCACCATGTGAAGGGGTGCAGAAAAAATCCGATAGTAGTGTGGTAGAGAGAGGACACCCAACCAACACACCGGTAGCAACCACCATGTGAAAGGGCGTAGAAAAAACCAATTAAAGTGTGTATGGTGGAGATAGTACCTCCTACCATAAAAAAAAATCAGCTTTCTCAAAAGTAGGAGTACATGACTTCAGAAGTATTGATGCCCAATCACTTCAGGAAGAAGAAAGAACAAGAGGAGCATCCGACACCCGTAGAAGGGCCGTGTGCTACCCAAGAGTTTTCTTAATTGTTTAAGTTGATCTAAAGAAGCCTAAGAGAGATCATTGTTGCAAGTATGGTGAATAAAAAACTAGTTTTTTGGCAAGTTTGGAGTTCAAAGTATCTCACTCCCAACTTGATGGGTGGTGTTGAAGAATCTATCGTATCTGCTGTTTTAGTATTTTTAATGTTTTAGGTATTATTGTAATTATCCTTATTGCTAAAGGCATTTTGGTCTTTTTATATTGAGCAATCCACTATATAGAGATTGATCCAACTTGTTTTAGGTTAAGGGTAGTATGAAATAGAAGAGAGAGGGGGGACAACCCTCTAATGGAGGGCTAGCCCTCCGTTCTCCACCTTTATCCTTCTCCCTCTCGTGTGATCTTCCCTCACTAGAATGTTGCCTCTCGTATACTGTCGATTTTCAAAAGATATATAAGAAGCAATTTTCCAAAGTTAGGAAATAAAAGAGTTGCCATTGTCGATGGCAAAGGTGAACAAATGTGTACTTTGCTTGCTACACGAGAGAAAATAAAAGACAACAACAACAACAACTAAGCCTTTTCCCATACTAGACGGGGTCGGCTACATGGATTCTTTGTTTCCACAGATCCCTATCATGTGCCATGTTAGCAGTTAACTCCCAATAAGCTAGATCATTCTTTATTGTTTCTTTAACACTTTTGTGGCCGTCCTCTACCTCTTTTAATACTTTCCAAATTTAGTTTTTCTAACCTTCTTACAGGTTCTTCTTTTGATCTTCTTTCTATATATCCAAACCATCTTAAACGATGTTCTCTCATTTTATCCTCTATTGGTGCCACTCCTAATTTGTTTCTAATAACCTCATTATGTATACGGTCTTTTCTTGTATGACCGCTCATCCATCTTAACATCTTCATTTCTGTCACAGATATCTTTTGTACATGTTGATGATTAACTGCCCAATACTCAGAACCATAAAACATGGCAGGCCTAATTGCTGCTCTATAATATTTACCTTTTAACTTTAATGGTATCTTCTTATCACAAAGAATACCTGATGCTCCTCTCCATTTTAACCAACCAGCATTAATTCTATGTGTAACATATACATCAATTCTTTATCACTCTGAAAAATTGACCATAGGTATTTAAAACTTTCCTTTTGGGGAATGCAATGTGTGCCAATTTTAATTTCCATGTCCTCTGAAGTAACCAAATGATCAAACTTACATTCCATATATTCTGTCTTTGTTCTACTAAGTTGGAGGCCTTTGCTTTCTAATGTTTCTCTCCATAGTTCCAATTTTCTATTAACTTTTTCCTTAGACTCCTCCACTAATACAATGTCATCTGCAAATAACATACGCCAAGGTACTTCATCTTGAATATGTTTTGTTAACTCATCCATCACCATTATAAATAAGTATGGACTTAAAGTTGATCCTTGATGTAACCCAATATTAACTTCAAAGAAGTCTGTCGTTCCTTCATGAGTCCTCACACATGTTTTTGCACATCATACATGTCTCTTATAAGGTTAATATATGTCAATGGGATACCTCTTTTTTCCAAAGTTCTCCAAAGAACCTCCCTCGGTACCCTATCATAAGCTTTTTCTAGATCAATAAATGTCATGTGAAGGTCTTTCTTTTTTGCTCTAAAATGTTCCATAAGACGTCTCAAAAGGTGAATCGCTTCAATAGTAGATCTGCCTGGCATGAATCCAAATTGGTTCTCTGTTGTACTTGATACTTGTCTTAACCTACGTTCGATAATTCTTTCCCATAATTTCATAGTATGACTCAGTAACTTGATACCTCGATAATTCGCACAATTTTGAATGTCTCCCTTGTTCTTATATATGGGTATAAGTGTACTTGCTCTCCATTCCTCGGGCATCTTTTGGTTTTTCCATATTTCATTAAATAGTCTTGTGAGCCAAGTGATTCCTATTTCTCCTAGTATTTTCTAAACTTCTATAGGAATATTATCTGGTCCTACCGATTTACCACTCTTCATATGTTTAAGAGCCTCTTTGACTTCATTCTTTTGAATACGTCGGTAGAAATTGTGGTTTATATACTTTTTTGACTTGGCTAAATCTCCTAAACTAATACTAACATCTTTATTTTCATTAAAAAGATTATAAAAATAGTTTTTCCATCTATTTCTTATATTATCATTTGCCACTAGAATTTTTTCATCCTCGTCTTTTATGCATCTAACATAATTAAGATCTTTAGTTTTCTTATCTCTAGTCCTAGCTATCCTAAAAATATCTCTTTCACCCTCTTTTGAGTTGAGTTTTTTATATAAGTCATCCCAAATCTTAGCTTTTGCTTCACTAACGGCCTTTTTCGCTTCCTTCTTTGCTTTCTTATAAGCTTCTAAAGTTTCACTAGTTTTCTTAGCATAATGTAATTTGTAACATGCCCTCTTTGCCTTGATTTTATTTTGTACTACTTCACTCCACCACCAAGCTTCTTTTTGTGCTGGTACACCTCCCTTAGATACCCCTAACACATCTTTCGCCACTTTCCTAATATGTATAGCCATATTGTTCCACATATCACAGGGTGTGCCAACATAATTCCAAACCTCTCCTTGAAGGACTTTCTGTTTAAATATATCTTCTTTCTCGCTTTTGAGGTTCCACCATTTAGTTCGAATCGCTTGATGCACTCTTTTCTTCTTTGTCCATTTTTTTATTTGTAAATCCATAACTAAAAGTCGATGTTGGGTGGTTAAGCTTTCTCCTGGAATTACCTTACAATCTTTACAACACGCTCTATCTTTCTTTCTACAAATAAAGTAATCAATTTGTGTTTGTGATAAGCCACTCTTATAAGTAATTAAATGTTCATCTCGTTTTTTGAAGATTGTATTGACTATAAAGAGATCAAATGACATAGCAAAATTTAAAATCTCCCTACCTTCCTCGTTTATATCCCCAAAACCAAAGTTTCCATGGATCCCTTGATATCCTAATGCCTCTTTACCGACATGTCCATTTAAATCTCCTCCTAAACAAATCATCTCCCTTTGTGGAATCTTTTGAAACACCTTATCTAACTCTTCCCAAAAAACTGTCTTTATACTATCTTCTAGTCCTACTTGGGGTGCGTAAGCACAAACTATATTCAAAACCTCTGCTCCTAACACTAATTTCAATGTCATGATTCGGTCACCATATCGTTGTATGTCTACTACACTCTCCTTTAAATCTTTATTTATGATAATACCAACTCCGTTTCGAGCCTTTTCTTTACCTGAGTACCATAATTTAAAACCTGTATCCTCTATCTCCTTTGCTTTTTCTCCTACCCATTTTGTCTCTTGTAAACATAGAATATGAATCTTTCTCCGAATCATAGTATCTACCACCTCCATTAGCTTACCCGATAATGTTCCGATATTCCAAGAACCAATACGAATCTTATTATCTAGGACTAGCTTCCTTATCCCCTGCATCCGTCCATAATCAAAATGCGGAGACCCTCTCTGAAAATTTTGCACTACATTCGGGCGGCAATGTAGCGGGACTAACTTCTTTACCCACACCCGTCCATGATGTGGGAACCCTCTCTGCAATTGATTCACTACATTCGGGCGAAAATGTAGTGGCCCTTGCTTACTTCTTACTACATTCGGGCTCTGCAGCACGTCGCTAGGCGGGGACGCCCCAATGTATATTAAAAGAAAAACTTGAAAGAAAATGTATATTTTTGATAGTGTCCTCTCTACTTCATCCTCTCAAGGTATGCAATCTTGATTACTTTGGTGTTTCATTTCATGACTTGTGATTAACACCAACTATGTTTTTGATAAGTGTGTTTACACCATTAATGAAACCAAATTAAGTGTTGAAAATCCATAGTTTTGCTAAACAAGAACTTTTGTTTTCCAACATTTACTTTGGTTCCTAAACTTAGTTTAAATACTCTTTCCATTTCTTAAATTTTGAATTTTGGGTGCATAGTTTCCTTCTCTTCTAATAGTTGCATTTTATAGGATCATCCAGTGTTGTCTGACGCGTATCGCTGGGCTCCACGATACGGGCGTATCGTATCGTACTTTAATATTAAAAAATTATAAAAATTATTTAAAAAATCAATAAAATTAGTAAAAATCCGAAAAAAATCAAGAAAATTTTGAAAAATTTTGGAAAAATTTGGTAATTGCTTTAAATTCATATAATGCAAAGTTTAGCACAAATTAAACATTTAATATTGAACAATTGCATCCAAAATTATATATTTTGAATCAAAAAATGAAATACATTTATATTTTACATATTGTAAATTTGTATCAGGATCATTAACTAAATAATCTTCATCTTCTCCTTGATGATGTTGTTGCACTTCAAATTAATTCATGCAATGTCTTCTTCAGTTAGGACTTAGGAGTGCATTTTCTTCGTTATCTTCCATAATCCACTCATGTAATATATCAAAATTAACAAACTGCTATCTTTTTACATGTAGTTGTCATATTTGCTAATTTTCATATGTGAGCAAAACAAAGAGCTCTATTTTTTTGATTATTGAGTCTATGACACCTCAATGATGTGATATTATTACTTGATGATGTCCCCTTTTTCTCTTATTGGAGACTAGCTTTTTAACTAATGCATGAGCTTCATTTCTCACTTCACAGACTGAGTTAAGCCTCACACACATTGATCATGTTCAACTCAATGGAAGTCATGTAACGTGAACCCTAAAATAATGAAGTTGTGAAATCCCTACTCAATGAACCGAGAGAACTAAATGTTTTTAATTGTTTACGATCTTATGAAATTAGAAACTGTTAGCAAAAATATACCTAAAAGTTGTAACAGAAAGGGAAATGATTTTGTCATAAATTTTTTTTATACATTATTCTTATTAAATAAATGAAATTATAAACCCAAATTATAAGCATATTGGAGGATGCCTTAAAGGGAAGTGAAGAGAGGGCAGAAACATACAAAAAAATTTGAAAAAAAAAATTTTTGAAAAAAAAATTTTTGAAAAAAAAAATTGTGCGTATCGCCCGTATCGTACGATATAGTACCGTATCGTACGTACAGCACGATAACCTGTATCTTACGATACAGGTTACCGTATTGTATCGTATCGCACTGTATCATACGATACGGTGCGATACAGATAACACTGGGATCATCTATTTGGATAAACACAAATTGGACCACAAAGTGGCCGAAATTGGAAATGGTGAAATCGAAATTGAAACCATGCTCGGAATTGGAAACCACTCGGTTCAAAATCGGTGGTTCCAAACTATTGGCTCTGGTACACTTTTTACTTTATATTCTAATTTGCTATCACTTTTACTAGTTTAGGAATCGTAACTGGAATCGATCATGGGCTGATTCTGTTACGGTTCCAAGTTTTGGAGGAACTAGAACTGGCTGTTTGGAGTGACCATTTTTGGTTTACCTCGAACTGACCACATGTATATATGGGAATATGATTGACCACTCCTATAGAGATTGGAGAGTCTATATTTGATGATACAAATTTTGAACTATGGTAGATTTAGATGTAACACTTCCAAAACTGGTTTGCTTTTGTGACATAGGAGAATTGATCAACTTGATGGTCGCAAACTTTTTAACTTTGGTTGATAATAAAAGTGAGTTTTTCTTGCAAAGATACTATCATGGGAAAAACTTTGCCATTGTAAGGGATTGTCCCCCTGTTTGAAGCCCAGATAAATGAGGGTTGAGTTAGGTAGCTTACAATCAACGTAAAACTTTGTCGATTCTTAAGGGCTGCAGTGTTTCTAATTTGAATGCATCGTATCCTATTCAAAGTCAGAAGTTAAGCATGCTTGGGCAAGAATTGTACTAGGATGGGTGACCTCCTAGGAAGTCCTCATATTGCACCCTCTAGCCAACTCCACTTAATGTGGGAAAATGCTTAGATAAGGTAAGGTTGTTGAGAATAGCAAGGAGAAGAGCATGGAGGGGAGAACAATGGAAAACGAAGAGATGGCCGCCCTCCTCTCTCTTTCTATTTCATAAACCATAAAACTATTAGAGTAGATTAAGTCCTTATATAATGGACTTTACATCTTAAAAGACAAAAATACCCTAATAAAAAAATGGTTACATCTATGTCCTACATGCACTTAAGTAACTCGACAACTCCTAACTAATGCGGTCTTCAACACCCTCCTCAAGTTGAGAGTGGGATACTTGTAACTCCTAACTTATCGGGTAATAAACATATAAGCTGCTTAGTATTTTGAGAGTACACACTCTGACTCTTGTTGTGAGCATAAATAAAAACGAGTTACTTCCATCAATCAATCCTGCTTCACCATACTTCTGGTGGCTGATTCTTTGTGACTGTCGATTTCTTCTCTTCATGTTGTGATTAAGCAATAACACTACTATCCCTTTTGGCAACATTGGAAGAGTAAAGTTCTCACGTTAATTAGCCTTCTAGGCTATACACTTTTCAACCTTCCTAGTTGTATACATTTTTCAGCCTTTGGATGTATATTTTTCAATCTTCTTGGTTGTGTACATTTTCAGTCTTTCTAGTTGTACACATTTTTTAACCTTCCTAGATGTACACTTTTCGGCTTTTATGTACACATTTTTTTCAACCTTTCTGGTTGTACACACTATTCAGCCTTTATGGCTGTACACTTTTTTAAGCCTTTATGGTTGTACACTTTTTTTAGCAACCTTCTCTGAATTTTCTACATAGGCAACATCAACTCCCACATGATTTCCATCTTCCTTGTTACCATCAGTCTGACCATCTGGGGACTCCTTGCTTCCTCACATATTTCTGCACTCACACTGTTGGCTGCCCATCCATCTGCCGCAACTGAAATTTGTAAACAGTATATCTAGATAGGCCTTTTTCAGTCCAATAGTCCATAACCCTATATAATCCATCATATGTTTCTTCTTGAGCTCAATAAGGTTCTCAAAGTATTTGTTTGCTGTCATGGCATTGATCTTCTTCTTTAACTCTTACACCTTCACAATCTCTTCTCCAATCTCTTAGATTCCTTCATTAACTTTTTAGTTCTACCAGCAAGGCATCAAACTTAGGTTTAACTGAGGAGTCACAATGTCCATGAATTTGGGAATTTTTATACTCTCGAAGGCTTCCTTGTACATGTCCACCAAGCATGAGCCGATTCCCTTTCTATAATAATCCCAGTCTACGAGTTCAGGTTCCTGGCTGTATTTGGTTTGGAGAGCATGGTTGACTTCGTCGAAGGCATGTCGGAGATTGGTGGACTCCCTTCAGTTATCTTCAGTGACCAAAAGTTTGGCAACACCACACTCCCCTTTCTTTCACTGTTGCCACTTGCTCAAACCCAAGAACAACCATCTCAATCCGAGTGAAGAATTGATGCCCAACTTCAACACCATGGAGGTTCCCGACTTCTTAGGATAGAGATTAGAGAATATTCTTTGCCTCAATCATCTTTGTAATAGTATTCAAGTAAGGTCTTTTTGAAGAACTTTTCTTCTTCATGTGACCCTCATTTATATTTTCATCCTTTTTCAAATTTGATGACTTATATTGGTCATCTTCAAACTTGCCTTTTTTAGTCTTTCTCCGTCTAGTGTCAACATCTTTATCTTTTTTTTTTGCATCTTTTCTCCTCCTCCTAAACAAAGTCCAGGAAAAAAAGATCCGAAGTGTGTCCTTCACTCTAGCAGCAACACTCATTTTAGGCGGTAGAACACATTGGCTTCTTCAAACTTTTCATTACACTCATTTACACGTAATCCTCTAAAGTTTACAAATTTTGTAGTTTTTCTCTTGCTTCCTCTCTGGAAGTTGGAGAAACAGCTAGTGCATGCGGATTTGACACCAAAATGGACTCCAAATGCCCCTTATTTAGCTCAGTGACCACTTTTTTCTTGCGCACTTTCACATCTTTCTTTGGACTTGCATGAACAACATACACGAGCCTTTTCTTACCGAGTCGAGGGCTAACTCTCAACCAAACGTCTGCAACATCGGAAGCCTTAACACGATCCACGTTGCTCTTCGACTTCGTCATTTGCCTCATCATCTCCTTTGCACCCAAAAACAAGCTCATCGTGCAACCAGATCAATCGATCAACATAGCGATAATGGTAGATCACTTCACAGATGGGCTTTTAAAGATCGTTCTTCGGATGGTGCGAGTATCGAGCCCATTTCACCTTTTCATTTTGAGGCCGTCGCTATAGGGACAAAAACGAGGAAAGGTAGGAGAGGAAGGGAACATAAAACAACAGTTGCAGTCGGCTGGCAGCACTTCTGTGCATGCTCGTTTCGGTGAATCCATCGGTACTTGTCGTACTCACAACTAGGCTTTGATACCATATTGAGAATAGCAGGGAGAAGAGCATGTAGGGGAGAACAAGGGAGAATGGAGGGTTGGCCCTCCATCTCTCTCTTTCAATTTCATAAACCCTAAACTATTGTAGCATATTAAGTCCTTATATAATGGACTTTACATCTTAAAAGACAAAAGTGTCCCTAATAAGAGAACTAGTTACAATGATGTCCTGCATGCACTTAAGTAACTTGACAACTCCTAACTAATGCGGTCTTTAACAAAGGTAAGGATCATATCGTGGGAAAATGCAATATTCTTCTTTTCTCAAAGAAACTTTGCTTTAAAACCATTTGAGATTATGAATTCAAATGTTCGGGTCTTGCCTTTGTTTTATCAGAAGGTGGATTAGCCTGCAATGTTATCTTTATACACGTTTTTTCACTCCACATCGATATAACTATTAAAGAGAAAATATGAAGTTTTTAAGATGCTTGTGACTTTCTACAAGTTAACGAAAAAATCAATTTGAAACTGATATGAAGATTCTCATATCGGATTTGGGAGGTAAATTCATGTCCAAAGAATTTTAAAACTACCTAGAGGAAAATGAGATTCGACATGAAAACCTCCTATGCTTAAACCCAACAACACAATTTTCTAGTTGAGAAAAAGTATAAAAATTCTAGAGATCACTAGAATTTTTCTCATTTCTAGTGGAGTTTCCTATAATTCATGAGCTAATACGAGTCTTACCTTTGTGTTTATTATGAACTGCATGCCATGTAAGGTTTTAAAACCCATTTTATTTGTAGCAAAACTGTTCTTTTAGGAGCTTTTGGATGCCGATGCTTTATTTAAGCGGAAACAAATGACAAGATTTCTGCTCAAGTTATGGAATGTGTCTCTAGGGTACAATGAAAGAAAGGAATATAGGTGTTATGATCTAAAGAACGACAAGCTATATGTATCCATGATTTTGAAGTTTATTGAGAACAAAGTCTACTATGAGGTAGATGAAAGGCATGAGAAACACTATTCCTTCATGAGACATTATGAGTGAGAAATGTCTTGCTAATGTTAAACATTAGACATGTGAAGAAAATTTGATTTCTATTCAATAATAGGTTGAATGGGGATCATGTTGAATCATTAAAGGGGGATGATTATGAATCACTCCTGAAAACACCAATTCAAGAAAAGGATATTGTTACACCTTTTGAATGACATTATGTTGGAAGAAAGACTAACGTCCATGAGCTCACTACCAATGAGTGAATCATTCCCAAATACCAGATAGAGAATTTCTATCCTCAAGGTTTGTTTTCTATGAAACCTTTACACCTTACACAAAGCTCTCGTACCTTATCCTCTTTTAGTGAACCTAAGAGTTATCTTCAAGCAAAGGATTCTCAAGATTAGTTAACTGCCATACAAGATGAACTTGATGCGGTAGTAAAAGCCAACACTTGGGATATAGCTACCAAACCTAAGGGTAAAAAGACCATTAGTTGTAAGTGGGTTTACGACTAAAAGTGGTAGGACCCTAGATAGGTACAATGCAAGATGTGTAGCCAAGGGTATAAAAATAATTTTTTCATCTATATTTGATATCATCACTTGCCCTTAGAATCTTTTTATCCTCATCTTTGATGCATCTAATAAAAGTAAGATCATTAGCTTTTCTATCTCTAACCTTAGTTATTCTTACAGTATCTCTTTTATCTTCTTTTGGCTTATAGCTTTTTATTTAAATCTTTTCAAGTTTTGGCTTTTGTTTCACCATCTTTTAAGCCTCCCAAGTTTCGTTAGTCTTGTTGGCATAATGCAGTTTGTAATATATCCTCTTTGCCATAATTTTATCTTGCACCACTTCACTCCATCGGCAAGCTTCTTCTTCTTTTTGAGTTAAAATAAATATTTAGAAGCTTCCCTCTTCTAGTTATTCTGGGTCATCCTCTTCTTTCCCTCACATTGTAGCTTGCACTTCTTATTCTTGTTTTCCATTCATAGGTGGTATTTGCTAGAAGTGTTATGCGTATCACCCGGATCATATGATATCGTGAGTAATCACGATATGATACACTACACTGTATTGTGTGATATGGGATCATATCGTACGATACACCTTTTTTTTTTAAATATAAAAATTATCATAATTATATAATTTATAATGTTTCATTGACCAACACCATATCCAAGGACTTGCTAGCAAATACGGTGTCCATTGTCAAATTATATACACTTTTGCATGCAAAGCACATGAAAAACCTTTAAAATAATGTAGTAAGTAACGATAACTGGGTATATTTTTAGCACCGTAACTATTTCTTCTTGATGTTGTAGATAAATGAAAGGCATCCAAGCTGATTCCCATCAAAATAATGTGAGCATGATGTAAAAGCGAGGAGTCAATAGCAATATGCATGACATTAGCATTAATCTCATTCTATATCAATGAAATGGAAATAAAATACTGAATATGGTCCTTTAACTTTTAATTTCTAAAATAAGATCAAAACCACAAGCGGACAAGGGTTTTCAATGCATTTTTAGAAGTCAATGAATGAGTCAATTTTAACATTCGAGTTTCTAAAATAATGTGATTCTTCTTTTTTAGTTATGAAAGTTATAATTTTAAAGAATATTTGCTACTTGGTTAGTGCTTATAATTTGAATTAATGTTAATATTTACCCAAATTGTTTAGAATTGTTTTTTATTTTTCTTGATTTTCCTGATTTTTTTTTATTTTTTGTTTTTTAAAATATTTTTAAATTTACGATACAATACAATTGTCTCATGGAGAAAAATGATACATGGTATGATACAGTACAAACAACACTGATTGCTAGTGCTCTCCACAAACTCTACCCAAGTATGCTTGTTTCCTGAACTGGCACTACATTCCTAGTTTCTTATATTTTTTGTGCGTTCATCAAACCCAGACAGTTGGTTTAAAACAAGTTGGTAGGACTTCGATTGTTATGACATGGAATGATATCCTTTATATTTTCTCCATATCTTCAAGCAGGAAGCTCACTTGAGTATTCTTCGCTGCATTTTGGATCATTGCTTTACATATAGATCAGTAATCGATAATTTGACTCTTGTTGCCTTTTGTTTTTCAAGAAACTAAAGGAGCTCTACGGCAAATGCAAAATCCAATAGCAGAATGTGTATTATTATTCTTATTAAGAAAATATATATCCTTGTGACAACTGAAAAGTATGCACTATAAATAGCCTCTCAAGTTCGAAGAAGGAGATGGAAGAAGGGCGCATTTTTCTGGTTATCTAATGATTTTCATAAACAAATTCCTCCATGTATTTTAAAGTAATGATGCCTTTTATGTGGTCAAATAAATTAAGCACCAGACATTCTTCACCTAGACCGTGGGATCTGCATCTATCGGTGTGGTCACTCTTTGCTTTTGTCTACTTATCTAGCCTTGATAGCAAGTTCAGCTACATACTTATGTTGAATAATTTAAGAAATGTTCTTTGAAGAAATCATATACCTCCAACACAGTAAAAATATTTCAAGAATCTTGATATCAATGGACCTGCTGGTATTTCTGGGAGTATTTTCCGTTCTTCATATATTATTTCAGAGTTCATATAATATAAACTTGTAATAAGAATGCTGAAATAGAGGGTCATCTCTTAACCGGTGAGCTAAGAGGTTGATTCCAGGATGTGCATAGCATAGGACTCTACCTAACCACAGCTATCTTGTAAAGAAAAGGACATGATCATGAAAAACTTGTGTAGACCTTATGGCCCTCGCTGCTGGTTTAAGTTGATCAAGCCATCTTCTCAACTGTATGTCATTCTTTTCAGGTCATGTATACATTGAGATAGATCCACATGTATTTCCTGTATAGATTACCATTCAAAAATTTATGTTATGTGCAACACTTGACAAAGAAGCGAGTGTTGTGATTCATGCAGGTCCTAGATGACATCTTGCAAATAATATTGGCTGAACTCCTGATTGTAGCGGCCAGCGTTTGGTTGGGTAAATTGTTCTTTTCTGGGAAGAACACAATAAGACACGCTTAAGTTTGTTTTCTAGTTCCTACCAGATGTAGGCAGGGTTTTGCATTTTTAGGTAAGCAAACTTGATTTAATGGATCTAGCCTCAATTGTTATGATGTTCTATAATCTTTTCGGCACTATCCTAGGCAAGTAGTTGAACAAAACTTCCAAGTTTTTTTATTGCCAAGTGTTTCTTAACCATGTTGCATCTGTGAACAACTTTGAGGAGTGCATGTCTTTGTGCTGCACATTCTTGTATTATACTGAATAATGCCCGCATGAGTTAATGTGAAATTATATTAAGTGTTTGTGATGATGAAGTTGCTCGCTATGAGACTGCTACTTTAACAGCAGCTGCTGTCCCTGCACTTCTACTTCCTCCTCCAACAACAGCTTTGGATGAGCATCTTGTTGCTGGATTACCAGCTCTAGAACCATATGCACGCTTATTTCATAGGTTATTCTGAACTCAATACCTTTCTAGTCATTTTTGTTGTTCCTGGAGTCATTTGAGTTCTGGAGATCTGCCTGAGCAAATTTATATATCTAAATTATGTAGATATTATGCCATTGCTACTCAAGTGCCACACAAAGACTTCTTCTCGGGCTTCTGGAAGCACCCCGTCATGGGCTCTGATGCACTTGATGCTGCTGTGCAGCTTGTAGACCTCCATTGTGCAGCTTTTATACAATGTGCGTATTTAACATTTGATTTCCCCTTTCAAATACTTAAGACTGGCTTTAATCATGTAATTGATTTCTTATACTCATGTTTCCGTTGAACCTTGTTTGTTGACACGGTTGTGGTTTCAAGAAGATGCACTGAAGATAGGTGCATCTCACAAGTTGGTGGTTTCATTGCATGATATTAGAGCTACGAGGAGAGCTTTCGAAGTGTGTTGCTTTACGGCTAAAGATGCTTTCTACTTTGGTAGCCACATCAAGTATCTTGTTGGTTTCTCTGTTTTGAAGCATAGGGACATAGATTTCTGCATCTCATTGGTGTTTCTTGGCACTATTATAGAGGTAGGTTGGAGATTCGTTTCTCCTATCATCATGGAAAACGATAATGAGAAACCTCACATTTGACATGTACAAACTTCAAATGTCTGGCCTTATGCTAAGAAGAGTTACTTTTGTACTAAGAGAAGTGGAGTTGCTTACTAACAATTTAGTCAAATGTTGCTGCCTCCGTGCTAATTTCAGCCACCTTCAGAAGTGGATCAATACTTTGTCTAAAAGTTCAAATACCAGCCATTATGTGGTTTACCTCAACAATCAGTCAAACCTTGCGCTTTTTCTCATGAACTCTGGCCACACAAACTTTGATTGTATACATTGATGCTGCTGTATTACAGGAGAAGGATGAATTTAAAGGTTAAAAATTATATTTACATGAACAATTTGATATTAAAAATCTTGGAAAGCTGCATTGATTCTTGGGATTGAAGTCCTAAAGTTTAAAGAAGGTATTCAATTATCTCAAAGAAAATAATGTGATGGATATGTTAAGGGAGACAAGTATGCTTGGATTTAAAGGTAGTGAAATGCCAATAGATACCAATCATAAGTTGGGACCTTTTAGAATGAAATGCATAATTATAAGTTGTTCTTATGCCCCTGATAAACTTTTGACAGTTTGTCCATTAGGTATGGACCTGTTACTTCCAAGGCACAACATGATCCTTGTGTGCAGTTATGAACCCAAAAATGAAGACCTGTCTAAACCTTGAAGTATCTCCCACTCACATCAAGCCAAATGAACCCAATGAAATATCCCAAATTTAGTTTGGAAATTCCCAATGGTGGTGGCACATAGGCTAACCGGCAATCAGCCTCCAATGGTAGGGCAATGTTGGTCAAAGGAAGTCCTTCAACTTTGGTGTTGGGAATGTTAGAAAACAGGTAAACTACATGAATCCATTTTATTGAAGTCAAATCTATATACAATCAACCACACATGGCTTACTGCTATGTCACACAGACACTTCTAAGGGGTGGAGTGTTGACCTCAACACTGGTCCGACATCGGCACCGTGTCGGTGCGGCATGGCCAAAAAAAAAAATGCAATTTTTTTTTTGTAACTCATGGATAAATGAGTCCGGATAATGAAGATTGATTTGTGTATTATGATGAAATTAGTAATTGTTTACCATTTATATGTTTTCCTTTAATATAAAGTTGTGTACTTGCTATTGTAGCTGTATACAATATTAGCTTGAATGATTTTGGGTGCAGACAATTGGTTTCTTATTACTCAATCTGATTGGATTCTTGACTCCATACTGTATGCCTTTGCACAGAATAATCTCTGTCACCAAACACATTTAAAGACCAAGAACATTGTTGAATCAATAGAACAGAAGAGTATGACATCACTAGTGGATCCTAGCACAAATACTAGTATATGCTATATCGTACAAAAGATCTCGAAACTCTTTGAATCCATAACTTGAATATTTTGCAGCTCGTAAAATCATTCTAAGTTTCATATCATTATGAGGGAACTTGCTAATTGATACCTACGTGCACCCAAAATTAGCAAATACTAGTTGTATTATGATTGATTTATATAGCTTGAATATTATATATAATATATAATATTATATACCCTAGCCGTGTCGCTGCACCCAAAATTTTTGAAATTTGCCGTATCCCACACCCGCACCCGCACCCGTGTGACATAGGCTTACTGTTATTATTGAATACATGAGGAGTTTATATAGAAAGAAGAATGAAAACCAACAGTTGTGCTGTTGGTTCTTGAAGGCCCAACGACTATTTTACTAGCCGTTGGACCCCGGTGGCCCTAGTTCGGGTGACACTAGCCTGGATTACTTGGGTAAGTTGGGACTTGATTACAAATACATACTTATGGGCCCTATTGGTCCAATCCTATTACATTTTAACAACCCCCTCAAACTTACGGTGTATATACCCAAAGTTTGTCTAACAAAAAAAACGTGAATCTGAGAGGGCACAACTTTCTTTGAAACATCTTTCCACAATCAAAATACCAATTTGTTTTTCATCCTTTATGAAGACTAATGAAATATCAATACAAACATTCACTTAATTTCTAAAACCAATAAGACAATTTATGATATCTAATCCATAAGGCAAACAAAAAACGAGTCAAATAAGTTCATGAAGTTGATTTGCACTAATTCAAGAAAGTCATTTGATAGAAAACATTGATATCATCCAAATAAGATTGTCTATTATAACAAATAGGTCCATAAATCACTACAAACTTGTGATATTATAAGGATACCTTGGTATATCCTCAAAACCCACCAACTCAAATAAGCTTTAAGGCTAAGCTCAAACCCGAGTTTTAAGGACAAACTCGAACCCAAACAAGCTTTTCAGGCAAAGGTCAAAACCTTCATACATACAATTCCCAAGGCCCTTAAATATCCTTTAAACTAAAAAATGATTCAATGGTTCCAAAAATAAGACAATCCATTAATATGATAAAAAAAAGTCAAATGAATTAACTTCATGTTTTCAAAATGTCTCTCAAGGTTTGTCTCACAATTCTCTTTAAACAATTTATCAAATACAAGCTAATCAAGATAACTATAAGTGTTTTTTCAATATTGATTACTCTTTAACCAAAAGGCCAACAACATGAAGCATCTTAAATTCTTAATCACAAAGATCTCTAATAAAAGGCCAATAAACAAAGATAATCTCATGAAAAAGCAACCTTAAAGTTATCAAGGTCACAAATCTTCAAATAACAATAAGTACATCTTCAAATATCAATTAATTTTCAACAAAAGACCACTAACATGAAGCACCTTAATCACAAAGATCTTTAACAAAAGACCAACAATATGGATCTTAGTCATAAAGTAGATGCAACTTATTGTTAACAACCAAGTTTTAATTCTCAAATAACAATAAGTACATCTTCAAACATTAATTAATTTCCAATAAAATACCAACAAAAGTGACATATAGCCACAATATGGAGATATTAATCGTACAAAGAGATGCAACGTATTTTCTAACAAACAAATTTTCTTGCAAATGAGACACCAAACAATTAATCCAATAAATATTAAAAAATAAACAAGTTGGAAAGTACACACCTGGATGAACTCGAATCTGAATACCAAACAAAATCAAATTAGATCCAAACATAAGCCCGGGTTTGAATCCAGTCTAACAAGAATCATATATTAACATAACGGGTTTGGATCCACAATCAGATCCAGGACCCGACTCTATAGAAACGCATATGCCGTCTTTGTTTGTCGAAGCCCTCTCTTTCTCTCTCTCCTCACGCCCTCTCTCTGCCAAACGCAACGCTCTTCCGTCGCTTCTGCCTTCGTCCACCCATCGGTCGCCTCAACTGCTCATCATTAAAAACCCTTCGTCCACTCCATGCCTCCATCAACCACCACCATTGCCATCATCGTTGGCCACCATCTCAACCCCAACCATCATTCCCGCCTCCGCACACCTCAACCTATGTTGTCAGCCATCGACCGTTACCTTTCTTGCGTCGGCCTACCACCTTAACGTCCATCCCACCTCTGGTCCAAATCGCCGCTTCCCCCACTTTTTCTCTTCGGCGTCTTCCATTACTTTACTGTGAATGGGCAACATCCACCCCAAACCAACACTTTTAACTCCTTTGTCGTTTGCCACTGGTTTAGACCGAGGACTAGGCTGTGGCAGAGAAGCCTGGGCTTGCGACCTATGTGACACATCCTGCCTTACGCTTGGCCACGGGCTTGTCCTCATCTTCTGCCAATGGGCCTTGTCCAAAAGATCGGTGCCTACAAATCCTTCTCTGGGGTCTCCCCTCTACCCCAATTCGCCAACTTCATTATGAACCAGGCCCTCCTTGAGGCCCTGGAGGGTTTCGAGTCTTTCGACGCTATCCACGTTGTTGATTTCGACCTTGGACTTTGCGGCTAGTGGGCCTCCTTTATGAAGGAGCTTGCCCTCAAGCCTAGAGCTTCACCTTCCTCTCTCCGCCTGACTCTATGGTAGGTTTCCTTCAGTTCTTGAAGCGCCTGGGCCCCGCATCATTGTGTTTGCCAACGCCGAGTGCGAGCGTGGGGTTTGTAGGCACCGAGTGCAAGCATGCGAGCTTGGGGTTCAATTTTTCCTAACCGTGCATATTACTTTCCCCTATCGGAACCATCTTTCCACAACCCATAATGCTACAAGAGGAAGAGGGGTCACAATTACCATCATCACCAACCTTCCTACCACCAAACTGGGACAATGGGACTACACAACCAGGATTCTTTGTCTACATAGGCCAAGGTGGAGTGACCATGCCACAAGTCTTAGACTAGGTGGCGACGCATGGAGACAAAACACACGTTAATTACCTATACTGAGTTGCTGCAGAATTAAAATATAAAAAAAAAGTTTAGTGTACTCAACCAGCAAGGCTTTGAACCCTACCTACTGGTTAAGTTTATGGCATCTAAATGAAGTGGCTATGCATTTATTTGCCTTCAAACCAAGTTGTGTGTGCGAAAAGTTTCAAGAAGCTGATTGTCAGTTGTAAATGCAAGTTGTGCATTTGTGTTCTTGTATCCCAGTGAAGTGTTTCATTCAACTGTACTTAAAAATAGATTAGTGCCGTTACTTCTTAAGGCATATCATGATTGATAGATGTCCCTGAACATTAGCATCTCAAAAAATTTTGTAATATAAGGGAGGAGGATGAAGGTTATGGTAAATGAGAAAAGCATAACTGCTAAGAAAAAAATTAGATTTTTGATACTAGATGGAGCCGTTTATTTGCAAACATTCGATTGTTGAAGGACTGTGTATAATCAACTAGATCTTTTCTGAGATGCAAAATAATTCATTCTCTTGTGTCTGCTTACTTGGATTATTGTATATCTAATCATTATATTTCGTCTAATCTTTTACTTGTCATGGTGCATTTGGTTTTCCATCTTGGATTACCTTCTGCAATTTTTCTTGAAGTTTAATTGTTTCGGCATTTTTTGCCTGCAAGTATCAAAAGGATATTTAATTCCTTCTTTTACAGAAAACGAAAATTGGTTGTTGCTTTTACCAAGCACTCTTCTTTGCCTGTGGCAGTTTGGTTCTACATCAGCTGTCATCTTCTAGATGGATTTTGAGTCAATTGTTTTTCTTTTTCTTCCATGATAGCTACTAAATTTGCTGCAGCTGCTTTGCTTTTCCGAATACTTTCACAGCCTGCATTACTTTTTCCTCCACTTAGGCAAGTTGATGGAGTTGAAGTTCAACATGAACCTTTGGGTGGTTATATTTCTTCCTACAGAAAGCAGGTTCTGTTGATCTTTATAAGTTACCTCTTTTCTCTTATCTTTTGCTCATTTTGTACG
Source organism: Brasenia schreberi (assembly GCA_036023115.1). NCBI lineage: Eukaryota > Viridiplantae > Streptophyta > Magnoliopsida > Nymphaeales > Cabombaceae > Brasenia > Brasenia schreberi. Next base: position 10,579,665 of record JAYKKT010000066.1, read on the forward strand.
TAGTGTAGAGTAGATTCTTTATGTATAATGAAGATCTATAACACTTATTGTTGATCAGATTGAAGCTCCAGCAGCTGAGGCCACTATTGAGGCTACAGCCCAAGGCATTGCATCCATGCTTTGTGCCCATGGTCCAGAGGTTGAATGGAGAATTTGCACCATTTGGGAAGCTGCTTATGGCCTGATTCCTTAAATTCCTCAGCTGTTGATCTTCCAGAAATTGTAGTTGCAACCCCACTGCAACCTCCCATACTCTCATGGAATTTGTACATACCCCTACTTAAGGTTCTGGAGTATCTTCCTTGTGGAAGCCCATCAGAAGCTTGTCTCATAAAAATATTTGTTGCTACAGTGGAAGCTATTCTTCAGAGGACATTTCCAACTGAGTCCACTAGTGAACAAACAGAAAAATTAGATACCTCTATGATATGGGGTCTGCTTCCAAAACCTTGCTGTGGCAGAGCTTCGTACTATGGTTCATTCACTTTTCTTAGAATCATGTGCATCTGTAGAGCTTGCTTCACGCCTACTATTTGTTGTCATAACTGTCTGTGTTAGTCATGAAGCCCAATTCAATGGAAGCAAGAAGCCAAGAGATGAAGATAGTTATTCAGCTGACGAAATTATTGAGGATTTACAAACAATATCTGAAAGCCAGAAAGAAAAGAAAATAGGAAAATGAAGAAGCAAGGTCCTGTGGCAGCATTTGATTCTTATGTTCTGGCTGCTGTTTGTGCTCTTGCCTGTGAGTTTCAGTTGTTCCCTTTGGTTTCAAGGGGGACAATCAGTTCAGTCTCCAATAATGTGCAAGAAATAGCCAAGCCTGTTAAAATACATGGATCTTCCAATGAGTTGCAGAATGGTATAGTTTCAGCAATACGCCATACTCACAGAATTTTAGCAATTTTAGAGGCACTATTTTCATTGAAGCCATCTTCTGTTGGCACCCCATGGAGTTACAGCTCAAATGAAATAGTTGCAGCAGCTATGGTTGCTGCACATACTTCTGAACTATTTAGACGGTCAAAAGCATGCATGCGTGCCTTGTCCGTTTTGGATGCGCTGCAAATGGGACAATGAAATTCATTCTAGGGCATCATCATTGTATAATCTCATAGATATTCACAGCAAAGCTGTTGCATCCATAGTTAACAAGGCAGAGCCACTGGGAGCTAACTTAATTTATACACCTATTTATAAAGACTCCCTTGATGGTAAAAGACAAAATCAGTGTGGAAAATACTAGCTGCTTTGAACCTGGGCAGAGATCTATCTCACCTTCTGAGGATTCAGACCCCCTCAAAACTTAATCACAAATCTGAGAAAACATCATATTCAAATGAAGCATCAGGATGTACCTTTGAAAATGGTGTTGGAGGTTTCCCATTGGATGCTTCTGATCTAGCCAACTTCCTCACAATGGATAGACATATAGGATTCAATTGCAATGCTCAAAATTTTCTGAGATCCATGCTGGCAGAGAAACAAGGGTTATGTTTCTCTGTAGTGTCACTACTATGGCACAAGTTGATTGCATCTCCTGAGACTCAACCTTGTGCAGAAAGCACTTCTGCTCAGCAGGGTGGAGACAGGTAATAAGATGGCTGCAGGTAAGAGCCGATTCCCTCCTATTGTCTTGAACATTTTTATATTGAATGTGTTGGATATTGCGTGGAAATCTCGATCATGGTATCAGAGCCTTCCTTGAGATCGTAGCAGTCGACGACACCTGAAAAAACGAACAGCAGTAAGTACATATCAATTTTTAAAAAGTGAAGGTCTAGGGCAGACTGCACTTTAAAAGTATAGTCAGAATCAGATTCACAGATATCGACATTCAAAATCAGATCTAGGGCAGATATTCAAATATCGGTATCTGCAAATATCAGAAATCAGCTTCTGCAACATATACAATCATCTACAACATATCGGCTTCTGCAACATAATATTGGCATCTGCAACATATTCAGTCATAGCAGCATCTACAACATATCATTTTCTGCAACATATATGCAAATATCGATTCATGTTAGTATTGATGAGATTCATCAATATATCGGCATCTCCAACATATTGATCAGATTCATGCATTGACATTGGTGATCAGCCAATAGAAGGTATCGACCCTGGTAATTAGCAAATTGAAGAAATCGGCCCCTGTTAAATTTAAGGTATCGGCTCTGGTGATCAGCCAATTGAAGGAATCGGCCCTTGTTAAATTATTGGCATATAATAACAACCAATACAAGCACAAGTTGCATATTAAGATCGACAAGTTGTAACAACCATTGACAGTTGTTTGATCAAGCAGTGGTATCATATAAGAACCTGCAATCAAACCAATAGACATAGTAAGTTAATACTTGCAACTGATTATATATCAGATTGAAAGATACCAATACAAGGATCAAGTAATAGTGAAATAATATGGATGGCAAAATGAAAGAGGAACTATCTGCTATGATAAAAAAATAGAACCATTCCAAATCACAAATATCAGATTAGATGGGTGAAATTATAGAGAATGGGCTCGGTCTATTGAACTTGTTCTACGATTTAGAGGAAAATTAGCTATCATTTGACAGAATCCACCCCTAGAGGGAAGCAAAGTAGACTTTGAAAGATGGTCTAAAGATGATGCTCTAGTAAGCTCATGGCTCATCCAATCCATGAACCCCTCAATCAGTAAAACATTAATGTATATGGAAACCATTGTTGAAATTTGGGCTGCTGTGGAAGAAGCTTACTCCAGATAGAGGAACATTACCAAAGAATATGAGATCATTGAAAGAATAAGAAAGTGTCGCCAAGGAACCAGATCAGTAAGTGAATACTATGGAGAACTACGAGAGCTCTGGAATGAGCAGCCATCTAGTGGAAAATAAATGTGGACATTGTGTAAAAGAAAGAACTGCTGAAGGAGAAATTCAAAAAGTGTTTGATTTACTATGGGGAGTCTCATCAGAGTATGAATCTATCAAACTAAATATCCTAAGCAAGGAAGAGTTACCATCGCTTGGAACAGTATATTCACTTCTTTTAAGGAAAGAAGACCGGAATAATTTAGAAAAAGGTGAACATATACAAGGTGATAAATCTGCATTTATTGGTAGATGACAGATTCATTATCAGAGGGAAAGAAACACATTCAGAGGAAGCGGAAGAGACAGAAATCAATATTATGAGGATAAGAGCAAACTACAGTGCACATATTGTGGTAAAAGAGGACATACAAAAGAATAATGTTGGGAAATTATTGGAAAGCCTCCATAATATAGAGATTACAGAAGGAAATTCACATAGTTTAAAGATTATGGCAGTCATGTAGCATCTGTATCTGAAAAAAAGGAAGAAATGAGTCCTGCAGATGAAATGACAGAATTAAAGAAACAGATAGCTGAAATCGAGACACGCCTACGAGATCAACCTTCCACCTCTACATAAAAAACAACCTTAAACTCTTGCTTCGTACAGTATTAGTGGTAACTATTCTTTTCAAGATTCTGCAACTGACCACATGGTAGGAAATAAATCTAACCTTATGCAGTATGAAACGATTCAAACTCCACAGTATGTGAAGGTAGCAAATGGTTCTTTGATTCCCATGGAAGGAAAAGGAGAAATTCAGAGAGATAATCTCAGACTTAATTCAGTGATATATATTCCGAAATTTCCAGTAAATCTACTTTCAGGAAGTTCCTTGGTTAGAGATATGAATTGCACAGTTACATTCTCTCCACATGGTTGTATTTTTCAGGATTTGATGACGGGAAGAACCTTTGGACGTGGTGAACTACGCAATGGACTCTATATACTATCTGGAGATCAGTTTTTAAAACAAAAGAGAACGTTGGCAACTACTACAGCAGATGAAGAAGTAAAAGTTTGGCATAGTAGATTAGGACATTTGCCTCTATTTAAAATAAGAGAGCTTGTCTCTTTTTCAATTCCTAATAATGTGGTCATTCAATGTGATGTGTGTCAGCGGGCAAAACATCATAGAGCTACTTTTCCTAGTAGTGATTCTAGATCAGTTATTCATTTTGAGTTGATACATTCTGATATTTGGGGACCATGTGTGATATCTTCATTTGGAAACTTTAAGTATTTTATTACTTTTATTGATGATTTTTTTAGACTTACCTTTGTTTATCTCATGAAGTCTAAATCAGAAATCTCTACAATTTTTCCTATCTTTCATAATCTTACTAAGACCCAGTTTGGTTATACCATTAAAACATTCAGATCGGATAATGGTGGTGAATTTTGTAATGCTCAATTGGAATCATATCTTAAGTCTCATGGTACTATACGGTGCGATAGGTATCGTATCGTGGGAAGCCACCATGATACGATACTGTATCGTACGATACGGGCGATACGCCCAAAATTTTTATTCTCAAAATTTTTATTTTCAATTTTTTTTCAAATTTTTTTTTGCAGGTTTCTGGCCTCTCTTTGCCTCTCTTCACTTTCCTATGCTTGTAATTTGGGTTTATAATTTTATTTATTGAATACGAATAATTTATAAATAAATAAAAATTATGATAAAATCATTTTCCTTTCTGTTGCCAACTTTTAGGTATATTTCTGCTAGCAGTTTCTAATTTTATGAGATCACAAACAATTAAAAACATTTGGTTGTCTCGGTTCATTAGTGAGCATTTCACAACTTCACTATTTTAGGGTTCGCCTTACGTGACTTCCATTGAGTTGAACATGATCAACGTGTGTGAGGCTTAACTCAGTCTGTGAAGTGAGAAATGAAGCTCAAGCATTAGTTAAAAAGCTAGTCGTAAGAGAAAAAGGGATATCATCAAGTAATAATATCACATCACTGAGGTGTCATAGAGTTAATAATCAAAGAAATTGAGCTCAATGTTTTGCTCATATATGAAAATTAGCAAATATAACAGCTATATGTATAAAGATAGCAGTTTGTTAATTTTGATATATTAGATGAATGGATTATGGAAGATAACGAAGAAAATGCACTCCTAATCGAAGAAGACATTGCATGAATTAATTTGAAGTGCAACAACATCACGAAGGAGATGAAGATTTTCATTTTAAAGCAGAAGGTGATAAGAAACTTTGAATCTTTATCAAGTAGAAGGTGAAGATTATTTAGTTAATAATCTTGATACAAATTTACAATATGTAAAATGTAAATGTATTTCATTTTTTGCTTCAAAATATGTAATTTTGGATGCAATTGTTCAATGTTGAATGTTCAATCTGTGTTAAACTTTGCATTATATGAATTTAAAGCAATTAATAGATTTTTCCAGATTTTTTTTCGGATTTTTACTAATTTTCTTGATTTTTTAAATAATTTTTATATTATTTTAATATTAAAGTATGATATGATACGATACGCCTGTATCGTAGAGCCCAACGATACGCATTAGACAACACTGGTTTACACACCACAGCAGAATGGAGTGGCAGAATGGAAAAATCGGCACATTCTGGAAATTGCTCGAACGTTACTCCTTGAACACAATGTTTCAAAATTTTTCTGGTTAGAAGCAATTCTTACAGCAGTATATATCATGAATCGAATTCCTACGATGGTTCTTAGAAGAAAGTCTCCATTCAAGGTTATTAAACCTAAAGATAATCCATTTCATCTTATTCCCAGAATATTTGGTTGTATCTGTTATGTGCATGTTCATCAACAATTCAGGGACAAATTTGATCCAAGGGCGATAAAATGTATATTTATTGGGTACTCTTGCGTAAAAAAAAGGATATATTTGTTATGATCATATATCTCATAGAAAGTATGTTTCTATGGATGTAACCTTCTTTGAAACTACTCCCTACTATAGAAGTTCAAATGATGTGTCTAGCTCTATTGCTGAAGAAACATTATTACCAAGGACTAGTATCAATAAAGACTTAGGAAACAAATCTGGATACAAGAACTGCAAGTATATAAAAAGGGAGAGATAAATATTTTCAGAGACAAACAGATAGATATTACGAATCAAGGGGGAGAAACAATATGTGATTCAAATAAAGTTCAAGAAACAAGTGATACAAGTTTGGAAGACTCAGAAATCCCCATAACACTCAGAAAAGGGAAGAGATCATGTTGTAAGTACTCGATTTCCAAGTTCATCTCCTATGACAGGTTATTAGAAGGATACTACGATTTTGCACTAAATGCTGAGACACATTCAATTCCGAAGAACTATCTTGAAGCATCGAAGAATCAACATTGGATTGAAGCTATGAAATCTGAACTTCAAGCACTTTAAAAGAATCAAACTTGGGAACTTTGTGATTTACCAAAAGATAGAAAAGCAGTGTCATGTAAGTGGGTGTATACAATAAAATACAGAGCAGATGCTTCATTGAAAAGATATAAAGCAAGACTAGTAGCTCGTGGATATAGTCAAGCATATGGGATAGACTATGAAGAAACATTTGCACCAGTAGCAAAGCTCACATCTATAAGAGTTATTATTAGTATCGCAGCTCAAAGAAACTGGGCAATGTAGCAACTTGATGTAAAAAATGCATTTCTACAGGGGGAACTCAAAGAAGAAGTCTACATGGATTTATCACCTAGACATCCAAATCCCGAAAAGAAGGTATGCATATTAAGAAAGGCTATCTATGGATTAAAATAATCTCCACGAGCTTGGTTTGAGAAGTTCAGCAACAATGTTATAAATTTCGGATATAAAAAGAGTTTAAGTGATCATACTTTATTCTTTAAAAGGGGAGAGAAATTAACACTGCTATTGGTATATGTAGATGATTTATTGTAACAGGGGATGACTTTGAGGAAATTCAACAATTAAAGAAAGAGCTCCATCAATTATTTGATATTAAGGATCTTGGAAGGTTGTATTATTTTCTAGGCATTGAGGTGGCACTGCTCAAGAGGAAAGGCATTTTTATATCCCGGCAAAAATACATTCTGATTTGCTCAAAGGGATTTGCTCAAAGATACAGGGAAAGCTTGACATAGGCAAACGCAGAAGTTACTCCTATGGATCCAGGAATTTGAAATTAGGAAATGCTGAGAAGAAGATGCTTTGTGGTGGATAGAAATGTGTCAACACTTGGTAGGGAGATTAATTTACTTGTCTCGCACACGGACCAGGACATTGCATATGCGGTAAGCATAGTGAGTCGATTCATGCAATCACCATCAAAATATCATATGGATGCAGTATTTCATATATTGCGATATCTGAAGACTACATTTGGATATAAAAGTCAACCACAGGATATATAACATTAATTGGAGGTAACATAGTATCATGGAAGAGCAAGAAATAATCTGTTGTAGCGAGATAACAGCTGAAGCAGAATATAGGGCAATAACGTCTGGTATGTGTGAAGGAAAGTGGTTGCGATCTTTATTAATAGAACTGAACTTATTTGCAGAAAAACCTATACCTATATTCTGTGACAGTAAAGCAGCAATACAAATTGCTTCAAATCGAGTATATCATGAGAGAACGAAACATATTGAGATAGATTGCCACTTTATACGAGACAATGTACTTGCAAAAGAATTTCAGTTGGAACATGTGCAGTCAGGACATCAGTGTGCAGATATGTTGACCAAAGCAGTTAGTAGAGATCTACTTCAGAGATTGTGTAGAAAGTTGGGTGTAACTTCCATCTTTCACCCAACTCAAGGGGGAGTGTTGAAGACTGCCTAGTTATAGTTAAAATCTTGTGTAATTAAAGACTTTATAGTTATATTGTTTTTAAAGGTACTTTTAAATAAGGCCTCATTAATGGCACTTTAGTAATTAGGCAGATTGTAATCAGGTATTTAAAGGGGAAACCCTTAATCGTGTAATGCAGTCTTTCATTGTCAAGAAGAAATAAAATAAGACGGCTGCAGGTAAGAGCCGATTCCCTCATATTGTCTTGAACATTTTTGTATTGAATGTGTTGGATGCTTGCGTGGAAATCTCGATCATAAAATACGATCTATATCGTCTTCTAATCTTGATGCCATGAGTAATGAAACAGAAACTTCACTGTTAGTTTCAGTTTGTTCAGTGTTGCTGCTCTTTCGACTATTTTATGTGGAGAATCTGTCTACTTCTTATACTTTAGAATTTGCATGTACATGGAAAATTTCGTACTGATTTCTAGATTTTGGAGCTTTGCAGCCTTTAGCCAGCTTCAACAGCTGTCAAGTATAAAAATAAAAAATTGGAAACTAAAGATGCCAGAACAAATTTATAAAATTTCCTAGAATAACATCTCTCTCTTGGCTGTGATTGTCAGTTATTCTATTTAATTTGTCTCTTTATGTTTGCATCTATAAGTTACATCTCAGCGATGTAGCGCATATGACAGATTTCAATTTAGCTTCCATTAATCTAATCGCTGGCAGTCACTGATAATTGATGTGGGTCGACTGTGTTTACCTGTCCAATGGTAGCTGTACTGTTATTAGGTTATACAACTTGACCTGCAGCCAACATATGCTGTACTCAACAAGTCAAATTTTCTCCTCCCAAAAAGCAGAAAAAGATGGGTAAGAAAGTATCACAAATCTCCAATGCAATAGCATATGATGGAGCACATTCAAATCACTAATAAATCAAGTTGTAAACAAACTGGCAAACATTATACACCTTCATCGATGCTACTTATCTGAGAGGATTCAAGTACCAGCCAGCAATCCACTAACGGACAGGAGTTGTGAGCAAAGGAAAGTTTTTATTGCCTTCCAAGCATGAGTGTATGTGTTTCATCTTTTAATGCGACAGGAGTTGAGAGCAAAGGGAAGTTCATCTTGTTTGAAATAAGCACAAGGAACAAAAAAATTAGAAATGCTACAATGAAAGTTGAAAGAAATTTCATCTTTATCCCCAAAAGCAGAAACCCAACGCATCCTAGTTTTGCATTTATTTTTGCACAGTTCTGGTGATGGCATTTATTTCTTATATCTTGCGTTAGTTTTTCCTATGATTTATGCCTACCTATTACCAGTCTAATGCCTCTTTCATTTCCTTTCTCACATTTGGAGACGAGCTAATCATTCCTTGATACTTTTAGGTAGTTGACGCCTTGTGCAATGTTGTGTTGGCATCACCGGCAAAAGCATCAACAGCAATCGTTCTTCAGGTACTAAAATTTTCAAGCTTGGTTGTTTTAGTTCGTGTTAGGATTTTCTTTGAATCTCCTTATCATAATTAGCTGCATATTTGGTTTTCTGTTGTGTTGAATGACTTTGTGTTACATTGACTTTGTAGGCTGACCTGGATCTGCAACCTTGGATTGCAAGAGATGATGAGCAAAGCCAGAAAATGTGGAAAGTCAACCAGAGAATTGTTAATTTGCTTGCTGAACTTTTGAGAAACCATGGAACCCCAGAATCTTTAATGATTACTGCCAGTGCTTCGGATCTTCTTCTTCGTGCCACTGATGGAATGCTTGTCGATGGTGAAGCATGTACATTGCCACAACTAGAGGTATGACTTAAATACAGTACTCTTCATATTCTACCATGATCTATTTTCTTCACACCAAGTGAACTGCATGATCTGGTCATTCAGAAATTGTTTGTTTATGCAGCCCCTCTAGTAGTACTAAATTAATCCTTGTTTTAGATATGATTGTTTCCTAAATGTATTCTTAATTCCTGCATTTGATTCTTTTATGGTTACTTATTATATGGCTTTTATTTCTGAGATCGATCTTCTACTCTGAAAAAAATAACAGCTCTTGGAAGCAACGGCTAGAGCAATTAAACTCGTTATTGACTGGGGTGACTTGGGATCTTCTGTTGCTGATGGTCTATCAAATTTATTAAAGGTGATTGCTTACAAACTGCCTTCTTCCTATGATGCTATATGAATTATGCTCGTGATGAAGATATTCATTATCCTACCATATTGCAGTGTCGTCTTCCTGCAACTGTTCGCTGCTTGTCTCATCCTAGTGCACACGTGCGAGCATTGAGCACATCACTTCTCCGGGACATCTTACTTATTGATTCCCTCAAGTCCAGTCCTGTGCAGGAGGATGTAAGGGGAATCCCTGTGCCTCCATATCGGACACTAACTATTGGCACCATCAATTGGCATGCTGATGTCGAGAAATGTCTGGCGTGGGAGGTCCACAGCAGACGCGCAACTGGATTGACCCTCACTCTGCTTACTGCTGCGGCAAAGGAACTTGGTTGTGCTGTTCCAGCGTGAATTCATTTGGATTGTTCCTTGGATGTCCTTCAAGAGCTTTCCACATTGCTGCCTTTGCACCCACTTGCATGGACATCACATGATAGATGTGGCTAAGGAAGCCTATTTCTTAGCTTCTCAAGTCCTGCTTTGACATCCGCTCTCACGTTACACAAAACTTTCCTCATTCTGCATGTGTAATATTAAGTTAAGTATTTGGCCTCAAAATAATTTCTAGCATTTTTTTGTTAGGCGGGAGGCACAATTGTTGTAATTTGAAGCTTGATCTCTTCCCATTGTTAATTATAATTTGCCAGAGTAAATCCATGTCACAGTGCTAGTACTCGATTCTCTTTATCTATGCTAGTACCTTATCCTTTGTTTGGAATGTTACCAACCATCATGTATATCAGCAAAATTTTTACCCCTGCATGATTTTCCATATGCAACTGAGCTAGAAAGGCAGGAGTTTTACCCAATGCTGTAAATATTGTATCAAGTCCTGTATCAGAAGAGGCACGATACATCATAATCATACCGTATTGTGTAAGAAAATATTTTAAAATCATTATTTTAAAACTTTTTTGTTAAAAGATATCATGTATTATTATATTAACCTAGAGTTTTGAAATTCTTACTTTTTCTCTAGGATAATACAAAAAAACAGCAGGAAACAGGCCTAATGAGCTTACTAGTGTACAACCCAACTTGTAAGATAAATGGCTTATAGTACTTATAGTTGCTTGGTATAATAAATGTAGTAGAAATATTTATATATTTTTTTCAAAATATCATACAATATTTTTATGATTCGGATATGGTACATTGCATGTTGCAATGATACAGTATGATACGAAAATGATGCATACAGAACGATAAATGAATCCCGATGAACAAAGTTTATTTTCTTACTAACAAGCATATTTGTAAACTATAAAATATCATACACGGTGTAAGTTAAGTAGCTCTTTACATGTTTGCTGTTATAACTGCAAATTTTCTGGAACTTTGATGAGTTTCAAAAAAATATCTAGTTCAAAATAAAATCGATAAGAGGTTTGTCATAGGACTTTTTGAATCTTGGTGCCGTAGTTTTTTCATTGCCTATGTTTCTTTTGTATCGTGTGTGGTAAAACGTAAGAGTACTTAAGACTGGGTTTGCTCTTATGGTTAAGAAATGCGGAACAGTGCTTAATGACTCTTAGAGAGTTGGGTTACCTGAGGTTCATCCTCTACTTTGTGAGAGCCTATAGGTTGAATCTAACACATCTATTTCATGATAGTGATAATAACTCGAGTTGCTTAATAATCTGAAGTGTAACACAATGGAACATCAAGGAAAATTGTTACTTGGGTTGCTTTTCTGTAGCATCAAGCCATTTGTAGCCAATTTGAAATGCATTTAAGATTTTCACTTTTTGGGTTATTTTTTATTTATTTAGGTGAACAGCTACGTTGAGAAGTTGTTTCCATTCATGGGAGTGGAAATGTAGACAATTTTTTTGTAGTATTAGAAAATTAAGGAATAGCCGGGAGCAGATCGGGGCCTTGATGGAACGCCTACGAGATGTGAAAGACAACAATATACTGACTGCAGACCTACCTGCGTCAAAGCAGATTTGGTGATGTTGCAAAGAAGTTAAAAGTGATAACAGAAGTGTCATAGAACTTCCTGTTCTTACAAAATCTAAGAAGGCAAAAAATGAAGCAGAAGGCAAAGAAATAAGTGCAAGAATCATTTTTTTTTTGCTTGTGGTAGTTTTCATACGAGGTTCAGCTTAAAAGACCAAAAAGGCAATACTTTCATCAATCCAAAATTATGGAGGGAAAAAATTATTTAATGAAAACTGAGATGTTACGATAGCTTTGGCCAAAAGTAACCAACTTAGAAGCGTAAAAAACCTTGACGAGGATTATTACATGGACCTCTACCGCGCTACATATAGCTGCATTTTCCCTGCTTATACTAGAAAGAACGATAGGAATCCATACCTTGACAACGCTTAAGACTATCTTGGAGCTTTTCTATTTTGTTACCGATGGATGCGTATTAAAACTCTTGAGTTTTAAAACAACTCCAAGGGTTCAGTCTTGTTGGTAGCGTGACAACCGTGTCATTATAATTTGTGGACAATATGAGGGAAGTCACAAGGATCGCCAATGTGTGGTATGTTAGTTTACTGTACCTTTTTATAGTTTAGTTTCTCTCAAGCAGTATTGTAGAATAACTGCAAATTGGACATGTAAGTTACGTCACTGGTGGTGCTTCAAGGAAAAAGAGTTGACCAGCAGCTAGTGAGCTGCAAGCTTGTGATTCGTAGATTCTAGCAAGAAACCCGAACTTGGTGTTGTTGGTTTTAGCCTGAGAAAAATTGCTGGCTACTAGATGGGCTGTCATGGTTGATTTCACATGCGAGCTCCACTCTGGGGAGACCCTCTAGCATTGATAGGTTGGGTTATCCAACCGCTTGAAACGTGATTTATCTGACTTACCATTGGGAAAAAGAAATGCCCCAAATTCGGCTTATCATTGATCTATGCTAAATTATTGATTCAAATGTGTAATGCAGTTCACATACAGGTTTAAAATGAGGTGTTTAAAAGTAAAAATGCACTCATGCTCTTCTCTAGGCATTAACAATAGTCATGAAGCAACATGTGATGCAATCCAAAATAGGATTGTTCAATTCATGTTGATATGGGTTAGTGCTCAGTGGAGGTCTCTGGTAATTTTATGTAGACCAGTAAAAGCAACAGGACATGGTTTTCCTGTATGATAGATACAACGACTTAGCATTCATTACGTGGATGAAAAATTGTAATGAAGGGGTTTTCCTTTTGTTTGTGAGGCACAAAATAAATCCTGTATCTTATACTCCATACTTTTAAGTTGATTATGATTAGATCATATAATCTTTTCAATGTAACTTCTTTTTCAGCAGTACATAGACAAAATGAACTGTTTGAAGAAACCAATCCAAGTGTGCTGAATAACTACAGGTGGTTGCATAACGAGCAAACGAATGGATTTCTCCTTGGAGGGAGGGTGTTTTTGCGTTCTGAAAAATCATCAAAGTGGAGCTTACGTCCATGAAAATCCAAATAAAATGAGGTTCAGCTGGCTTATTAACAAACAGACCATGTTTCAAAGTTCTCCGTAAGACCTCTTCGAAGCCATTCATCTTCTCAATCAATGCGCTAACTTCTTCCATGCTGTGTATTTCTTTCAATGAGTTAATGCTTAATAATTTAGTGGCAATTGCATCCGATTCTGGCATGGTACAAAGAAATGGGAATTTTTTTGTTGAATCACCCTCAGATTGTAAAAAAAATCTCTTTTGAACATAAAAGAAGGGCAAATATTTCTGTCAGTTCGCCACTCTTAACTCACCAAGAAATCAGTTGGAAAGGAAAGCAGAAAATATATGTTATTTTCACCAAATAAAAGCAGATGATGTAAAACGGAGAAAAAGGAGGAGGATGCAAAGAGGACAGGTGGTACTAAAAAGGCATTCTTTTTACTATGCGCAACTCTTACTACCGATAATCCCTAAACTACCTTACTAAAGTCAGTGCACCTCCTCTCTCATGTTCTCTCCTTCCCTTCTTTAGTCTTGAGCGTTTCTTTTCACCTTCTCTTTCCTTCTCCCTCACCTCTCTCTTTTTACTTTTTCTCCATCAGATAAATGCGAAAGAAACACAACTACCTCAAGAGGGAGGCACAAGAGGACTACATCCATCAACGGATACATGCCGCATGACGTGATGCGGTATACTCGCCTCTCTCACTCATTATGGAAAGACACAAGCAGCCTGCAGCTTTGTTCTTAGAGAGACATGCCTAACTAGCGTTCGATGCTTATATTTTTCTCTCTATCTCATGCTTATTATTATTTTCTTTTTCAGATATCCATTGACAACACAAGCAATTCAAACATATTTATTGATTGTGAGAGCGATGAAATCAATTATTCACTTATTTTATAATTAAAGTCTATACAAAATATGTTGGGAAGAATAATAATACTATTATTAAAATATTTCATTCAAAATTGAAGGATGGAAGAGACAAGATGTAACTTGGAAGCGAAAGAAGTGACTAGATGTTGAAAATAGTCATTGGACTGATAAGAAAAGGTTAAACGTTTATTGTTAGTCAAAGAAGATGAAATTCATGGTTCTTGAAGGATGTATCATATGCATATAAAAGGTTAAGCGAAAATGTAACTTGGAATTCAATGTATTGTATCTTAAAGGACGTGCATATGCATATAGTTTACCTGATAATGAGTGTCAGCTAATAAAAGATATCACAAAAAATCATTGTGAACCAAAGTGTATCCTATCCCATATAAAACAACAACATGACTCAATTGTCTTCACAATAAGACATTTACAAACTGAGGCCTAAAATTTACAATGGGGAGATGAGTGGTCGATTGTTTCTCTCACAACTTTTATGTCAAATAGACTATTACCAATTTTATATATTGTAACATATCCTCCACTTTAATTATTACGTGTATTTCTCAAAGTTGTGGAGTTTGATTGCACAAACAATACTAATAGGTATATAATTTCTTTTTTAGAAATTTTTTGGATTTACGTCAACCAATAATAACTTTCTAGTATTTGCTATTGATTGGAAAATAAAGAATTTGCCACTCTACATTTTGGTTAACAACAGGAATACCAACTAAGCCTTTTCACATACTACAATTGGGTTAAGTTGGAAGAAAATTATTAAATCGGTAAATGAACAAATTTATACAAAGTAGGCAGCTATCATGGATGTGAAGTGAAAGAATTTTTCTATTGTATCTTCATATGTTAAAAAATAAGTGGGGTCCCTAAGAAAAGATAGTCTCATTATGGACCGATTAACCTTGCAACTATTACACTCATACAACTAATAGGTATATACATTACATTTGGATATCATAATAATTAGTTTTTGGTGTGTATATTTGAGGGTACATGTAAGTTAAAAAGGACTAATTGGTACCTCAATCCAAAGGTTTGATATGATGTGGATTCAACTTTACTTGCTAGTCGAGTTGGAGATTACAAAAATAAAGAAGTCGTATGAGATGTCTAGAACTACAAGTAAACATTGCCTTAGAGATCTTTTTGAGTTGATTTCATATTTAAAGAAAAAGTGTCCATTCTCATATTTTATTTAATAAAAAAGTCAATTATAAAGAAATAGTGGGTTTTGATCCAATAGCATGTGGGTGTGCATTGCGACATTTACATGAGGTTACCATTTTTTATATCTCTATAAAGTTTGTTAGGTGATATGAATATCATCAATCGATCCATTTTAGAAAAGCTTTAAATGGAATTAGAGCTCGTTGATATGAAGAGAAACATTGGAAGTAAAGGATTTTATAATTAATAGAACAAAGAGAAAATATATGAAGTGCATGCTTATTAATCTCGTCAAAATAGATGATATAGAATTTAAAATTAGTAGGCATTGCATCACCCAAGTAGTCAATTTAAGTACTTAGGGTTAGTCTTTTAAGGTGATGGAAAAATTGATGGAGATCTCACGCGTAGAGTCAACATAGGTTTGCCAAAAAAGAAGAGGTGCTTCAGATATTTTCTATGGTAAAGAGATACTACTAAAGTTGAAAGATAATTATTATAGCATATCAGTTAGATTAGCAATGTTCTACAATATTGAGTCTTGGACAATCAATTATTAGAATTATTAGCATGTGAAAATCTGTATGTAATAGAAATTAAAATATTCAGGTGGATGTACAACTACACAAGAAAATATCAAATTTAAAATGAGTTTATGAGTGAAAAAATTGGGATAACACCTTTAAGATGAGGGAGACATATTTAAAATAGTTTAGATACATGAAAATGTGACAAGGAATCTTTAACAAAACAATATGAAAACTAGAAAATTTTGAAATAAGAAGAGGAAGACCACATTTTTGTTGAAAAAACCCATTAAACATTATTTAACTTTTTTTAGAGATAACTATTGATATGGCATAAGATCATCATGTGCTATAACGTCAAAGAATCCTTATAGTTGACTCAGCATTAGAAAAGTTTGGTTGTTGTTCTAGCCTCTTATACATTTTTTTATCCCTAGCATTGAATGGAACAATAAAGATGTTATGGAGCTCCCCCAAAAGAAAATTTTGGAAAGTTTTCCTATTGAGGAAGTCCTGATAATCAAAGAATGTGACAAGGAAGAACTTAGGAGCCTTAGCTCACCTTGCACGGATCTTGACTCACATGATGAAGGCCGTGAATTCAAACTTGAAGCGTGCATACATTGCTTCAACCTTTCATTGTGAAAAAAAGAAAAAAAAGGAAAAATATGGGTATTACTATTCATATACCTATTTTTACTAAACATACACCCTTTTTATCATTCTTTTTGAAATTACCCTTCTTAATTTTCTCTCTTCGGACACCCTTTTCTCGAGAAAAAGATGTGCCTCCCATGCATCATTCTTCAAAAGTGACGTATCCAAGACACGTCAACCTTTAAGTAGTGACGTGCTTCATGCACATCTATTATTTTAATATAACATACTTTAAGCATGTTTCATCATCGATCATAACAAAAATGCACTCACAACATGTTTCTAAAATAATAACTCGTCATGAATGCATTTGTTCCTTAAGTAAAATGTGCCTCAGGCCGGTCTCATCAATGGTCGTCGGTGTTCTCCTCCATAAAAAAACATTCATCATAGCCAACGATTAGGGTTTCATTTTGTATCGATTTTTTGTGAGATTTATGTTTAGATCGAGATCGAGAATAAAAGATAAAGAAGTCCGAAGAGATCGAGAAAGATTCACATTGAAAATCAAAAACATCATTAATGAAGTTAAAAAAAGAGTTGAAGAGGGTAAAATTTATAAAAAATCAAATGATTGAGACAACGATATTAAAAGAGATTGTTGGAGAAAAAAAATCGAGAAAGGTTGTTAAGAGGAAAGGAGAAGCCGACATGGATCATTAGAAGGAGAAAAAACCGGTGAGGAAGAAGGAGAAACTGTTGAAGATTTTTTCTTTGAAAAAAAAGTATGTTTAGTAAAAAATGTATGAGTAACAATTATGAAAAATATAGACTTAGTGCGATACCAAATTTTTTTGAGCAAGACGAATTTTAATTGGTAGAAATTTAGATGAGGCAGTCCATATAATAAAAAAGAAAAAGAATTGGACAGCCCATATAAACTTTTGGAGTTTCGGGTGAGCTGGGCCGTTGAGTATGGCCGCCACTGTTTAGCTGTTACTTATCAATATACAAATATGACAGATGTATCAAACTGGACACACATTCTTGTGTTAGCTTTAGTCTCTTTTTGCCTTTCGCGGACATTTCTCAGTCCATGTGGCCATCCCGCTTACCGATGCTTCTGTATATGATCCTGATCAAACAAATCTGGAATCACAGCCAAAAATCCAATTACGCGGGTGAAATCGTTCAGCTTTCTTTCAGGCTTTTAAGTTCTAACTTACTTTTGTTCAACTCGTATAAATAGAAAAGTCGCTTATTCTTCAATACTTTATTCTAGTTTCATTCTTCCAATTATATGTAAAAGACTCGGATCAAAAACTCATTTGCATGACATTGGTGGGTTTAAGATTATAGGACATATTGTTGGACTTAACAGTGTAATTAAGTGTTGTTGGCCCCAATTAAGCCTTTGTAACATTTATTGACTTTAGTTCACGATATGTATCTGTAAACACCCCAAATCTTCTATTTTTCAAAAACTCTCAAAACACCAAAAAGCTCGTTTGAGCCAAAACGACGACCTGTTTTGAAATGTGAAAACAGGTACAGAAGGCAAAAGAAGACCCTAGGCCCGAAGAGGATTCAAGCCCAGAGCTTCAGAAGCCACTCCTTGATAAAAAAACAAAAGAAAGCTGAGCCCGTTTGAAGAAAAAGCCAAAAACGGTGAAAACCAAGAAAAACGGAGTCCAGAACGGCGAGACGGAGTCCGGACGACAAAGTTGGGGAAAACCCAGTACCAGACGGAGCGCTGATGAAGCCAGTGCCCGCACAGATCGTTCGTCTCGAGAAGCCAAGAAGGATTGTCCGAAGAAATTTTGATTTGGATCTGGACCATAAATATCCAGATCCAAATCCATGTAATGAATAGTGTTTGGATTTGGATTGGATCCAAATAGTATTTGGATTGCATCGGATCTGGACCAAAATATCCAGATCCGTATCCATAAAAATATTGGGTTTGGATCGGATACGGATCTCAAAATATCTGAGATCCAATATCCAGATCCAAATAGTGTTTGGATTTGGGTCTGAATCCAAACCCCAAACCCAAACCCAAATCCAAGACCTACCTCAAATCTCTATAAATAGAGGTGAGGGGGTCCATGTAAAGGGTTCATGCAAATATTTGGGAGGAGAGAGAGGGAGTGATAGACCTAGCCATGTGGGCTCATTGGGTGAGGTGGGTTCAAGCCATGTGGGCTATGTGGGTCTAGACCAAGGGGCTGCAACAAAGGTGGGCTGGACCAAGAGGCTGCAACCATGGAGACATGGGCTCAAGCCATGAAGGACCGACTCCAAGAGGTAAACCTAACCCCCGACCTAGCCTAGGTTCGAACCTACCTAACCCTAACTGAACCTAACCCTAACTGAACCCTAACTAGACCTAACCTAACCCCAACCGCCTCAAACCATCCCTAACAAACCCCAACAACTTCACCCCGGCCGGCCGTGAGCAAACAGCGCCTGCCGCGTGCCCTTGTTGCCTGTTGCGCCACCCGCCACAGCGCGCCCCACAGCACACCGCGCCCTGCTTCTTGCCGCGCACCCCTCGGCTGCCTGCACGCCCTGCGCCGCAGCGCATCCTGCGTGCCCCGCGCCACTGCAGCCGCGTCAGGCGCCCGTCTGCTGCGCCAGGCGCCCAACGGCCGCGCCAGCCACCCGACTGCTTCCTGCCGACCCGACCACCTCCCTGCTGACTTGACCACCTCCCTGCCGACCTGACCTGCACCCTGACCGTGAACTGCACCCTAGGACAGACCCTAGGACAGACCCTACACAGCCCCTGTCTTGGCCGAACCTAAGCTTCCTTAAGGCCCTAATCGTGCCCCATAGAACCTCCCTCAAAGCCACCTAGGATAACCCCCTCTTGGCTGCCCAAGGTGAACCGTGAGCCCACGTGCAAGCAAGTTGAACATGGACCAGCTATTTGTAAGTGTCTAAACTTGGTCTATTACATTAACTTGCTTTATATTCAATTAAATTTTGATACGGGGTTGTACTAAAGGAGCTTCGTCTCCCCCCGATTGTAATAACGTGGTTTGACACACCCACACACACGCGCACTTGAGCCTTTCCGCTCTTAGTCGTACACTTCTTGCACACACACGGGCCTAACAAGCCCTTAATATATAGTTATATTTATATATTTTAAGTCAAGGGGTTTTTTAATTAAGTCGTGTGTGTTGTCTTTCCATTTTCCACACGCACACACATTGAGCCTTCGCTCTTACTCCCAAGACCTTCGTAAAGGCCTTATTGCAGTTATATTTGGGTTTCATTTATGTTGTGTGCGTAGTACTTCAATTCTACACTCACACACATTGAGCTTTCGCTCTTACTCCCAAGACCTTAGTCAAGGCATACTGCAATTTATATTTGGGTTTCATTTCATGTTGTGTGTGTAAGTCTTTCAATTCAAGCACGCACACACATTGAGCCTTCGTTCTTATTTACAAGACCCAAGTAAGGGCCCCTACATATACTCTATATAAAGTATTTCTTTCGGCTACGTCTTTAAGATTCGGGTTTTAAGGTTCAAGTCGTGTGCGTTGTCTTTCAATATATACACGACACACACTTACACAATTGAGCCTTTCTGCTCTTAAGATATAGCCATATTTCCCCTTCTACTATTTACTTTACAAGTCATTTCCCTTCGGCTATTTACTTTACAAGTCATTTCCCTTCGGCAATTTCCCTTCGGCATTGTCTTTTAAATTCGGGTTTTCCCTTTGGAGTTGCGTGAGTTTGCATTGCATCTATGCCATACCACGAGGTAGGACGCATATTGCATCAAAGCAAGCCTCGTACTCCCGCTCAAAATTCGCCCCATGTAGTGGAGTGTTCATAACACACACCTAGGTGGCCCATAAAGGGATAAAAAGAAAGACTTAGGCACGTGCAAACCCACGTGATCTAAAATCTGAAAATCGTACAAACCCGAATCAATCGTGCAAACACGCTAAGACTTAGGCTATTTCGATGCACGCCCATCGTGCCTAAGCAGATTAAAATTTGAAAGACTTAGGGTCATCCAACCCTTACAAAATAAAAAATCGCCCAAATGCATGGTTTTTAAAAGGTTTTAAACACTTCTTCATTCAAGATATATTGAGTTAAACTTGTTTTCAAAACGAAGTCTCTAAGCGTACAAACTGACCCTTGCGCATCGGTGCAAGAAGGTCTGCGATGTAAAAATCCCGCTTGCCTACAATCGCCTTTCAAAAGTCAGATTATTTTTCAAAACATACTTTGCTAGTTAAAGTAAACTAGCTGGCACGCCCATAAAGCGAAGTAGATTGCGAAAAGGTTCACTTCAGGCCTAAGAACCCGTAAGTGAAAAATTTCGGTGTCTACAGTATCCTTAAAAGCTTAATTGATAAATATTTAATAAAGTTGAAGTTCAAAGTATTAAAGTCATGTGTGTAGGAAGAGCTTCTTCATATGAATGTTAATGGAGTATTCTTTAGTCCCATATTGTTTGAAGAAAGAATTCCACATGCCCTTTTATATATGTGTCTATCACAACGTGATCGGTAAAACTAGACCCCACAATGAGTGTTGGTCGATTAAGATAGCAAGACAATTGTCATGGAAGTTGAAATCCAGTAAGGAGTGTGTAACAACTCAATTAGCCTTGAAAATGGATGGTATTGAAGCGTACAATCCACACCAGACCATCTCCACCAGACCAGGCACGGAGAAGCCTGTAGGATAGCGTGGAACACACAAACTTCGAAAGGGAATGAGGTTAAAATTCCTAAACCAAGACATGATGGTTGATGACAATATTAGGGAGTTCAAAGACATCCGCAGGGGCCTCAAGAAGAGTTATATTTTCTATTTAACAACCTGCCCACCCTGAAAATGGCTCAACCATAGATACGGTTCTTCGGTTGGAAGAGCACCACACGTCTTGCGGTGTCTGATGCACCCATCATCACCCTTGAAAATCTGAATGACCAAGTATTGCCCACACTCGGTCATACTCATAACTGCATTATGTCTCTAAGGTGAACGACCTTTGGCCAATGGAACAATGTAAGCAAGGTAAGTCGCCAAAACAAATCCATAACTTGAGAGAGGGCTACCGCATGTCGGCTAGAGGACAAACTAGGAATTGCCCCCTCGGGGCCTTCTTTGGGCATTAAACAACCAACTCAGAATTGGTACAAACAAGGGGAATCAGATTGTTTAATTAAAACAAAGCATTGTGATGGTCCCTATGGATGTTGACACAATGTGATTTTTGCTCAATGCTCTGAATGTCAAAGTGAAGAAATTCAACCAGATGCGCGGGTAAACGTATGAGGTAACTATACGACATCTGTTAAAGGTAGCCCAGTGTCTTAGATCATCTAATTAGTTATGCATGTGATTGGATTAATGAAGTTCCACATTGTCTTAGTCTCTTATCCGGTACTGACCAAGAGGCAGCGCTTAGCGAGAATCAGCGGGAAGAAGACCCTGATGAGCGGCTCTAGTTTGACTTTTTTGAAATGACTTGAGAGGTGTAGGATAAGTGGGAGCTGGAAATAAGTTAGAATAGTGAAATACTGCTACTTTAACGTTATTTTACTTATTCCATATTTGTAGATGGGCTAAAATTAGAGCTGCCTGGCACTTTGGACCCAATGCTGCTTGTCTCGCGCCGTCGATCCAAGCGGAAGAGATATTGTCAATTGGAGTTCGGCTAAGTGAATTGCTTTATCTGTTAAAAGATGCTACGCAATTGTCCTAAGATGAAATTTGAAATGAAACGAAATCTCGTGTGGGAATAAAATGGTAAATACTTTTCGTTTAATTATATCTTTACATCGTCTGGTCTGGTGTGTAGTGTGGCCTATCAATCCTTTAGACCTTCAAAATTTGAATCTAAAGGTATCAAAAAGTTACGAGAGGAATACATGGCTTGTGCTAACCAAGAGTTCACAACGACATTGCATTTTGATCCTTCTGTAACCCGTTAAACTGCGAACTGTACATAACCTTTTTTGGCTCCCTTGTAAAAACTCTCGTGTGGGTGCTCACACTCTCGTCTCTACTATCAAAATTCTCTTTGTCTTTAAGTTTTCTTGCTTTCAAGTTTCTGTGCACTTGCGACCAAATTGCCTCCTTGCCTTTGCCGTTCGAGTGAGTGAATCTCTGAGTGTGAAGGCTTCGACACACTTGGCACTCGGGGGAGGGACATCTCACGCACCGTTTTGGAAGTCGGTAGCCAAACCCCAATGTAAACACCCCAAATTTTCTTTATTTCAAAAACTCTCAAAAACACAAAAAAAGCTCATTTGAGCCAAAACGACAATTTGTTTTAAAATACAAAAATAGGTACAAAAGGCAAAAGGAGAGCCTAGGCAAGAAGAAGGATTCAAGCCCAAAGCTTCAAAAGCCATTCCCTGCCCAAAAACAGAAGAGCCCGTTCAAAGAAAAACCCAATAGAAGGGTAAAAGCATAATTTGGGTCAAAGAAAAGCAGAAAGCAGCTCTGAAATGCAGAAAGAAGACAAAAACCTGGTGAAGTCGACAGAAGTCTGAGACATGTCCCGTCAGAATGAAGAACGGAATTCGTGCGACAATCTGAGTTCGATATCACCAGGAACCGGCTAGAAACCAAAACGGCGAACAGAAACAAAAACGGTGAACAGAAACAGATGCCGAAAAAGTCCTGAAAAGTAGAACACTAGTTGGAAGATGGACTTCGGGAAGACCCAGGCCAAAGTTGGGCCTCTAATGAATCGAAGCCCGCTCGAAACCAACGGTGAAAAGCACCAGAAAAGGATCAGAAACCAAGGAGAGAAGAAAAGTTTGGATTGAATCTGGACCCCAAAAATATCCAAATCCAAATCTAAATAGTGTTTGGATAGGATATGGATCTCAAAATATCCGAGATCCAAGATCCAAACCCAAATAAATATTTGGACTGGATCTAGATCTCAAAATATCCGAGATCCGCGATCTAGATCCAAATAGTGTTTGGATTGGATTCGGATACCCAAACCCAAATCCAAGACCCATTTCAAACCTCTATAAATAGAGGTGAGGGGTCTCAAAAAGGCATCTGCGTGAATTCAAGGGAGAGGCCTTTCACGTGAGCATCAAAAGGGGGAGGAGAGAGAGAGGGCCCTATTGGCGAAGGCTTGTTTGCCTAGAGCGTTTGGGATTGGGCCATTGAGGCTCGGGCTGCACCAACAAGGTGGCATCTTCTTCAAGCTTGGAGTGGAGCTACACATGGTGGAGCTTGGTTGCGTAGAGGTGGCTTGGAGTGGCGCTGCAAGTTAAGGTTAGTACCACCTAGACCCTAAACTAAACCGACTTCTTCCCTAACCGCTCTAGACCACCCAGCCTAAGACTATCTAAACCAACCCCTAACTTCATTAAAACAAACCTAGTTCGGCCAAGTGCTGGCCGAACTCTATCCTAAACCACCTAGTTCGGCTAGCACTTGACCGAGCTCACCCCAAGACCCAGCCAAGTTCGGCCAAGACCTGGCCGAACTCCCCCTTGACCATCCATAGCTCTACCAAAGTTGGCCGAGCCATCCCTAAGACCCACGGCCTGCAAGTGCAGGCCGTGTCCCATCTTTTCTACCTAAAACTTGGTCTGCCTTTAGGCAGGCCACCTACCTAAAATAGCCCGGCGAAAGGTGGTCGGGCTTTCTTGTTTTTCACCATAGCCTGGCCTGCCATTCGGCAGGCCACCTAACATCAAACACACGGCCAAAGGTGGCCGTGTGTTCCCTTCCTTCACCTTAAATCCCATGGCCTGCTGGTGTAGGCTGTGTATACCTTGAACCCCTAAACTCACCTTGGCCAGCCTTAGTTAGCCATCACCTAACCTAGGACAGCCAGCACCTAACCTAGACCAAAGCCTGGCCATATTCGCCTTGGCTCCCACCTAGGACCCAACCCCAACTCTATCCTAACACCTCCCTACTCGAGCCAACTTTGGCTCGAGTCACACAAGCTAAACCAAAGGCCAGCCTTTGGCCAAACCCTAAGGCACAACCACTCCCTACTCGAGCCACTTTTGGCTCGAGTCTCACATGACAAAACAAAGGCCAAGTGTTGGCTGAATCCTAAACCAAACCCTACCACTCGAGCCACCTTGGCTCGAGTCCTACCTTAGCCCAAATCAGCCCCAAGTGGCCCCTAAAGCTGGTATAACTTGCTGCTCCCATCTCCAAGTGCTTCCAAGCTCTCTGGCTTCGCTCCTACGTGTCCCGGATTCCATAAGAAGAAGTCGAACTCGTCCTTTGTACAATCCTAACTCAAAAATCTGGAAAGTGTAAGTCTCTTGTGATATATATTGAGTTTCTTTCCATTTAATTCAATTTGTGATACAAGGTTGTAATAACGGAGTGTTGTCTCCCCCGGATGTAATATTGGTGCATGACATACAAGCACATACGTGCACTTGAGCCTTTTCGCTCTTAGTTGCACACTTTTGCACACAAATGGGCCTTGACAGCCCCTAAGATATAGCTCTATTTATATAAATTCAGCTGCATGGGTTTACATTCAAGTTGTGTGCGTTGTCTTTCCATTCCACACTCACACACATTGAGCCTTCGCTCTTACTCCCAAGACTCTAATAAGAGCCATATTGCAATTCAATTTGGGTTGTTAAATTCAGTCGTTTGTGTTGTCTTTCAATTTATACACATACACACATGTCACATTGAGCCTTTCCGCTCTTATATCGATATTTTACTTCTGCTGCGTTTTACGGTTCAGTTGTGTGAGTTGCATTTCAATTTATACACAACACCCACATACACAATTGAGCCTTTCCGCTCTTAAGATATAGATATATTTAAATTTCTGTAATTTACATTCAAAGTCGTGTGAGTTGCATTCAATTTGGGTTTTCCCTTCAGCTAAGTCTTTAAATTTCGGGTTTTACATTCAAGTTGTGTTAGTTGCATTGCATACTCGCCATACTCGAGCTAGAGTGCATACCTGCATCGAATAAACCCCGAACAAATCATGCAAAAATGCCCATCTTAGGCCACTTGATGCACACACCCCACGCCTAAGTGGTTGAAATTGAAAGACTCAGGGTCGCCAAAATAAAAAATCACCACAGTGCATGATTTCCAAAGCTTTCAAAACACTTCTTTATTCAAAATTGATTTTGAATTTAACTTGTTTCAAACGAAGTCTCTAAGCGTACAAACTGACCATTGAGCATCGGTTCAAGAAGGTTTGCAACGAAAAGATCCCGCTTGCCCACAATTGCCTTTTTAAAAGTCATATATTTCAAAACATACTTCGCTAGTTTGAGTAAGCTAGTTGGCACACCTTAAAAAGTAACGTAGATTGCGAAAAGGTTCACTTCAGGCCTAAGAACCCGGAGTTAAAAATTTTCAGTGTCTACACCCAACATTCAAGTGAAATCCGCTAAGGCTTGCTTGGGCCCAAGACTAAGCGTCGATCCCGGGAGAGCCCGTCAGCGTTTGACGACGGTTTACTCGTGACAAAAATGGTATCAGAGTTGTAACGATTTCGCTGCTTCATGCCATCAAGCTCTTCTGCGATGGATCCAAAGGTTGGAAGAAGCCCCGCACCATCACAGGACCTGGAAACGGAGAAGGGTCGCAGGAGAGACTGCTCGGCCGAAAAGGCCTCTATGGAGAATCGGCTACGTAGATTGGAGAATGACGTAACTAATGTTGAAGTCAGCCTCGAAACCTTGAGGGACGATGTACACAGCATCCAAAGCTTTGTGACACAGGAGTTCGAGTTGATGCGTGGCGCCATCAACATCTTCAAGGAAAACTAGGGCGAAACACTAACAAACTTGGAAGATCGGGTGGAAGACATAATTGTCCGCTATGCTAGCCGTGACGGGAATACCACGACTGTTGAACAAAGGTTGGAAGCCCTCGAGACGCATTGCGGGACACTCGATCATGCTGTCGCAAGCAGGGCCTTAGCAACCCCCTTGCATGATGACATTACCCCAAAGCGTGATCCGTACTTAGGAGACCGGAGTGCCAAGGACTTAGAGAATTTCCTCTAGCAAGTGGAAGAGTACATCAAGGCTCGGGATATTCGACGAGAGGACAGAAGGATCGGTGCAACAACATCGTTCCTGAAGGGCGACGCCCTTCTTTGGTGGAGACGACTCTCCATAGACGTTGATCAGGGACTCTGCACCATCGACACATTTGAAGACTTCAAACGGGAGATACGGAGGCGGTTCCTTCCCAAAGATTCAGAGTACTTGGCACGAAAAGAGCTTATGCAGCTGAAACACGAGAAGTCCATCTGCGATTATATCAACAAGTTCACCTCCCTCATGTTGAACATCGTGAGCATGGCAGAAGTAGAGCGATTCTTCTTCTTTATAAACGGGTTGACACATGAGGCAGAGCATGAGCTGCGGCAGATGTGGGTGAAGGACTTGGCCTCGACCATCAGTGCGGCAGAGCGCCTGGCAGATGATGAGCCGCGGAAGGATGAAGGACCCTATCGACCCTAGAGACTGAAGAAAAAGCCTGCATACTACAGGCGATACGATGCCATACAACAATGCACCAAGGAAAAGTGCACAGAATGGAGGGGACGAACGCATGTCGTCCCAGAATGAACTAGAAGGAGGTTGGCCACAAGGCGACAAAGGCAAGGCCGCCCTCAAATGTTACCATTGCCAGGGAAACCACTATACGTGGGATTGCCCCACAGCATCATCCTCCCAGTGGATGAATGCAATGGCTGTAGCGGAGCCACCGAAAGTGGAAAACAGGGGTGAGAACCACGTGCATTTTTGCGGTGCACTCCAAGTCTTCAAAGGAAAGCGCCAGCGCAACTGGGTGCCAATGTTGATGGAACATAATGGGTTGTTCTACGTTAGGGCGCAACTGAAGGGGACAGAGGCCCGGGCCATGATCGACTCGGGAGCTTCGCACAACTTCTTGTCTCCAACAGAAGCAAAACGGTTGGGACTTCACATTACTAGGACTGACGCTTACATCAAGGATGCACTGGGCAAGGTGAATGAAGTCAAAGCGGAGGCAAACAATGTCATCATCGTGATTGGAAATCGGCGCACACGTGTGAACTTCTTTGTGGCGGGCGTTGAGCACTCCATGGTCTTGGGTTCGACATTCCTTCATGCAGAAGATGCGCGCCCCAATCTCAAGGAACAACGTCTCTACTTCGACGGTGACAGCGACCGATATAGCATCTCATCTTCATCGTCAAGCGAGTCAAAGGAGCTACGACTCTCTAGCCTCAGAATCCTCTGACCCCTCACAACCCCTAAAGGCATAAAAGGGACAGTGATCACTGCGTCTGCCCCATTAACTAACACCAAAGGGACAACGATCGCTGCGGCTGCCCCATCATCCAGCTCCAAAGGGACAGCGTTCACTGTGGCTGCCCCATCAACTTGCAGGAAGGATACTCCCCAAGCATCGACATCACCCCAAGCCCCACTGAAGGTGCAAAGTTACCGCGATGCTTTGATGCGGAACACAACACGCCCCGAAGTGGAACAGGCACGATTAAGCAGCCATTGGCGCGGGGGATGGTAAGGACGTTGTCGTTGCCGAGGGCGGCAACAATTTTGGTGGGGGAGAATGTAACCCGTTAAACTGTGAACTGTACATAGCCTTTTTGGCTCCTTTGTAAAAACTCTCATTTTTAGGGAAGATACCCCAATCAAGTAAATTCTGCGTGTGAGTGCACGCACTTTCGTCTCTGCTATCAAAATTCTCTTTGCCTTCTAGTTTCCTTGCTTTCAAGTTTCCATGCACTTGCGACCAAATCGCCTCCTTGCTTTTGCCGTTCGAGTGAGTGAGTCTTTGAGTGTCAAGGCGTCGGCACACTTAGCACTCGGGGGAGGGACATCTCACCCGCCGTTTTGGGAAGTCGGTGGCCAAACCCCAACATTAAAGTGAAATCCGCTAAGGCTTGCTTGGTCCCGAGGCCAAGCGCCGGTCCCGGGAGAGCCCGGCAGCATCTGGCGACGGTTTACCCGTGACACTTTGATGCCGGGCTCTTCCTATCATTGTGAAGTAGGATTCTTGGATTGTTCACCCACCAATAGAGAACGTAAGCTGGGTTTGGACCGTCGTGAGATAGGTTAGTTCTATCCTAGTGATGATCGCGCCATGATAGTAATCCAACCATTTCAGTTACCGAACTTGTGACTACAACTCGAAAGTCATTCCAAGTTGCCGATGCCTTTTGGGGCCGGCTCAACTTCTTGGACTTATTTGTCACTTTAGGTTTGCGGGTAAACAGGACCGAGCCACTCTATTTGTGCACCAAAATGACGGGCCAAAGAAGGAAGAGAATCAGCATCTCAAAAAAGCATTCGACTTAATTGTACAATAGCCTGCTTTAATTTGATGCACGCTCAACAATTCCGGGTGCTGCCCATTCTAGTGCTGGACCATATTTTGGTTAATTTGGTGGACTCCATGGTTTGGTGTAGCGGTCTGTGCATGGGCCTTGTAGTGAGGTTAGGGAGCCGGATGAGCTGTGTGATCGATATATGTCTTTTGTCTACGTGCAAGATTTTGAGTTGTTTTCCAGGACGCCAGATAAGTTGTCTGCCGACTGTGATATTTGAGATATACTTTCCGTCATGTACCTACACCCTCAACCTCATCATCGAAGTTGGCAATGAATATTAATATAAATAATTTATATTGTATATGAGAGAGAGAGAAGTCTGTCATTTCCCACACGCATCCCTGTCAATCTTGCAATTTGATAACGACTTGGTTGATGTCTTAAATTTGATCGTCTTATTTGCATCTTGACATCTGTGGTTGTCCTAGCAACAACAAGAGTCGGCTAATTCATGTCTTTCAGATAACTTAATATCTTATATATATAAGAGGAGACCAAAGCCTAACACGTATTCTCTGAGAGTCGAATTTCCCACCAACAGCAACGGCCCTAAAGCGTTTTACCATTGAACGTTTTAACTTGGTATGGTGCTTAGAGCTCACTCGTTTTACCATTTAACTTGGTATGGACCTATAGGGCTCCATGTTCAATGAATTTTATCATATGACATGATGGAAACTATCCTGCATCGTATCTTAACAATCCAGTGGCTCTCACATGAACGGCTATCATTGGCCGACAAGTTGCATAAATTTCAGTATAACTGGGGCACGTGATGTGTTCAATTTTCCGGTCATTTGAGAACACAGAAAACAATGTGTAGCACGTTTGAATACTTACATACCTTCGAAAAGAAACCCACAAAGATCACACTTCCATGTTCATCGTCTTATTGTTTTGCAATCATGTTTTACTAGAGATGAATTGCAGATGCCTTAACTAGGTCACTTGTTACAGAAAACTTCAAGACTTTTCCCACAAAGTTCAAAACGTCATCACAATATTTTGGCTGCTTGGTGTCATGTGAATGTAATTAATTCCCCATCAAGGGGACGATGATCCAACCAAATAAGCTTTCTCATGCTAAATCGCTGCTGTGCTCTACCTGGTGTCATTGTAAGCTAACTCCAAAAATCAAAACATGTTTTAGTATTTCTTTCAATCACCTTTGAGATCGTCTTCTGCATGCCTCTCTTAAAGACGCGTCTATTATAAAGATAGGTGGGCACTCGAAAGGGTTAGAAAGACATATCTTGGTGAGTGTCGACATCTGCATTATAAAGTAGCCTATTGTTGGTGACTTATGTATCCTATGGGCCGGTTTCGATCTCACCCAGCCCACCGCCATCAATGTGGTTGGTTCTCTCGGTTCCATTGATGTAATGTCCTGCAATTCACTTTCAGTGTCTCTCTCTGCCTAACACCAGTTGTTTAATCCAAAACAAAAGCTCACTATGAACTCAGTGCAGCTGGTTGACTGACTTTAAGTACTCTTTCTTTTCTTGGCCTAAAATCCATGGTAAGAGATCTGATGAAGTTTTCTCCTTTTTGATATAATGGGGAGGCCGAAGCCAGATTGTATCACTGTGCATCGAACTCATCACCTTCCACTTCTGAGATTGACCTCTAGCAATGTGAGCTATATTGCTCACTTGGCAGAGCCATCAGCTACCCGAAGCAACGCTCCTTGGTACTCGATATGAAATGTTATTGAAAATATTATGGGCCATTTTACCCGTCCAAACCATTGATGAGAACTGTGTGCAAATCCTTCCCACTATTCAAAAAGCCAATCCACGGCTTTCGACCCTGTCTGTGTGGATAACTCTATGTACGAACAGATTCCAAAGAAAATAAAACAACAACAACAACTAAGCCTTTTCCCATACTAGACGGGGTCGGCTACATGGATTCTTTGTTTCCACATAGCTCTATCACGTGCCATGTTAGCAGTTAACTCACAATAAGCTAGATCATTCTTTATTGCTTCTTTTCAACACTTTTGTGGTCGTCCTCTACCTCTTTTAATACTTTCTAAATTTAGTTTTTCATACCTTATTACATGTTCTTCTGATTTTCTTTCTATGTGTTCAAACTATCTTAAACTATATTCTCTCGTTTTATCCTCTATTGGTGCCACTCCTAATTTGTTCCTAATAACCTCATTATGTATACGATCTTTTCTTGTATGACCACTCATCCATCTCAACATCTTCATTTCTATCACAGACATCTTTTATACATGTTGATTGTTAACTGCCCAACACTCAGAACCATAAAACATGGCAGGTCTAATTATTGTTCTATAATATTTACCTTTTAACTTTAATGATATCTTATTATCACAAAGAATACCTAATGCTCCTCTCCATTTTAATCAACCAACATTAATTCTATGTGTAACATCTCCATCAATTCTTCCATCACTGTGAAACATTGACCCTAGGTATTTAAAACTTTCCTTTTGTGGGATGTAATGTGTGTCAATTTTAATTTCTATGTCCTCTAAAGTAACCAAATGATCAAACTTACATTCCATATATTCTGTCTTTGTTCTACTGAGTCGGAGGCCTTTGCTTTCTAATGTTTCTCTCCATAGTTCCAATTTTCTATTAACTTTTTCCTTAGACTCTTCTACTAACACAATATTATCTGCAAATAACATACACCAAGGCACTTCATCTTGAATATATTTTGTTAACTCATCAATCACCATTATAAATAAGTATGGACTTAAAGTTGATCCTTGATATAACCCAATATTAACTTCAAAGAAGTTTGTCATTCCTTTGTGAGTTCTCACACATGTTTTTGCACCATCGTACATGTCTCTTATAAGGTTAATGTATGTCAATGGGGTACCTCCTTTTTCCAAGATTCTCCAAAGAACTCCGCCCATATAAGGGATTACCCTGGCATTGTCAGTTCCAAGCCCGGATAAAAGAGGAGGGTTGTGTTAAGCTTCCAACAACTAGCATAAAACTTTGTCGGATTTTTATACCATGGATTACGCAGAAGAAAATAAAAGAGGGACAAAAATAAGAAGCGCTCTTCCTATTAAAGATTGAACCAATAGTCGTAAATAGTCCCAATCCAATTCCAAAAGAGTTCCAATTTTCATGACGAAAAAGCTCCTAGTTTTTTTTATCAAAAATGAGGGATCCAAGGGTTTCGTCCGATTTGCCCTTTTTTCATCATTCATAGTCCTATTCATACATCATTTATCTTTCTATTCAAATAAATAAATGAGCTTTTTATTTATTATATGTTATATATAGCACAATGGTACTTTTAATTCAAATATTCACTATCGATGATACTGGAAATGTTTATAAGAATTATGCACTTTATCACTACCTTTATAATATATATATATATTGGACACCTACATGATTATGAAGATGATAAAATCTACCAATACAATACTGATAGTCAACTTTTTCAAAAGAAATAAAGCTGATAAGAAAGTTGCATTCTCCAGAAACGACGAAGAATCGAAATCTATAAGGAAACTACCAATCTAGGTGTCCGATCATCTACAACCTTGGAAAAGCTGGTTCACGGCCCTCGTTTTGGCTTCTGTCGTCTGATAGTTAACTCGCTTTTAATGCAGTACAGACACTCTACTGCATGTTGGAAAAGCTTAAAGTATTTGATCGAACACCTTCACAATAATGGGGAAGCTACAGCCCACCCCGGATATCGAACTCACGACCTGTAACTTGCAAATCAAGACCCCCAGCCAGTGGGATCTCGCTGTGAGGTGCAGGTGCTCTGTCCTTTAATACTACTCTGTGATTTCACATAAATTGTTTGAAAATAGCAACTGAAATGTGCATATGAATCTGTGCATAGCAAGTTGATTACAAGCTGACTGTTTGAGCAACGTTGCACATACACACATGGTTGTGTCCTGGTGCTTCAATAAATATCGTTGTATCTACAAACACTTCCATCGCATTTATATCAATATTCAGCATTTGACCAAGTAAGACTAGAGGTTGTATTACTATTTCATTTATGTGTGTGCGTGTGAGAGAGAGAGAGAGAGAGGAGGGGGGGGGGGGGGACCAAGTTAGTGCATGAGAAGAAACCTGCGTTATCGAAGTGAATCCGGTGAAACGGATATAATTCATTTATGTATACATGGTGTAATCAATGACAGGTAATTCCATGCTACAGTTCAGTCAAGATACTTTAAGCTGAACGTATGATAGAACTTTCTTCCTGGAATATGCATGCACATCGCCAGTGAGTTCCATGATTAACACAAACAGAGAATACGAAGCACCATAAAATTCGTGTTCTACGGAATCCATGTTTCAACATAAAGTTGGAGTTGCCAAAATAGGCCAGCACAGCACAGGAAACAAAGAGGGCAGGCCAAAAAATTGTAGCCCATATTACGAAAAGGGATATTCAGCCCGTTCCATTTGCGTCTAGGGGCCGACGTCATCCGCAGGGCAAAAAGACTTATATATATACATATATACATACATACATACATACATACATATATATATATATATATATATATATATACATATATACACATATATACATAGGAAAGTAGTGGTAAACATAGGAAAGTAGTGGTAAATACTTGAACCCTAACTGCCATCAAATCTACTTTATCGATCTCAACTGCTTAATCTTTAAGATGATTTGATGATGTGATAAACCAAAAATATTTAATGTATCCAAAGTACAAAGGTAAAATGATACTTTTAACTCAAATCCTCTACTGTTGATCATATCAATTAAATGATGGATATATCTTAGTAGATTTTATCATGGACAAGTTTGAGCATTTATCACAACCTCTCTCTCTATAGCTGAAGTATGCATATGCATACATGCATATGTATATAATTTTATGAATGTAACACATATAGTGTATGTGCATACAATTTATATGTATTTACACAAAATCGATATATATATATATATATGTGTGTGTGTGTGTGTGTGTGTGTGTGTGTGTGTGTGTGTGTTAATGTGTGTGTTTATATATTATTACATTTAGTGATTTGTGAGTATTTATGCTATATAAATGTTCACACCATACACAAACATATGTATGTGTATATATTATATATGCAATATTGAAATACTTAAATAATTTGTCTTCAAAAGCGTTGTTCTAAATTTCTTTGAAGTTACTATTGAATTATATCAAGAATCAACTAAAACTCTTATATGTTTGCTTTCAATATTGACGAGTTCACAAAGCATAATAAAGATGAAGTACCTTGGTGTATGTTATTTGCATATGATATTTGTGTTAGTGAAGAAGTTGGAGAAAAGTTAACAAGTAATTGGAACTATGGAGGGAAGTATTAGAAAATAATGACTTTTGACTTAGTAGAACAAATATAGAATATGTGGAATACAAGTATGACCATTTGATTACTACATATAACATGAAAATTAAGATTGACATATAATGCATCTCTCAAAATAATTTTAAATACCTAGGATCACTTTTAAGGGATCACCCTTGCATTGCCGGTCCCAAGCCCGGATAAAGGAGGAGGGTTGTGTTAGGCTTCCGACAGCCAGTGTAAAACTTCGTCGGATTTCTATAACATGGATTACAAAAATTATGAGCATTGCTTTGGGGCGTCCCCGCCTAGCGACGTGCTGCAGAGCCCGAATGCAGTAAGAAGTAAGCAAGGGCCACTATATTTTCGCCCGAATGTAGTGAATCAATTGCAGAGAGGGTTCCCACATCATGGACGGGTGGGGGTAAAGAAGTTAGTCCCACTACATTGCCGCCCGAATGTAGTGAAAAATTTTCAGAGAGGGTCTCCGCATTTTGATTATGGACGGATGCGGGGGGTAAGGAAGCTAGTCCTAGATAATAAGACTCGTATTGGTTCTTGGAATATCGGAACATTATCGGGTAAGCTAATGGAGGTGGTAGATACTATGATTCGGAGAAAGATTCATATTATATGTTTACAAGAAACAAAATGGGTTGGAGAAAAAGCAAAGGAGATAGAGGATACAGGTTTTAAAATATGGTACTCAGGTAAAGAAAAGGCTCGAAACGGAGTTGGTATTATCATAAATAAAGATTTAAAGGAGAGTGTAGTAGACATACAACGATATGGTGACCGAATCATGACATTGAAATTAGTGTTAGGAGCAGAGGTTTTGAATATAGTTTGTGCTTACGCACCCCAAGTAGGACTAGAAGATAGTATAAAGACAGTTTTTTGGGAAGAGTTAGATAAGGTGTTTCAAAAGATTCCACAAAGGGAGATGATTTGTTTAGGAGGAGATTTAAATGGACATGTCGGTAAAGAGGCATTAGGATATCAAGGGATTCATGGAAACTTTGGTTATGGGGATATAAACGAGGAAGGTAGGGAGATTTTAAATTTTGCTGTGTCATTTGATCTCTTTATAGTCAATACAATCTTCAAAAAACGAGATGAACATTTAATTACTTATAAGAGTGGCTTATCACACACACAAATTGATTACTTTATTTGTAGAAAAAAAGATAGAGCGTGTTGTAAAGATTGTAAGGTAATTCCAGGAGAAAGCTTAACCACCCAACATCGACTTTTAGTTATGGATTTACAAATAAAAAAATGGACAAAGAAGAAAAGAGTGCATCGAGCTATTCGGACTAAATGGTGGAACCTCAAAAGCGAGAAAGAAGGTATATTTAAACAGAAAGTCCTTCAAGGAGATGTTTGGAATTATGTTGGCACACCCTCTCATATGTGGAATAATATGGCTATACATATTAGGAAAGTGGCGAAAGATGTGTTAGGGGTATCTAAGGGAGGTGTACCGGCACAAAAAGAAGCTTGGTGGTGGAGTGAAATAGTACAAAATAAAATCAAGGCAAAGAGGGCATGTTACAAATTACATTACGCTAAGAAAACTAGTGAAACTTTAGAAGCTTATAAGAAAGCAAAGAAGGAAGTAAAAAAGGCCGTTAGTGAAGCAAAAGCTAAGATTTGGGAGGACTTATATAAAAAACTCAACTCAAAAGAGGGTGAAAGAGATATTTTTAGGATAGCTAGGGCTAGAGATAAGAAAACTAAAGATCTAAATTTTGTTAGATGCATAAAAGACGAGGATGAAAAAATTCTAGTGGCAAATGATGATATAAGAAATAGATGGAAAAACTATTTTTATAATCTTTTTAATGAAAATAAAGATGTTAGTATTAGTTTAGGAGATTTAGCCAAGTCAGAAAAGTATATAAACCACAATTTCTACCGACGTATTCAAAAGAATGAAGTCAAAGAGGCTCTTAAACATATGAAGAGTGGTAAATCAGTAGGACCAAATAATATTCCTATAGAAGTTTGGAAAATACTAGGAGAAATAAGAATCACTTGGCTCACAAGACTATTTAATGAAATATGGAAAAACCAAAAGATGCCCGAGGAATGGAGAGCAAGTACACTTATACCCGTATATAAGAACAAGGGAGACATTCAAAATTGTGCGAATTATCGAGGTATCAAGTTAATGAGTCATACTATGAAATTATGGGAAAGAATTATCGAACGTAGGTTAAGACAAGTATCAAGTACAACAGAGAACCAATTTGGATTCATGCCAGGCAGATCTACTATTGAAGCGATTCACCTTCTGAGACGTCTTATGAAACATTTTAGAGCAAAAAAGAAAGACCTTCACATGATATTTATTGATCTAGAAAAAGCTTATGATAGGGTACCGAGGGAGGTTCTTTGGAGAACTTTGGAAAAAAGAGGTATCCCATTGACATATATTAACCTTATAAGAGACATGTACGATGGTGCAAAAACATGTGTGAGGATTCATGAAGGAACGACAGACGTCTTTGAAGTTAATATTGGGTTACATCAAGGATCAACTTTAAGTCCATACTTATTTATAATGGTGATGGATGAGTTAACAAAACATATTCAAGATGAAGTACCTTGGTGTATGTTATTTGCAGATGACATTGTATTAGTGGAGGAGTCTAAGGAAAAAGTTAATAGAAAATTGGAACTATGGATAGAAACATTAGAAAACAAAGGCCTCCGACTTAGTAGAACAAAGACAGAATATATGGAATGTAAGTTTGATCATTTGGCTACTTCAGAGGACATAGAAATTAAAATTGACACACATTGCATTCCCCAAAAGGAAAGTTTTAAATACCTAGGGTCAATTTTTCAAAGTGATGGAAGAATTGATGGAGATGTTACACATATAATTAATGCTGGTTGGTTAAAATGGAGAGGAGCATCAGGTATTCTTTGTGATAAGAAGATACCATTAAAATTAAAAGGTAAATATTATAGAGCAGCAATTAGGCCTGCCATGTTTTATGGTTCTGAGTGTTGGGCAATTAATCATCAACATGTACAAAAGATGTCTGTGACAGAAATGAAGATGTTGAGATGGATGAGTGGCCATACAAGAAAAGACCATATACATAATGAGGTTATTAGAAACAAATTAGGAGTGGCACCAATAGAGGATAAAATGAGAGAACATCGTTTAAGATGGTTTGGACATATAGAAAGAAGATCAAAAGAAGAACCTGTAAGAAGGTTAGAAAAACTAAATTTGGAAAGTATTAAAAGAGGTAGAGGACGACCACAAAAGTGTTGGAAAGAAACAATAAAGAATGATCTAGTTTATTGGGAGTTAACTGCTAACATGGCACACGATAGGGATCTGTGGAAACAAATAATCCATGTAGCCGACCCCGTCTAGTATGGGAAAAGGCTTAGTTGTTGTTGTTGTTGTTGTTACCTAGTATCACTTTTCTGCACCAATGAAAACTTGATAGAGATATCACACATAAAATTAATTCAAGTTTATTACAATAGAGAGATGTATTAGGTATATGTGATATGAAGATGCCATTAAATTATAAGTAAAGATTATAGAACAATTGGATCCATTATATAGTATTAAGTGATGAGCAAGTAATTGTCAACATGTGCAAAAGATGTTCGTAACAAAAATACATATGCTGAGATGGATGTGTGATCACATATAGGAATATTGCATGTGTAACAAGGTTATTAGAGGTAAACTGAGAGTGGTGTCAATAGATAATAAAAATGAGAGAAAATTGTTTAAGATGGCATGGATACATGGAAAGATAATTGTTAAAAGCAAGACAAAACCATATAAGCATTGAAAAGAAACAATAAATAATGATCTAGCTTTTGTTGAGTTAATTGTTGACATGGAGTAGGATTGAGCTCTATGGAAACAAGGAATACATGTAGCTGACCCATCTAATACAGGAAAAGACTTGGTTGTTGTTGTCGAAGGGTTGTTACACCGAACTCTTGCCTCTTCATATAGTATTTGTTTTTATACCTTATAAAGAACTGAAGGACGTGTGAATGAAAGCACATTGCACCAAGTTTTCCATCTTGTTGGACATAACACTCAGTCTGCACCTTTTTAAAAAGAAGCATAGATGCTCGATTTTGCACGCCCTTAGGACGCATGAGTAGTTGAATGAGAATACCCCTTCAAGCTAGCAACAACTTTCACCTCTCTCTCTGTGTGTGTAAGTGAGCATGCATATATTTGTGCGTCACTATATGTAGCCGAAACAGCCGAACAAAGTCTTCCTCTTTTTTTCGGCTACTCGATTTCTAGTAAGAAAAGATTATCAAACATCAAAACAAGCCCAAAAATAGATTATATGCAACTTTTGACAAACAAAGCAGCACAGTGTAGTAAAATTATAGGAACGGCTCAAGTTCGAAAAACCATGACATGAAAATAAGCATCTGCATATTTAGATAGTACAATATTATTGCCCTAAATGGTGTTCATACATGGATCATTGGTTTGAATCGAGCCTGATGATAGTTGACACCATCATAAGACATGAGATGAAATGATTTTGCTCGTCAAACCTGAAAATTACATATTTTATGGTTCACACATGCACACACATACTTACATGTTTGTGTGTATATATATGCATACATATATATATATACACATAGAGAGGGAAGTAGTCTTATATGCATAATTTTGCACAATGCATGATCGAGTAAAATCTCCCATTTAATTCTATGCCTTCCACCTTTCACTACTCCTCCACTTTCCATAATCACTTTTTACTAGTCAAAATGACCATTGCCATTATCAAAACACCTAAAAAAACTTAAACAGAGGTCAAAACTACCTATGCATATAGGTTTTTTATGAGGTTTTGCCAATGACGGCAATAGTTCTGACCGACAAAAGATAGTTCCAGAAAATTGAGTAATAAAAGGAGGTGGAAAGCAACGGCTTGTGGTTGGAGAGAAACTATATGAAATGGGATTATGCATGATTATGTACCATGCAATATAATACATATAGGACCATCCCCTACCTCTCTCTCTCTCTCTATATATATATATATATATATATTTGAGTGGGCATTGTTAGACCCCCATTTATTCTAGACTATCCACGTCAATATGGACTGTTAAGTTAAATAGATGGATGGTCTAAATCAGAAAATGATTTACAAACTCC
The DNA here is from genome assembly GCA_036023115.1 of Brasenia schreberi. NCBI lineage: Eukaryota > Viridiplantae > Streptophyta > Magnoliopsida > Nymphaeales > Cabombaceae > Brasenia > Brasenia schreberi. The sequence goes on from JAYKKT010000066.1 coordinate 10,618,979, forward strand.
ACGAGTAATGGGACCAGATATGATCTAACATTTTGCAGAAATGATTAAGAGGGTACAAAAACATATATAGACTGCCCAAGATCATTAGAAAGGCTCTGTAGATAGGGGTCCTTGTCCAATCGAATTCAAAATTGAAGATTGGGTAATTTTGAAAATAAGTTACATGATTTAAGCAAAAAAGGAAATTAAGCCTTCAATATGTGAGACCATAACCTATCACTGAAACAATTGGGAAGGTGGCTTATAGGCTGAAATTGCTGATAATGATTGGTATGCACAATGTATTTCATTTGTCTCTCTACACAAGTATGTTCTTCATCATTCTTGGTGCACTATCAAAAACAAAGTCTGCAACCACGTCATTGATGGAGGAAGCTGCACCAATGTTGCTTCTAGCAAAAGCTTCATGACCCACACACATTCCCATCCTTACAAATTGCAATGACTGAACAACCAAGGCGAGGTATGGGTTGATAGATAAGTCACTATTCAATTTTCCAGAGGAAAATCTTACCAAGACAACATCAATTGTGACATTGTTCTCATGAATGCTAGCCACTTGCGGTTGGGACACCCGTGGTTGTTTGATCATCGCATATGGTATGATGGGTTTAAGAACAATTATACATTCTTAAAAGAAGGACTGTGAATAAGGTTGACACCTCTCAGTCCACATCAAACAACAAGAGCTCTCCTAAAATAGAATCCTACAAGGAGAATCTATTTGCTAAACGAAAAGAGATTGAGCATGCATTGTCTCTGTCTCAACCCATCTTCATCCTGGTTATTAGGAAAGCTCAGTCAGAGCAGGACTTACCCACACATCCATTATTCTCTCAATTGCTCAAAATACCATGACATCTTTCTTGAAGAGCTCCCTAATGGGTTGCCCCCAATTAGAGGCATAAAACATCATATCAATCTTATTATGGGAGCCACCTTACTGAACAAGTCGACATATCGAAGCAATCCAAAAGAAATCATGGAATTACATTATCAAATCGAAGAACTCATTTGTAAGGGAATGTTTGAGCCCTTGTTCCGTACCCACTCTGTTGGTACCAAATAAGGACAAATCAATGAGAATGTGTGTGGACAACCGCACCATCAACAAAATAATCAAGTATCATTACCCCATTATTCGGTTAGATGACATGTTGGATGAGTTACATGGGGCAACAATCTACTCCAAGATCGATTTAAAGAGTGACTACCATCAAATAAGGATAAAAGAAGGAGATGAGTGAATTGTTTAGTTTGTCCAATGCCCCTAACATCTTCATGAGCTTGATGAACCATGTCCTTCGACAATTCATCGGAAGGTTATTGGTGCTTGTATTTTGATAATATTACAAAATCCAATCAAAAGAAACAGTAAGGAGGTTGTGGTCATAGGAACAAACTATCAACAACATGGTATCTAGTTGAGTAGTAAATAGCCTTTTGTTTTTAGTTGTACCACCAGCATACTTGAACCCTTATTATAAATAAATAAATAAATATTGTCTAAGATTTGATCTTATTGTGTTATACTGCCATGAGAATTCATCCACGTGGTATCCACAGGTCCTATGTCTGCGTCAAATGATTTATGTAGAGCATTACAATATATATACACATCAGAGAATCGAGAGTGATAGTTAGGATGCTCAAGGTTTAGTTTGTTTCAATTCTGGCCTCAACATTAAGTAAAACTAGTTTAATTGGTTCTCAATTTTGGGAGAAATGACCCAATCCATATAGGTTGTGTTTGATTCACGGTACCATGTGGGGCCAAACTTTCAATTTTAGGAACAACAGCACTAGGTCCACATCTCAAATCAAACAAGGAATGTGAGAGGGGCATGAAACTACAATCCTATATGTCAGATTTCACTTTAAAAGATCGGCCCATGTAAAGAGGTGGGCTTGTAGAGTTGGAACTTGGAATTGCTCTCATTGTCTCTTGAAGCCCCAACCCATCTCCCTCTCATGATGCTCTCATTGCAATGTTCTCTTTTCCAGCTAGTGCGACTCTCTTATGTTTGTTTCATCCATTGTTTGTGTGTGTAAGGTATAAATAATGACTTCCCTTCTTCTTCCTCTTTTCTCACACTTTTTCATTTTTATGTTTTCTTCTCCTTCACAAACCCTCAATTTTTTATTTTCTTCTTCTTCTTCTCCCTTCTCCTTCATCTTCCTTTCCTCTACTTGGATGTTTTTTTTATGTATTTTACGTGTTGGATGAAATGCTTGGAATAGTTTGTATTATTTCATCCATTGTTTGTTTGTGCAAGGTATAAATAATGACTTCCCTTCTTCCTCTTTTCTCACTCATTCATTTTTATGTTTTCTTCTCCTTCACAAACCCTCAATTTTTTATTTTCTTCTTCTTCTTCTCTCTTCTTCTTCATCTTCCTTTCCTCTACTTGGATGTTTTTTTTATGTATTTTACGTGTTGGATGAAATGCTTGGAATAGTTTGTATTAGCTTTTGTATGATGTCTGTAATTGTAAACAACCTTCTCTTAATATAAGATTCTATGTCTATCTACAACCTATATATAAAGTCAAAAGCAAGTAAATTTTGTACTCTTTTTAGTAACAAATTTACTCCAATAGTATACCAATTTGTAGGTAGTCGTTCTTGAGTATTCCAATCGAAGTCCTAGTGTACTCTTGCATTCTTGAGAGTCCAAGATGAACCATCCAAATGAAGCTTTGTTATATATCTATAGTTGAGCTTTGCCATAGTCTTAGTATTGCTCCATCGATCCGTTAATTACATTCCACTCATTCACCCACTCACCTAAAGAAGCATAAATGAATTTGTCAGTTTTCACATCTTCAAGATCATGCCAAAGAAATCATTTTCCTAACTAGATATTGATACTCAAGGAGCAAGAAAGACAAGTCTTGAGACACTAGAAGATTTTGTTGATCAACAAGTTGGTGCGCGGTAGTCCCTTGGCATGTGTACCCAACACAAAAAAATCATAACGTCTTAAATCGAGGTTCATTTTAATTGATCCTCAAGCTAGTTGAGTTGTGGCTCACCTAACATAAACTCTTAAAGATACTTACCGGATGCCAAAGAAATTCATATTCCTTTTCTTGGTCATGTTGTGAATGCATCATTGCCTCCATGTGATATTCATCTTATCCTCAAGCTGAAAGAACTTGACTCTTTTGTTACTGATACATTTGATACTTGATTGCTTTCTCTTATCTCCTTTTCATATTTTTTCTTTTGTCTCATAGATGAAGTGCAATATAGGTAAATGGGTATGATTCATATTTCTCACATTTAGTTTGTTTGGTTTCTAGGCATTAGAATTTTGTACTTAATCATCATCCTCTCTTGAACAATTTGCCTTTTGAAAGCATATAGTTTTGATGTAATTGATTTTTGTTGTTAGATCTAGTTATGAACAATTTGCATATTGAAAAAAGTAGCATCATATCTCTTGGATACACATGCACACACATATATACATGTGTATATATACATGAGCATTTGTTGCACTTTATATAGTGTCCCAACTCTAAACCCTTTAACTACATGTACACCTCTTATATGATATCTCCTTATATATATCTAAATATTTGTGTTTTAGAAGCTATGTATACTAGCGAAGGATGCTGAAAACTTAGAAAGAGATTTTAAATGGAGCAATGATGCATTTGTGGCATGAAAGTAGGAGAAATATTGAAACCTAAGGCAATGAGAGAAGTGGAAAAAAGGATGTGCAAATATGGACTATGGTTTACTAAGGATAAGATAAGAAAAAACTGAAAAAATTAAAAGCAAATCTTGTGATTTACAAAACTTTATTTTCCAAGAGTGATTTTAGTTTTGATTACAAGAATAAATGTTTGCTTATTGACCATGATGTTAGGAGTAAACATATCAAGTATCATACTAATCATAAGGGTTTTCGTCATGCATCACATTGGAAGCATTATGAAGTATTGAGTGAGACTTTTGGAGAGTCAACTATTGTAGTGCATGAAGCGGGTACTAAATATCACTCCAATGTCTACCTAGAAGATAATTCTAGTAGTTCCACCAGTGGACTTTGATATAGATGATGATATTATTCCAAATAGCCCTATATTTAGTAGGAGGAATTCTCCTACTCAAGTATAATCTAAGAATACTACAAAAAAACATAAAAAGCGTTGGTGATGTTTTATCAGAAGGATTTGATAAGTTTGCAACTACAATTGTTACTTATGTGCGAGATAATCTAATAAAAGACTATAAAAGATACTGCAAGAGTATTGTAACTCTAGGATATAACAACTGAAGAGTACTTCAAAGGATTGTAAATGATTATTTTAGAAGATATTGCTAGATACTTTTGCAATATTCCAAAGGAAGATAGGGTCACATGGTTGAGAATGAAAATTGGTTCTACTGACTCATAATTAGGTATGTATGCATGAGATATTTATAGTTTATAATTTATTTCACTTCATACTCTTATTGCTCGTGTTATTGCATTTTCAATCATTAACTATCTATTGGTTCTTAGTATGATATATACTTAATATATGCAATTATTGAATATTCTTATATGTGCTTGATATAGATCATTTGGTAATTTTATTTCATATTTTAATGTGACAATTAAAAGAAAGCAAAATTGATTTCAGAGGAAATAGTTATGAGAGTGTGTATGTTGGTATTTTTATATTTATATGAACATGCACATCATTGGCCTTATTCACTCATATATAATTCTATCAATAAATGTAAAGATTTTCTTAGAACATATTGTATAAACAAATCATTTTGTTGTTTGCTCTTATGCATGCAACTAGAAACTGTATAACTATTACGTGACATTATACGTGGTAGAGGCTTGCTACAAGATACACAAGAAGTATCAGTAAAAGACCAAGTTTGTATGATGTTATGAATCTTAGGCATCTAATCCCAATCCACAGTATGCTTTTCATAGATCAAGTCAAACAATAAGCAAGTATTTTAACAAAGTTATAGTAAGTATGCATTATATAGTACAAGAATATATATTGAGACAACGAGAAGATACCTTCAAAGATTGGAAACAACCCAAGATTCTTTTACTATTTCAAGTCATATTTGTTTCTCTATAGTAAATCATGTACACATATATCATTGATAATATATGTCATAATTCCTTCAACTCTCATCATTCTATAGGATTGCTTAGGGGCGATTAATGATACAATGTTCCTACCTATATACCAAGGGGTGATTAAATGCATCATTATAACAAAAAAGGTATAATATCACAAAAATGTCTTAGGTATTATTGGATTTGATATGCTATTTCATTATGTCTATGCGGGATGAGAAGGAAGTACAACGGATGCACAAGTGCTTCAAAACGTATTTGATGATGCTATTCATTCATTGGTGGTGCCAGAAGGGAACACATCTATTAAAAGTTGGTACAACAAATGAAGTATACTTAAATTTATATTAATGATGTGAAACATATTTTGTACGGAAATATTATCTTGTAGATAAAGGATAACTACTAATAAGATCACTCCGTACCCAAAATATACATGTCACTTTTCAGAATTTATCACTTCTAATGATAATCCTATCCACGTGAAAGAAGAGTTATTTAACTGTAGGCACTCTTCATTGTGAACTATGGTTGAACATGTATTTGAAGTCTTTAAAGCACGAGTTCTTCTATTAAAAACTCAAATTTCGGATCTATATCATATAAAAGTGTAGATTATAATAGTTGAATGTGATTTACATAATTTCATTCTTATACACTAGCCAAATGTTATTTCATTTCAAAGAAGAATGTGAAAGTAATAATGATAGTAGAAAATATGTATGAGAACCCCACAATAAAGTTACTCATGGTCAATTGTGTATACAATGTGGTAGTAACAGAAACCGAGAGACTTATTAACAAACATGTTATGGAAAAACTATCCAAACAATAAATTTACTCAAATAGTAATTATGAATTTTAATATTATCATTTCTTTTGTATTTATATTGTTGAACTAACTTTGATATCTCAAATTGTTTACAATGACCTTATGACTCATGATATTGTCAATCCTGAGAATATGATATAGAGGTAATTTATTATATTGTTGTACTAGAATACTATGTTTTAATTATAGTACTTCTTTTTGTTATGCTACTTTTATATTGCTCGATATTATTATGACTTTTCCTTCCTTATTATTAATGTTCTTATTAAACAATTTGATGCAGGGAGGCTTATCATGATATAATGGTTGATACTTTTTGGAAGAACTTCATTTTGGAGTTAAAGTTGTAGATGTAATTGATTTTGTTATGAACATGAAGTGTAATTGGTTTTATCCTTGAAGTTATTGTAGACTTAAAAATATTTTAAAAATATTTGTATTCATCTTTTTTAGATGATATCTATATAGCTCTCTTGTGAGTCAGAATTATCTTTGAGCAAAGGGAGACTGACAACATTTTTTTAGAAAAGAGAAATACAAATGAATTGTATTTGAGACAATTGTGAATATCATTTTGGAGTGTATTCTTTTTTAAGGATGATTTACTTTTTATAAGTTTTGATTCTTTTTTTGAATGGTGAACAAAAGTTATAGTTGTTGATATAAATGTCCAACACCCTGAATTGCTTTTAAGAAAGGATAGACTCTGCCAAAATTTCAAAGGAATGCAAAAGTACAAAATCTTGACCGATTAAATATATGAATATGATGTTTGTAACTATGATTATTGTTTATAGTTATAATCAAAATAGTTGATCAGTTGATATATATATATATATATATATATATATATATATATATATGAATGATATTCATCATAAGTCAAACTAGTTGTAGGAAGTTGGAACTCATGTACCATGTCAAAAAGTAAATCAAACGCGCAACCATGGTTTCGAGTGTCAGTGCTAAGTACAAATCAAATATGATACTATAGGTGGTCTTTACTATAGAATCCAGTCCTACGTGGGCCTAAAACTGTAGTTGCAGTATTAGAGGCCTGGTACTTGAATCAAACACACCCTTTGCCCATAAAACCAAACTAACCCAAACCATCAGTTCCACTTCGGTTTGGTCTGAACTGCGGCTGTATACCATTTATATTATGCCAATATGTAATAGTTGTATTGTCTAACAAACAACCAATATGATGTGACACCATATCCAAATTATATTATAATAGATACACTTAGAAAGTTATACCAGGTGTTCGTATAAAAATAGTTTAGATTCTAGAATTTATTGTTAATTAAATAGTACCACAAAATAAATAGTAAGATATACGCTTAGGGCAGCTAGAGAGAGAATACGAGGCGGATTTTTCAAAATGGTTGGTGCTTTCTGATGGAGCTCTTTACTATTCAAACGGAGAGGAAATGCTAGAACAATAGGGATAGAGGAGAGGAGGGAGGCAAGTTTAGCAAAGGAACTTAAAAGATGTTTAGGGTTTGACAAAGAAAAATTTAGAGGATTATGTGCCGTTAGATGATTCAGATATAGGTTCAGTTCCAACACTGGAACCACGAAATGAACCGCAAGATTCTAGTCTTGTTAGAACTGGACCACGCAAACCACCAGTTTGGTTCAGTTATAGCGGTTTGGTGTGGTTTGTTGAGCACCCCTAGTGATAGACTTAATGTTATCATTCACCAACTTAAGGACACAAAGCAAAGAGAACTCTCAGCATTGTTTCGTGCACCATTCACAAACTTAACCATACAGATGTAACTGGAATGTCAGAAAGCCACAAAATTTATTTATTAAACATTTTAGATATATGTATAGAGAAAACTTTACCATTAATTTCAACCATTATGTACATGTCCTAAACATGACCGTAGACAGCATACTTTCTTTTTTATTAGTAAGATGGGGCTAGATGGACCTGTAGCAGATGCAGACCCTGGTACTGAACTCCTGACCTTTTTGTCAATCCCCTAGTCAGGGAGCTACAGTCTAAGCAAGATGCATCGAGCACCTGGTTGATCACAAAGATTATGCCGCTTAGACGAGCTAGGTCAATTTGATGAACTGAAAGCAAAGACCTAGGAGGTGTTTGCACGGACGGCCCTGGACGAACTCGGCGTGCAGGGCTGCTGGTGCCGGGCCCCCGCCCATTGCAGCAGCTTATAGAAAATTCCGACTGTGGGTGGCCATGTCAAACACATGCTTAGGGTTTTGGACGTGCATAGTGTGCAGCTACAGTTTGTGGAAGGATTGGATGCCTACCTTCAACACCAACAACTTCAAAGCTGTCAACATCCAAAGCCAGATCATATCGGTTTCTTCACCACTTGCGCACCTGAAAAGCATTAGCAGGCAACTTTTAACGGATCATGCCAGTTTTTCATCTCTCTCGGACGAAGCCATATATGGTTGGTGCAATGTGAGTAAAAGCAACCTGACTCGGTCAGTTAAAAAACGCTTTAAATTTGATCTCCAGGCCCATTACTTGTGCAACTCAAGCTTGGCTCGTTTCTTTTTGTACGAGCTTGATCGAGCTCGATTAAGCTCATCTTGAACTTTGTGGGCTTCAATTTCTATATAATATATAAAGTTGGTGAGTGTAACCCGACCACAGCTCCCTCAGGCGTGAAGCCCAACTCGAGCACAGCTCGAGCTCAAAACGACGAAGTCGAGTTCGAACATCAAGCCAAGCGCATCTCAGCAAACAAAGAGTGGCAAACCTACTCATGGGCGAGGGCTAGGCCCGAAAGTTAATGGGATCCAAAAGATCTATACAAACAATTCGAATTATTTCTTCAGGGAAACATGTTTCATCTCCCAACCAGAGTTCGCCTCACCCAAAACAAGTTTCTAACTCTGCCATTGAATGGAAACCTACCTAAACTAAACATCTTATCTTAGCGTATACAGATTGTACTCTCATTAAAGAGCTTAAGACAGTCGCAATTACTTAAAGAATATATGGAAATAAGCTCAACTAGGGAGGTCATTCACATACACTCGAGATATGAGCTGGTTTCACTTTAATAATCCAAACCTTCGAATCATCCAAAGCTAAACCCATTCAACACGAATATATATATATATATCCAACTAAACTACCAAAGATAAAGCTTCTCCCACGTGAATCTGCATAAGGAGATCCGACTAAATAAATCCAAACCTTACTTACACGCACTTTAGTTTCTAATCTTTCTCTCGGTCAAACTAATCTGTCTTATCTCAAGGTGCGTGGGAGTGGCACGTGGTGGTCGAGATCTCCAAGATAACGAAGCATCCGGACAGCAAAGGGACCACGTGGCACCTCGTTACTCTTGACCCCAGAAATCCCCCGACCTGAATCCACCACAATAAACACTTTAAGTAATCAGAATGGAATCTCTCTCTCTCTCTCTCTCTCTCTCTCTCTCTCTCACCTTCATGAGCTTCATTTTGCCTTCAATATACTGCTGTTAACAGCCTTGACTCTTCTCCAGTGAAGTTAATCTTGACGTGACATAGCTGTGGTTAAGCTTCCACCATTGATAGATTAATAGATGTTTTTTTTCATGTTATCCAAATGCCCCTGGCGAAGCCATTTCTGCAAACTGTCACTACCTTGCTGAATCCGATCGAGAGCATGAATCTCTTCGTCCGGTTAGATAGATGGGCAGTCTGGCCTCTAGTACGTCCACATGGTTTTGCTTAACCATCATAGACTTTACCCTTCTTGATAGTGTTCTGCCTGCACCTCGGCAATTGCAGACATCTTATTGCCTATCATGATAAATCGTTAGATTAATATAGGATTGAACGAGCCAAATCCTTCACCATGCAGATTCTCTCTGCCGTAGGGTCCCCTTGGATAAATTTCCATTTGTTGGAGATTTTTCAATTGTTGGAACATCCATATCCAGGTGTTCCAACGCAAGAAATCTGTTTCCATTTTTATTTGATGCCATGGTTGTGGTGGGAACTACCTTCTCGGAGCCTGCCTGTGTGACCTCATCGCCGGCGGCACGTCTGGTCCGGCGAGGTTTCTGGACGGTCTTCCATGGGGCCAAACAAGCTTTCTTTCTCTTTCTCTTTCGGTTGCTCATGAGCCTGTCTTTGAAATCCTTCTGCATTCTCTTGCATTGGCTGAGTAGCAGTGTTATTATTAGTTGCCTTATATGACTGTGATAACTCCATATTCTGCCCACAGTTTGTGTAATCTTTCTCCCATCACCTTGAAATTAACTTTTCTTGTCAAGAACTTTACAATGAGAACCTTTTTGAAAGGTCTGCACATTTTCTTACGCATATTTTTCAGGTTTCGTGGGTTCTGTGATAGAAAGGTTCCCTCACGTGTGTTCAACAATTTCGATCCTCATCTAAATCTTCCTCCCCCTCAGATGATTCAGTGCTAGATTGGTCTTCTTCAATCTCTTGTTCAGGCTCTTCTGGTCTGTCATATTTTAATTCTTCCCTTCCTCATATGAATCCGTTTTCGCTTGTGGGATTTGGCTGAAAGACAGTTCTAGGCCTGTTGAACTTTTTCTTTTTGCTCCGATTAATTTGAGCCGTTTCTTCCATGGTTTCCTGATCGCCAGAAGCTAGTAAGGGTGGAAATTCAGAGGTCGAGGCCATTCTGCATTCATACTACATTGAGTTATCTTCGTCCAATGTTACACTATGTAATAGATAGACAGATTTGGAACTCATAGAAGGAACCGTTTTGGAACTCACTAAAATCATATACATAACAATGATTTTCGTGAGGCGCGGGACGTGTAAGTTTTCTAATCATTGATTTCTAAAGACGACTGAATTATGTTGTTTGGGTATAACAGGGAGGCCAAGGGTATCGAACTCAAGATGATCAATTTGTGAGTCAACCCCCTGCCAAGTGAGCTATTGCTCGTTGTGCAAGATATTAAATTATGGTATAATACTAGGGAATCAATTGATCTCGAGGTTGATGAGATGAATTCAAAGGTGCATCATATTCAATTTGTACAGTCAAAATTTTAAAAAATAACCCAAAAGAATATGTCAAAATGTAAAAGTAGATGTATACGATCTGGCTCAAACGTGCTTTACACATTCTATTTATGAAGAAAGCTTCAAAGAAAATAGAGGCACTTGTAAGATTAGTTACAAGAAAGAGAGGAACTTTGAAAATAGCTAAAAATTACGGGACTAACTTTAAACATACCTTAACAAGAAGAGAAACCAGCTCTCGATTCTGTCTCAAAATAATAAAACAAGAGAATACCTTCCCCACATTACACCTTCCTTAAACAGATGGATTGGATCCGGGACAATTTAAATAACACGAACAAGACCTTTTCACATTCGTGACCACCCAAAGTGACACGAAAAGATGTGGTCGTGTCTGTATTAACTTGCTTTGAGAACAAACTTGTAATAAACATAACAGGACCTGAAAACCCAATTTGCTGCAGCTTCAGAAACTACATGAAAATCCAATATGAAAGTCCGTGTTTGTGTCTACCTGCAATGACACGAAAAGCGGTTAGGTTGTAGGGTTGGCAAAAGAGCAGAACGAATTGAACAACCCGTGTTTGTTGCTCGGCTGGTTTTCTATACGAAGGAGCCAAGCTAATTGCTAGCCAAACAGCTTCTGGTCGAAAATGTTCACAAATAGTTCGTTATCATTTTAAGACTTGAACATAATAACACTTAAACGAGCTGAACTCATCCTAACATACCATGTACATGTTCAGCTCATATGGTTCAATGAATCAAACACGCACAAGCTGTGGACAAAACAAGCTACGAGTTGCCTGGTTCCTTTACCAGCCCTAACGGGCTGCAATTTCACCCATAAAGTTATGAAAAAAGGCTTAGTTATTTCACTTTCTAACGTTAAATTTGATTGAGAGTATAATTTTTTTATTAGAACTACAACTAAGCCTTTTTTATATGGATTTTTTGTTTTCATAAAACCCCACTCATGTGTCATGCTAGCAATTAACTCAATATACGCTAGATCAATATATTCTTTATTGTTTTCTTCTAACACTTTTGTGGTCTTCTTCTTGTTTTAATTGTTCAGGACCGTGGCCGTGTATAATATTCATGGCAGTAAACTTTTATTGATATGATCAAGTTGAAATATAACATTTTAGAGAAGTATTGAAAGTCTTAGATGCCTTCTTCAGCTGTGGAAAAAAACAACTTGTGAACATTTATTCCCTTCTCGTCTCAACATCATCAGGCACTCTTGAATTTTCGTTTTGTTCATTGAGAAAATTGATAGATTCTTTCTTCTAAAACCCAAATTGAGTACTGACCTGTAAAACATAATACCTAGCCTTCGATCATACTTTAGGTTAAGAAAAAGTTTAATAACTCAATTCGTATATGCTGGAAGTACTTCTTACTCAAACTTTAACACCAAACTCATTTTTTAGCAAAATTCATGGTTAAAGTAGAACATATTTTAGGGCAAAATAGAATATCATTTGTGTTCAAGTTGACCTCTTTCGACACGAACACGAGTTAACAGCTAGTGAAGTGAAGGGACCCACCAGTTTCCTATGTGAACAGTGGATGGTGGGGCCCGGCAATGTATATGCCTTTGAATCGCCCTTGGGAAAGAGAAATGAACGAACGAACACACCCATGTGAGACATGACGGATGGCAAGGTCAGGGTGCATACGAGTGAAGGGGCTACCGTACCGCCCATACTCTACCAATCTGAAACTTAATGTGATCCCATGCTTCTTGCTCCTCCTCACGTCTAATCCAATGGCAGACATGAGCTTGCACCGAACTCAATTTTACTCTAACACACTTAAGTCAATCATTTATCTTGAATTATATGTGATGAAATTTGAATTTAAAAGTAAAAGTAGATATATACATATAAACCATCCGTCAACTCAAGATGGATGATTGAAATATGTTTGAATATGTTATTACCTAAACTTGTTAACATATACTACGTTCTAAATATATATATAATTCAGCTGACCTTATTTTAGCTTTTCGTGGCATGGTCGTGCTCAACTCAGCAAGTATGGTTTCAAAAGAGATGCCCGAACACATCATCTTTATACTGAATCAGCTTAGCTTATGTAGGCTCACTTAGAATAGGGCACATCTCTCTCTCTCTTGATAGATGAGCAAACAAGACGATAAGGAAACTTAGCTTTTGTCATTTTGGGCATGCCTCCGGATCAAACCCCTGTAAAGCACATCTTGGAAAATGTTATAATTGGTAGTGATGAGATGTGCGACGACATTGCTTCACAAAGCGCCCTCTTTTATTGTTGTGTTGTGGCTGCTGCTTAAAAATGGTCTCTCATAACATGTGAAATTCTTATGGCACCTTTCTCCAACCACTGCGTTGTTCAAAACGTTGCGACACAGCTAGGCTAGGCTAAGGGATCGACTCACAAGTTGAATGTCATGAGTTCGAAGTACCTCGGGGCATGTACCAGACTTCAGCTTCACCACTGTACCAAAACAGAGTCCTTCAAGATGTCCGAGGTCATTCATTACTTTCAACACCATGAATGCTGATCAGGCTAGAGGGTCTAACCCAAATTAACCTTAAGTTGTGAATCGATAAAAAGAAAGAAAGAAAATGGCAATTGAAAGTTTTTATTATTAGAGCCGATAAAATATGGCACGAATGGGTATTAGATGTAATATGATCATAAAAATCTATATTCATGTGCAACGAAAGTAAGAAGGCCATGTTTGGTTTGACCTGTTTTGGCACAAGCATGGAATGACCGACCCTACAAACCAAACCCGAAACCGAAAGAACAGAGTTTTTGGCTATGTGCATTCGAAGTTGTCGTGTCATTTAGCAATCAACTTGAGAAGTGTTGGTTGATTACATGAATTTTTTTCTATCTAACAATTTTTAGACGCCCTTTAATCTCTCATAGATCATTAGAGGTTCATTTAACTACACTTCAAAATGCCTACACTACATTAAGCACAAGAACACGAACACATGAAATCGTTGCCAGTATAATACTTAACACGATGAGCTATTATAGGTAGGGGTTATGACTCACAAGTTGAAGCTCATGAGCTTCACCTGGCTTCGACCTCCCCATTGAACCAGAAACCAGAAAGGTCTGTTATACGTCCACCCAAATGTGGGTGTCCGTCTTGCGTTATCGTTCCGCAACTCGACACGAAAGCATAATATAAAACAGTGTTAGTGAGGCAAGATGCCGAGAAGCATGAAGATGCATCTCACACGCTAAACCGACGACGCACTGTCTACTAACTAAACGGTCAAAGGTACAGTTAGATTAATTAATTACGTCCTAAAAACGAATTAGATTAATTTAATCTGCGTGCCATGTGTGGACTCCAGCATTGAGATCCTCACACACGCACTCTCTCTCTTAAAAGAAAGAATCTCCGTCCCTCTTTCTCTCTCTAGATTTCGCTTTCTCTCTCCACATTGTCTTCTTATCTTTGTTGTTGACACGTGGATCCCACCGCACGTGGGCTCAACCCCCTTCTCTCTCTCTCTCCATTATTTCATCCCTTCTCCCTCTAAATATAACTCGTTCGTCCAATTCTCTCTCTCTAAAGTACATACATTCTCTCTCTTACCCCATTCCGCGCACCGCGTTAAGACGTCGCCCTCCCACTCCACACGTGCTCAGATCTATGGCTGGTCCTCCCCCCTTCTGATTACGCTTATTCATCTCGCACGTGCGAACCCCCTCCCTCTTTTTATGCCTATTCTCCCTTCATTTTCTATTTTCCCAAACTGCCCGTGATTTGGCTGATCTCTTCAAAGGCACTTCCGTCATTTACAAAGATAGTAAAGTCCAAGTACAAACACAGATCTTAACTTTAAGGCGATGGATTTTGAAAACTTACGAGAACGCCATTCACCATTGACAGCGCATTTCCTCCTGTCACCAGAGTCCAACCAAACCAACCTCTCGAGAGTGTACGACGAGTTTGGACCCTTGTGCGAGTTTGCATGATGAGAGGGAGTCTGTCAAACACAAAAGAATAATCAAGGTTTCATGAAATTCAATGCGATCAAGATGTTTACACTTTACGGTGTTGATTAACCCTCGTTTTTTCTTCTTTATTTTTTTGTTTTCTTTAAATTCAAGGCTATATGTGATATATTATTGTTTATCAAAAAATTTCTTGTGATTATTCTTGGTAAGAAGTGGGTACATATTTTAGTTTTATTGTGTAAATAAAGTTGCTGATATTCTTTTTTCTGGTGATCAATTCAATAATTTCGATAAAAAAAAAGTATCAAAGTTCATCAAACAAGCGATTCAAATACTTTGTTCGTTCTAACAACTGATTAATTTCTCCAGGTTCATACAAGAGGAAGATTGAATCTTTGATCCATCCCCTGGAGAAGAGAATCGGATCCTGTCCAAGTTGAGAGAACTCAATGCCTTTTAGGGCGTCATGAAATTGATGTGGTAGAGATGAACATAGATGATAAGAATGTTCTTGGCCTAACAAGAGCCACAAGAACATGGGCAGAGTTGACCGGAAAGAGACCATATTTGCCGGCATACGGTGACGACGACGATGACGGAAATGGACGTGTCTTGGACCAGAATGCGGATGAGTGGGACAAGGGCAGACCCACCAAGGCAACCCCAAGGGGAGGCACGGTGGCCCGTTTGTCCTCTTGGCCAGAGAGGATCGAAAGCTGCAGCCACACCCATCTCTCTCTCTTTCTCTCTCTTCTTTATTTGAATGACCTCTCTTTCATGCTAGCCTTTCGGACATGTTTTGGTCTTCTGTCATTTTCTCTCTCACACACGCAAGCACTCACACACATATGAGAGAGAAAGAGAATGTGGAACCAATTATGTATAAGCCAAGATGTAGATGATACATATACATTGAATTAAACTAGGTGAAATGTAAAAATGTAGGAAAGGTAAAAAAATCGGATCTTTTCTGGATTTTTACCTGCAGTAAAATTTCCATCCTCCTCTGCCTGAAACAACTCGAGGAGGAAGATCTGCGAATTTGGTAATGGAGAAAAGATAGAAAACGCAAAATTCTCTGCTGGGTTATCTTCCTCGCTTTCTCATTTGCTTGAATTGATCAATTTCAGCACCCATCGAAATAGAAACCAGCCGGATTCCGATCACTGCCTTCTGTAACTACTGCTTTTGCTCTGGTCCTTCCTTAAGGCTGACATCCACCAAGCCGAAGCTCGAGTCGAGGAGATCACCGCCACTGGGAGCTCGGCCGGAGCCTGTATGTAATTCCTTGAACATCGCCATTACCTGAAGCATGGTCGGCCGGCGCCACGGACGGTCATCAAGGCACTGACAGGCAATCCTCAGGTGTTGCAGTAGCTCCATTTCCAGGCCGGGGTGGTCCTTGGTCCTCAGTACAGGGTCGAAGACGTCACTGATCTTAAGCTTCGCGTGCTGCTTGACCCACCCCACCAGGTTGTTGTCGCCAAAGTCCGACGAGTCGGTCGGTTGCCGGCCGGTGAGGAGCTCCAGCAGCACCACACCGAAGCTATAGACATCCCCTTTAGTGCTGCACCGGAAACTCTGGTAGTACTCAGGCGGCACGTATCCCGGCGTTCCGGCGAGCGTGCTCACACTAAGGTGTGTATCCATTGCGCTCATCAGGCGAGCCATACCAAAATCCGACACCCTCGCTTCCAAATTCTCGTCCAAGAGGACGTTGCTAGACTTCATGTCACGGTGAATTATGTGCGGGATGCAGCTGTGGTGGAGGAACGCCAGCCCCCGGGCAGCGCCGACCGCTATCTTCCGCCGGGCCGGCCAATCGAGCTTGATCCCACCTTTCTTGTTCTTCCTCTGCTCGTGCAATACATCGTCCAGGCTGCCATACTTCATGTACTCGTAGACGAGGAGACGCTCCTCGCCGACCTTGCAGTAGCCGAGCAGGGGAACGAGGTTCCGGTGCTTGATTTTTCCAATGGTTTCCATCTCAGCCGTGAATTCGCGGTCACCCTGGCCGCTCACATGGATCAGTTTCTTTATCGCGACGACGCTGCCGTCCTTCAGCTGAGCCTTGTAGACGTCGCCAAACCCGCCGGAGCCAATGAGACTGTCTTGGTGGAAGTTGCTGGTGGCCTCCAGCAGGTCGGCGAAGGTGAGCTTGCGCAATGGCTTTTCGAAGGTCGACAGATTGATGCTCAGCGCCTCCCGCGTCGTCGCCGTGAACTTCCACCCTGTTGTGCGCGTGTGCGTGCCGGAATGGTTCTCCATGCTGCCGGAGGCGGCCTCGGCCTCCTTCTTTCGCCGTTTGCGGCTCTCGACGGCGACGATGATGATGCCAAAGATGCAGAAGAGGGAGAACAAGAGGCCCATGGCGACGCTGCCGGCGAGAGAGGCCTGCTTCCCGTGTGATCTCCCCCCAGCCACCGAAGGAGCGGAGGAGGATTCGTTGCAGAGCGAGAGAGGCAGGCCGCAGAGGCCAGAATTGTTCTCAAACATGTACGACGGAAAGGAGAAGAGCTGCCCACCGCTCGGGATCGGCCCGCTGAGATTGTTGTTGGAGACGTCGATCGCCGAGAGGAGAGAGAGCCCGGAAAATGAAGGCGGGATTGGTCCAACCAGATGGTTGTGAGAGAGGAAGAGCTCGTTCACTCTCGTGAGCTTCCCCAACTCGTCAGGGATCTCGCCGGTGAGTGAATTGTGGCCGATGTTGAGCACGTTAAGGTAGAACATGTTTCCAAGCTCGGGCGGGATCTCGCCGATGAGGTTATTGTACGAAAGATCCAGGAAGATGATGCTGCCATTGTTGTTGAAGGTGTAGTGAGTATCCCCCATGTAGGTCCTCGTGTAATTGCAAGCGTGACGAGTGGGCACCCTCACGAGCTGCTCCGGCCGGATACCGGCGAACTCCAGGAGACTCCCAGCACCGTGGCAGGTCGGGCTGCCATCATTTCTAAGATAGACGAAGCGCTTGCCGGAGATGAGACCGCCGGCGATGCTGCCAGACTGCTTTGCCAGAGCTCCCGGGATCGGGCCAGTAAGCTGGTTGCTGTTGAGATCCAGCCAGATGAGGCTCTTGCAGTCGCCGAGCTCTTGCGGGATTGCGCCGGAGAAAGAGTTATTCTTGAGCTGAAGGATCGCGAGCTTCGACAGCTGACCTATCCAAGGCGGGATCTCGCCGGAAAGAAGGTTCGATGAGAGAGATATCCAGTTCAGATTTGTGCAGTTTCTGAGGCCGGAAGGGATGCCGCCCGTGAGCCCGTTGTTGTCGAGAATCAGGTTCTCCAACGTGCTGATCTTCGAGAGCTCTTCCGGGATAACGCCGTGGAGGAAGTTCAGCCACAGGACAAGGTCTCGCAGGTGGGTGAGCTCGCCGAGGCTCGCTGGTATCATGCCGGTGAGGAAATTGAAGCTCAAGTCCAGGGAAACAAGCTTGAAGCAGTTGCTGAGCGTCGCCGGAATCACGCCGGAGAAGAGATTGTTCTGGAGATAGAGTTCCTTCAAAGAGTTCATCGGGTTCCGGCAGATGCCATCCGGAATGGAGCCGGAGATGCTGTTGGAGCTCAGATCCAGGGTCTCTAGTTTCGAGAGATTAAAGAGGAGGTCGGCAGAGAACTCGCCGGAGAAGTTGTTGAAGGGGAACAGAATGGCCTTGAGGTTGCTCAAAAGCGAAAGGGTTCCGGCCGGGAGGTCGCCAGCGAAATGGTTCTCGGCTAGGTTGATGATCTCGAGATTGGAGCAGCTAGTGATTGACGCCGGAAGCCCGCCGGATAAATTGTTGCTGGAGAAGTCGATCTCCAGCAGCGACGAACAAGAAGCGAAGAGCAAGAACGGGACTTCGCCTTGTAGGCCGTTTCCGCCGAGAGAGAGGTACTGGAGTGCGCTGCCACCGAACCCGGCAGCCGGAATCCTGCCGGAGAAGGCGTTCCCCGAGAGATTGAGGTACCTCAGCTGCTTGCAAACAGCAATGCCACCGCCAATATCACCGGAAAACTTGTTTCTCGAGAGATCCAGCTCCTGCAGAGACGTACAAGCACCGAGATCCGGCATCCTACCGGAGAAATTGTTCGCCGCGAGGTCAATAATCTGAAGGCTAGCACATCCAGCTACCGGAATTTGGCCGGAAATCAAATTATCCCGAAGGCGAAGCTCCTTCAACGTCCTGCATCCGCCGGAAGAAAGTATCCACGCCACCGCACCGTCACCGGAGATGCTATTAAAGCTCAAATCCAGCTGTTCTAGCGCCGGAGGCAAGTTTCTGACACCGCCTCCCACCGCACCACCGCCG
Source organism: Brasenia schreberi (assembly GCA_036023115.1). Classification (NCBI taxonomy): domain Eukaryota; kingdom Viridiplantae; phylum Streptophyta; class Magnoliopsida; order Nymphaeales; family Cabombaceae; genus Brasenia; species Brasenia schreberi. The sequence continues at coordinate 10,638,161 of JAYKKT010000066.1, forward strand.
GAAAACGATATTCCATTGCCAGAGAGATTCATACGGGCCAAACTTAAACACGGAAGAAGTCCAGAAAGATACGAAACATCACCAGAAATCGAGTTCCCAGCGAGGTCGAGCTCCGCCAGACTGCGACCGCAGTCGACCTGGGCGAACGCCGATAAACTCCCGGTAACATTGGCCGAGCTCAACCTGATCTTCTCCACTCCACCCAACCTCATCAGCGTCTGCGCCACATGCCCAACGTCAACACCCAGCTGCTTAAAGCTCAAATCCACGGCCGAGACTCGGCCTCCGGCCGTGCAAACAACGCCGGAAAACGAGCAAGGATCAGCTCCGTCAACCCAGTCATGGAGCAAAACGCCGTTCAAAATGCCAACCCTGAAGGAGAGGAGTCTCTGGTGATCGTCGTTGCCGCTGCCGGCTAGTCGCCTGAAATTCAGTACGGCCTCCACGGGAAACAGAAGCAAGAGGAAGAGGAGGAGGAGAATAGCGGCGAAGGATCTGAAAGTTTCCATTAGAGATGGATGGAACTTCTTCATCTCACTTACGGAGAGCGCCGCTCCATGAGAGAGAGAGAGAGAGAGAGAGAGAGTTGCAGAGAGTCAAAAGACGGAAGTGATGGAATGAGAGAGGTATTTATAAGAGAGAGAGAGAGAGTCACATGGCAGGTGAAAACAAGAGGGTTTGGATTTTTTGGGAAAGGGGGAGGCGATTTAAATATTGGTATTTTTAGAGAACTGCATAGGGATTCTCTATAAAAAATGAATAAAATAATTACGAAATTGCGTGTTTCGTGGTTTGGGTTAAGAGAGAAGACGCTGCTTCTCGACGAGTGACGTTTTTACCCTCCTTCCCTCAAGAAATGACATGCATGTTCTATCCATTTGTGAATAATTGTTTCTTCTGCTTGCTTTTTTTGGTTTCTTCTGCTTTCTTAAACCTGGACTGGGTCGGGTCTGAATCCGGTGTTAGCAATTGTAATGGCACGTGATACTTTTCGCCGTGTCATGTGAGACACGAGAAGATAAATATTTAATGAGCGAAATTTCTTTGATTTTAAACATATATCAGACGCCTTGAGATGTACTCGAGGAACTAAAATTGCATATTAAATAAAAAATTATAATTTTTTTTAGCAGGGAAACGCAGGCACCAGAATAGGCAACAATCGCAAGCGTCCGGTTGAATGCTACCAATATAGGGCAGTTCAAGACAAATACTTTCATTGACAAAATAGGGTATGGTGCTCATTTTGGTGCCCCTTTCTTCCCTCAAAATCTCGAGCTCCTGATCTTTTATTTTTATAAAAAGGATTTCACAGAAGACAAGTAAATTAAATGCACTTCTCTTTAAATAACAAAAGACCCACTACTGGACAGAAGTATTAAGTATCAAGACTATTGATCTCTATTTCAATCATGTACCATGTGGCAATAATTTAATCTTATTTTTACAGCCTGCCCATTAAGTGTGGCCCCTAAATGAATTATGCAATTCACAAAAAGAAATGAAAATAATTTCATAAAACAGATTAGTAGATGAATCAAGAACAATGTTAGATTTCGAAATCTTGTTTCCAGAGCTTACATGGTTCCGAATCATAGTGTCAGGGATTCCAAACTTCCTCACGCTTGAAAGACGAAGACTCCTTTTCCTCTATCAACTTGGGCACAAGCAAATCGAGAACAAAATACCGAACTCGAGTGTAAGTCAGCATCAAAATGGGGTAACCTTGCTATTTGTTATGAATAATCGCAAACCATGTGGACATGAAAACGGGCAGCCAGTTTTGACGACAACCCAAGGGTATGTTAGATAAAAGTAAAATCACTGCCTCTTGTTTCTGATTTTTTTTTGTTACAAGAGGAGGCTGAAACAGAACACGCACACCCATGCATTCACTCTTTGAGAGTCGAACTCCCCACCTAACGTGTCTGCCATTCAGCTAAGGCTGTCGTTGTAGGAGGGTGTGTGGTACATGCCCGTCTCCATGCTCCTTTTGATGCATGGAGCCTTCTGTTCTTCTCAATGTATAGTGCTGAAAGATCTGTTTTTAGTACGAGCAATTACTGAATGTACCGTATAATTTCAGTAAATAACTCGATAATTTGGCACATGGAATTCAGGGCGTTGCTGAAACCGGATGGGTGTGCATGATGCAAATTTGTGAGGTCGACGACCCGTTTGGCGATCCCTTTTGTTCTACAATATCTCAGGCTTCATTTATGGCTCATCTGCCCCCAAAGGAATGAGAAATCATTAATCTCTTGAAATTATCGTTTTAGCCGTGGAGTAGGTAAATGCCACTTCATTAATGCCATGACCTATACTTAAAATCACGGTGTTGGTAAAACGCCTCTCCGATTCTAGGGAGCTCGCCCTGTCCCTACGTGGGCCACCCACGAAAAGAACCCGCCCCGCTATAGGATGGGGCAAAGTGGAGAAGACCCACTGCGCCACGTAGTATGATTTAAGGTAAACCAACTCTGACTTGCCTCACCCCTTATATATATAAACCCGATTTTATCCACTATGGTATGAGTATAATTAAAAAAATTAATAATTTTTTTTTAAAAATTAATATTATTATACAATCTCTCTTTCTATATATAATATATATATATGTAGCATGTATATATATTTATATATTAAGTATATATTTTAGATGAAGGTATATATATCAAATGACTTCTAACTTGATAATATGGATGCTAAAGTAGATTTTATATTTTAGGCAAAATATGTCATAAAATGTATTTTAAATTTTATTTTTATGAGATGAAATAGGGCATCGTGGGTTATACCAAATTGGGTGCAGGATTTGATCCCAAGACCCACAGGATGAGGCAAGATAAGATCTGATAGCAAGTTTCCAATACCAGGCGAGTGTGAGTGGATTGAGAGCCCGACCCACCGCTTCCCATTGTCATCCCTACTGATTCCCCTCCAATGTTCTTTAAAATACTCAAAACTGTGAGTGTAGAAAGATATGCTAGCTGGGCTTCTTGTTAGCTCATGCTACATGCCATCATTCTTGCAATGTGAGTCGGCTAGGAGATGTTGGTAAAGCCTCAGGATTATATGCATAAATAAATAATATATAATAATCAAGCAGGTGATTGTACATTTCTCTCAAAATAAAAGAAACACATGGTAAAAGCACGTACTTAGCTCGAGCCACCTAGACACAATTCCTAAACCAAACCCGAAGCCCGATAGACATGTGTGTAGTGATGCATGTCGATCCCCAAGCTCTTTGAAGTAAGGTTCATGAGCTACTAAATGTATAAAAAAACATATAGGATTCTTTCACCCATCAATGAAACTAAACTTTTGTCTCTTAGTCTTTACATGCACAAGTCTCTCACTCATATGTGACTTTTATACTTTATGAATTTCACATATCTCAAAGATACATCAAAAGAACATATGGAGATATTAATCATGAACTAAATATAATTAATGCATATGAACTTAATTAACCCAACTATAATTAATTAATTGTAACAAAAGATCCACCCATACTTGCTCCTTATATTGTTTAGGATTGTACCTGTACATCGTTTTCTTTTGGTGGATATTTTTCCAAACAAATGCAACAAATTGAAGAAGAAGAAAATGCAAGAAATAAAAAGGAAAGTGTAACATGCAATCAAAATAATAAATCATAACAAAGATAATCAAATTGAGATAGAAAGTTTAGATCCTAAACATTATTCTAGAGTAAATATTACCCATCTGATATAAGAGCATCTAGCAAAAGCTTGTAACAAGGATATCCCATAAACTCTCGTCAATCAACAAAATAAATATAGAGTGATTGGATCCTCTCACTAATGATACCTTTTTACTTGTGTTCACTTAACGTTTTTTTTTATGAAACGAGTGTAATAAGGATGTTTTTATTTTTTAAAACTTTTTAAAATTTTTTAAATTATATTCATGTCAGTCAAAAACAATCAGTGAACCGTATCCAATTTTATATATATATATAGTTGGGTGCTTTTTTTGGCTACCTGCAAATACAGTTTGGTTTCTAAATAAATAAATAAAAAGTACGGCAGTAGTTTGAGTTTTGATTATGTTGAACTACTAATTGAAGACTGCGCGAAGGAAACTCAAATATAACTAATAAAATCACATCCTTTATAATCGAAGCGGGTCCTCCTAATTCACTCCATTCGGTTCAACCACATAACGACGTGGGAGTGTCATTTGTGAACAAGTGAAGGGCTTAAGAGTCTTTCAATAAACTCTAGCACACCAATGTGGGTTTATTGGTGTCTTAACACCGTTGTCAATCACAGGCCTCCTTGGGTGGGGAGAAAGCGTCATTTACGAAAATTGGCTCCTTGTTTTTCTTAATACAAGAAATGGTGGAAAGTACGAAACGTAAAGGACGATTGCACTTCACAGACTCTCTGGGCTCGCCTAGGTGAGGTCGTTCACGTTCAGGTGGGTCCAAGTTTTTTTAGCATTAGGGGGTACAGTTTCTGGGTCCGGACTAAATTGGTAGGGTTTGGGGCTGGATACACTACCTGTCACGCTTCGATGAATCAGAAAGGATGGAATCACATCTTTATTTGGGTTCTTACCTCCCTCAATTAATATTTTATTTTTTACCCCATTGGGAAAAGGCTCAGTTATTGTTGTTGTAATAGTCAATTAACATGTTATTGTTGATTTAGAGTTTACTAAAGACACGGTAAATGGCACGCTTTGTTTCTCTCAATAAGCACTCGATACTGTGTTCATGCAAGCATGTGTGTGTGTCTTATGTACCAATACCCACTTGTGTTCGTTTCAGGTACTCTACCCCTTCATGTCTTGTAAAAACAAGAAGTTTGTCATGCATCTTTAATTGTCCCCCATCCCTCAAGAACCACAAGAACAAGTTAAATTGTCCACATAGGAGTTTTTTTTACATTATCATATTTAACTCATTATTTAATTAATATTTTCTTGTTTATAAACCAAATAAAGGAAGTCAAGAATTAACTCCAATCTGATAGACTCTCTCTTTTTTTCGTTTTGGGAGACAATTGTCTCTACTTAGCCAAACACATGTTAGTTAGGTAGATTGGAATCAATCTCAAGTCCCAACCATTAGCCAGCCCTAATTATTTAATTCAAACTAACAATCCAACTCTAAATTAAATATAAACAAAATGCTTAAAATTTAAATGAACTTGGACTTAACCACTCTCACCGATCACAACCAGGATTGCCTCTACCATGTTTTTTGAGAATCAGCTTCACATTTTGATATGAAACTTGAGTTGAGAGGATTCAAGCATGCCTACTGATTTCCTTACACACACAGTGTGCCACATGATGGATATGACTCACCAAAGTGATAAAGACTGACTCACTCACCACCGGTTAAGGATAAGAGAGAGTTTTGAAGCAAATGTTGGAAAACAATCGAATGAAAATTCTTTAGACATGATCCTATTTATACTCAGAACAACCCTGCAAGTTAAGTTTAAGGCATATTAACTTGTTATAAAGACTCTCGTAGGAAATAAACAATCACCTAGTAAAATGTTGATACCGGCACAACCATCTATGAACTAGCTATAAAGTCTTTCTTAGGAAATAGACTACACACTCAACCATCTATGAGCTTTGCTATAATTAGTGTTTTGAAATTGCTAAGGCCACTAAATGAACATTAAATTTGAATTGTTTATCTCCAAAATGAGCCAACTGGAGCTGTTGATTTTAAGAGATGTTGAGAATCTCTTATTTGGCTTAAATGTGGCTTTACTCTTAAGTAACCTCCTATTGGAGTATACAAACAACCTTGAATTTGTTAAAGTCATTAATGCTCCATTCACCCAATAATATTTTGGATTCGAACCGGGTTGGGTTGCTGGTTCCATTTCGGGCACGAGTAAGAGGTCCTTGATAGCGATCGATGAGTCCTTCTGATTAGGTTAGATCATTAGTGCATGGTCATTCATCCTCCTCCTAGGGTTGGTGATGATTTGTTCTCAAATCAAGATTCTTAGTATCTTCCTTGTAAGGAATATGATCCTTAACGTTGAAAGAATTAGAAACATTAAACCACTCCGGTAGATCTATCTTATAAGCATTATTATTTATCTTTTCTAAAATCTTACATGGGCCATCAACTTGGGGCATGAGTTTAGATTGACACTTGTGTGAGAATCTGACTTTGCTGAGATGTATCCAAACAAGGTCCACGCGAGCAAAGACAATGGATTTATGCCTTTTGTTAGCTTGTTTGGCATAGGCTATGTTTGTTTCTCAATCTGTTGCTTTACTTGTTGGTGTAAGCTTTGATAGATTTAGTTCGACTTACTCCCTTAGAATCTGCTTTCGTGTGCTCGAGTATGGATATCAAGTCTAAGGGTGTTGTGGGATTAACCCCATAGACTATTTCAAAAAAAGAATGACCTGTAGTACTGTGAATAGAGCGGTTGTAGACAAATTCTACCCAAGGAAGCTCCTCCTCTCAAGTTCACATATTATTGGAGATAAAAACTTGCAAAAGAGTGGTGAGAGTGTGTTTCACCACTTCAGTTTGAGTTTGACATGTTGTGCTGAAGAGGAGTTTGGTTCTGAGATGCTTTCATAGAGTCTTCCAAAAATAGCTCATGAACTTAGCATTGCGGTTAGACATGAGGCTTTTGAGAATACCATGGAGTTTTACGACTTCTCTGAAAAAAAGATCTGCAACATGAACCACATCGTCAATCTTATGGTAGAGAATAAAATGTGACATTTTAGAAAACCTGTCTACTACAACTAGGATAATATCTCGTCCTCTATTTGTTCTAGGAAGGCCCATAATGAAATCCAAGCTAATGTCTGTCTAAGGCCTGGTAGGAATCAACAAAGGTATGTAGAGTCTCTGGTTTATCCCACTCCTTTTAGCCAATTTGCAGATAACACATCTTTCAATAATCCTATGAACATCACGGTTCATTTTTGGCTAGTAAAAATGTTCTCTAAATAGCTACAATATTTTTCTTTCTCCAAAATATCCCACTAACCCACCACAATGAGCTTCTCAAGTGAAAAGTTCTCGATAGGATACTCTTGGAATGCAAAGCTTCCCTCGTCGAAAAAGGTATCCATAATTCTGGTAGAATCCATCTAACTCTCTTTTTTGACAAACTGAATCGAGGGGTGGGAAGTTTGGGACGTCTTTGCATATTGCTATTTTAGGACTTTCAGTCTCATCATACGAGCTTCGAAAGCAGTGATCAATGAATATCTTCGTGATATAGCATCAACCACTATGTTAGATTTTCCTTTTTTGTACTCAATAGTATAGGAAAAGGTTTTTAGGAATTTGACTCATTTGTCGTATCTTCTATTCAGTTTGCCTTGGCCTTGAAGATGCTTAAGAAATTCATGGTCAGTATGGATCACGGTTTTTTTAGGCCAGAGGTAATGCTGTCATGTTTGTAATGCTAGGATTAATGTATAGAATTCTTTTTCGTAAGTAGAGTAGCGCAAACTAGGTCCTCTTAATTTTTCACTAAAAAATACAATGGGTCGTTGCTCCTTCATCAATACGGCTCCAATTCTAACTCTCGAAGCTTCACATTCAACTTCAAAAGTTTTATTAAAGTTAGGAAGAGCCAAAGTTGGTGCATCACTCAACTAGACATTGATTTCATCAAATCCATGCTTGCATGCTGCAGTCCACTGAAACTCTTGATTTTTCTTGATACAATTTGTTAATGGTGCTGCAATACTGCTGAAATTCTTGATGAATCTTCATTAGAATGAGGTCAACCCATGAAAACTATGTACCTTGACCATGTTGGTTGGGTCTGACCAATCTTGAATGACTTTCACTTTTCGGGATCAGTCTCAACTCCTTGCTCAGAGATGATGAAGCCTAAGAACTGCACCTTTGATTGGCAAAACTAGTACTTTTTAAGGTTATCATAGAGTCGTTGATGGTGTTGGACCTCTACAACCTTTCAAATGTAGATAATATGTTCATCCATTTTACAGCTATAAATCAAGATGTTGTCAAAATATACGATGAGCAATTTACCAATAAACTCTCACAATACATGGTTCATAAGTCGCATAAAGGTGTTGGGTGCATTTGATAGGCCAAATGGCATCACGAGCCATTCGAGTAGCCCTAACTTCATTTTGAACGCCGTTTTCCATTCATCTCCTTCCTTGATTCGAATATGGTGGTAACCACTCTTGAGATTAATCTTTGAAAGCATTCTTGATCTCTTGAGTTCATCCAACATATCGTCCAACCGAGGAATGGGATTATGGTACTTGATAGTTATTTTGTTGATGGCTCGACTATCAATACACATTTGTAATTATGCATCTTTCTTGGGTACCAGAAGGGCAAATACTGCACACGAACTCATGGACTTTCTTGTGCGATGGCTAGCTCAACCTCTCTTCTACTAGTATCAAACTTTCTTTGGCCTGCAACTCATTGGTGGTTGATGTTGGAGAGAGGTGTTGTGGTGCTAATGAAGCCAAAGTGATTTTCTTTCCATCTTTTGTAAATGTGTATGTATTCCTATAGCCACCATTTCTCCTTGATTGTTGAGCTAACACAACTTATAAGAATGTGGATGAGCTACGGTAGGTAAGCTCAACTTCTTGATTAATTTTGTGGAGGTCACATTGGTACAGTTGCCGCCATCGTTAATGAGCGAGCAAACTTTATTAAGAATTATACAACAAGAATGAAATAGATTCTTGCGGTGCTCCTGTGCAGGAGTGGCTTGAGAGCTTAGGAACCTATGTATGACCAGAAGTTTCTCTTCATCTACAACTTTAATAGTTTCAGCCTCAACATCTTCATTGGTTTGTTCGTAACGCAGTATCAAGGAGTCAAATTCTTTGACATAGTCCTCCATGTTGAGCCCACCTTGTCGCAAGCTTTACAACCGAAGGTAGAGCTCTTGCTGGTAGTAGCAGGGAACAAATCTCTTACGCATGATCCGTTTCATCAAGCCCCAACTCTTTATGTCCCCATCTCCTTCCCTACGTCGATATTTATGTTTACTCCACAAGAGATTAGCATAATTGGTGAACTCCAAAACAACTAGGCGATATTTTCTTTCTTCGGAGTATTGATAATAATACTTGAAGATCTTATCCACCCACTACTCCTAGTCGAGAAACTCTTCAAGTGAGCTTGATCCGACGAAAGAGGGAATTTTCATTCAAACTTAGTGATCCATATCTCTTTGATCCGTTATTGCCTCCCAGTGCATTCTTACACTTGAGCCCAACTTAGGGGACTTTAGGTCTACATCATGGCGACTGGTGTTGTATCGGTTAGAAGAAGGAGCTCTTTGTCATAACAATTCTTCAAGGATTTGGGTAAGTTGTGCCACCTCAGTTGTGAGTGCCTCCTATCTCGTGGTACTGGGGGCATCGAAATCTTGTCCTGCCATCCTCTCAATCTCAATGAAAACACCAAATGATATGAAACTTGAGTTGAAAGGATTCACGCATGCCTACTGATTACCTTACACATGGTCTGCCACATGATGGATATGACTCACCAAAGTGATAAAGACCGACTCACTCGCCATCGGTTAAGAATAAGAAAGATTTGAAGCAAATACTAGAAAACAACCGAATGAAAATTCCTTAACCTTATCCTATTTATACGCACGACAACCCCCTAGTTAAGTTTAAGGCATATTAAGTTGCTATAAAGACTCTTCTAGAAAATAAATCATCACTTAGGGAAGAAACATTAAGCGGGCTTTGCTCGTTGAGGCAACTTTTCTTATGATGCTAAAAGTGAAATGTTTAGGGAAAACAGATCAAGGTTTCACATGCAAATATATTTTTCTCACCTTTGTGTCGAGACTAAAGTAAGAAGGTATTTTTTATCTCACTATATTTGCTGACTAATTGACTAAGATAAAGGGATTATTGGTTTTTACTGCTTATCAGTGGAGGAAGACTATCTCATGTAGGAACTCATGTAGGAACTCCACTGAAGAGGTGGGTTTGATACTGTTTTTTGTAAGGTACTGTGTGTGAGAATAGTTTTCACGGAGAGTAAAAGTTGCATGCTCTTCATCCGGTTAGTTAGGTCACGGCCTCACACACAATCATCTTTATATATGCCAACAATCCATAAACTTTTATGTTCGGACAGTGGTTAGTTTGTGTCCTAGTGCATCAAATGTACAGTCACCAGCGGAAAAAGTGAACCAAAAGGCTCTCTTTTGGGCACTGAGAAACCTGAAAAGGTAAAAAATCTTCGACTATTTCCTTTATTTTCATTTTCCGCATCACTCACATGGAGTACGCTTTAATCACATACTAGTGTACCAATATATATATATATATATATATACATGTATATGTATATATCTATGTTAGACACGTGTCTATGTCATGTGACGTTCCACATGAAACATGGGCTAGAACTATGCATCCATGTGATGCAACTTCTGTTTTCTCATGCGTCTCCACTCCCTACACATCTTAAACTTCAATTATATGAGTATTGTTTTTGTCACTTGAATTATATGAGTAATTGTATTTAGCTATCTATGGTAATTAGAGAGCAAGCAAAGGTTCATTTCTTTTTAACTTTTTGGTAAAGAAAGTCTTTAGGTAAATGAAGGGCCATTTGTTTTAGGGCATTTACAAAAATCTCTCTCTCCTTGCTAGGTTCAGTGCCGACGGTGAGCCATTTTTTAATATGTTCAAATTGAAATAATTCAACCAGTGATCGGCTCAGCTCATTCATATGGAGAACAAGCTGAGCAATTACATGGATCCTTGTCTCACTCGCAACCTTGGTTCTAGGTGCAAGCATCATAACAACAACAACTGAGTCTTTTTCGATGCTACATAGGATCGGCTACTATAATAATTATGAAAGGAATCAAAGAGCGCACTTGGCATCAACTTTCACGAGAAAATAGTTGCCACTAATCCTGTTCAATGAAACAAAACAAACATAGGATAAAGAGAATCTTTCCCATGACTAACATGTTAATCAATGTGTGGCTATGAATAAAGAAAAGGGCAATTGGATACATTCACATAGTTTTAATATGTATATACTTTTGCCAACCCCTTGCTTTCCAACACGTCCACTCACATCATTTTCCAACCCTAGTGAGAGACATAAAACGCTTTTGACTCTGATTAGATGAAATTGTTAGATGACGGTGTCTCCGAATCTCACTTTTTCAGTTGAAGTGTCAAACAACAATTAGCTAATGATGTCATGTAAAAAGGCACATGATATTCAAATATAAACCCTTGCATAAGATAGGCCAGTACTTAGGGATAAGGCCTTTATATTAATAAATATAAATATTTGCATGCCATTTCTTAGTTGGCTTGTGCCTTATGATAGTCTGAAAAATGTCATTCTCGGGGAGTTGAAACGCGTTCATTTGCTTATATTTAAAGGGATCGCATAAAATATATATAACGACCAAGTTGTGAGCTCGTCATCCTTAATATAAATTCGTTGGGTTTTTATATAATTAAGCACCCTTGAATTCATTGGTAAGCCACCGCTTTCATGCTACATGTAGAAGCACGACGTGAAGAATTCCTGGAATCTGCCTATGTGAGTGAGTTCTTTCGCTGTTGTGTATTAAATACTAGACAAAGCATTCAATTTGCATAGTGCTCACCAATGAAGAAGCCACATTTCCCTCTCTTTCTCTCTCTGAGTGTGTGTGCGCTTGTGTCTGTACGCCGGATGTGAGAGTTTGTGAGTGTGACAGGCATTAGTGCTCACCAATGATCAAGCCATCTCTCTCTCCCTCTCTCTCTGTGTGTGTCCAACTGCGGGTGCACGTGTGTGATAGTTTTTGTGTGAGACAAGCATTAGTGCCCACCAAGCCCCTTACATGTTCAAATGTGTTATATCTTAATTGCTCCTTAAAAATGTGACTTACCTATTAAATCATGAAGAGACCTTGTCTGCATTGCCGTAATCTGTGTTCAAATTGATCCGATCTGCATAAACTTTTTCTTGGTTAGTTCTGTATGCTCAAGAGTTTGTGTAGTACCTAAAAAATAAAATAAGAGACAGAATTATAATTGGCATTTGAAGGATGGTAAAAAAAAAATTCTTTTGAGATATGAGACATCAGATGCTGCACTTTAAAGGAGTTAAAAATGTCCAAGAAAATATAAATCCGTATACGCATTCCCATTTAAATATGGATAAATCTTGGTTTTGGTTATTTGATAGCACTCCCAACAGTCCATGTGTGCGTACTCGCATGCTTGGTGATGTCTAAGTGCATTTCTAATTTAGAATACAATAAGAATCAATCTCCTCTAACAAAAATTGAGAAGAAAATGAGAAAACATGAAGCTTGTATTTTTGGTGTTTAAAGGAGTAAATTTTACACCAAAATTTTCTTGCGGATCTAAATCATGAGCAACCATTGTAGCATTTTTCAAAGGTGACCTGAAATATATATCTTTCCGGTTCCAGTTAGTTCAGAACCTGGAACTGAAACTGCTGATCCCGGTTTGAGATTGAAACCTTTCGAAACTGGTAATTTTATTAAAATAAATAAATTTTATAAAAAAGTTTAAAAAACCCCAGAATCAGTGGTTTGAAACCATTGGTTTCGATTTTCTAAAAGGTGAAACCGGAACGGACTAAATGACCCCCGGTTTCAATTGGAACCCTCAGGCCAGTTAAGAACTGGTCATCTCTCTCTCTCTCTCTCGATATATGCTTAATCTTTGATCGTTAATATTGATGATTAAGATAAAAAGAAAAAAGTATCTTATGAATCAAGGTTGTACTTTCTAATTTTTTGGTTTACAATCTCAATCATCGACTGATATACATTGACTAAGGTAAAACATACTCGTGGGTACAAGGGACAAGCTCCTCCTCTCTCTCATATATATATATATATATATATATATATATATATATATATATATATATATATATATAGAGAGAGAGAGAGAGAGAGAGAGAGAGAGAGAGGGAGATGCTGGTTGGGAGCAATTGGCCGTATGCTGTTGACAAATGAGGACCGTGAAAGTTTGTGAGCTGTCCTTACAACAGTGATCCTCTCTACCCGGACAAATTAACCCTCTGCTAAATCTAAAATTGTAAAGGGCCAATTCACCTAAGGCAGCAATTCCATTGATGCCTATGTCCCATGTTTAGCGTTTCAACTTGGAAATTATCACGTTAAATGTTTGAAAATTACATTTAAACCATTTGAAAATAAAGTCCATTGTTAAAGAGCTAATGTATATACAACATGTGCATGCTATAGTAAATATAATCCACTGTTGAATTTGTGGGGCATAGCACAAAGCTCATAGTATGACCATGGGCTAATAACTTCTCGACTTGGCTACATGTACAGATGGCTGGTTTCAACTGAGCCTGGCGGGTTGAATGGGACAAGAACCGCCTCCAAGACCAAGCAAGAAATAGCAGCCTCACAGTTTCGTTCTAATTCCACCTATCAAGGAACCAATCCTGAATCAGGACAAGATGGTGGTTCAGAGTGTGTGTTTGATACACCATCCTAGGGGAATTGGATCTTGAGTTTTTTGTTCGTAATTCTAAGTTCTAGAACCCATCATTGACGTAGAACTATGGTTTTATGAACCCAATTCAAGTGAAAAGCATTCTCACCAGGGGAAGTGGGTGACAGGAGCTAGACTCATAGGTTTCGCAAAAAAAACCCAAGCACCTTCATCTCTCTAATGTTGCAACCCCATCTCGCATGAAAACCCAAATAATCGGTTGTACTCGCAAATCAAACACATAACCATGGTTCCTCGGAACCATGTGTGAGCCTAGGCCTACAATTCTTATACCAAATACCTGACACCACAAATCAAACACAACGTAACTGGCGTTTTTTCTGGTTTTAAGGTCTCACATTTGTTTCATGAAATTTCAAATGAAACTGGAGGAGGAACCAGACCCGAACCTGAAGAGGGCTGGTTCGGTTCAGATTCAAGGTTTTTGGTGGGAGTTAAAAAATCTTTGACGAACACCTCATTTAGTAAAGAAAGAAATGATTCTTAGCAAATTTACCAAAAACACTGTTGCTTTCTAGTTCAATGAATAGAATCGGCATTTCTCACTATGTTTAACCAGTATGGTGGGTCCGACCCAACCCAACATTTAACGATGTTGGATCAGCTACAATTTAATTTTGGATCCTGTTGAGTCTGAACCAGGGCAATTCCAGACCTGGTTTATGGCTTTGGATTCCAGCAGAGTCTGAAAAGCTTTTCAACGCATGTACCTCAGGCCTAACATAATAAATTGAGATCCACAGTGCGTCCATATCCAATTCATTCATGCTTACCAAGATATTTTCTTCGGCCTTGTTTCTATTCTACTAAAGATGCGTCGTGGTCCTCTTAGCTGTCAGATTCAGATCCAAGTCTTGACCCACGTCTGCACAGGAATGCTAATTAAGATTTATCTGTTTCTTAACTGTTTTCTTATTCATAATTTTAAACCCACAAGAAAGCAAGTTCTTGATAAATTCATGAGAATTTTACAAGGAGACGACTCTAAATAATGAATTAACACTTAAAGTATGGGTATTACTACTATTCATATACTCATTTTTACCAAGCATACACCATACATGCGATTTTTTCAAAAATACCCTTCGCAATTATTCTATCTCTTCTTCACTCCCATTTTCTCCACCTCAAAATCTTCAACCATCTTCTTCACTCTTCTTCATTGAAGATTTTCCATTGCAATTTCATCTTATCCATTACGATTTCATCGTATCCATTGCGATTTCATAGAGCTTGAAAAGCAATTGCATCATTCTTTAAAATCAACATTTCAGTTCTTCTCCATCATGCTTTCATTCTTTCTTCAAGGATCATGCTTGGATCGGTATTGAAAGATTGTGCTTGCATTCATTGTTAATCATCCATAATTTTCAGTTTAACATTGAGATTAGTAAGTATTGTTCATTTAAAAAAATTAGATATTTTTCCGTTCCACCAATGAGTTGGAAAAGTTGGCGATCGCAAAAGAGACGCGCCTAGGATGCGACACCAGGTAGTCAGCACCGCGACTAAGTCACACCTGGCAGGTCTGATCTCATGTGCATGAAGCACATTTCTCTATCTCCATGAATGCGACTTGGGTGAGTTATGTTGCATGCACTAGCATACCTTGATTCCGCCCCTATACTCAAGTGAACTCACTGAGGTTGTGTCTCTTACAACCTTATTGTACACTTTCTTATATATTCAAATTAAATCTCGGGTTTTGGATTTTGTAGTAGGAATGACTCAGAGAGGTGATGATGTACCCTATAGAGGTAGATGAGTAGAAGGTCGTATTGTTATGACATCATCGAGAAAGCGAAATGCCTTTGAGTTAGCATATAGTAGATGACCATGGTGACAACATGAAGAGGGTCACATGAAGTCATAACATGTGGGTCATCCAATGGTACAATCACAATTTCAAATAGATTATGTTGTAGCCTTTGAGGATACCATAATTAAGCCGGACCTTCAGAGCTTCATCCTGATGAGTATCTTGTAGAGGGTGACGATGATGTCATTGCCCCGATCACAGAGCTTCATCCTGATCGGTCCAATTTTTTATCAATTATAAGTAAAAAAATTTAGATATGTTACTAACAAGCATGTGAAAATATATATAGATTATTGAAATTGGTGAAATGCCATACAAGATACAATGCTTTTGTTGAGTGGCTATTTCGGTAAGAAATAGTAGTACAAGGTAGTTGATAGGATATTGTATACTGTCTTGGGTTATTTGAATATAGAGGTTTGTTGTTTCAAACTTTAGATCGATCGTTGCTCATTACTTTTATTGAGAGATGGCAACCTGATATTAATAGCTTTCATATGTCATGGGTGAGATAACTATCACTCTTCGTGATGTTCATGAGATTTTAGGCCTTTTGATGGATGGTTGCCATATAGCCTTTACACATGCGATATATATTATGGATAAGATAGATATTATAGATGAACTGATGGGTATAGATTATGATGAAGTGAAGTTACACATGAAGTATAGAGGTGTGAAGTTTGAGATGCTTCGAGTACGTGCTTAGAGAAGAGGGATTAGCCTAAGCAAAAGGTATTGTTAGTTTTGTTATATCATATGAGGTGTACAATATACTTGGATAAGCCAAGAGATAGGGTTCCTATTTCTATCATTCAGTTGTTGGCTTCTGCGTTACCGATGGTCGGCAAGTATGCTTGAGGTGCAACGACGTTGTCCTACTTATACAAATAGTTAGGAAAGGCTTCCCACATAGAGGCATACCAGCTTAGTGTCCACAATACTTTAGTGTAGGTACAAATTCCTCCATTATGGTTGTTCGAGTTTAACAATAAATCGATATTGGCTTACTTGTTTATTAGTGATGGAACAATGTTTTTTATATGTTGTAGGGATAGATTTAAGAGTATTTTTCAGCCTTTAGAGTTAGCTACTTTCCAGGATCAATTGATAGGAAACCTCGTGTGGTTAAGTGGATGAACAATATCATTCATTGGGATCGTCCTTTTGATCGTCTTGCTGCATATCATAGGCAGTTGGATTCGATGGAGACTCTTGAGGTATGCATTTAGCACTAGGTATTCCCTGGTTATTACAAAATCAATGTTACTATAATGTTTGTATCATTTGATGTATCTTTTTTTCTCATATCACTTGACAACCTTATTGTTGGAATAAATACACATACAACACCTATTACATGCCCTTGTTTCAAAGATATATTCGATGTTTGGATATTGTGGAGTCGTATATGCTAGACTAAGTCACTCATCAATTTAGTCATTGTCAATAGATCCCGATTGAACCATTAATATCCGTTATAGCATATAGACCATCAAAACCACATGCTTATAAGGTAGAGTACCATCTGCAAGATGCATAGTAACATTTATATAGCTCACATTGTCTTGGATTATAACACTTTGGTGTGCAGGTGTCATACCCGAATCATATATGAGATGGTATGTTACACGGGTACATCTATTTTTATTGAGATATTCAACGCATTGATATGGACACCTCCATCCTATATCAAGGAGTCACTCTTTGACATCACGAATGGTAAATCAGGTAATATATTGATATTTTATTTGTTCTTGATCTTATACTTTGTTTGTTGTAAGTATTCACCCATATTTTACTTTTATTCCAATAATTTGTTGATGTCTTACAGATGATGAGACATGTGATACAAATAATTAGATAGTACCCATGTTCATTGTCATTCTATCATGATGTGATAAACCTCCTTGACAATTGTTGTAAGAGAGTATACAAAATAAAGACTAATTACATACCCGACTATGATAAAGAATAGATGTGTAACTCAGTGAATGTATGTGTATTATACATTGTACATGAATAATTATATTGACTTCCTTTCTCTCTCTATATATACAAATATAAACATCGAATGATTGCAATACACCTTTCATCACATGTTGAGAAATTTAAGTAGAAGTATTGTATAATAAATAAATAAATAAATTTATAGAATCAATGTCTAATTAAGCAAGATTTAATCAATATATATAATTAACACATACAAAGAACATGCAACTTAATATACAAGTTGCTAATCAATTTGCAACACTATTATGTCTATAACACTAAAATGAAAATATAGGCGACATCAGGGATTCATCTATCATATATATACAAAAAATACAAACAAAATAAATGATCAAACTCAATACAATAAATCATTGTAAACACAAAAATACAACTAACTTGCCCCTAGAAAATATTGTGCCGATTCAATGACAAGACATATATCACACATGTCGTATAGGTGATTGGCCATCATTTACCAATAATGGAAGGAATGTTATCGACCCAATCCTAGAGATTTGTACTAATACAATGTTTTATACCATGACTATAACCAAACCCATGTTAGTCATCAACATACAATGTTAGAAAGGACAGTGACTATCCTCCCAATATGCAATGCATTTAATGTTCATATCTTCCTCCTCTTTAAAGATTATAGAATATATATCCGGATGATGTGTGACCTCCCTAAAACACAACCTACGAGCTTCAAGCCACTATGCTTCATCTTCTTCTAAAAGCTCTTCAATAATGTAGTATTTGTAGTTATTATCTCTAAGGACATTTACCTATCTATCAACAAATTGGCTCATAAACTAAGGCATTTGCATCTTTTGTATTTTTTAAAATCTAACCATCTGATAATATTTCTACCATGAGATGTATCAATATATAGAGCTATGGCCTCCCCTACAACATCAGATATAGGGTGAAAACTACCTGAAGAAGAAATACCACATCCAAGAGATACTCAACACACTCGGCCACACCCATATCCTTAACTCCTACTAGTATTTTCTCACATAGCACTTCTGTCTATATGCTCCCATGAAGACAACTCCCCCTTAGTAGATTTTTTAGAAGATATGCCTTTAGAACACCAACAAGGTGGCTCCTCGAATGTAGTGTGATGAGAATTCATAT
Organism: Brasenia schreberi; assembly: GCA_036023115.1. Classification (NCBI taxonomy): domain Eukaryota; kingdom Viridiplantae; phylum Streptophyta; class Magnoliopsida; order Nymphaeales; family Cabombaceae; genus Brasenia; species Brasenia schreberi. The sequence continues at coordinate 10,656,663 of JAYKKT010000066.1, forward strand.
ACTCATCTAACAAGTCAACCAACTTATTTTGTTTTTTATATTAGAATGAATCAAAAGTTGGTGGACAATATTATGCATCTTAGTTATCTTTCTTTGTTTCTCATCTTCACACTCAAATATGGAAGGCGCTTCTACCTCTATGTCAAGCTTTTTCCAAAATATATCAATTGAACAAAGTTGGAGAGACTCACCACTCTTGAAAAGAATATTGATCTTTTGAGCACACGATAATCCATGCGATTGCCGTAATATACATCAACATGAATGGAATCAACAACTACTATTTCCACATGACTATCTCTTTGACAATTTGATCAAGTATATGTTGTGAGACTATTCTCTCTAAAGTTTTTATCATCTCTTGTGTACAATCAACATAATGTATGCTAACATTTCACAATTTCTCAAAAAGCTTATTTAGTTTCATGACTTGCAACTGTATCAATGAATGAAGTTGGGTTCATATAGTATCAAATTGCTCAATGGTGCTATCGACCATATCCCTATCGACCAATACATTATAAGTAATATAAGATTTTAAAAAATATTGGCATGCATACGTGGAAACAAGCATACTCACGTACTGGTTAGTTGTATGAGTATCATAATGCATCACCTTATCTATCCATTTGAGAAAATCCTCCATTATATATGGACACAACCACTATTTCCTAACATAAGAGGGTATTATAGATAAAAAATTTCACTTTCTCTCCATCATACCCAATGCATCTATATACATGCTCTCATTCACTCAGTCAACAACCTTCCTTTGAATGTCACTAAATGTAGTGGCTATTTCTGTATTCCTCTTCAACCGAACAATTTATCCATCAATGTTCTTGACAATATAACTTCTGCATAAAAATGTGTTGCCTCTAGAAATATGATCTCAGTTGCATTCATAAGTATAAGAGCACGATCACTTCAAATGACAAAGAAAAATTTATTCACCATATACAACTTCTTCATGCACTTCAACACCTACACATAATTATCTTCTATTTTTCTACCCATGAATGCAAATGCTACAAAAATTCTTATTTATTAAAGTAAATCATATAACTTCTAAGAAAGGCATCTTATATTTTCAAATGAAACAAAAAAAATCTTCTTAGTATATATGTAAATATGAACGAATATAACAAAAAATAGGTCATATATATTTGTCTTTTACGTGCATTCAAACTCCAATACCTTTGAGAATACAAGTAATAATTGAATTGACTAATGATGAGCAAACACAACATCGCAACAATATCCATACATGTATATATGTAGTGGACAACTCAAAATTCTCCAACTCATAATTCAAATGCTTCTTGTTACTTGCAACCTCTCTTTATTACAAACTCTAGCTCAATGCTTGAGCTAATTTGAAATATACCATTATGTGCAATTATCTTCCGTAATTCAGGTCCTTTATCTGATAGTTATTCCTATGCTCATCTTTGAAGGTTTGGAGCGACATATTTAACTCTTGGGAGATGCATTACTTTTGCATGGATGGATATTGTGAATCCATGAAGGCATATGGTAGCCTGGGAGAAGCATAAAGGAGTTGGGTGTTGACTATGTAAGTGGAAGCCGATGCAGTTGTTGAAGATGTGCTGCTCTTGTGTCCATTTGGGTCTTCGTTTTTATCTTTTGTAATTGAAGTTTGATTTATCTACTGTAAAACTAGACAAATTGTATATTAATGACTGGTTTCATGAGGAGATTTGTGTAAAGTTGACATCATAAGCTTATCTTGAATAACGTCATTTCTTCTTGATTATGCTTACTCAAGGATGGGTAGGACTAGAAACTAACACCACTTACTCTGAAAAATACTTGTTTTGGTTGGACAAGATGGTAGGAAATGAATAAGAGGTTTGTTATAAACATCAAACCATTGAAAGATAATGTAAAGATCTTACAAATAGGGGTAGATTGGAGGCATTCCTCCAATATTTCCATAGCAGATTTTCGGCACCTCCTTCCTGGCTGTCATCCTTCTCTCTCTATTCTTTTCTAACTAAAAATACTTAGCCCTAATCACTCTATTTATAAGTACAATGACTAATTTACCCTTAATATTAATTAAGTACTACTCAATAGACATAGAGTAAGAATAAGACCCATAACGACTCTACTAAATGATTCATTGTAATCTCTAACACTCCCCCTTAAGTTGGGTGAAAGATATTGAGAACACCCAACTTAGACAAAGTATCCTTAAGTTGTCTACTGACAGTAGCTTTAGTTAGAAAATCAATCCTTTTTTTTTATTTAACATACTCCAATTTGAATTTCTTACTTGAAATCTTCTCTCTGATGAAGTGACAATCGATCTCTATATGTTTGGTTCGTTCATGATAGAGGGGTTAGAAGCCATATGAATAGTTGCACTACTATCACAATATAACGGTATAGGTTGAATAGACGGAAACCCCAGTTCATATATTAATAAAGATACCCAATTTTCTTCACACATAGCATAGGCTATCGCTCTGTATTCTGCTTCAACTGTAGATCTGGCAACAAGCATTTGTTTTTTACTCTTCCAAGATACAATAATACCACCAAGTAGTGTCACATAACCTATAGTTGATTTTCAATCATCTTTAGATCCAGTCTAGTTTGTATTAGAATAAAGTTCAATACTGAATTTGCAGAATTTTAAATAAAGAAGACCCATTCTAGGTGTTGATTTTAGATATCTAAGAATTTTGTACACTGCATCCATATGATTCTTTGTGGGAGAATGCATAAATCTACTCAATATGCTCACAACATAAGTAATATCTTGACGAATATTTATCAAGTATATAAGCTTGCCAACCAATGTTTGATCTTTGTGAATATCCTTGAAATCTTCACTATCTCCAATGAATAATTTTTTATTTACCTCCATAGGAGTAACACTCTATTTACAATCAAGCATATTTATTTCTTATAGTAGGTCCATAGTGTATTTTCTCTGAGTTGGGAAAATACCGTGGTTAGAATAAAACACCTCTATGCCCAAGAAATAGTGAAGTTAGTCCAAGTCTTTGAGGTAAAATAATTTGTGAAGATTCCTTTTTAACTTTGATATTTCTTCGATGTCATCCCCTGTAATAATGATATCATCAACATAAACAATAAGAATAGATAATTTATTACCTTTCTTAAAGAATACATTATGGTCATTTAGGCTTCTTTGATACCCCAAGTTGCATACGACCTCATTGAATTTCTCGAACCAGGCTCTTGGTGACCGTTTCAGCCCATAGATAGCTTTATTTAGTTTGCAAATTGTATCATCAGATGTTTTAATATTCATTCCTTGAGAAAGTTTCATATATACTTCTTCATTCAAGTCTCCTTGGAGGAAGGCATTTTTCACATCCAGTTGTCATAGATCCCATCTCAAGTTTGCTACCATACTAAGGAGTATTCTTGTGGAAGTAAGTTTTGTCACAGATGCGAAGGTTTCATTGCAGCCAATTCCATGTGATTGATTGTACCATTTCACAACAAGTCTTACCTTATACCTTTCAATGGTTCGATCAGCTTTATATTTAATAGTAAACACCCACTTGCGTCCCACTATATTTCTGTCAAGAGGAAGTTTTATAATGGTTCAAGTATTATTTTTCACAAGAGCGTTCAACTCTTCTTCTATTGCAAATTTTCATAAAAGAAACTTGTTTGTATCTTTAAATTTTATAGGAATTTTGTGTTTCTTGACATTCATAATAAAATTTTGATAGTTCTCAGAAGTATTAGCATAGAAAACACAATTAGAGATAGGATATTATGCACATGTATGCTTACCTTTGTGAATAATAATGAGAATTTTCAAGTCTTCTTCCACTAGGGTTGAGGATCTAAGTCAAGGGAAAGATCTTTGGTGATTGGAGTTTGTATGAGTTCCTCTTGAGAGTAAATAATCTTCCTTGGTCCTATACCACAATGTGCTTTGGTTCATTGGTCTTCTCTCCATAGTCACCTGCATTATCTTCTGCATCACTAGGTATTAAGGAAAGCACATAAGGATATATATTTTGAGAGATAACTGACTTCCCTTGAGAAGAATAATAGGGAGTAGATTCCGAGAAGGTGACATCCATGGATACATACAATTTCTTAAGGATTGGATCATAGCATTTATAATTTTTTTGAGAATTCAAATAGCCAAGAAAAATACACTTTACAGACCTAGGATCAAGTTTATCATGACTAGGTAGGTGAACATAAACAAAACAAGTACAACCAAAGATATGATGAGTTAAATGAAAGAGTTTTGATTGCTTATGAAGACATTTTATAGAACTGTCACCCTTGAATACACTACTAGGCATCCTATTTATGAGATAAACAATAGTAAGGACAGCTTCCCCCAAAAAAATTTTGGTACATTATATTAAAGTAAGAGCATTCTAGTTACCTTAAGGGTGTATAAGGATAAGAGGTCTAATGAAATATACCATTTGTGTGTAGGTATTTATACAACTGTCTAATAATGTATTCACCCCATTATCTGAACGAAGAATTTTCACAAATGTATTGAATTGAGTGAGAATAAATTTATGAACAATCGAAAAGATAGAAGCAACCTTTGATTTTGATTTCAATAAGTAAACAATTGTAAGATGCGTACAATCATCAATAAAAGAGACAAAATATTTCTATCTAAACAACGAAGTAACTGGACTGGAGCCTCATATGTCATAATAAACAAGCTCAAAAGGTTAGGATTGCCTAGAGTCACTTGAGGGATAAGGAGCTCTTTGGTGTTTCCCAAGTTGGCACACTTCACATTCTAAACAAAATTTATTTGACTTGACTCTAAGATAAGGTAAAACATATTGAAGTTTGGATACAAGTAGATGGACTAGATGATAATGCCAAAGATTAATCTTTGCATCTTGAGTAATTGCAGCTGAAGTACTATAAGAAGCAATAGGTTGAATGCGATCTTCCAGGATATATAAACTCATCTTTAGACTACTATGACTAAAGATTTTTCCCATCTTTAGATCTTGAAATAAACAGCCATTAGGATTAAATGTTACACTACAATTCAGAATGCGTGTCAATGAATTGACTAAAAGTAGATTTATAGGAAAGCTGGAAACATGATAGACTGATTTTAAATTTATAAAACATGTGGGTACACTTTCCTGTCCAAACATATTAGAATGTGAGCCATCTACCAACTTAATTGACTCTTGTTTTAAAAGAAGATGATATTATTAAAAATGTAATGAGTCTCATATGATCTGTAGTACTAAAATCAATAATCCAAGTTTTTGAATAAAAAGAGAAAATTTGCTACCCTTCAGTATATGTTGTGTGTGCTAATGTAGCTTAAGAAGAAGAGGGTTGAGAATTTTCAGATAATTTTGTTTCTAGGCCCTCTATCCTTTTAATAAATTCCTAAATGCCATCCGCGCTTGGCGTTGGGTTTTCAACAAAATGGGCAAAATAGTTTCAAGATCTAGAAAAGTTAGGTTTATAATGTAATTCTCAACAATTTTTTCTAGAATGTCTTGATTTTTCACAATGAGAACACACACTTTTATCCTTTTCATCAGAATGGAAACGACCACGTCCATGTCCACGATTTTGTTGTCCACCTCTTCCACGATAGTGTGAGTTTTCTTCCCTTTTTTGAAATACATGTTATTCAATAATAGTGGTGTTGTCCTTTTCAAGATTTTTATGATCTTCTTCTCAAATCAATAATGAATATACCGTGCCAAGTGAAGGAAGTTCTTCCCTAAAAAAAATGTTAATCTTTATTGATTTAAATTTTGAATTTGTACCCCACAGCAAATCAAATACTTTCTTCTTCTCAATTTCAATATTTTTTTTGGTGTAACAAGAAGAACACTTGATATTTGTATAAAAAAGAAGTTCATCCCATAATCCTTGAAGATTTGCATAGTACTCACTAATGGAACGAGTTCCTTAATTACATTTTCTGATTTTTTCCAATATCTTATACTCTTTTGCAATATTTTTTTTTTCTGTAACAAGCTTAAGAGACTACACACCAAATTTCATTGGCAAATTAAAGAAACATAAAAATTTTTGCTATTGATGAGATCATAGACAGAAGTAACCAAGATGATATCAAGATATCTTCTCTTTTCCAACTAGAGTATTGTACATCATGTGTGTCTAGACTCAAAATTTGACCCATTAGGTGAGCCCATCTCCCCCTTGCTATAATAGCCTAGTTCTATAAACCTAGACCATTCCAAGTAGTTTATGCCATCGAACTTTTTTGTTTTAATCTAAAAAAAATTCACTTTTTCATTGGTGGAATGTTCCGATATCACGAAAGGGCTTTCAACCCCCTTTCCTTTACCCGCCATTGATAAAAGAATTTGATTAAACTAACTTTTTCCAATCAGTTTTATCTAAACCAAGAAATTTTTCTTCAATACTTCTAATTGCATACCACATGAGGGTGATTCCTTCCACACCTTGATTCCCAAAAAAAAAAAGATTTAAAGCTGAGAGTACTCAAATCCCAACAATATGTTGTTCACGCCAAAAAAGGACTAATGACAATGTTACCTTAATAGATCAGTAGGGTAATAACATGTAGAGGGATGAACAAAAAATCAACAAGACAACATCTAGCGAGAGGGATAAATTGAGTCTTCTTGTCGTTCATGCCAAACAAGTAGAATCAGCGTAGCAACTCAAAATCTTCGTATCCAACAAATCATTCTTATTCACAAGGCCATGAGTACATAGACAACCATGAACCTGCCTTGTAGATTCAATATCTACACATTCTTCCAAGAGGATAAAAAACTATTTATTAGTGAGATCTTCCTTGGCTATGTGATTGAGACGTAGAAAGATTTAAGAGACAACTCTCAAGAACCGAATAGAAGCTAGAAATTCTACTTGACGTTCACTCCAGGTTTCAACATTGTGTTGTTCAGGACATGACAAATCTGCATGTGCCTCCAATCTATTTGAAGCCTAGGAACTCAATCTTCTTCACTCGCAAAGGTTCAGGTTACCAACTGTTTATTGATTTAAACATAAAACTGATATTCTTTCTAAAAAAAAATGATTTAAATGCCTTATAGGCTGTGATACCATATTATAAGCATCAAATCATTGAAAGATAATGTAAAGATCTTACAAATAGGGGCATATTGGAGGCATTCCTCCAACCTGTCTATAGCAAATTTTTGGTGCCTCCTTCCTGACTGTTGTCCTTCTCTCTCTATTCTTTTCTAACTAAAAACACTTAACCCTAATCACTCTATTTATATGTACAATCTAACTTGAATGACTAATTTACCCTTAAGGTTAATTAAGTACTATTAAATAGACATAGAGTAAGAATAAGACCCATAATGAGTCTACTAAATGATTCATTACAATCTCTAACAATTTCTACGTTTCTAACCATGCTTAGTGCATAAGAATTTGTTTGTGTTCATATGTATTTTAAAGACAAAATTATTAACTCCATAAATAATAGTTTCAGTTATACTTTTGTTGCAAATGTGAACTTTTATTTCAGGAACTGTTTTAAGAAACAATAATCCTATAAATCCTAATTCTTTAGTTCCTACGAGCTTCACAATGCAAACAAGCCCGTACAAAAATAAATTACCATTCAGATCAGTGTGTGATCTAGAAAACTTTTTAGGGTGGGGCCAATATCATGTTCTCCATTGATTTTCTCAATTTTGGGTGGGGCAAATGGCCCAGTTCACTTCCATGTAGATCTACAACTGCATACTAGTGTCAAGTTTAGCTTTGTGATTAGTCAAAACTGCAGAAGGGTTCCTTGTGATGCCCAGGGTAAAGGTAATCCTGAATATGCATTCTTATTGTTTTTTATGTTTGGTAAAAGCATAGCCTTTTATAGGCTAATTCAGATTATGAACGTATTTCTTGACAAGAATACAACATTCACTCATTGGTACTTTCTCATGATTGTTGTGACACTAGGTTGAAGGTTCCTTTATGATATGGAATTGTATTATACCATAGAAGCTGAACTATTTTTACAGAAGTGAACTATTTTTCTCCATTCGTGGTTATAATGGGGAGGCCAAACCCAAAGAACACCCCAGTTGTCGAACTCATGACCTTATCAACGAGTTGCTCCCTTATAAAACTATGGTACCATTCTAGGGCCTTCATCATACTGTTGTATGCAGCTAAGTAAATACTAAAAGGAATGCATCATGTAGAGTTCGATACAACATTGTTACCAACAACTATATGATGGTATCTTTTCCTTAGCTATCAGACTTCAAATGAAAGAGTTATCTGAATGGGCATTGTGTTTGGGATATTGGTAAAAGCATGTGTAGGGAAATTATAAGATTTCTATGTTATTAAATTGAGACAAACTTAAAGATAGATCAAATGCGGTTGATTTGTTGTAAATTTGTTTTAACCCTTGATAGCTTCAGCTATGAAGTACGAAGTGGACAAATAGTTGGAAATGTTCCATACTTGTGAGGGTCAATATGATCCTTTGTTTTATATTTTCTGCTTTTCTTTGTTACAGATGAGATCTTATTGATAGCTACAATTGGTCCTATAGTATCGCCTTACCAAATTTCTTTGTGCTACTGTATAGGTGCCATGTCATGGAAGTGGAATAATTTGAAAACATTGAGGTAGCTGACATGCTCAACAAGTGGTCTCTTAGCATCAAGGTGACCTTTATTGACACTATGAAGGGCAAAATCTCTTCTTAGCTTGCATTTTGAGTATTTCTCTATAACCTTGTTTTTGAAATTCATCATATCATGAATAGGTGGATCAAGAGGCGATGTTGACAAGGTATGAACTTAAAAAGAAACTATGGATGCTGGTGTTGTCGGAGTCAAGCTCATGTGAATTTCTTTGATGAAGCAATAGCTCATTTTTCTATTCATAGAGTGTTGATTTTTCAGGTAATTAGGACAAAAAATTGTCTTCTGAATCAATTGATTCCTCAATCTTTTAGCAAGTAAAGGAACATACCCCTCGATGTGTCAGTCTTTTGTGCACTTAGGATCTTCCCTGAAAGAGAGGGTCCAGGCATATTTATGGAGTCGTGGCATAAATATGTGCAAAAAGATGCATACAAAAGAGGGAATGTTCACTACTAGAATGGTTTTAGTTAAAAGTTGAGCCATAAACTATCTTATTATGTCATGAATTGGCAACTTGCATGCATATAACTCATAAATGTCACAGATCATTTGATTGAATTTAGCATACATCATGAATGTGTTGGCACCAATGTTGTTTGTACCGTATCATATCGTGTATCATTTTTCTCCATGAGACATGTGTATCGTATCGTAATTATTTTAAATATTTTAAAAACCAAGAAAAACAAAAAAATCAGTAAAAATCAATAACTATTATATGTTAGACTAGTTTTCTACTTTGTGGGCTAGTAGAACTCGGTTGAGAAGGTATTGAGCTGCCCTTGGAGTTTCAAAACTTAGACAAGAATAGTTGTGCAACTTACCAAAGTTAGATGTGATCATAATTGATAAGTTACTAAAGGAAATTACCTTTCTCGTTCATGAAAATTTTGAAAACTACTTATTCTTATTCTAGGGAGGTCACCCTTCAAGGCAAGAAGTTTGTTTGCCAAAAGAAACAACATCAAATCTCATTTCATGGAGGATTTTTTTAAGAATGGGAGTGTATCACCCATATTGTATGATACAGGCCGATACATTATATCTTATGATATAGGGTAGTGTATAGCATCGTGATTTCTTATGATACGATACAATACATCCATATCATATGATACAGGGCGATACATATAACACTGGTTAACAATAAAATCACCACTTTTAGTATGACAAACATAGACATGCTTTTTGAATCATGTGGTTGGAATATAGACTATAAGCTTTACATTCTACTTGTTCAACTGGTATGCATATTCATATTTATACTCTCATGCTTCTTTTGAAACTAAATCGATGTTGCACAATATATTACATGTAGGTGTACATGACTTATGTACAAGCAATCTATGGAAGTGGAGATCGTCCTCTTGTAGTCTTTCTGTCTCCCGTTTGAAGCTGTCCTAAGGTATTGATATCACTTTCTCCTTTATGTTGTTGGCATTTAATTTGCCAACTTTTGTGTTATGACAACAAACTTTGTAATGATTGTCCAAGAGAGTAAAAGAAGAATGGGATACTAAGCGAGATGTATTGAAAATGGTAGGAAAACACGAGCCATGAAGCACGAAAGAAACAAACAAAAAAATTAAGGAAAAATACGCGAGATTGGAGGAGGGGGTTGACCCTCCCATGGAGGCCGCCCTCCCTTCTTTTCTCTCTCTATTAATATGAAATGCTTATCGAATACAAGCTCGACCAGTCCTTATATAGTGGACTGGATAATATGAAAAAGACCAAAATGCCCTTAGTACTACGGGCAATTACAATAATACCAAAATATCAAGAATTACATAACTAACACTAAAACAATAAATATATTTAGATTCTTCAACACTCCCTTTAAGTTGGGAGTGAGATACTTCAAACTTCAAACTTGCCAAAAAACTGGTTGCTCTCCTATACATGGTATCTGCTGTCGGTGTCTTTATTGGGTGCCCTCTCTCTACTATTCAAACAGCAGAATACAGACATTTGCTCATACTAGTCAGTTTTGCACCCCTTCACATGGTGGTTGTAGTCTATTTTTCACCTCTCTTCGCTGTCTATTTCAACAACTTAAGGTCTTAATTTTCATGCTTTTTGGTGATTCTGCCACATTCTATACCAACAAATTCATCTTGTCTCTTCTATGATTTAATTTATCATGCATATGTGGTGATAAACTATTTTCTGTAACATATCTTCTCTTTTTTTAGTCACTTCTGTTGTTAAGTGTTGTCTCTTCTCCTTGAAATACTCGTTGTAATTTTTTCTCTGCCCTAGCAATCTCAGCACATAGCTTCTCCACTTCACGAGCTATAGGGATAAGATTCTGCTTTTTTGAGACCCTCAATCAAACAAATGGTGTACTGAGTTAACATCCCTCTTGAGCATTTCATCAAACACTTGACGTGTAGGTTTAACATCCTCTTGGGCATTTCATTAAACACTTGGCGTGCAGGTTCAAAGTAATTTTCACCCTACAACCTTTCCATCATCTTTGATTCATCCACTCTGAAAAGTTTAGCTTTAAGAAGAAACGACCTCCAGCACAACTATGAATTGCATCCTTGTAGCCGTTGCAAGGCTATCAATCAATGGACATCCATGCAGAAAGCAACAAAAACATATTGATCTGGAACAAAACTCTAACTGAATGCATTTTCCTTCTACATCCTTTTGTGCAACCAGAAATTAGAAGATTACCCAAAATATGAGCCTCGACAAAATTGCAACACCCTTTTCCATGCACCAGTGTCCACTGCAAGAATTTGATCGATATCTCAGCATCATGAGTTGTAGTAGAAGGCCTTGTCCCTCTCTTCATCTTGCTTTCTCTATTGCTTGACACCACATTCCCTTCTCCCACCATAAATATATTTGTGTCATTGTAGTTATGCTTAGTATCATTCAGGTTGCAATTGACATTGCTATCATTAATCAAACTGTTGGCCCTTGATTTTGAGGTTGAACATAAGTCAGTCATGTCACCATGGAACATTTCATCGAATAGGTCTCTAAACAATTCAAAACTTTATGGTCCATCAGCCATACTGGATGGCACCTAGCTCATCATTGTTGCCATCTCATCAAGAAAGTTGTACATTCCCTCACCATCTTCATTGTCACTATCGTAGACAGCCATATCGTGCATGCACCTATCGTTGTTACTCCTAATGATCAAATGCTCTGATATCATGTTGAAAACGATAGAGAAACATAAGTTATAAAGCTCGAAAGAAAAGTACAAAAAAATGAAAGAAAAATGTACGAGATCGGAGAAAGGGGCAAACCCTCCAATGGAGGTCGCCCCCCCCCCCTCTTTTCTCTCTCTATTAATTTGAAACCCTTCTCGAATACAAGCTGGACTACTCCTTATATAGTAGACTTGTCAATATGAAAAAGACCAAAATGCCCTTAGTAGTATGGGCAATTACATTAATACCAAAATATTAAAAATTATATAACTAACACTAAAATAATAGATATATTCAGATTTTTCAACAAGATGTACTTGTAAAAAGTGAAGAGTATGATATCAAAGAACTTTTAGAAGGGTTATCTACAAAGGATAATGCTCGAGGACCTTTCTTAGTTGAGAAGTGTGCCACTAAGGTATTGCTTCTAGGATTCTCTAGGCTTCAATTTACATATTGGCAACAAGTTCTTGAGAGATTTTTGGTGTTTTCTATACATTGGCCTATTAACAGAAATCTGGATTTGTTCCTCTATCATTGAGCATATAATTTGTTCTTAATTGATGTGTGTTAATTATGTATTAATGTAAGGATAGATCAGTCTTTCAAGTTATAAACTCTTATAAATATTAAGTGTTAGACTAGGAAACCCTGAGTTTGATGGTTAAGGAGAAAGAGGCGTGCAACTAAGGTGAAATCTCTCCTTTGTAAAGAAGCACATGTTTTTGCTTCTATATCTATTCTTGATTATTAATAAGGATTATGTTATAACATGGTATCAAAGCAATTAAACACCAAGAATTGTGTTTTTTTGGTGTCTCTCTTAGAAATATGGTGCCAAGTATTTGTAGTTAAGCATTACAAAAAAAGAGAGTTGGGTGTTGCGATTATGGCTTGTGTGAAGGCACAACTGAGCCTTTTCAAGTTACAAATATGAAACTAGATAGAAAAAGTTATTTAAAATGGGCCAAATCTATAGAATTAGATGTTTTAGCAAGAGGTCGATGGGGGTACCTCACAGGCACTCAACCACACCCTGATAAAGGTAGCCCACCTTATTTAAAATAGAGAAAGGATGATGCCCTTATCTTCATGGCTGTTTCAATTTATGGTCCCTTAAATAGGAGAGATTTCAATTGCTATTTAAGGGACTGAATTGCTAGTGTCTCTATGTATACACTATGCTATTTAAGAGATTTCAAAAAAGTGAAAAAGTGGAAAAATGCAAGGTATTTGTCATGTATCTTCATTGAGCATAGTGTCTCTTATTTTTTACAAAATCAGGTTTACCACTCATATATTAGCATATTTGGAGGATTATATCTTAAGCCTATTTTAGGAGGAAGAATGCTTCCAAAGAACTAGAAAAATTCAGAAAGTACAATTAGAGAACTCAAACTATTAGTGAATATAATGTATACCTGCGTGGTTTGTGGGATGGACTACAATTTTATACTAATACCAAATGTCATGTATGTTTTAAAGAAAAAAGTGAAAACGTTGAAAAATGCAAGGTATTTGTCCTCTTATGAGTACGAAGCTATTAAACTTAATATTTTGGGAAGAGAAAGAACTAGTTTCCTTAAGTACAATTTACTCTTTATTTCTTAGAGAGAAAGATAGAAGAAGTCTCAAAACAATTGTCACAAATATTAATAAAATTGTATTTTTTGAGAAAGTGGTGAAAGATCTGTTAGGGGTATCTAAGGGAGGTGTACCGGCACAAAAAGAAGCTTGGTGGTGGAGTGAAGTAGTGCAAAATAAAATCAAGGCAAAGAGGGCATGTTACAAATTACATTATGCCAAGAAAACTAGTGAAACTTTAGAAGCTTATAAGAAAGTAAAGAAGGAAGCGAAAAAGGCCGTTAGTGAAGCAAAAGCTAAGATTTGGGAGGAATTATATAAAAAACTCAACTCAAAAGAGGGTGAAAGAGATATTTTTAGGATAGCTAGGGCTAGAGATAAGAAAACTAAAGATCTTAATTCTATTAGATGCATAAAAGATGAGGATGAAAAAATTCTAGTGGCAAATGATGATATAAGAAATAGATAGAAAAACTATTTTTATAATCTTTTTAATAAAAATAAAGATGTTAGTATTAGTTTAGAAGATTTAGCTAAGTCAGAAAAGTATATAAACCACAATTTCTACAGACGTATTCAAAAGAATGAAGTCAAAGAGGCCCTTAAACATATGAAGAGTGGTAAATCGGTAGGACCTGATAATATTCCTATAGAAGTTTGGAAAATACAAGGAGAAATAGGAATCACTTGGCTCACAAGACTATTTAATGAAATATGGAAAAACCAAAAGATGCCCGAGGAATGGAGAGCAAGTACACTTATACCCATATATAAGAACAAGGGAGACAGTCAACCAACAGAGAACCAATTTGGATTCATGCCAGGCAAATCTACTATTGAAGCGATTCACCTTTTGAGATGTCTTATGAAATATTTTAGAGCAAAAAAGAAAGACCTTCACATGATATTTATTGATCTAGAAAAAGCTTATGATAGGGTATCGAGGGAGGTTCTTTGGAGAACTTTGGAAAAAAGAGGTATCCCATTGACATATATTAACCTTATAAGAGATATGTATGATGGTGCAAAAACATGTATGAGGACTCATGAAGGAACGACAGACTTCTTTGAAGTTAATATTGGGTTACATCAAGGATCAACTTTAAGTCCATACTTATTTATAATGGTGATGGATGAGTTAACAAAACATATTCAAGATGAAGTACCTTGGTGTATGTTATTTGCAGATGACATTGTATTAGTGGAGGAGTCTAAGGAAAAAGTTAATAGAAAATTGGAACTATGGAGAGAAACATTAGAAAGCAAAGGCCTCCGACTTAGTAGAACAAAGACAGAATGTATGGAATGTAAGTTTGATCATTTGGTTACTTCAGAGGACATGGAAATTAAAATTGGCACACATTGCATTCCCCAAAAGGAAAGTTTTAAATATCTAGGGTCAATTTTTTAGAGTGATGGAAGAATTGATGGAGATGTTACACATAGAATTAATGTTGGTTGGTTAAAATGGAGAGGAGCATCAGGTATTCTTTGTGATAAGAAGATATCATTAAAGTTAAAAGGTAAATATTATAGAGCAACAATTAGGCCTGCCATGTTTTATTGGTTCTCAGTGTTGGGCAGTTAATCATCAACATGTACAAAAGATGTCTGTGACAGAAATGAAGATGTTGAGATGGATGAGTGGTCATACAAAAAAAGACTGTATACATAATGAGGTTATTAGAAACAAATTAGGAGTGGCACCAATAGAGGATAAAATGAGAGAACATCGTTTAAGATGGTTTGGACATATAGAAAGAAGATCAAAAGAAGAACTTGTAAGAAGGTTAGAAAAACTAAATTTGGAAAGTATTAAAAGAGATAGAGGACGACCACAAAAGTGTTGGAAAGAAACAATAAAGAATGATCTAGCTTATTGGGAGTTAACTGCTAACATGGCACATGATAGGGATATGTGGAAACAAAGAATCCATTTAGCCGACCCCGTCTAGTATGGGAAAAGGCTTAGTTGTTGTTATTGTTGTTGTTTGTTGTATTTTTTGAGAAAAATTAGTACGCGCCTAATCATGGTTGAAGAGGATATGGTACTCGGAGGTCATTGATGCCTCTTTGTTGAAGAAAAGAAAAAGTTGAAATGTTTTGATTGTGGTAAGAGTCACCACACAAAGGACCAATATTGGGATTTCAGTGGTAAACCTGATTTTGTAAAAAATAAGAGACACTATGCTAATATATGAGGAACTCCCTCACAGAATACAAATATAGGAACTATTACTAAATTGCTGAAGTGTATACGGGGCTTAAAGTTATGACTTGGTGATCAGTCTTCTACCTGAGAATTCTAAGCCATAATGGCTTATACTTCATACATGGTGAAGGATAATCCTAGTTTCTCTGTATCTCAAATATGGGTTGTAGAGTTTGGAAGGTCTACGGGCATCCTGGTAATTTTCAAATTTTAGCAGGAGCAAAATTGTTACCACAATAAAAAAGGGTGTGTGGTTAGTAAAAAGAGTGTGGTCGTATTCATTCTCTATAAGACAGTAATGCTATATGTTAAATTATCAATATGCAAAGACATTGTCTCCCGCTTGATGAACATAATCACTTATACGTTCACCCGATTAGATGCCCACAAATCTAATTTCTATGTAACAAATAATCAGTATCCTTGATGATCCTATTATATTAATAATCACATCTGACAATCACCAATTAGTTGTAAAATAGAAAAATACAATTATTGGTTGTTATTGACGAAGTCTCTAAGGAAACGAAGAATTAAAAAGACATTCATTAAAAGCATAAGTTTGACAATTTCTTGATGTTTGTCTCAACAACTGCATATGCATCAAGTATTAGTGACATGCATGACTATGAAGTCGCAATTTTATATGCATAAAGGCTTATATAGGATAGGCTGTAATTAGCATTGGTACAACATCAATTGGCATCTACCCAAATAGCACATGCAAGAACATACAAGGAAAGAACATTCAAAAACCTAGATTTGGATCAAGGGAACGTATAAGGAAATGAACTTAGTAAAAATATCATCTTGTATCTCAATATTCTCCATAACTCTATTCTATTTCCTAGGTTTTCATCTAAAAATACTTGTGCTCTAGTTATGTCTAAGTTCCAAATTATCATATATGATGTCCGGCACCATAATGCCTCTAAAGTTCACCATCTTATATTCTACACATTATCATAATTCATTTGTATAATTGCATCGAAATATTTCATGCAACCCAATTGTTTTATTTTCATGCCCATGATGATGCTGATTCAAAATCAGCAACTATTAGAAAATCACAACAAAAGAAACTACAAGCATAGAGAGAGAGATCAAATAGTGGTTAAGGAGCCCTTTAGAACGAGCACAAAAAGGTGTGGACAATGAGGAGGTGACTACTAATAGGAAAAATACTAAACCAAAAGAGATCTAATTGACACGGTAAAGACCACAATGACAGACTAAACCAACATGGTGATATTTCCACAATCAAAAGTAGTCTTTCAACAACCACTTCCAATATCCACATAAACCCCAATACATCTTTAGAAGAAACAAAGGGCACTTTCTAAATTCCTTCAATCAACTAGACCATACTGTAGAAATCAAACAAGCACAAGAACAACACAAAGAAGTGCACCCAAAAAATGTTTCTTGATTATTCATGCAAATTATGGATACCCTTCAATTGAACTCATCTGGCTAGACAAGTGAAACAACCAAAAGAAAGAGAAAAAGGAAATGGGCTTCAAAGTATGCTTTTGAAAGAGTCTCCTTTTCGTCCTCCATCTTCAATTTTTAACTAGACAGTGGTATGGTAATAAGAGAAGACATGTGAGGCTTCCGCCCTCTTTTCTCACAAAAAATAGGCAAAAGCCATGCACCATACCCTGTTTAGAAACCGCTTTTGGTCTTGTACTTGGAGAAATCAAAGTAGGAAGAAGGTGTAAAACTTAGGTTCTCTTGTACTAATGTTAGTCTAAAACTATACAAGCAAAATGAAAGGAATGAAAACCTAATCCCATGCATTTGTTGATTCCATTGAGTCGCAAATCAAAAAGAAGTGCTAAAGTTCAAAATACGAAGCAAAACAATAGTTGTGAAGTCACATCATGGGGGAAAGTAACCCACGCCACATCAGTAGTTAAGATGAAGTAGTTTGAATAGAGGGAATGGTTTTAGAGCAATGAGCCAAAATCCTAGCTGAAACTAGTAGTTGGACATTGAATGTGTACATGAATTCCCATCCCTATATGTATGTTTAATCTTTCATTCTAAGTCTCTCTCCTTAAATGACTATATAGATAGAAGTAAGAAAATTTAGTCTATGTCAATCTAGTTTTCTATTGATAAGCATATTCAGAATGTGCTTTGCTCCAAATCAAAGATAATTTAATGTAGGAAGAAGAAATTCCTTTTGTGCAATTTCAACTTAATTTCGAACCAAAATAATCAAAAACCAAACTTACGATGGAAATTAAAACTGAAACCGAACCTAAGTTTGAAGTAGACCAAACTAAACTGAACTGATATTTGTCAGTTCGATTCAGTTTGGTTATCCGCCAACCGGTGTTGCCTTTCCCTCTTCTGTCTCCCTTGCAATCGTTGGAGTCTGGCGGGAACTCAAACACATAGCCTCTAGCTCCATTCATCTTGGTCAGTAGTTATTTGGTCTTGAGAACGGAAACCGAACAGAGTACTAAATTATATTAAAAATTAAAACCGAAACAGAACTAATTTGTAAGATAACCGAAAAAGTCGGGAACTTTGGTTCAGTCCGACTTGGTTATTCGGATATGATGAATAATGCTCACCCCCATCTCTTACTTTAGAAACTAAAGAAATGAACAAATGATGCAATATATAGTGAAACAAAGTGACACCACTGAACTGAATCAAATGAATATAAATAACATAAGAACAGTGAGTTAGAGAGTACCTGATTGGAGGCAATGCAAGACGGCATGACGTGTTTTCCCGCTATTGTTCTTCCTTCTTCTCCAACTGTCCAACAATTGAAAATGTGAAAAAGATATTTTCAGTTGTTTTTCCTTCTTTATTCTGACTGTCTATTTGTCAGAACTGATGAGAGGTAAACTTTTAAATAGTGTGGGGTTTTGAGTTACATTTTTTTTGGATTTGGTATAGCCGAGTATGGTGAAACTGATCCAAATAAGATTAGATCTTGCTTCATGATAAAAAATGAATTGGTAAGGGGAGGCCTGCGGCTGAGGGATTCTCATTGTAATGGGTGTTCGTAGTAGGCATGAATCAAATGGGAGAAGGGACGGTGGCTTGAAGGAGGAAGGTGGCAAGAAGACATGTAGCAGTCTGCAATGGTTTTCTCGCTGCCGATGTCGACTACAGACAGGCTGCGGCAGCACTCGACATGTTGAGATGCGTGGTTTCTGGCAGCATTTGAGCCCAGGAATGATGTGGTTAAGGAGGCTATCAGGTGATTCTCTTTTTGGCTAAAGTTAGATAAAGCATGCCGAAGCGGGTGAAACCAGACAGTGATGAGACGAACTCCATAGATGTTTCTCATGCGAGTTTGTGTGTTTTTGATGGTGGTAAGGTGACAGTGGTCGCCTGCCGATGGAGTTCAGGTTCTTCATGGTTGGCGAGTGTCTAGGATGCTCCGGGTAGACAGCAGAGTGGGGCAAGAGAGGTTTGTGGCTGATGAAGTTTGATTCAGGAAAGTTGGTTGCCGTTCACGGACGAAGTGTTGGGGAATGCCATGAAAGTCAAACAACTAGCATAGCCTAGTTAACATAACTAACTTCATGAATGGCTCAAGTGTTAAACCTTGGTTGACCAAAGAAAGATAAAGAGATAAAGAACATATAATACATTAAAGGTTATTCTTCCTTCATAGAGAAACCTTGGACAATCCTAATTGCAATAGAATTCTAATGATGCAAAATCCTCACAACCGAACTCTTATCTAGAATCCTAATGATTCTATGTTTCTTATTAGATTAAATAAAAAAAAATGATAGAACTTCTAAAACTCCTAAGCTCCCATTATTTGGATCTCATGGATCCGAGTCTAAAGCATGGAGTCCATGTCGCATAATACCATTAATAGAAGGCATAAAAAACCTTGCTAACTCGGAATTTTGGAAAGAAGAGTTGCTATATAAAGTTTTAAGTAATAGCATAGGCACAAGAATTTTGGAAAATATAAGGTCCCTTGGAAATATGAGAAATAAGAACTAGTATCTAGCATTTGCTTTTTCAACTTTTGACAAGTTATCCAAATTAGGATTAGCATTTAGTCCGGGTTGGTTTCCTTTTTTGTCATTCCAAGGAGGTTATTTATGTTTTTACAAACTCTATGAGACAAGGGTTTCACCTTCCTTTCTGTAGCTCACCAAATGAACACCTCAAATGGCACAAAGATGTTGCGAGTGGACCGGGTGAGCAGCATGCAGCATCCACCCTCGAGAGGACCACGTGAGTGTCAGTTCGCCAGTGTCCATCTGTATAATATCCTAGTTAGGAATGGTCAAGATCAAAGATATAGAAACATTCTAGGGCTCTTCCCAAGCTTTCTAGAATTCCTACCGAGTTAGGGGTTCGAATCAAGTCCAAAACTCGAGAATGTCCTGAGTTCAACTCACTTCGAACGAGAAATCAAGTCATGTAGTGTATAGGTTGATATGGTTGCGGTACTTTGGTTGTACCTCCCTCCATAAAGCTTCAATTATGTGATTACTGGTACATTGATAAACATAGACTCAAAGTGGGTCAATTTTGATAAGAATTGGACTTTTGGTGACTTTTATTCTTATTAAAATCTAATTGTCAATATGTTTACAATCTCCTAATAAGGTGTAGTTGTTTGGGGTTAAACGTTTTCGTCCAAACACCAACTCACATGATTCTTAACTTTTAAGAAAGAGGATATAAATGACTTTTTGAAGTATAAAATTATCCAATTCTAATTAGAATCGGCTTAGTCATAGTCTTTCCTCAAGAAAGTATGCTCGTCCGGCTAACAACTCGGGTTCCTAAGATAGGGTGAGGTCGTTTTCTCCGAATCTCAGTCCTACAAACTTGGACTTGAGTAATTCATCCGTTGGAAACTAGACGAACTTTTCACTCATTCAAGAATTAGGGAAAATCCATTCTAAAATGGATTATTGATGATTTTGAAAGTCATAGCAAATGTATGGTAAGTCTGAAATGGTAAATTTGATTATGTAATTGATTGCAAAAAGAATAGTTAATAGCATTTCTTTGAGAAGGTATGCTCGACTGACTGAGACCTCAAGTACTTTTGATAAAGTCGTTGGTCCTGTGAACTTGAATGTAAATGATTCTTGATATGTTGATGATTCTCACTCATTGAAGAATTAGGAAGATCTATTTTGAAATGGATTTTCGATGAATTTGAGATGCAGAGAAAATTTATGATAAGTCAATTATGAAAAATTTGATTGTACAATAGAGGGTAAAAACACCAAAATTGTGAGAGAAATGAGAAGGAAAGAAATTTTGTTAACTAAAATAGATGGCTACAATTACAACTTAGGATTACAACTAAGAAAGGAAAGGAGCAAAAAAGTTTGACTTTTGATATAGGTGTCACAATAGGCAATACACATCTTCGCCAAACAGAATACAGCCAACGATTCACCCTACCAGGAAGAGAACCGAGTTTCTATTCATTCTCGGGTAATGTACATTGCAACCCAAGTATCGAATTCCCCCACCGAGGTGACTACTAATAAGGAGCTTCAGCCATAGGCTCACGCCAAAGTCCCTGCATGCTGAAATGATGATATTTGAGCTTGAATTGAAGCAAACGATGGATATGTACAGCAATGCATGCAAAGAAGCTCTCACTCCAAAACAAAAGGTATATGTTAATTCCTATGTCAGTTCCTAGAATGCATATTTTAAGTCCTAGTATTTGCAATACTTGAGAGTATTGGTTCAAGAGTATTTTAAGTTCCTAGATTAAGACTTTTTAACTTTTTTTGTTTGTGACCATTGAATACCATCTCAAAAATCTTGCATAATAAAAAATGTTCGCATTTTAATGCCCCAAAAGTCATAATTTTCTTCACTAAAAATAAGGCGTAAGGCTCCACTTCTTTCCCACGGGGCGGTCAGTGTGAGCCTTGTTGACTACAACAGATTAAGAATGTTCATATTATTTACCATCCTAAATCATCGTCAACTTTGCTCTTGCTTCAACAACATCGATTGCTATGCAATCGGATCAAACCCAATAGCCAGATACATAACATTGTTGTAATATGTGTTGGAAAATATAGAGAAAAAAGAAATGAGAGAGATAAAGGATGCACTTTTTTCTATCATATGCAACTAAACAAAATGTGCCTATATTTAAAGTGATGAAAAGTAAAAGGAAGTTAACTTATCCACACTTTCTATAACTTATCCACAAACTAAAAGAATAGCTACTACACATAACTCCATCCCTTCTATAGGTCCTAAAGTTTAGTATCAGACCTAAAAATAAATACTCTTTGAACTGTCTACTCATAGTCCACACACATGAGCATCATCCAACAATAGTGAGAGCTAGATTCTCGAGGTGTGCATGCTTGAGTGTTAATAACAAAAAACTTTTGGAGTCAGATGGGGGTGCCCCAGTGGGTACATTTGCTGAAATTATAGGGTGAGGGAATCACGATCCAGCATTTAGGCGATCTGTCAACCATACGGACTTGCACACTTCTTTCATTCAAATCTTTTGTCATGATTGAATTGGCCTGGTTCATATTCCAAAAGTTTAAGTAAGAAGGTAGCTTGAGTTTGTGAATATCCAAAATTTTGTTATAAAGTTTTCAGAATTTTCTCTCACAAGAAAAAATTGTTGTCGTAGGTCTTTTCAAAATTTCGTTGTTTTCAAAAATATTTTTAAAGAATAAAAAAGGAAGTATTTGAGAATCTCGTTGTTTTCAAATATATTTTTAAAAGAAATGGCTTTAAAGAATCAAAATGAAATTATTTGAAACCAGAATAAGTCTTACCTACAAAAGCGTTTGATAAAAAGGAGAGGGATCTCAGGAGGTTCACCATATCAATATCAGTCCAAGACGGAGGTCAAAGTAGCCTGTGGTGTAGCAAGATAACCAAGGTGCAACCAATTGACATCTTATCATCTCTTCTTCCCTTTCTTTGTTGTCTTGATTGCTTCCAAATCAATTCAAGAAGTCGTAAGAGAGATGTAGCTATCACATTTACATGCAATGATAAGAGTATGTAATCACTCTTATGGTGGATTAATTACTCATAAGTTTGTGTTACAGGTGGGCAGCATATATCTTCAAAGAGAACAATCCTCCTCATGAGAGATGCCCCGGGGATTTATATGTAGATGAATACCTCTTTAAACGAGCACAAGTGTCTAACAAAATTCTTTAAATGATCATTAAATTATTAAGAATCTAACTAGATACATCATTAGTTTCTATAAAAAAGGTTCTTTAGATTTGATCTTGTATAATCCCTGAATTTTTCAGTCATCATCTCTCAGTAAAATATTCTGACATTTTGTTCGTAAGTGGTACACACCGGCTAGCATTCGGTAAAATTCTCAAAAATTTTGGACATGGATGAGATGGATTAAAAAAAATCATTAAGGATCATACTAAACCCGAACCCTATGCCAAAATTCCTGTGATAGACTTTCTATAAAACCATCATAACTTGATGCATAGGTATCCAAATACCCCAAAAATAGTTTCTTAATAATTTTCATAGAAATTAGAATCCTACGTAGAGAGATATGAGTGTTACTAAGACTATATTTTTTAGTCACAGATACTGTCTCTAATTTCATATTAGCATTCTGTTAAAAAATTTCTCAAGTTTTATTTTGACTATTTAAAGACACAAAAAAAAATTTAATAAGGCTTCAGATCTAATTCTCACTTAGGTAAAATTTTCATGGATAAAAAACAAGACCAATTCTATTTTACATAACATCAATTGGTTTGGCAAAGTTAAAAACATGCCTTTTTTAAAAAATCGTTTTGAGTAAAAATTGTTTTGAGAAAATCATGAATTCTAAAACCGTTCTTTATAAGCATTTAGGCTGACCTTTAGGCATCGGTTTAAAAAGGTCTACGATGATAAGAACCTATTTGTCCACAATCGCCAAACAGTCACATAAATCTCTTTGTAAGTTTGAGTAAACTTTTTGTCACGCTCACGCATAATTTTTGCAAGCAAAGTTTTAAGTCCTTATAAGACCGAAAAATTTTATTTATAGAGTTCAAGAGTTCAACCATCATGACCCAGCATATAGCAAGGAACAGTTAACTAGAAATTGGCAGTGAATATAATCACTCAAGTCCAAAGTATTCAACAAATTAGGACTTACCTTGTCACCGTATTGTGCTCGAGCAGGGACTTCTTTTCTTTTACTTTGTGGTGGCAAGAATAATAGTAGCCGTACCAATGGACGTGATTAATTGCCTAGTTCTCCTTCTAAACGACCAAGCTGAAATAGAGCTTTAGAAAGCTCGCAGCATCCACCTCGGGCTAAACAAGTGGAGCTGGAAGAATGGCAAAAAATAGAACCAACACGAGACTCGAGAGCTTGCCTATTTAAGAAAACTAGCTTCTGAAATAGAGCTTAAAACCTTGAACCTGGTGCTAGAGGTGACAAAACCGGAGGCCGTTGTTTTGTCTTTTTTCCTAAGCACGATCACCTGAATTACTAACGGTTAGTTGAACTAGCTAGGAGGCTATTTGCGTCAACCTGGAAGATATCCGACGAAACAATTGGCCACCAAATTTGAGAACTTAATGGTGTCCATGGCATGAGTAGAGAATGGTTGACACTTAAAAGCATATGCTGTGACATCGGCTAGCTGTTAAGGAATATGGTGCGGTGAGGGACACCTTGCACTAAGCCAATTTGGTGTGCAAAGCACTTAAGGGAGTACGACCCGATTAAATTATGCCCAGCCGTGGTGTCATGCCAATGGGCAGGTCTCTAGCGTAAAATATGCTACTTTAATCAACTAATCTCTTTCCGAAGAGATCTTAACTTGCAGGATTGGTGGGATCAGCGTCGAACGGGCGAAATACATTCTCTGCCACTGAGCGGAAAGCTGGAAAGGACTGCAATCTCAGATGGAAAGAACCTTCCTCACGATCACTTTAACTTGTGACTCCACCCCTAGCCAGGTGAGCTATTGCTCTTTGTGCAACTTAGAAGTTTTAGATTCGTCTTATATGTCCCAGAGATGACCATGCCGAATTTGGTCTTGCTGATTTATGAAAGGAAATGTCCAGCAAGGTAGCTTTCAACAAATTTAGTATGTAAAAGTGGGACCATAAAGCCTATAAATACACATGCTCTAGGAGCTTTCCCACAGCAAGCTGTGGAAGCAAAAATCAGCGGCAAACATGAAGCAGCAAGCCTTTTTCCCACTGCTTGTGCTCGTTCTCTTCCTTATCTCCTTCGATGGTATATCATCTCCCTCTTTGTTCCTTTCAGTTTTCTTTTTCCCCAGCTTATTACGAATGTACGAGTACTATTTTCACTTTTATATAACCAATCCTTGTTCTCTATGAATTGTACGTATGTTGCTTTTATAAACTTGAGAAATGTCTTCAGCAGGATGCGATGCAAAAGATTTGAATGGTTTCTGCGTGTGAGTGCCAGTATAAGTTTGGGTGTGTTTGTGCATATAATATATGTATATATATATTTGAGGACCACGTTTGAGCTGGTTGTACGGGTTCTATCACTTTCCATCTCTCTAAACATGGCTCCAAGCTTATTATAGGGGTAGAGGTATGGGACCTACACACTTTGTTCATAGGAGACAATAAGAAAACCTGCCCAGATTCTTTGATCGGATTTTAACATTCTTTTTGTATATATAGAGAGAGGGAGAGAAAAAAAAAAGGTAGATATATATAGAAAGAGAGAAGTGAGAGTGCGTTCGCGTGTATGTGTGTGTACCTGTTTGCGTATATTTTCATAAAGCTTGAAATTTTTTTGGAAGCATACGTGATCTTAACAACTCAATATCTATCACCAAAATTAAGTTTAGGACAAATGCAAAGTTGATGAATAATCGTTTGTTACATGTGTGCAGGCCATTGGAGGGCGTCATCTGCATCGATGAAGCAGATTGGACAAGATGATTCGTGTGTGGCATTCTACGGGTTTCCTACTCAACCGTGCGCTGAGGGTCCCTGCCGGACCATTTGCGGAGAGCAACACCCTGGAGGACAAGGAGATTGCATGAATGCTACCACCTGTTTTTGCGAATACCCATGCAACAAATAGCTGATAATTCATGCACGTCTTCGGTTTCATCCTCTGTCATTTACTTTGAGATTTGCCAATCTCCCTATGAGAAATAAGACCAAGGGACTGCACTGATTTATAATTAGTCTTTTCCTTCAAAGACATTAATGTTATTTTTTTTAGCATACTAAATTGCTGGCAGTCATAATGTGCCTACACATAGACATAGAGATGAGAGAGAGAGACGGGGGGGATGGGGGGGTTGGGGACACCGATTTATAGTGCAAATGTACTTAAATCGGCTATTCTATTGGAGCAGGTGATATGTTTAGAATGTGAACATGAAAGAGACGATTCCCACCTTTGAAGTTGATATATATAGTTTCCTATTAAGGATGAGAGGAATTCACTATGGTGGCCACCCTTCTAGTTTTTACTGGGAAGAGATCGAGAGAGGGTACTTCGGCGGCCTCCACTAGAATGAGTTTGGCTGTACTGGATGCTTTTTTGGTTCTTTAGTTGGCCCCTACTAGAGGAAAATTTGTGTAGAGCATCTGCGATTATTATCAGTTCAGTCAGAACCACCACGGCAGCCTCACATAAGGTGATACTCGTATAGGGTACTTCGGAAAGCATTATAAAGATTCGGTCAAAATCATTGTCCTGGAATACCAAATGTACGTATGACCTCCATTAACAACCATCTCAATTCTAACCAAAATGGTAGAAATTCCCATTGGTTATGAAATAGCTTAAATACTGTTAATTTGATTAAGTAGTAGTTACTAGCGAGCACCCAAAGTGGTAGCTCAACGGCAGGGCGCTTCCATTGATGCAGACGGGAGTTCGACTCTTTGAAGGCGCACGGTTTCACCCTCCCATGGTGACCAAAACAAGAATAGAAGTGCTGAGGTGTTGGTCTGGAGTAGAATAATAACAAGCAGGATTCGTTCCTAGGAGTAATAGGTTAAAAATGCTGCGAGAAAACCCAGAATCTATGTTACCACAAAAGAAGTTGAGCGCGAGAGAAGCGAAGTTTGCCATCGAAAGCTTCTTCGGTAAAAGCTACTTCAGAATTTCTGTGTTTAGATTTTGTTGAGATCACCACCATATTTGAGAGGGTGTCACAGATTGTAGGTTTTGAAGTGAAACCTAGAAGCAATGGCTATAGTCCACTGCAGTTTTAGAGTTTTTATTAGGGTGGAGCAAATAGCTTATTTGACTATTTAAGGTGAGGTGAGCATGAATTCGATCATGTCGCTTAGTTTCTTTCATTGATTTTTCAAATTTCAAGTCGAACGGCCGCTCACCTCATCTATCATTTACTAAATTTGACTTTTTGCAATCAATACTGGAAAAACTCTGACGGTTCAAACTGACAGAATATATAAAAAACAATTTTGAGGGTTTAAACTGTCTAAAATATAAAACAATTGTCTTAATCCATCTCATCATTGAACCATTTTTACACCATTTTAAGTATTTGAAACAGTTGGAAATGTTTATAAACATTTCAGATGTTTATTAATAAATATTTCCGGGTGCCGACCCATATCTCAATAGGTTAACCTGATAAAAAAAAAACAAATAAAAATTGTAGAATCCTAACCCCCTTCCCCTTTCACGGTATCATCGCTCTCTACTTTTCGTCAAATCGGTTCTCTACTTTTCGGTGAATTGATGACTACGAGAACGGTGGCAGTACGCTAGAATCAATTTGTAGTACCTCCCTGACAGGAATGGTGGTCTCTCTCACTGTGACTCAGAGGAAAACCTGAGCAAATTGGCTTTGTCAATAAGTAGATTTAGGAAACAACACAGCAGCAGGGTAGGTTCGGCCAAGTCAACATTGTCGTTTCCTGCTCATCTAGGTATCTCTCCTTCTCATGGCTAACTGCAATAGAAAAAACCTTACTGCACATACCGAATGCCATTTTACCAACATCTGTACCCTAGGGATGTGCGTCAACAAGTCGAACTTATCTTTTGCCCTTTTATCAATTATGCAATCCATCTCAAACATTTGGTCGTTGTGGTTATGGTTTTTAATATCATATATTAGCCAATTTATCAGTATAAATTATTTTGGCTTATGGATTTTGCGTTTCTTTTTTGTGGCAGTATCTCCTTTATAGTGTGTATATCGCGACTTCAGATCTACGTCGTTGTGTTACTTCGGGGGCTAGCAGTGTTCGTCTTCCAGTTACAAAGGGAGTAAGGGCATGTTTTGCTTATACGCCGGCATCTTTGCCCATATGCTATGTGAGGCACTAAGTGCTAAATTCCATGCATCTTGTTAACCATTAGACACAAAAAAGTAGGAAGTTTTGGTTTTAAAATGCATTAATGTCTTCAGGTATAGTAATACTGTTTACTATGAATAGAATATATTGTGATATTGGTGTTCAAAGATGTCAAGGTTCCCTCCAAAAGATGTTTCATGTCTTGGGATTTTTAAACAAATAACCTTTGTATAGGTTCATCTTGGTTCAGCTTTCGTGGAGTTGAATTACCATGCGTTGTTATGAAAAACCAAGTAGAAATGTTATCTTGTCCGTGGTATATGATTAGGTTTTCACGTTTAACATGTCGGAACAAATGCTCATTTATGTGAGGCTATCAAGTTCATTTTAAGGAAACTTAAGAGGACCTAGAACACTTTCTGTGTTATACTTTATTGTAGCGGTAACTATTTATATCTTTCAATATGTATTATGCTTTTAAAAAAGTCATATTATTGCATTAGTTGTATAATTTGCTTTTTAGTTTCTAACAACTCTCTCTCTAATGATAGGGTCCATTCAATCGATAATACTTCCTTATCTACACCGTTTAATCACCTTTGGTGAACGATTTAGTGCATCTTGATTTTCCATCATGAGTCATGAAATGGTGATGGCACCATCTAGATCATCCATCAAGAGAGTTTCGACTACGATCCTATTGGAGTATAACTCCAAGAGGGTCCTATTATTCCTAATATATATATATATATATATATATATATATATATATATATATATATATATATATATTATAGAGAGAAAGAAGTCAGTATGTGCAAATTCACGCAAACAATGGTTGATGGCAGATTAAAAGAAAGGTTTAAGATTAAAACAATAAAAGATACCTTTTACTTTATATACAAAAAAGTTAATTAACCTTGGATAATTATAAACTCAGTCCTTCACAGCACTATGTTTAGGGACTGTTGGTCTTCGATTGGTCCATCTTGTGGCATATTCACATTTGACGCTAAGAAAAACATATTTTTATGTTTCATGGTATCATTTCAACATCTTCACGGGCTTTGCTTTGCCCTATTTATTTTTGAAAAGTTTAGATGTGATTTCACGCCCACCCGAATCTGTTTTGATTGGGAATATTTCTCCCCCCTGGAAAACTTACTGGGTCCACTGTGTCTCCTGAATGTCTTCTCCATTTTATCTTGCTGATGCAATTGTGTGACAATACATCCACCTCAATGTTCTCATTTCTGTCATCGTCATTCATATCAAATTCTTAGCTCTGCTTTCCGTAGATTAATGGTCACCCAAGAACATGATATACATAAATAACTAGTTTAATACCACTGTTATTAGCTTGAAGTGGTTATGAATGGAAAGCAAGAAAATAGTTCACATGATATTCCTGCGGAAGAGCAATAGCAATCTTGGCAACAAGTTGGTTCTCAGAATACCACGGTCCAGATGGGGTCGTTGTGCCCCCTTGATTTGTCACATCCGGTGCTCCTCTAATTAGAGGTAAATAGTGGAAGCAACGTCATACTAGAATGCTCGTCCTTCCCAAAGGCGGGCCTTGATTTTCCCAATAACATGTTACATGAGACTCGAATGTTAGAAGATAGGGAGACATGCTAGAGAACAATAACCCTCATTCTCAAAGAGAAAGAATTGGATAAGGTATCAAGGTATGAAATTGGTCTCCAAGAATCTAAGTGTATGTATCTCAATTGCTAATGGGGGTTACGTGAAAAGGTTGAATACTTGGTGTGCTCAAGAAGGTGAGACTACGTTACTTCTACTAATAAGAAAAGTAAATGAGGAAAGAATTGCAATTGTATCATTGATTTTTGAGGCCTATTCTCGATTAAACATATATATTTATAGACTTCATAGAAATGACATATCATGCCAAATTTTTTGGGTGTGATCCTCAATAACCCCCCACTTCTATGTTTGTGACACTCTTTTTGGTGCCACACTGATTGGAAATGCTACCTGAACCCTTGATCCATAAGATTGGCTCTAGGTGACAGATCTATTTCACACATTTGAGGTTTCAATCTTTCATAAGTAAGGTGTTTCTTCCATTTCCAAGACTCTTAACCATATATTATATACCCTTCCAAATGTTCTAGCAACAACATGTCTCCTAATGACTCCATATCCACAATCATTGAGGCTATCGTCATACCTCAATTAGTTTCACATCAAAAAACTAACACATTTGTTTCTTTAGTATGATTCTAACGATTTTGTTCATTTGTTGTTAGGATCTACAAATGTAACGACTTCCTTCAATACTTTTCAGGTTTTGTAAACCATTTTCGAATAATCTTTACCAGGGTTCCTCGTCTTCCTATTTTCATGGCTTCACCTTCGGATGATTTCTTACCTCTAACTGCTGAATCAACTCTCAGTCTCTCCGATTTTCATATCAAGGAATTATCCTTGACTTAAGACAGATTTGTGATATCATATTGTCCAAACTTTCTCCATCTTTGGCCCATGACTAATCAATTGTATATCGACTAGGTAGATAGGGTTAGAGACCAAAAATGTCACTCTAGATACAATGAGATATGCATGATCTCATCGTGTAATCTTGCATGGCTATACAATTTGATGACAACCTTCTCTATTCTTGTCTTTTTAGATTTCTTAGCACAATTGCTTCCAACCTATGAAATAATGGCATTATAATGATGACTATACCCC
Organism: Brasenia schreberi; assembly: GCA_036023115.1. NCBI lineage: Eukaryota > Viridiplantae > Streptophyta > Magnoliopsida > Nymphaeales > Cabombaceae > Brasenia > Brasenia schreberi. The sequence goes on from JAYKKT010000066.1 coordinate 10,687,277, forward strand.
AAAACTCTCACTATAACTTTCTTGTGATTTGACTATAAACCAGTGACAGATGACGAACACCATGAATTCTTCATAATGTGGTTATGTTGTTACATCACCTGCATTTATGAAACCAAAGTTAATAGTGAGTACGTGTGGTACATTTCTACTATTATGTCAGGTACTAAACTTTCACTTGCTCCTTTCTTTTTTATTATCATTTATCATTCAGCTAATTTTGCTACTAAAGCCCTTTTGAATGGTAGTCATACCAATCTTATAAGGGTCAATTGTGGTTTCTTCAATTTTTCATTCATCTATACTTTCCTCAGTTCATGTTTTCGTACCTCCCCTTCAACAAATCATTGTTGATACACAAGGACTTAAGCCTTAGACCTCATTCCTCCAATCTCAGTTTCACAAATAGAGATCATTACTCGGTTATGGTCCATCAACCCCAATGAGGAAACTTTTTTTCTTCGTATTTCCACTATCTCGATTAAAATTTCATCGTTAAATTTAAAGAGGACCTTTATAGAATTGGATTATCGAGAATCTTTTCTCCTCAATTTGTATTCTATGGTGCTTCTTGATCATCCCGATTCAACCCAATTGTTGTTGAGCTATACTACCCACACTACAGGTCAATCAATTAGGTTATTATCAAGGCTACCCAATCATTGTTGAGCTATGCTTTGTCTAAGCAGGTCACTGATACTAGAGAATGTTACTGGAGTTCAATTACCCAATTGGTAGAAATATCTTTGTAAACACTCTAAAAATGTTTTTTAAAATAAATTGGGGCATATTTTAAAATCCACAATTTGAACACATCCTACGAATTTCATAAAATTCTAAAACATCATTTTGAAATGAAAATGTTTTGAACCCCGAAATTACAAAATCAAGTTTTGGAATTAAAATCTAAAAGATGTTGATTTGCCCAAAGATAGAGCAAGGCCCGAATCAATAGGAGATAGAATTTTTTGAGGAGATAAGGATGAATCCATAAAGGCAAGCACATCCAAAGCAAGAAGGTGACTCAGGGCCAAGACCAAGGCTCAACCCACTTCAGACAAGTCAAAGCTGCCAAACTAACTTGAAGAAAGGAATGAGTCAATGCATGATCGAATGTCAAGCCCCAATCAAATATCAAAGCCAAGCAGGCCTCATCCCAAGCTAAGCTCGATCCAATCCAACTCCAAAGGAGATTTAATGCAAATTCAAACTCAAGTTGTTGCATCAAGTTCATTCAAGGCAAAATCAAGGGCACCATACAACCAAGACACAAAGGCGGGCTAGGGTGACTTTGCTTCACCTAGTCGTGTCCAAGGTGGAGATCGATCCATGTGGGCTGCACCAAGCCCACATGGACCAAGAAGGGGACCACTCCCCAGCCTACATGCACCCATGTGCAGCTATAGACCAGAAATTTCCTTGGATCAAATCAAAACCGCATTGAATATCAAGCCAAGACCCAAACCCATGGAAGGCCCTAGAGGGCCCCCCTTGAAATCTATAAAAGGGGGCCTTGGGGGCTAGTTTGAGGCATCCAAGAGAGAGGAAAAATTCTGCAGCAATAGAGGGGGAGAGAGAGAGAGAGAGACAGAGAGAGAGAGAGAGGAAGGAGAAGGAGGAAGAAGAGGTGCCGCCGGCCACTAGACAATCTTCTACGGCTAAGGTCCTTTCTTCCCTTCTCTTTTCAAATGTTTTTTTCTCCTCTTTCATTCAATTCAATGGGGTTGTAATTAAGGACCTTATGGCTCCATCTTTAATGTAATAATTAAAGGGTTATGATGCCCAATTTCTTTTACGTTTATGGATGCATACTATGTGTTTGATTTTCAGTTACTCCTACACCAATATACATTGTAAGATCTTATATCTCTTAATTTTGTTTATACTTATGCTATAATCATAATTTTCTTCATTAACTTCCGTTATTTACATTTTTTTTATATGTGTTTGATTTACGTTTATTTATAATTTTCTCCCAATACACATTCAATATGTGTTTGAAAGGATGATTTCAAACAATTTTTTTTATAAACAAACGAAAATGAGAACATTGGGAATCAAACCCAAAAATGTTTGCAAATTGATAAATTTATGAAATTTCAAAACCCCTGAAATTCAAAAACAAACTAAATTCAAATCAGACCTCAAAAATTTGCCCGGTTGGAAATAGTCTTATTCAGAGACCTAATACCCAAGGGTTAAAGTGGTTCGATACCCTACACCCGTTAAAGTGGTTAAAGTGGTTCAATACCCTACACCTGTTAAAGTGGCTTGATACCCTACACCCATTTAAAGTGGTTAAATGGTCAAGGTGGTTAAAGACTGACTCATAGAGCGAAAGTAGATCACCCTTACAAACAAAAATTGGGAATGAAACCCAGTGCTTTCTAAAACTAATATTTTAAGATTTCATTAAATTTGATATTTTCAAATACAAAAATATTTTTTAGAAAATGTTTGAAATCATACCTGCCATATATGAAACTCGGACCGAAATGAGGCAATTCCTCGAAAAGAGAAGGTGGTATGGGCCAAAAAGGCAATGATCGAACACCTGCCAATTTTGGCACTATTGGGCAATGTAAAATGTCATTTTTAGTTTCAAGTATTAGAAAGGAAGGTCGATGTCAAAAAAGGAAAGTCGACATTTAAGAAAGGAAAGTCGACGTTCAAGAAGGAAAGTCGGCACCCAGAAAGGAAGGTCGGCGTCGAGGAAGAAAAGTCAACGTCATCCAAGAGAAAGGAAAGTGATGCTCAATTTGGCAAGTTGTGATGTTCGGCAAGCTGTGACGTTTGATTTGGTAAGCCACCAAGAGGAAACTTACCAATTTTGGCATAAATGAATCATATGACCTGCCATAGGTGACCTTGGTACGCAATTTGGCAACCTTGATACATAATTTGGTAAGTCGCTAAGGTTGCCCAAGGCTGGCCGATTTCATCATGGCTTACTTACCAAGTTCAAACGACTCCAACATGGAAGGAGGTTCGACCAATTCAGTAACTTAGCTTTCCTAGTCTTTTCCTGAATCCAACCACTTTCCCAGCAACATTGAAGGAAGCACAGCATATCAGAATATCTCTTTCCTGTCTTGGAGATGTAATCGCTGCATTGACTCAAAAGAGCTCACACGTGCCTTACAAAAACAACAAGTTGGTGCAGTTGTTACAAGATTCCTTAGGTGGCCAAGCAAAAGCTTTGATGTTTGTCCATGTGAGTCCAGAAGTTGATTCTTATTTAGAAACCATCTGCACATTAAAATTCGCAGAGAGGGTTTCTATTGTTGAACTTGGCACTACTCGTGTAAACAAGGAAAGTGGTGGCATTCGACAGCTTAGAGAACAGGTGAAATGCCTCATGAAGGCATTAGCAGCAAAGGAAGGTTAGCTTGAGTTGATTTTAGTAAGTGGACAGCAACATCCACTTACCCTTTTCAACCTCAACCAATGTCAACATCCTAGCAAGGTTGCAACCAGTGATCCAAATTGGTATGAAGAGGCTTGTCTACATGAGCATATATAATGTGGTGTTTGGTAGTAAGGAGATCGTCAATGGGAACAACTCACTAAATTATTTCTCAATTGATGCTCATGTTGATCCATATGGAAGAGAGACAGCCATGGCCGAACCTAGCTACTGTCCCAACTTCAGCCAAAGTTAGCCTTGGCCATGATGTCACCCAGTTCCAGCCAACAGTTTTGGCCCAAAATGGTAGGCCATATGCAGCATCTACTTATCTTCCATATGCCAGCAGATTTTGGTAAGTGAGTGTAGTAGTTGTGACTTGATTTGAAAGGCCATGTACAACACTCTCTTACCCCATTTCAGCAACTTTCAATATGCAAGGTAAGTAGATGTTGCCCTTTGCCTATAAAAGACCCCTTGAGGGGGGCTACAAAGCATCATCTGATCATTTGGAAATCCACAATTCAATCCAGCAATTAGCTCGTGTAGCAAGCGAGAGAGAAAGAGAGAGAGAGAAAGAGAGAGAGAGGAAGAGAGAAAGAAGAAGGGGAAGGTTCGTCGCCATAAGCTGTCGGCCGATCCTTCCACCATAGGTCCACTCTTCCCTTATTTTTTTAATTATTATCTCTTCTTTCATTAAGATTAATGGAGTTGTAATTAATGAGCTCATGTCTCCATTATGATGTATTAATTAAGGATCATATGCTACCCCTTCTCTTTTTCATTTATCGATTATCTTTTATGAGTTTGATTTTCGATCTTTTCTACTCCGACGTATATTATAAGATCGCATACCTCTTAATCCCCTATATGCCCATGTTATAGTTATAATTTTATTTATTTTGCAATGTTGTAGATTAATTTTAATTCGGATGAAAGCATACACGAATCTTGTAAAAATCGAAAACTTGTTTTCTACACTCTGTATACATACGGTAAACAATTTTTATTGTATTATCTCCTATTCGAATGTTTCAATATTTTACACGTATAATTTACACATACCAGCACACTGTTCATAAAAGTTTCAAGAATTTTAGGCTTGTACAACATTATAAATAAAATTGGAGAAGATCAAATAAAACTATAACAGATTCTGTAAAATCTAAAGTTCTTACAATAGAGGTGTGTTTATTATCCCATATCTTTGTGTACAATGAACCATTTTGATTTAAAATGGTCTTATTGGAAAACTGAAATCCATAGCTTTCCAAGAAGACTAATTTTATATAAATCGGAGATTCGAGGATAAAGATACGGTCATTTTCCTAAACCTCTTATTTTCTAGCGCAGGTCTATCCTGAATGTTTGAGTAGGATCTATTTTCGGATTTAATCGTGTAAATCTACAATGTTTAAAATTAAAATAAAAATGGTTCTTGAATTTGACATCAAATTCTATTTTCTATAAAAAAATTAGAATTTTTGGAGATTTAGAAGCTATATAAAAAATCAAAAACATGTCTCTAAAAATAGAACCAGTTTCTGTTTTTCAAGATTTGGAATATTTTCAAATTAAGGAGTAAAATCATGATTTTTATCAAGTTTTTGGAATTACAATTTGGTTTTGAAAATTCATCGGATCTCAAACAATTTTCAAAGCATCTAAGCTAACCCTTGATTATCGGTTCAAGAAGGCCTACGTCGAAAAGAATTCACTTACCTATAATCGCTACACGAGGTCTGAAATCAACTTTGCTAGTTTGAGCAAACTAGCTCACCCTCGTGCATACGATGTAGTTTGTAAATTTAATTTCAAGTCTCTACATGGACTTCGGAATAAAAATTCACATCTATACCTATTAACATTTTTCTTAGACTCATCCACTAACACAATATTATCTGCAAATAACATACACCAAGGTACTTCATCTTGAATATATTTTGGTAACTCATGAGTGACCCATATAAATAAATATGGACTTAAAGTTGATCCTTGATGTTGTTGGAAATCGGAGACAGCATGCACCAAGAGAAAGAACACGAGAGGGACAAGATGAAAAGAAGGGAATGGAGGGTTGGCCCTCCAATCGAGGGTTGCCCTCCTTCTCTCACTTCTATTACGTAAAATCCATTAACCTAAAACAAGCTGGACCAATCTTGAACTAGATAATATGAAAAAGACCAAAATACCCTAAGTACTATGGGCAATTACAATAATACCAAAATATCAAAAATTGCATAACTAACACTAAAATAGCATATACATTCAAATTCTTTAACACCCCCTCTCAACTTGGGAGTGAGATACTTTGAACTCCAAACTTGCCGAAAAACTAGTTCTTTCTTTACTACACTTGCAACAATAATCTCTCTAAGGCTTCATTAAATCAACTTAGAACAATTCCGAACACATTTGGGTAGCGCACGACCCTTCTATGAGTGTTGGTTGCTCCATCTCTTCCTTCTTCTTTGTGAAATAACTGGGTAGCAACATATCAGAAGTCAAGTACTCCTACTCTTGAGAAAGCTTATTTTTATAGTAAAAGGTACTATCTCTACCATACACACTTCAATTGGCTTTTTTTGTGCCCCTTCACATGGTGGTTGTAGTCGATTTTTCAGCCCTCCTAGTTGTTTACTTCTGCAACTCATGGTCTTAACATTCTTACTTCTTGGTGATACTGTCATATTCTATAAGAATAAATGCATTTGCCTCTTTTATGATTTAATTTTTCAAGTATAAGTGGTGAGAAATTATTTTTCTGCACTCTATCTTTTCTTTCTTAATTCAATTATTTGTTAATTGCTCTACCTCTATACATTTTTTTCCTTTCCTACACTCCATTGTTCTCTCTCTTTTGGTAAGGTACCTTGTCTCTCAAGCATTTCATCAAATAGTTTTCTAGTACAACTGACAATCATAGTTGTCCAAGAAATCACACTTTTATTAGGCATTTGATCAAACAGGTATCGTGCGGCCAAGGCATCTCTCTTGGGCATTTCATCAAACACTTGACGTGCAGGTTCCCTCACCACAGTTCGATCTGCCCCAACCTTCTTAGCTTTGTTAATCTCTCCTCTGCCCTGCTGCTGGCCTCCCCACAATTTCTTTCATTCACGTGAAACTTCTCTTGAGCGAGAGAAAAGAGTCTATGTTTGTGTGTGGATGAGATCATATCATGGATGTGAGTTCTCGTGATTCGAGCACCACAACCCACGTATAGGCCGACCATGGACTAGATCTCCTGCATAATAATTTGATTCCCTTCTTTTCTTCTTTTCCTTCTCATATTTTTCAATTGAATTCTTCATCACTATGATAACCAATCAAACAAACACTTCAACCAGTGAAAAGCTCAAGTGAATATTTCACATAATCCATGTCACCATAATGAGCCTTCTCGATGACCTTTTTGTGTATCCACAACTATGTAAGCCAAGAAGACAACAACTCAAAAATAGATCTCAAATTTGAAGACAACTATAGAACCGCCAAAGATTAAAGATGCAATATGCAACCACAGGTGTATTGAATGCCAGACGAGAGCAGACCCTAAAGATAGAGGTATTCTCGCCTCCTTTTGAGGATTGCTGTTGCGGAAAAACAAGCAAAGGCCAAGGAAGTTGCCACAAATGTTGTCACTAGGATGCTTGGATCCACATCAATAACGAATTCCATTGGGGGTCCCATCGTAGCACCTTTACATAAAGTTGCAATCATCAAAATACCAACTCTTTTACTCTGATCTAAAGAGTAAGGAGAGGTCAAAACCAGCCAGGTGATGCTTGCCATGCAACCAAGAAATGTCAGTGTACCTCCAATGTTCCAAAGAAGGTGAAAGTAAACCCTGGCAACCGACGCCATTAACGCAAGGCATAACGAGAGGTAAACTTGCTTGAGATGATCCTACATAGCCAAAGAGATCTATCAAAGATTTTTAAGGGTCGCTGAGGGTCCCTTCGGGAAGGATGTGAAGGTAGACATCTTCCCTGCTCCCTTTCTTCTTTTCAAAATTTGCAAACCTAAAAAACTGAGCAATCAAATTCTTGCTTTATCGTGCATTAGGTGCCATTGTTTCCAATGATCGAATGCTCTGTTACCATGTTGGAAAGCAGAAGAAGCTTGCATCGAGAGAAAGAACACGAGAGGGAGAAGATGAAATGAAGGGAACGGAGGGTTGGCCCTTGAATGGAGGGCCGCCCAACTTCTCTCACTTCTATTACATAAAGTCCCTTAACCTAAAACAAGTTATAAGGACTGATTAATATGAAAAAGACCAAAATACCCTTAGTACTATAGGCAATTACAATAATACCAAAATATGAAAAATTATATAATTAACAGTAAAACAGTAGGTAAATTCATATTCTTTAACAGATGTAACCCAATATTAACTTCAAAGGAGTTTGTCATTCCTTCATGAGTCCTCACATAAGTTTTTGCACCATCGTAATGTCTCTTATAAGATTTATTTATGTCAATGGGATACATCTCTTTTCCAAAGTTCTCTGAAAGAACATCTCTTGACACCCTACCGTAAGCTTTTTCTAGATCAATAAATATCATATGAAGGTTCTTATTTTTTGCTCTAAAATGTTTCATAAGACGTCTCAATAGGTGAATCGCTTCAATATGAGACCAGCCCTGCATGAATCCAAATTGGTTCTCTGTTGTACTTGATACTTTTCTTAACCTACATTCGATAATTCTTTTCTATAATTTCATAGTGTGGCTCATTAACTTGATACCTTGATAATTTGAACAATTATAAATGTCTCATTTGTTCTTATATATGGGTACAAGTGTATTAACTCTTCATTTGTCGAATATCTTTTGGATTCTTCATATTTCATTAAATAGTCTTGTGAGCCAGGATTTTCCATACTTCTATAGGAATATTATATGGTCCTATAGATTTACCAACCTCCACATATTTAAGAGTGTATAGAAATTGCAGTTTATATACTTTTTTGATTTGGCTAACTCTCCTAAGCTAATACTAACATATGTATTTTCATTAAAAAAACTTATAGAAATAATTTTTTATCTTTTTTATATTATCATTTGCCACTAGAATTTTCTCATTCTCATCTTTGATGCAACTAACAAAAGTAAGATCCATAGTTTTCTTATCTATAGCCTTAACTATCTTAAAAATATTTTTTTCTCTTTTGGGTTAAACTTTTTATATAAATCCTCTCAAATTTTATTTTTTTTGCTTGACTAATGGTCTTTTTCACTTCTTTTCTAAGTCTCTAAAGTTTCACTTGATGAAGCAAAGAGTGATTCTCGTCAAGATGTTACTGTGCCACATTCAACTCCTAAAGCTGAGGCAGTGAATTCAGAAGAGCAGGCTGCTAGCAAAGAAGGAGAAGTCAATGGTGACGGATCTACAAAAGGGACAGCAGTTGCTGTCAATTCATTTCAGCAACTATCTTGTAGCCAGAATGCATTTACTGGTCTTGCAGGAACCGGGTTTTCCAATCCATCTTTTTCATTTGGTACGCTTCCAACTGAAGACGGTTCGTTCAGCTTCAGCACGTCAGGATTTGGTTCTGGTTCAAGCTCAATCTTTGGCTTAAAAAGCAGCAGCGCGTCTTTGTTTGGTACCGGCGACTCTAACAACAGATCATCTACTCAGGGTTTTGGTATTCCAGCTGCAGATTCTGGTAAGCCTACTGGAAATTCTCAGCCAGCAATGCAGGAAGTTCCGGTCGAAACCGGTGAAGAAAATGAGAAGGTGGTCTTTCGTGCTTGATACTGCATTGTTTGTTTGAGTTCCTTGATGGTGGTTGGAAAGAAAGAGAAAAAGGTGAGCTGAAACTAAACGTTACTACAGACGGTGCAGAGAAAGCGAGGTTGGTAATGAGGGCTAAAGGAAATTATAGGTTGATCCTGAATAAAAGCCTTTATGCAGATATGAAACTGACAAATATGGAGAAGAAAGGCATTACCTTTGCATGCATTAATAGTGCTTCTGAAGGGAAAAGCATCACCCTTGCTACATTTGCTTTCAAGTTTAAGGAAAGTTCTAATGTGGATGCGTTTCGTGCAGCTGTGATGGATCACAAGGGTAAGAAACCAGCAGTTCTGAACACACCGGAGAAGTCGCCAAAGGCTTCAGATGAATGAACTATGAAAATTTTCCGGCAGGGGTCAGCTGCGTGCACCACCTACGGTGTAGCATTGGAGGGTTATGAGTATTTGCGCTTTCCAATATGGAGACCTTCAAGTTGGTTAGGTTCTTAAATATAGATTGGCAGAAGTGTTTCAGATGCATGAACCTTGTTACCGTGAGTTTTGGCTCGAGACAGTTTCATAAACTGAGAAAATATCTTATGAGTTTTGACAGTTTTCTGTCAATAACTTATCATTATTGCTATTTTCTCTCTCTCTCTCTCTCTCTCTCTCTCTCTCTCTCTCTCTCTCTCTCTCTCTCTCTCTCTCTCTCTCTCTATATATATATATATATATATATATATATATATATATATCAAATCATTTATTTCAAAAGGTTGAGAATTGAATTTAAAAAGTAAGAAATGTATTTTTACCTTTTGAAAGAAATTTTTTTTTTGTACTTCTTGCTTCTTGAATTCAACTCTCAACTATTTGTCTGTTAAATAAACGCTTGTGACTTTTTTTTAGTATGGTTCCATGTAATGATGCTAATATACAGAAGGTAGTATAGATAGATGGATGGATGCATGTCTTCGTACAACTGACCATATGGTTGGAGATACACTTTGTTTCTCTAATTATCAAATTCTTTGTAACAAGGAACTCAATAGATTGGCCCATGATTTTTATATATTCATGATGGAAAAGGAAAGTGTTCAAACTTCACTGTATCATTTACCTTCTATTTCATTTTCGCAACTTTCTTGCAAACTAGTTATCAGTAAGTTTCCTAACTAAGGATCTCAATTGCTCAATTATGTTTTCTCCTTCTAGTTGTGTTTTTTAGGATAAGACGAGAAGAATCTTTAGTTATGATAGCTTAAAAAGGGGTTATACTAATGTTGTAATTAGCATATCGGTACCAATATCATACACGATACCAATACGCGATAATAGTGTTGTATCATATGATACGGTACAATATGACATATTAAAATTAAATTATTTTATAAAATTCAAAAAAATCTAAACAATTCTAAAAAATATGAAAATTTGTAATTTAAAAATATAAGTTAACCAAGTGGTAGAGAACATAATTAGAATGCAACTAAAAATAAAATTTTCATGATCAATAAACTAATACCATTAGTCTACAAGCCTATAAGAGTAACAAAGTTAAAGTTAGAATTAACAATATACCAACAAGCTTTACAATTTATTACATAACACAAATACAAAGTTATAAACTACAACAATCCAATTTCATTGCTTCATTCCAAAAATGTGGATCATAATCAATAAATGCATCATAAGTATTATAATCATGGTCATCACCATCATCATCATCGCCACCATCATCTCCTTCCTCTTCCTCCAAAATTGGGTCATCCAATCCTTCGCCTTATACATCGTTCATCTCCAATCTCTGCTTCGGCTTCTATTGCTCTCCAGTTCACATCCTCGAAAATAATAGGAGGCGCTTCTTCTTCAACCCAATCATGAATAATACCAATATTTTCGTAGCTAAGTGGGTCATATGACACCTTCCTTGCATTTCTTGCATCTCTTTGCATTTGTCTATAAAGAAAACAAAAGAAAGAATACAATTTACTTAAAAGTTAGAAAATATCTTACTTATTAGTTATAACTTACAAGTATAAAGAATAACAAAAATATCTTTTCCCCTTTGCCTTAACTTCATATTGTATGTAATATATACCAAATCATGAAGACAAGCATGCTCCAATTTATTTCCCTTCTTTGTGTGAATGTGTTAAATAACACTAATTTCTCTCGCATCTACTCGAACTACATATTTGGCTTAATATGTGTTGAGTAAAGCTCGACAAATTAAGGGTATATGCACCAAATTGAGTTACCATTTATCTAAAATAAAACATAATAAATGAAAAGATTAAGTCTTAAGAAGCAACACAAGTTAGAAGAATGAAGAAATAATAATTTATAAAAAAAGAAATCATAACTGGTCGCATCTAGGAGCGGAGTTTTATTGCAATTGACCTTCTAAAATCCAATGTTGTAAAAATCGTATCATATCATATTATATGATATGATTTTATCGCATATCGTATGAGTATACAGTACGATACAGGCACATGTATCGCAATAAACTATTTCACGTCATTCTCTTGCTCCTAAATCATTTTTTCACTAATATTCTTTTCGTGGTTCATTCAAAAGATTCTCAAGTGTTTCACCCAACCCAACTCTAGGGCTTTTGTCAAATCCGTAGCATACCCCTTTCTTTTTGCATTCTACCTAATTTTTCACTTGAAAAATTTGGGGGTTTTACTGATTTCATGATTTTTAACATCTAAAAAAACTTTTTCTTCTTATTGATTGTTCACTCTTGTCTTAATGGTTTCTGATCGGGTTGATCCGACATGAAAATATTATACCTCAGTGTACAAAGGCAATAGGCTTGTGAACAAGTACATGTTTTGCAATGCAGTAAAGCATGATGATATTTCTTTTATGAAACACTACTATGCGGGAACCAAGAAAGATACTAGTGCTTATCCTTGGGTTCCTAAAGCAGTAAAGTACGAAATTGAGTAGATATTGGAGGTTTTGAAAGAGAGAAAGAGATTAAGGGTGAGAGAGAGGGCAGAAATAAGTGGTTGTAATATGTATCAACCATTTGAAGATGCTTCTTAAGGGATATAAATTTTATAGTGTAGATAAGATGGAAGAAGAGACGACTGAAAAGGAGAGAAAAATGTGAGAAAAAGGAAAGAGTTTAGGTTCTGGTAGTAAAGTTGGTGGAGTTGGCTCTTATTGTATTTCAAGAGCTCCTACTCGCCCGATGCCTACCAGGGGTACTAGAGTAGGAGCTAGAGCTAGAGGTAGTAGGATGCCTTCATTTTTTCCCTATATATGACTCTTGGAGCTCAGTGAGGTATTAGATCAACTATGGCTTCAAAAGAGGTAATTGAGAAAATAGATTTGAAGTGTACAGAATTTCTTTATGAAAATTGTCTCTCTTTTAATATTGCAAACTCATTTTCTTTTCAAAGTATGGTGGATACTATTGTCAATGTGGGATCGAATTATAGAGTCCCTACTTATCATGCTTTAAGGGATACATTACTACATAAATGAGTTGATATTGTTAATGCATAGAGTTTTGAATTTATGGAGTTGTGTAAGGATATGGGATATTCTATTATAATTGATGGTTTGATAGATGGTCAGTATAGGTCTTTCATGAACTTTCTGGTCTATTTCCCCAAGGAGACTGTTTTTGAAATCATATTACTTATCCCATATTGATAAAACCGCTGATAATTTACTCTCTATTTTTGAAAAAGTTGTTCAGGATATAAGTGTTTTAAATGTTATTCAATTCATTACTCATAATGCTGCAAATCTTAGAGCAACTGATAAGATGCTTGAAGCGAACTATTAATCCTTAGTATGGACTCCATGTGTTGCACATTGCATAGACTTAATACTTGAAGATCTAAGTGAAATGGATGAAATAAGAGGGACTATAGATTATGCAAAAATATCACAAATTTTATTTATAATCATTTTTCTCTATTGCATTTAACGTGAATCCATACAGGTGGAAGAGAATTGATTCGGCTTTTATTAACAAGATTTGTTACGAATGTCATTACTTTGCAAAGTCTTGTCATACAAAAAAATGTATTGAAAAAAATATTTGTATCTGATGAATGATGCTCTATTAGTTGGTTCAGAAAGTGAGAAGGGATTGTTATTATAGATATTGTTTTAAATGTTGATTTTTGAGAAAATTGCAATAATTTTTTTAGGGTAATTATACATTTAGTTATGGTAATGAGGATGGTGGATAATGAAGATAGGTTTGTTATTCCTTATATATATTATACTATAGATAAGTCTAAATTAGAAATACAAGGAAACCTTGACCACAAGCGGTCACTTCTAAAAAAGGTTTGAAAGATAATTGATGCATGTTGGAACCACTAAATGCATCATGATTTGCATGTTGCTTTATATTTTCTTAACCCTTCTATTCGATTTTCTTGAACTTTGTAAAGGACAAAAAAGTAAAAAAGTGTATATTGAATCGAATTGACCTTGTTGAAGATTCATCTACTCATTGCAATATTCATTTAGAGTTAAGCAAGTATATACAGAGTGTTGGAGATTTTGGAAGGCTAATTACAATCCAACTCCACTTCTAAATACGACCAAGTATTATGTGTTTTTATTGATATTTATTTAAGTTATCAATTGATTAACTTAACCTATTTATAGCCCACCCCACTAGGTTAACCTAGTTACAAGTTAGCTAGGGTTATTAGATAGAGGTTGTATAAATGACTCAAGGTCAAACATGAGCTAGATATCCAATGGTTGACGGGGCTACACATGGCGTCAAGGAGGCACGATGTGCGTGGTGTTTGGAAGGCGTGTTGGACACGGCACATAGGAGTCGTCCTATGTCTGTGCTATAGAACTAGAATTGTGTAGTGTCGATGTTGTGCTACTGCATAGTGCACACGTGTGCAGCTCTCAAGCTTGTGACATGTGACAAGACCCCCACACGTGGTGTGTGGGAACCCCACACGTGCGGCACTAGGGTGCTAGCCCCCAACGTGTAAATTCTGTGCAAAACGACTTCTCACGTGTCCCAACCATCCCAACATATGGCACATGTATCTAGTTGCCCTTCCCACATGAGGATGCCGCTTAATGGACTAAAATTGGGTATGAATTGGGCCCAATAACCCAAAAGGATCTAATTCAAAAAAATACCTATAAAAGGAAGATTGGGTGACCAAGAAAGGGGATTCCAACCAAAGAGTGATAAGCTCAATCAAAGAGGATATAAGGGTGCTCATTCCCAGCCCAAAGAGGAGTTCATCCAAGGAAGAGAGAGACCTAGAGAGAAGGCCTCAATCTACCCTCTTCTACCCCTTTTCTTATATCATTCTTGTTGTAAGCTTGAAGTTTTTGTCTCCAACCCTAATTTTTTAGAGTAGCAATCATTTTCGTGGAATACCCTTGTAATGGGACGGTCGCCCTCCAAAAGCGTGAAAGAGAGGGCTGTGGGTAAGAGGAATTCGCTATCTTCGTCAGATTTTATTTCTTCTACCCCAATATATTCTATATCTTATACGTTCTCATCTTGTCGATGCTTATATATGATATCATCTCTTCTCCCCTTTCTTCAGTGTATTGATTGTCTCTAATTCAACTAAAAAAACTATAAGAGAGACATAGCAGCCACGGTTATATACGATGACATGAGTATGTAATCACTCTTATACTTAATTAATCACCCATAAGTTTATGTTAGGGAGAGTATTGGACTATGATCGCATATATTTCCCAAGTAAGCAATCCTCTTAGAGAGAGATTCTCCGAGATTCTATATATAGATGAGTTCCTCTCCTAACAAACTTTAGTCCTCAACAAAATTCTTTAAATGATTATTAAATCATTAAGATTCTAACCGGATGCATCATTATTTTCTATAAGAAAATTTTTCCAGATTTCAACATACTACACAAACCATGTGTGATCTCCAAATTTTCTAGCTACCATATCTAAGCAAAATACTATCAAATTGTGTCCATGAGTAGTACACATACCAGCCAATATCCAGTAAAATTCTGGTAAATTTTGAACACAGGTGAGGTTGATAAAAAAATCAATAAGTACCAGACTCAATTTGAAACCAAACTTATTTGTGACAAAAAATCCTGCAATAGATGTTAAGTAAAACCATCATAACTTGGTCTACAGATATCAAAATGCCTCAAGAATTTTTTTTTTCTATAGCTAACATCCATAGCTTTCCAAATTGATAAGTTTAATAGAAATCAGAAACCTACGTATAGAGATAAAAATATTTTACTAGAACCCTAAATCTTAGTCACAAATACTGTCCAAATTTCAAAATAGCACTCGGTTAGAAGCTTTTCTCAAGTTTTTATTTGATCATACAAAGATCCAAAAGTATAAATAATTTTTTTTAATAAAACTTCATAATTGGTTCTCACTCACGTAAAATTTTAGAGATTTTTTAATCCAAATAAAGGCCTCTAGAAAATACAAACTTCCATATTGTAAAACAGAACAAATTCTGTTTTCATAGAGCTAAACCTGATTTGGCCAAGTGAAACCATTGCCATTATATAAAAGGTTGTTTCGAATCAAAATTGTTTTGAAAAAACTTTGAATTTTAAAATCACTCTTCTTAAGCGTCTAGGTTGACCCTTAGTTTAAGAAGGTGTATGTCAACAAGAACTTACTTTCCTACAATTGCCAAATTAGTCAGATAAAGCTCTTTGCAAGTTTGAGTGAACTTGTGGGCATGCTCACGCATGTTTTTGCAAGCAAAGTTTTTAAGCCCATATAATTCCCAAAAATTTTGTTTACATTAGGTATTCAGCCACATTTGAATTCAATAAATATTAGAGATACATGCTCTCCCTATCCCTCATCTTCCTCCTCTCCTCACCTTGAACTATCCAATTGGGTGTGTGTGATGCGATGGGAGTGGGACTTTCTTGCAAAGCTAGTTATTCTTATTGACAAAATACTATTCCTCAAGCGAGCAAGAAAAAGAATGTGAGGTAAAGTTGCTCTAAGTTGAACTTTCTTGCTGAGTACACCCAAGTGAATTCAAACATAACTTAAACCCGATTAATATATAAAGCAAAGCTAAACTATTTATGTTTGATAAAAAAATAGAGTAAATCTATATCAATAATGGAAATAGAGAAAATATTTATAAGAAATTAAGGCATTATGATTTTGTAGGGCATGTGTGATTTGTGGTGTCGAGCCACTCGTACTAGTATTATAGGCCTAGTCCCACATAGGCTTATAACTATGGCTTCAAGGAACCATGGTTTCGTGTTTGATTTATGAGTAGTATTGATGCTTAGGTTTTTATAAAAGATAGGATAAGAGGACGAGAGAGAAGGAGGTACTTCAATTTCCATGTGAAATCCCTAGGTCCAAATTATAGAAAACTTCTCCACTAGTGATGTACTGTTTTGCACAAATTGGGCCTATGAAAGTACAATTCTATGCTTGTGACGGTTCCACTTGATGCACAACAAAACTTTGAACTACGAGTACCAAAAATCAATGTCAATTTCTCTTGGAACCTTATGTCAAACATTCCCTAAAGTTTGGACTATTTTGTCCATAGTTTTTTTTGAAATAAAATTTAATTTGAAAGAAAGGTGTAGTGAAAGTAGACACATACATATCAGAGACAAAGATGATATCTCACATTGTGAACTCGAGTTCATTTGAGACTTAAATACATGCTTGGTTCAAAATTTGTAGGGTTGTGAGCCATCCCAACACCAAGCTCTATGCCATGTTCCCATGGATGCCTATTTTCTTTCTAATATAGAAAAGTCACATTATAATATTCTATATAATTCATGTCATGGTTACATAGTGGATCCACCCTGCATTCCACTCATGGAGACCTGAACTGACCCCACTTTCATAGATCTCAAGTTGCTATCTGAAGATGTAGCAATAGATATTTAAATTAACATAACAAGCAGTTATATGCATACCTCCATTTAGAAGAAATTGGTTCCTAATGTGCTAAACACCATGCAGCATCCATTGTATGTAAGAGAGAATAAAAGAATTCACAGATCTATTTTCCCTAAATCCAAATCCATTTATTGTTCATAACAATGAACTTGTATCTCCCCTTCTTAGAACCAGATTTCTCTCCCTCTCTCTATGTATATACATACACCAATATATGAATCATTCTCATCCACGGTTGTTCTATCTTGATTTCCTATTTATGACAAATCCTCTACATCTATGCCTTGTTAAACGAACCTATACCTTCAAAGGATTTGTTATAATAATGTACAACAAACAAATCCTTTGAATGTATATCTTTTTGCACAACCTGATACATTCAAAGGGATTTTTTTTATATTTTAACCACGAAATTTTGGCATAAGAAATCAATGATAAAGGCTAATTGTCAATACATAACAAACATAAATCAGTGTATGAATATGGAAAAACAGATGGCTAACGTCCTACTAACAAAACAAATTATAAATATTAGGAAAGTGAAAGAAAAAGGGACTGGGTAGAAAAGCAGAATCTTAATACTACTTATGTTCTTTTTGTTTAAGTTTGCTTTGTTTAATTCCTATATTAACAAAAGATTTTAGTAAAATATTCTCTATTTTCGATATGTTCCCATATTGCAGGTGTTATGCTACAAGTTCCATGGATACGTCAAAGGTTTTACTTTCTAACCCAAGTTTATGCCAAAAAGACTTGGGGAATTCTTAGTTGCTTGATCCACAAGTTTGCTTTGTCTTTAGAGGTTGAGAAATGTGTTTTTCATCATCACTCGACTATGGAAGCCAAAAGTTATTAGAAATGCCAACTAACACATCACGTTTTACAAATCCCAAGCATCTATCTTAGATTTCTTGGGGCGATAAACTTTTGGCCTACCAAATGTGATGCTAGAGAAGGAAATCTAATATGGCTTATGATTCACTATTGTGGAACAAAACTCTTATTTCATGGATACAAAGACAGATGTCAAGTTCAAGAGGTAATTGTTGATGGTGAAAAACATGAGTAGTGCATCTCGTGCAACCAACAATGGTGGAACTCACATGGCTCCCCTCTAAAAAATGATCCTAGCAAAGAAAGTATGTCTAGAATCCACATTATCAAATTGCATTTTCTCCAACTCCTAGAGTATAGTTCGAATTGGCTTTATCAAAAGCTATAACACACTATCTCATCCTTGTAAGGATATCTTATGGTTGATGGTACCAAATGAGACCAATACTACCTTAGAAAGGGAGTTTAAGATAAACACCAAAGGCATACTTTTTGTTTATTGAATATTCAACATGGTACACTAATAAGCCAACCTCCAATCGGATTTGTTGGGGGAGCATATACAACCATCGGCAAAAACACATATGCCAAATGTATGTGACGTGCCTCGGCAATATCCCAATTTTCAGTATAGAAACGTCTACATGTTGAGAAGGCTTGAAGCTTTTGTAGTCTTCTTGTTACCTTTGCTCATGGTTAGCAACCCAAAGCTACTATTGCTGCCGCTAGAAAAAGTAGGTCAGCCATTTTGGTGTGCCGAGAAATGGGAGAAATTCACTTCAAGAAGTAGCTCGTGTCTCCTTGTATGTTGTTGATTATCCCCTTGAGCTGCATGACAACAATGGAGGACCTAGTCGTGTCCAATAGACAAATCATCTGATGATTTCCAAACATGGGGCTACAATGAAATTCGCCCAATGTGCTTGTTGAGGCAGTGCACAATCACCTTGGTTTGTAACTAAGTGCATTATTGACTGATGATCCAACCTATTGTAAACCTTATCTAGAGTGAATGGATACAACATGCCCTCTTCCTTAAGGATTTAATATTTCAACCCTAACAATATTCTTTGGAAAAAATGATAAGTCCACGTTAGAGCATTTTGGACGATTTACAATACAAGGTGGAGCATTGGACTGTAATGAGCTCCAAAGAAGAAGTATTATTATAAATGACATAATATTACTTCTCATGGTACTAACAATTGTATATTGTTCCACAACTTGGTACAAAAGGCACTCAAAGAAGGTTTGTTGAGGTTTTGAGAGAGAGTTAGCAACCGATGTCAATGTTATTGATCAAGAATCAAAATAAGAAGAGTACAAAGAATCTAGAGGCCTAAACTAAAGGGAGAGTTATTGCAAACCACATATCCCTTTAGAATAGGATATTGCATGAACCGCATATAGGTGGGTGTGCAAGACAAAGATGAGAAAGAAGTTGATTTTATAAAGAGGTGTTTTGCTTGGTTTAAAAAATGATTTTTACAAGCTCAAATTCTTAAAAAACCATTTTTTTAAAAAAAGAGTATTAGTTTACACCCTTCTAAAGTCCTTTTTGCAAACAAGATAATTTTATTTTCTTTGGAAGAACGATCTTTGCTTTTATGTGAAATGGACTCAAAATGACTTGGGCCTTTATTCTTGTAGTGTGGATGAGTCATCTAGTTTCTTTCTCTTCAGGCCAATGTAGATAAAAGGTGAGCTCAACAAGACTTTATACAACACGTACCACATGCCCCATCTTCCTGAAATATATCAAGAGATCCTCTCAAAAGATCAAGTAAATGTATCTTAATTATGGATGGAAAGGAATACTAACATTCTAAAAATCAAAAAATAAAGGAGTGTGCTTGCAAGTGGATAGAACCCATAGTGAACTCAAAGGAACCTCCTTGAATCAAAAGGCTAAAATACCTCAAGAAAAACCACATTGGTCATAGAATAGATTAGGACTCTAATGTCAAAGGGGCATACTTTACTCCAAAGATGACTCAAAAGAAAAAAATATATCCAACTTGTAGGAAAACACATTTATGTCATGAAATGCATCATGGATACAACTCAGGGTATGCATAATGTGTGTGATATATGATGTCGAGTAGTATCGTGGTGGGAGATGCACTTGTCTAAAGACAATGATAAAGGGTATGCATTTTAGTACAAGCTACAAAAGATAAATGAAAAGATACATATGGATACCAAAACAAGAACACACATGCAATTAATTCTTTGTAGATGATCATGGCTCATATGCTAGTTTTATAATATCTCACAAATATTTTCAAAAATCAACCTTGCTTTTGCATGGATACCTTCAAATAAAATCTAGTTGTAAAAAGCATTTTCACTCAAACTTTTGTCTCAAAGTACTAATAGAGTAAATAGACAATGTCAATTTCAATGATCAAATTTGCAATTTTAAAATACAAGAAACAACTATCTAGTGACCTATAAACAGGCTAGAACCTCCTAATTCAAAGTGGAGCATGGACCCTTCCCCTAAATGTAACAGACTTTTATGATTGATAACATAACATCAAAGAGAGATAGATAGTAAGAACTCACTAGGTCCCTTCTAAAACGTTTTGAGTACCCAAAAGATAAGAACTTGAAAAAGATAACACTATGCTTTGCATTTTTGTTTCTCAAATTTTGTTTTGTTTTCTTTCTTTTTCTTCTTATATATATAACCTTTTGACTAATAATTTTTCAGAGTATGACCTTTTAGCTTATAAAAAGAAATCGTTCAGATACATCATTGAAGTGCAAAGATAAAAGGCATACTTGAAAATCCAATTCATTGAGTATAGAAACCATGACACACAACAAGGAATCTTGAAGGCGCTAGCCAATCCACAAGATAAGATATCCCAAGGATAAATCAATTCAATATTTTAAAAACCAAGACAATTCACAAAAAATATAGGCATTGATGATTTCATAAACTTTCGCAATACTTAAAATTAAGTCAAGATAATTTGTTCAAAAGCATTTAATTTAGAGTGGTTCAAAACAAGGTGAGATCAAAATTTTCCAAACCAACTTAAAAGACACAAATAGATGAAACCAGCATAAGTGCATAAGAATATCAAAACTAGAATCCAAGAGCAGTACTCCATGCCATGAAAGCAACAACTCAAGTAGTACAAGTCATGGATGCACAACACTAAGAGTCTTGTACATATCCCTGCTTTCATATCATTTTTAAAAGGATACTCCTTTATCATCACTATAAAAATCGACTATAAGATCACAAGTCCATATCAAGCAAACATGAAAGATAATGTTTTGTTAAGTATTGCATATTTTATTGGGTATGACAAGTCTCTACTATCAACATCAATGAGCCAATAGAAATACTCAATTACATAGCAAATCACCCACTCAAAATTTTATTGCATGGGAGGTATCAACATAAACACAGGAGGATATGGATAAGCTATCACTAACCTAAATGCTAGTGACAATGCAAGTGTGAAGATTAAGATAACAATAAGTGACTCAATGAGTGTGCAAGCAAAAAAACTGGCAATATGTGTGAAAGCATATAGTAGCAAGATTGCAAAATTCTAAAGCAAATAACCATGTTAAAACAGTCAATGCAAAATAGACAATCACATAAAGGTAGACACTAAAGGTGCAGAAGAAGATGAAATCCATGAAAGAGTGCACAAGGTGCATTGGCATGCTATGATACATGATCAATTGAAGAGGCACATATGCATAATGATGGATGAGTAGATGCATGGTGCAAGGGTGAACAAAAATGCATCAGAATGTTGATGGAGATGCATGCTTCTAAAGAGTACTTATGTACATAGTGTACAATGAGGTTTTTATGCTCACCTAAAAGCACCGAAAAGAGATTCAAGATCAAGGAAGAGTAGTAGCATCAAGAGTGCGTCCTTGAGGAGCATGGTCTCTAGATTCATATTCTAGAGTAAGGGAGTGATGATCAAGATCACTAAAGAATAGTGTGAGATAAGCTAAAGGTGGGAAATGTCCCAATGCTTAAGTAGAAGGATCATGGAGTAGGTTGATGGTATCCAAAAATGATGGTGAGTCTAATGATCGACCTTTAAGGTAGAGAGCCTAACTAGATAGGATGGTAGGGAGAGTGGAATTTAATTTGTTTGGCCCAACAGGAGGAATAGTGGGAAGGACAAGACTAGACCTAGTGGGGGACTCGTCCCAACACAAATGTACTACCAACTTAGGTGATAGGTTCATGTTACAACAGGGTGATGTTATGCTCATAGGATCAATAAGGTAAGATGATAGGAAAGAAGATGGCATATAAAGTGGCAAACTCTCAGAAGGTGGGAGCTTTGGGAGTAGGTGTTGATTAAAAGAGGGAAGTCCTACATATGTTGGACTATCTAAAAGAGTGAAGTTGGGAGATCACCAAGACCGAGTCCACCATGCTCAATGGGATAACTGACTAAGGATGGAATATCTGGACTAAATCCATTTGTCCTGAATAAATAAGTGGACTCGACTAGATTCTATGAACTTGACCCGAATGAATAAGTCCATCTGTCCCGGATGATGGTTATCGAGGTTAACATCATGAGGCTCTATGAGGTCATCTTGACTCGACTAGACTAAGGTCTCTTATAAAATATTAATAGGAGTAGGAAAGTGAGGGACAACTGACTCTAGGGCAACACCCTTGGAGGTAAACTGTGTAGACAGGTCTAAATCAGTTGATGCATCCTCACAATCCACCTATGTTTGTGGAGGAACAACCCCATTGGTGGAGAGGGCTATGTTTTGACTCCCATTTTGGCTAGGATATTGGGGACTCTCAAGTTTGTGTATGATTACTAGTAGAGCTAGCACTACAATGTGTAGACTAGTAATAGAAAATTAAGAGATCATAGACTCAGATGTTTCAAGGATGACTTTAAACCCTAGTGATGGTGACATTGAGGTCCCACTGAGCATGCCAAAAGAGAATTGTGCATGAATTTTTGGTCTTGCAAAACATTGAACCATGATACGATCCTCTTAAAAGGAAATGATATAAAAGAAATAGGAAATAAAAGCTCAAAAAGAGAAATACCTCATAACATTCCTATTTTAAGCGATGTGGGCCTGTTTGAGCTCTTTTTGCCAAAGTTCTTGCTTCACCCAGAAAGGGTCGATCTCCCATACTACCAAGTTGTTCACTTGAATAAATATGAACTCTTTGTATTATGTGTTTAGTGAGATTCATATGTAACTTGTTGTAAGACTAAGAGAAGTGTGTTTTGGATTAGGAGCGAATAGAATTGATTAGGTTTGGATTTAGATGGATTTAGCTTAACTCAAGCTGGGATTTGACTTAGTTCAATTGGATCCAGTTTGAAAGGGGGGTTTCAGGTAAAGAGATCGAACACCAGATCCAATCCAAGGGGTTTCAGGTCATGGACCTCAGAATGTATTGGAATTTGGGTTTCATTGACCTTACTTGGATCCAACTCAAAAATCAGGTTTTAGGTTGAATCAGATCCGATTTAAAATGGGTTTGATTGGGAAGAGAAAGTGGCAAGAGGAGAGGATTGATACAACACTCTAAATGGGTTTTCTCTCGGGCCAAAATTTGACCGATGGTCCTCGAAGGGCATTACTGTGGTCTTTTATAGGGCTTGTGAGTTGTTTTCTCCCTTGTTTTGATGCAAGATCTTTTGCTGCATAGTAGAGTTGATTTTGCAATTATTTGTTTCTAATTTATTCTTTTGTTGTAAGAAATCTACTAACTTGGTGGCTCAACTGTTTTTTGTTCTTTGTACAAATTTTTCAGCAATTTGTTCCTGACTCCTTTTTGTGCAGGAAATGTGTTATTTGGTGGCTCAATTGTTCTTACTTTCATTTCATACAACAGTTTGTATGTGATGGTTAGATGTCTTTTTTTCTTTTTTCCAAGATGGAGATATTTGGTTTTATAGCTACAAGGCCTTCTCTTTTTGTTCCACAGGATTCATTTGTCACTTCTTCATCTTTACCTATTTTTGTAGCTTTAGTTGGGTTCTAATTGTAAAGGTGGTATGTCCACTATAATCCTTGTAACTTTTGTAAATGTATGTATCCGTCATTTATGTATTGCTTCGATGTTTCTATGCATCCTCTCTTGAGATGAGCATGTATGATGTATGAGGCTTGTGTACAAATACTTTTCTATAAATGCCATTGTTCTTTCTTCTTCTTTATCTTATTGGTTATGCCTTTGTTGTATACAAATTAATGCTTTATATTCAAAAGAAGCAAATTTTTGGTGTTTATACATCCCAATGACAACATTTAGATGCCACTGAGTGTTTAGCATTTTCATATGGCTAGTAATGCTATTTGGGCTCAAGAATGTCAAGATGACTTATCAAAGAGATATGAATTACATCTTTGATGATTTGACCAATAATAATATGTAAGTGTCTACAAATGATATAGGAGTGAGGTCAGGATATTTTGGAAAACTTCTAGTGGTTTTAGAATAATCATTTTGACTAATGTGCATACATGGCTTAAAGATGTTTCTATCAAAACGTGCATTTGAAGTATCAGTTGGCCATTTTCTCGGCTTTTTGGTCCATAGAAAAGAATTGAAATGAATAGCAACAAAGTTAAGGCAATGATAGAAGTGAGGCCCCCACAAACTAGTGGGAATTAAGGAATGCTTGGCCAGATCAACTTTCTTTGATGGTTTATCACTAACTTAGTAGGTAAATTGAAGTATTTCTTGCCATTTCAGAAGTTGAAAGAGAGTCATGAATTTATTTGGGGAAAGTACCAGCAAAAGGCATTTGATGAGACTAAACACTGACTAGCAAAGACACGTCTTAGTGCTGCATGTATTCAACAGCCTTTGAAGTTGTACATATTGGTTGTCGATGAGTCGATCAGATGCTTCTTATGCAAGACACCATTAACAAAGTGGAAAGGTTGTATTTTCTCTTAGTTGTCTACTTAATAAAGTCGAGTCGGGTTATATGTAAATTAAAACTTGTTTGTCATTATTTCATGGTTGCACAAAGTTAGAATATTACCTATTGTTGAGAAAAGTGTGCATGATTTGTGAAGCGAACATGCGAGATAAGCTTGTCAAGTGGGTCATTAAGCTTCATGCATTTGATCTGATTTATATGCGGTAAAAGGTCAAGCTATTGTTGATTTCCATACACACCATCCATTAGTAGATATTTTCTACTTGTTCGACAAAATACAAGGTGTCATGATGCTGGAGCCCTAGACTTTGACCTTTGACAGATCAAACAATCATAGAGGGATGGTAACCAATGTAACTATGACCACTCCAAATGGACAAAACACCAAGGTACTTCATCTTGAATATGTTTTGTTAACACATTAAGAACTAATATAAATAAATATGGACTTAAAGTTGATCTCTTATGTAACTCAATATTAACTTCAAAAAAGTTTGTCATTCCTTCATGAGTCATCAAGCATGTTTTTGCACCATCATACATGTCCCCTATAAGATTTATATATGTCAATGGGATACCTCTCTTTTCCAAGGTTCTCCAAATTATATCTTTGGCACCCTATTATAAGCTTTTTCTAGATCAATAAATATCATGTGAAGGTTCTTCTGTTTTGTTCTAAAACGTTCCATAAGACATCTCAATAGATGAATTGCTTCAATAGTAGATATATCTAGCATGAATCCAAATTAATTCTTTGTTATACTCAATACTTGTCTAGACCTATATTCAATAGTTCTTTCCCATAATTTCATAGCATGGCTCATTAACTTGATACCCCGATAATTCACACAATTCTAGATGTCTCCCTTGTTCTTGTAGGACCAAACATGTGATGGCTAATTCAACATCACAACTATTATTGAAAAACGATTATGGATAATTGTATTAAATATGCAAGGAGTTGTGAAGCTTGTTAGCAACATGGACCAATAAAATAAGTACCAGCTGAAGAGCTATGTCCTATCATCAAATCTTGTGATATGATTTCAGCAACATCAAAACATCATTCGTACATTATCATCGCCACATATTACTTTATTAAATGGTTTGAAGCTCAAGTAATGGTACACTACAAGCCATTACAGATGACCATGAAATGGATAATAAGAGGTGACAAATAGGATACTTATTGATATGATTAAAGAGTTGTAGAAGATCAGCCAAAATAGTGGTACGAATCACTAGCAAAAATCTTGTGGGCCTACAAAAACTCAAAGATGATGGCAATTGGGCTAACTCATTTCTGACTCGCATATAGATAGGGTTTCATCTAACCCTTGAAAATTGCCATCAAATCCCTCAAGGTTGAAAAGCATCACAACATTGAACTAGCCAAATATGCGCGAGTAATTAACATTGATCTCAATTTAGTGCAGAAAAAATCAATCGGCTTAAAACAAATGTGTTCGAACAAAGCAGTTTGACCTTTTGGTATGGAAGCCATATTTCCATTGGGAGCAAAAGACTACGAATGAGGAAAATTGTTAGATAACTGGGGAACGCCTTTTACAGCTACTAAGCCAACCAAAATGGCGCATATATCGATTATCGGATGTGTGTCAAAGAGCTTGAAAAAAATTAATGCAAAATATCTAAAGATGTATGTACCTTCCATCTAGGAAGGAAATAGTTCATAACAAGAAGAGGTCCTAGAGCTATATAAAAAGGAGAAGCAAGATTCAAGAAGATTGTGATCGGTATGATTGGCTAGAAGAAGATGGATTGTCTAGAGCTGATCACCCCTTTTCAAGATCTTTTGTAGGAAGTCCAAAAAGATTTGCACATTTGCAATCGCAGTGGCAAGCTTCTTCTTCTTCCTTTAACCATTGGGCTTGCCTACTCAACAATGCATATGAGTTCATTTTTCATAGAAGCAAATGCTCTTTGGCAATAGACGGAAGTCTTGTTGTTCTCGGTGGTTATCGCTTCAACATCATCAAGTTGGCATGCAACTATTTATTCATTAGATTGTAGCTGGGTGATTTCAACATCAAGACAAGATAATATTTGGTGGAGCAATGGTTCATTTATGAGCTTTTTGGTTCTAGACATAACAAAAGTCTTCATCTCTTCTAGTTCTTTGTCTCACACATCTAAATATGCTAACACATTTCGTGAAAAAGAATTGATTCACTAGTGATGGCTTCCCTCTTCGTCAGTTCCCTATGAATTTGGCTAGCAATGAATGTAAAAGGAACATGATCCGTGACAAGCTAGTCAAATGCTAATTGGTAAACCAAACCCATGAGGAGCCTCGCTCAACATACAAGAGAGTTTTGCACAATACCCATAGTTGATTCATCAATCGGTGTGTCCTCATTGAGTAACGCCTCGACAAACCCAAAATGCAGCAAGAATGGATCGTGCGGCCTAAATGTTGAATGGTGCTCAGTAGGCATAGAGGGCATCGATGATGGATTGACATGAGCAGAAGATGACCCAAAAACTATTATTGTAATGGAAATTTCATCAATTGGAGATAGTTGGAGCTCAATGGACTACAATGTCGTCTCTTTTAGCGAAGGATCAAGAGGTGTTACATTTGGCATTGAGTATGTTGGTTACATAGAAGTTTTTTCATTAGGCACGTCGGTAAATTGGTCAACATGCTTGACACCAACAGAGACTTTGGTGATGAAACAAGGGATGCTTCAGAGGTAATGTCTACTAGGAAAGAGATCACATCAACATCAACATCAAGTGAACATTGATTTTGGTGTACCTTGGCTTTCAACTTACAATCTTTTTAAACAAACAAGTTTTGATAAGGCGGCTTAGAAGGAATAGGAGCATCATCTTCTATAGCATAGTATATAATCAATAAGAAACAATTATTAACTGTGAAAACCAAAGATAGAATTATCATACTCATTAGATTATGCCAAATCAACGGCTGACATGGAGAGTGATGAGCCAGAGTTTGTTAAAGGGGAAGCTACCAACTTTAGATGACGTGAACTTCAGAGACATCTCATCAACCACTGGCAATGTGGGTCAAAGGTAGTTTCTCACTCTAATCTTAGTGGTATTATCATCATTGTTAGAAGATGACTCCAACAGTCGTCATTTTGAAGAAAGTCTAGTACTACGTTATCGTAGGAAGTCGTGTTGTCTCTTGTTAGTTCGATTTTGAGGTTGTGCGGTAGTTTTCTTCATCAAAGGATGACTAATTTGAATTTTGTCATACAAGTAGGAGGTTCAAGTAGATCCAACATAGGTCTCGGGATCTTCTTTTTTCAGCCCATACCAAAATTGGCAAATTTTACTGCAAAAACCTTCGGCAAACCAAAGAAGATCAAGCCACCCACCTATTCTCACCAATAGGAAAATGTACATGACTCTTCAACGAGAGGGGCAATGGACAAATGAAAGAAAGAATATCGACATGCTTCATCAAAAGTTTGGCATGTGTATATAAGAGAAATGTCATTTCTCTTAATTGAGGCCCAATTGTCAAGCAAGGCAATAAGTGAATCATACAAGTTCCTAATCCATGCAAGAGTTGGATTTTCCATAATGGTTAGTACCAGAGTGGAGTGGACAATAATCAAGGCAAAAATATCATCAACTAATGAACAATGAGTCTGAGGGACTCTCGCAAGGAAGCCCGCAACAACTTAGAGATTTTTGAGGATAAAGGAGTCTAAGAGATCATAGAACTTGAACTGGAAAAAATACAAATGAATCCATAGTCGAACAAGATCAATGGACTCACCGATAATGAGGTTGGATAGTGTCTCGTAGATGGAGGAATAAAACATTCCCAGGATTAAAGATGCAAGAGAAATGGGCGATCCTTTACCTTTTTACCATTTTGTCCTTGGATTTCATCAATAGTTGAATAGATGCTCCATTTTACATTTATAAGATTTACGAGCTGCAATACTCTTCAACCACTACTGATAGGTTGGATGAGACCACAACCTATTTCAAAGAAGCAGTAGGCATCTGGCCCCAAGAAACTAGTTGCAAACGATTGAAAATGAAGAAGATGTTTGACGAAGGGACTTCTCCAATACCCCATCCAAATCAATAGTCAATGACTAGAGGGTGCCATTACCATTGTTTGTAGGTAAAAGAATATTGTGTAATACTTGAAGACGAGCCCTCAACATCTCGGGTAGGAAAGGGTCCAAAGGAATCCATGGAGGAAAGGAAATGTGAAAGATGAAAGTTCTGGAGGAAGCTTCTATGTGATCTCGGATAGGAAAGGGTCCAAAGGAAGTTTTTTTGCAAGCCTCATAAAAGTACGTCAAAATTTCTTATGAATGGATGTGATGTTTTAGCATGCAACTCAAGATCACATAAAAGCATTTGTTAAGCATAGAAATTTTGGCGCGAGAAATCAACAAATATGATAAAAGGCGATTGCCAATACAAATTGAACATAAATTGCAAATATTAGAGGCATGATAGGTACACATTGGTAAATCAAAAACCATTTCAAATGGCAATTGCTTCGAGATAAAGAAGCAGTCATTGATAACCAACCATGAACTTGGAGGAATAGATGATTAAAGATTGTAAATATTGGGAAAGCAAAAGAAAAGGGACTAGACAGAAAAGCATAATCTGTTATTTTCATTTTAGTTTGGTTTGTTTAATTCCTATCTTAGTAGTAGATTTTAGTGAACTATTCTCTATTCTTGATTTGTTCCCATATTGCAGTTGTTATTTTAACGTCTTAAAAATATATCGAAGTTTTTCTTCTCTGACCCAAGTTACTAACAAGTCCTTAATCACCCGATCTACAAAAAGCTTGATTATATTGGAGTTAATCCCTTGTAGATGGCACGGTTCTTGAATGGTCGGCACCTGAGAAATCAAATTTAATATTTTGAAAAGAAGCTTAGGATAGCACTATTCTTCGAGGCATGATAAACACTAAGCTTTAGGTTTATTTACCATTACTAATACCAAATAACTAAATGCAATGGACCTCGGTAAATACCTTAAGGATAGAACGAAGACCCTTGGTTTATCTTGTATAAATGCAAGTGAGTTGTACACAAACTGGCAAAGCAAAGATGATGATGTTGAAAATTTAATTAGTACTATAATGAGACTTACAAACTCTCTTAAAAAACTAAGTATGAAAGGACTCATACAATGAGAGAAAAGTTGGATAATCTTGTTTACAATATCACTAAATATGTGTGTAGACACCCAAAATTTTCTTTTAAAATTCTTACCTTTTTAGGAAAGTGGCCATTTTAGCAATTTTGGGGTTTTTGAAGGAAAAAGGTACTAAACGAGTTTGTTTTGGTACCAAAATTTTATGGAAGCTTTAAAATGATGAAAGAATGCTTTCCGTTCTGAAAGTTTTGAGTTTTGACAAAATTTGGAAAAATGACGATTTTGCCCTTAGTACGGAAAACACAGGATTTCGTTTCCCTAAAAGATTTATTACGAAAAGTATGTTGAAAGCTTTCCTCTTCAAAAGAAAATGGCATTGAAAAGACAAGTTGACACCTAAAAAAGAAGGTGGACGACCAAAAAGGAAAAACGGGCATCAAAAAGGGAAAGTGAGCTTCCTAGAAAGAAAAGCTCACATTTGGAAAGAAATCAATTTCTAGAGGGTAAGGTCGGTATTATCAAAAGAAAGGAAATGTGGAAGCAAGAACGAAAGCCTCCAAAAATGAAGGTTTGGTATCGAACGCCTCTCGTAACGTGTCTACGTTATGTTTGGGTATTGAGGTAATTAGTATTGATATACATCAATTTGCATTGTCATTTGTTACTGGTATGATATTGATATGTTATGATAAGAGCAATTTTAATATCCCAACACTCGTGGAAAGGATTGAATGAGCATGAAAGTTGATTTTCAAAAACGTAACATGGGCTTAATTCAAATATGTTCCTAATAGGTAAGTATGTAACATCATTTGCATTTACTGCTAGACTATCTTAGTGGTGTTCATATGCATTTCAAAGCTTCAGTTCAGATGTTCCATGAATGAGGTTGGAATTGAGAATCAACTGAATAAGGCTTACATCTTTTAATCAATTGGGAATTCTCACGGGCTCGAGTGGAGGTCCCTAGATGAAAGTCAGATTTTTTTTATCAGGATGAAGTCGAATCCTTGTTAGAATCTTATGATCTGTGTGTTGGTGGGGATTGCTTTGAAATGATTCCAGCAAAACTCCAGCACGTGATGATAAAAAGAACTGGCATGAAGGCTGCAAATATTAGCAGTTAGGAACAAGCTATTCACTATTGCAGTAACACAAAAGAAACATTGGACGTGACTCTGAATCTTCTGCGGCACTCACAGAATCCTTGATGAAATACTTACACGAAGACCAAATTTTCAGAATTGATCATCATTTGAGAAAGGAGTTCGGTTGGAAAAGATGACCCATTGTGATGATCATTCTCGTGAACTGATCTTCAACAGACTTCAACGACTTCCAGCTAAATCTGGTCAACAACCTTCAACAGAACGTGCTAGCTACAGAATTTCTCATCCTTATCTGTGATAGATTGAAAAAGGAGAAGATTACGTTAAAGATAAAACCAAGGAAATAACAACTCACATTACAAACAACGTTCAAATAATTCAGATAACGTTCAGCAAACCAGATGGAATCAAATACAGAGGATTATGCTTATCAAATCAGATCAGAGGAGATCAGCCAAGAGATTGAGTTTATCAAAATCGAACTCATCCAAATCCCAACCAACAGGCATCCATGAGCCTATAAAAGGACTCTTCCATCAACCAGCGACGATCAACCAACGAGCATCAAGAGGTTCAGTCCGAAAATTCAAAGAAATAGAGAGAGAGAGAAAGGAAGAGAAGAAGGAGAAGAAGGAAGTCCGGCCTGGTTCCGACGTCCGACGATCGTTCGGCGAAGTGCTCCTACGTCCCCTCTCACTCACACAGGTTGGAATTCTTGCACAAATTGGTTTTAATTCATGAGAATCTGAAAAAGCACAGATTCTGGAAATTTGTACGTGAATCAAGGCCTTGAGCCCATGTTCTTCATTTATATCGATACAAACATGCATGATTCCTTCATGAACGGAATTAAAATCCATGTTTAGATGATTTCCATGCATCATTAGGGTTGATACAGGTTGAATTTCGTTTTAGAATCACGTTAGGAACTTTCTGAAATTTTCTGCAAACTTGGTTTCTGAAACTGTCCGTGCACACGCGTCTGATCACGGAATTTTTATAGCCAAACGGATAATCCAATTGCTTCGAAATTTTTCATGAATAATCTAGACATATCAGACGTTCTTATATAAAATTTTGAGGAATTTTTATGAACTGTTGCCTAGCCAATTAGATCCGTGAAGTTTATACAAAATCCAGATTGCGTTTTACAGAAACAGAATGTTCAGTAACAGACCTCTCTTCTTTTGCCCATATCTCTTCAACCACTGAATGAAATTGGATAAAATTTGATTCTTCGGAAACCTAACATCCGTATCTTTCTAACAATATAAATTTTATCGAAATTGGATGACTGAGTGCTGAGATATTGCTGTTTTTCTGAGCTTCTGATTCACAGAAACAGGGTTGTTCCGAATTTTATAACAGTTTCTGATTCTGTATTTAATTCTCAGAAAATAAAGAACAAAATTATAAAATAAAAATATATTCTGATTCTACATACACGTGTCTCTATTCTGTAAAAATTTTAGAATTTTTGAAGAATCAGAAGCATTTTTAAAAATTCGAAGAACAGGTCTTTGGAACTGAACAGATTCTGTAACTTTCAGAATCTGAAAATTTTCAGAAATCAAGAACTTAAACACAAATCTGAAACTATTGAAAAATCTGGTTTTTCCTTTCTCGAATTAACGGATTCAAACAAATTTCAAGCGTCTAGGCTGACCCTTGAGCGCCGGTTCAAGAAGGCCTAAGTCGAAAAGATCTCACTTGTCCGCAATCGTTCTTAGAAGTCAGAAAATCAGAATTTGTTAGTTTTGATAAACTAACTGGCACGCTCGCGCAACCTGACGTAGTTCGAGGGTTTGATTTCGGATCCCACGATTTGAAATAAAATCACATCTACAGATT
The DNA here is from genome assembly GCA_036023115.1 of Brasenia schreberi. Classification (NCBI taxonomy): domain Eukaryota; kingdom Viridiplantae; phylum Streptophyta; class Magnoliopsida; order Nymphaeales; family Cabombaceae; genus Brasenia; species Brasenia schreberi. The sequence continues at coordinate 10,720,204 of JAYKKT010000066.1, forward strand.
TGGCACGCCCGGTGGGAGTTGAGACTTTGAAATTTTGTTTGAATCCATTATACTAATTCAATTTTCAGGTTTGTGATAAGTTGGCTCAAACAGGTTGATCATGTCGAGCACAGAAGGATCTTGTGTGGTATCCAGCCGGGTCTCCCGCTCTACCAGCTGCTGCTCGAACAAAATTTCAAAAAGCTTTTCAAAAGGAGACAGGTTCGCTGCCCTAAGGGAGGGAATAAAGGTACTAAGAGAAGAAATCGACGCTTTAAGCCAAGAAGCTGAAGCAGTCGAATCTTGCTCTTCCCATGATAGGAAAACCAAAACGAATAGGAAATCAAACCACTGTAGGAAGCCTAGGGTCGTTTCCAAAATCGAAGAAGAACTTGAGCCCGAATCCTTCACCATGAAAGATCGAAAGGCTTTACATCAACTTTTGAAAAACCAAAAACATGAGAAAAAATCCTATTCCTTATCAGATTTCCTACCTTTCGATTACCAAACCGATAGTGATGATGAGATACCCAGCTTCCACCGTTATGATGGAAACGGAGACCCTAGGTCTCATCTCCAACTTTTCTCCCGAAGTGCCTATAAAAAGAAAAAAGACTCCTCTAAGTGGGTCTATTGGTTCCCTCATTCTTTAAAAGGGAGTGCTGCAAAATGGTTGGCCTCTTATGACTTAAGCTAGTTTGCCGATTTTGAAGAATTAGCCAACTGTTTTATGCAAAGATTTTCGCACAATGTTGAAGTTACCCCCACTTTAAATACATTGAGGGACACCAAACAAGGCCCTAACGAAGACGCCCACGCGTTTATCGTTAGATGGAGATCAATCTTGGGGCAAGTCAAAGAACCTATCTCCGAAGGGTGCGCAGTGATGCTCATCCTAGACAATTTCAAAACTGATTTGAAAGTCCTCCTTTCCTTACATGAGATTTCTACTTTCCAAAAATTGATCAAGAAAGCTTCCCTTTTCGAGACCAATTTGAAAAAGGGAACTTATGAAGATTTATGGAAAGGAAAAAGTTTTCCAAAAAAATTTGAAAAACCTGGGGCATATGGGCCACATGCACCAGAGGGAGGGATAAAAGTACCAAAAGTGGCTAATGTTCGAGTAGAGCAAGGTTTAGCAGGACCCTCAAAACCTTCAGGGCAAAAAGATTTCGAAAAGAACCAAAAAAATAAAAAGAGATTTGAAAGAAGGGAGTACACTAACCTAGGACAACCACTCACGGAGGTCCTAGACATCCTATTGGCACAAGGTCTCACAACACTCCCAGAGATTCCCGAAGGGGCACCACCCCAAGGAAAGTTTTTAAACAAGTTTTGTAAATATCATAGGCTCAAGGGCCATGATACCCAACACTGCTACACCCTGAAGAATAGGATAGAGGATTTGATCGAGCAAGGTAAGCTGCACATGTCTGAAGAGCCGGAGTCACCCCAGGCCATTTTTAAAGAACCCTTCCCTAACCACGCCAGTACGAGTGGAAAGGAAAAAGAGGTATGCTCCCTATCACACTCTAATCATGCAGTGCATATCGTGCATCCCACACCTCACACACCACACTTTCCCGAAATAAAAAATGCCCAAGCAATAGTGATCCGAGGAGCACTTAGAAACCCGCCCCCGGCTAGAGCCTTGGTAGTGATTCGAGGTGTCCCGAGACATCAAGTTAGAGCCAAAATAGGAACGAGCCCTAGGGATAGTGTAGAGGAAGTGACTAGATCCGGGAGGATCTACCAACCCCCACACTTAGCAAAACAAACAAGCAAGGGAGTGGTCGTTCTACCAGGCCCCCCACAAGCATGCATACCAAACTCATCCCAGGGTGTCGATAAAAAGGGTGTGGTAATAAACCCCTATGACCTAGAAATGCATCTTTCTAAACTCCCCATAAACATATCTATCTTGGAACTGATAAAAATTTCTCCCAAGCATAAACGAGTCCTAGAGGAGATTTTAGAGAAGACTAGAGTCGACACTACGATATCCCCTGAATCCCTATCTACCTTGGTTTCTCCCGTCTTTGCAAAAACTTCCATTGTATTCACAGAGAATGATTTGGGAAAGTATGATGTGATCCATAACCAAGCACTCCATATAGAAGTTATGTTAAACGGCTACCCTATTAGTAAATGCCTAGTCGATGGAGGAGGAGGCCTTAATATCCTTCCCCTCCATGTGGCTTTCCAAATAGGAATCTCTACCTCTATGCTTGAACCGAGTCCCATAACCATTACAGGATATGATGGGAACCCATCCAACCCCTTAGGCTCCATAAAGTTACCCATGAAAGTCGGACAAATACCTCACGAGGGATTATTCCATGTCTTGGATATAAATCCCCATTACAACCTATTATTAGGAAGACCATGGATACACTCTCTTAGAGCCGTCCCATCCACCTTCCACAGATGCCTCAAAATCTCATGGAAAAATCGGGTAGTGGTTGTTTTTGGAGAAGACCATCCCCAATTGAATGGAATACAAACCTTTCCTTGTATATCAGGGGAGCCAAACCAGGAAGTAAAGACCAATCGAGAAACTGCCAAAATAAACCTCCCTGAAATAGCTAAACCTTCCAAAACGAGAGTAGTTCGTATTTTAGGCGAGTCAAAACTTTCCAAATCCCTCCATCTTCCCAAAAGAACCATTAGGATAAGTAAACCTGCCATAGATGATTCATCTTTCCAAAATCATCCTCTATATTAAAAATTTTTTAAATTCAAAAAACCTTGGAAGATGTTGCTAAATATGGGATATACTCCTTACCAAGGATTGGGGATTCAAGGCCAAGAGAAACTAGAACCCATTACACCCATGCCAAATATAGGACGCCATGGTTTAGGATATAGCCTATCCATACCACCCGAGCCACCACCCGAAACCAATTGGGTTAAGGGTGCCTTAGAACCCGCTAAAACCGAGACCTATGGTTTAGACATCTTATTTGGAGTCTAATTCATAGTGTTTTCTTTGCAGGTTTGATGGAAGATCCCTCTTTTGGGAAAAATACAAAAAAAGTATATATTTCCAAAAACCAAAAAAATCTAGAAAAACCCAAAAACCCAAAAAAATGTTTGATTTCCAAAGATTTAGTTGTTTCCCCTTTTGTTATTTATGGTGAAAATTATCAAAAATCCAAAAAAATGCTGGTTTCCCCTTCTGTTTGTTTCCAAAAATCCAAAAAAATAGAAAATTATAAAAATTTCAAAAAAAAAAAGTTTGTTTTCCCTTCTACTAGTTGTTCCGGAAAATCCAAAAAAATAGAAAAATTTGAAAAACTCCAAAAATATTATTTTTCAAAAATTGGATTTAGAAATGCCTTCTTCTCTTATCCATGATACTTTCCTAGAAAATAGGAACTTGAGAGGAATTAAAGAAAGGAGGAAAGTCCCCTCATCCATGAGGATGGTCAAGCCTCCAAGCTTTCTATATTCCATAAAATCATTGATTTGGAAAAGCTTCAAAGTGTGTAAGAATTTTCTAGAAATGCATTAGAGAGTTAACCTACCTAGAATACATCCAAGGATCATATCATGCATCGCCAAGACTAAGGTTGTGCATATCTTTCATGCATCACATTCAAAACCATATCATATAGAGATTGGCCATGAGTTCTCATGCCATTCCCTCCAAACTAGGGGCATTGAGATGTTATTCCTTAAATACATTTCATAGAAATTGAGTGTATTCATCATATCATAAAGCATGCATTACCATTGTATTATAGGAATACATCTTGCATGACATAATGCATCCACAAGAAGCCCGCACTCCATTTGAAGATGGCAGCCCACAAGGATGGGTCCTATGATGCAAAGGGGCATCACAAAAGGAATGCTGGTAAGTTGATGTTAAGGAAGGAAATTTAGTAGATTCTATAAATGCCCAATACTATATATGGGGTCTACTTTAAATTTCATTTGAAAAGATTTTGAAAATAGATCTCCTTTGAATTTCTGGAAAGAAGGACTAAAGATGGATTATGTGACCTCAAATTAGGGAATTGATACTTTATGAAAAGTGGAGTTTTCAAAAATTATTTGGTAACATGTCAAAAATCTTTTACTTACCAAATGAGGCCTAGTTCAAAATAGCAAGGTGCTTTCAAATGGTAGGTGCTATTAGAAAATAGGACAATCTTGCCTGGATTGATTATCTAAAGGGATGAGTTGTATTCCCCATTTTGCTTCTCTCCAAAAAGGAAAATTGGCAATATTCAAAAGAAAAAGAAAAGAAAAAGAGAATACAAAAACTCCTAGAAAAAGAAGTCTTCCCCGAATAGATCGAGGGAATACAAAAACTTCTTAAAAATGAGTCTTCTCTTTGAAAGAAAAAAAATGAAAAAAGAAAAAAGAAAAAGAAAAGAGAATGTAAAAACTCCTCCGAGAAGAAGTCTTCCCCAAATAGACAGAGGGAATACAAAAACTTCTTCAAAAGAGGTCTTCTCTTGAAAAATGAAAAAAAAAAAGAAGGAAAAGCCAAAGCTCAAAAGAGCAATTTTCCATCTCTTTGCCTTAAACCCCGGGACGCTTCAGAAGGGACCGCGGGTAATTCTTTCCCAAATCCCCATAGCTCATCCCGATGGAGAAAAGTTCACCTTGAAAGTCCTAGAGTAAGAATAGGACCTATTTTATTTGAATTCATGTTGTTTGAGAATTAGAATTCGTTGGGTAAGAAAGGGAGCTTTGAAATGTTATTCAAAATCTTCCATAAAACCTCTACTTATTTATGAGTATTAAAACCCGAGTGAAGGAAAATATGAGAAATTGTAAGTCCTTTTTGATAGAAACCAAAAAGAGTTCTCTTTTCGAAAAAAGAATTTTGAAAATCCTAAACATCAAAAGAAACAGGGACCATTGCTTGGGGCAGATGGCCAACATAGGCTTCTTCTTGAGTTCGTGAATCAAAGATATGAGTCTCTAAACATTCATTTCACACACATGAATACATTCATAAAGTGGTTGTTCATGCATCATTGTCCTAGGATTAGGAGCTCTTGCCAAATCTCTCTTTGCTAAGAATCCAAGGAAATAGATGTTATGGAATAAAGATCGATTCCATACTCTCAAGGCAAATCTGGGAAGAAAAGCAAATGGGTGTTTTCTTCTTTGCCATTATCCAAATGAATTTGGAATAATGCCAAAGAGGGGCATCTGTAGATACCCAAAATTTTCTTTTAAAATTCTTACCTTTTTAGGAAAGTGGCCATTTTAGCAATTTTGGAGTTTTTGAAGGAAAAAGGCACTAAACGAGTTTGTTTTGGTACCAAAATTTTATGGAAGCTTTAAAATGATGAAAGAATGCTTTCCGTTCTGAAAGTTTTGAGTTTTGACAAAATTTGGAAAAATGACGATTTTGCCCTTAGTACTGAAAAAACAGGATTTTGTTTCCCTAAAAGATTTATTACGAAAAGTATGTTGAAAGCTTTCCTCTTTAAAAGAAAAAGGCATTGAAAAGACAAGTTGACACCTAAAAAAGAAGGTGGACGCCCAAAAAGGGAAAACGGGCATCAAAAAGGGAAAGTGAGCTTCCTAGAAAGAAAAACTCACATTTGGAAAGAAATCAATTTCTAGAGGGTAAGGTCGGTATTATCAAAAGAAAGGAAATGTGGAAGCAAGAACGAAAGCCTCCAAAAATGAAGGTTTGGTATCGAACGCCTCTCGTAACGTGTCTACGTTATGTTTGGGTATTGAGGTAATTAGTATTGATATACATCAATTTGCATTGTCATTTGTTACTGGTATGATATTGATATGTTATGATAAGAGCAATTTTAATATCCCAACACTCGTGGAAAGGATTGAATGAGCATGAAAGTTGATTTTCAAAAACGTAACATGGGCTTAATTCAAATATGTTCCTAATAGGTAAGTATGTAACATCATTTGCATTTACTGCTAGACTATCTTAGTGGTGTTCATATGCATTTCAAAGCTTCAGTTCAGATGTTCCATGAATGAGGTTGGAATTGAGAATCAACTGAATAAGGCTTACATCTTTTAATCAATTGGGAATTCTCACGGGCTCGAGTGGAGGTCCCTAGATGAAAGTCAGATTTTTTTTATCAGGATGAAGTCGAATCCTTGTTAGAATCTTATGATCTGTGTGTTGGTGGGGATTGCTTTGAAATGATTCCAGCAAAACTCCAGCATGTGATGATAAAAAGAACTGGCATGAAGGCTGCAAATATTAGCAGTTAGGAACAAGCTATTCACTATTGCAGTAACACAAAAGAAACATTGGACGTGACTCTGAATCTTCTGCGGCACTCACAGAATCCTTGATGAAATACTTACACGAAGACCAAATTTTCAGAATTGATCATCATTTGAGAAAGAAGTTCGGTTGGAAAAGATGACCCATTGTGATGATCATTCTCGTGAACTGATCTTCAACAGACTTCAACGACTTCCAGTTGAATCTGGTCAACAACCTTCAACAGAACGTGCTAGCTGCAGAATTTCTCATCCTTATCTGTGATAGATTGAAAAAGGAGCAGAAGATTATGTTAAAGATAAAACCAAGGAAATAACAACTCACATTACAAACAACGTTCAAATAATTCAGATAACGTTCAGCAAACCAGATGGAATCAAATACAGAGGATTATGCTTATCAAATCAGATCAGAGGAGATCAGCCAAGAGATTGAGTTTATCAAAATCGAACTCATCCAAATCCCAACCAACAGGCATCCATGAGCCTATAAAAGGACTCTTCCATCAACCAGCGATGATCAACCAACGAGCATCAAGAGGTTCAGTCCGAAAATTCAGAAAAATAGAGAGAGAGAGAAAGGAAGAGAAGAAGGAGAAGAAGGAAGTCCGGCCTGGTTCCGACGTCCGACGATCGTCCGGCGAAGTGCTCCTACGTCCCCTCTCACTCACACAGGTTGGAATTCTTGCACAAATTGGTTTTAATTCATGAGAATCTGAAAAAGCACAGATTCTGGAAATTTGTACGTGAATCAAGGCCTTGAGCCCATGTTCTTCATTTATATCGATACAAACATGCATGATTCCTTCATGAACGGAATTAAAATCCATGTTTAGATGATTTCCATGCATCATTAGGGTTGATACAGGTTGAATTTCGTTTTAGAATCACGTTAGGAACTTTCTGAAATTTTCTGCAAACTTGGTTTCTGAAACTGTCCGTGCACACGCGTCTGATCACGGAATTTTTATAGCCAAACGGATAAGCCAATTGCTTCAAAATTTTGCATGAATAATCTAGACATATCAGACATTCTTAGATAAAATTTTGAGGAATTTTTATGAACTGTTGCCTAGCCAATTAGATCCGTGAAGTTTATACAAAATCCAGATTGCGTTTTACAGAAACAGAACGTTCAGTAACAGACCTCTCTTCTTTTGCCCATATCTCTTCAACCACTGAATGAAATTGGATGAAATTTGATTCTTCAGAAACCTAACATCCGTATCTTTCTAACAATATAAATTTTATCGAAATTGGATGACTGAGTGCTGAGATATTGCTGTTTTTCTGAGCTTCTGATTCACAGAAACAGGGCTGTTCCGAATTTTATAACAGTTTCTGATTCTATATTTAATTCTCAGAAAATAAAGAACAAAATTATAAAATAAAAATATATTCTGATTCTACATACACGTTCTCTATTCTGTAAAAATTTTAGAATTTTTGGAGAATCAGAAGCATTTTTAAAAATTCGAAGAACAGGTCTTTGGAACTGAACAGATTCTGCAACTTAAAATTTTCAGAAATCAAGAACTTAAACACAAATCTGAAACTATTGAAAAATCTGGTTTTTCCTTTCTCGAATTAATGGATTCAAACAAATTTCAAGCGTCTAGGCTGACCCTTGAGCGCCGGTTCAAGAAGGCCTAAGTCGAAAAGATCTCACTTGTCCGCAATCGTTCTTAGAAGTCAGAAAATCAGAATTTGTTAGTTTTGATAAACTAACTGGCACGCTCGCGCAACCTGACGTAGTTCGAAGGTTTGATTTCGGATCCCACGATTTGAAATAAAATCACGTCTACAATGTGTACATATATATATATATATATGGTGAAAATGTAACTTATGATATGTTTACTAACGAAGTATAAGTGTCACTCAAGAAGGTGGCTCTTAAAATGTCATAACATAGATGCTAAATGCTCAAGAGTTACAACCACTATGCTCAAGAGATACAACCACTTTATGTACTACTAATTAGTACAAATGTTATTCAAGTAAGTAGGTCTTAATGTCAAAATATGACTAGAAAATACTCAAGAGTTACAACCACTATATGTATAAGTAGCTCTTAATGCCAAAACATGGATGAAAAATGATCTTGAGTTATAATCACTATATATGTTATTAATGAGCACAATTACCACTCTTGAGTCTTAATACCAAAACATAGCTAAAAAATACTCATGAGTTATAACTATTATATATATTATTAATGAGCACAATTATCACTTAAGTGGCTCTTAATGCCACAACATGGTTGTACCTATAATCTTTACTAAATATATTTTGGCATTTTTAAAATCACTCAACATATTCAACTTTACAGGATTGAGAAACGTGTCTTTTATCGTTACTTGATTGCTGAAGCCGAAAGTTATTGGAAATGCCAATCTTACGGCATTTCTTGGCATGCCACATTTGACGAATCTTAAGCATCTATCTTAGATTTCTCGAGGTAATGGGGAGTCTAAAGCAAGATTCGTGCCCTTGAGGATCAAATTCTTGACCTTCAATTTGTGAGTTGACCCCGTAGCCACGTGATCTATTGCTCTTGTACTTCAAGAATTTGTTAGAACTTAGAAACTAGTTTCCAGAGCTTACATATGCAAGTGTGACTATACATGCAAGTATTGGCTGTCTAGACTATATGACCTTATCCCAACCATGCATCCGACTGTGAATTTGGCAGCATGATGCATGTGTGTGAGAGAGAGAGAAAGTATGTATTGGAGGGTGCTTTTTGTGTGGAGGGAGGGTTTCTCTACTTTTGCCTCTTTATGCTGAATGCGCTCATGTCTAAATCCTTTGCCCTACCGTATCAAATACGGAAGATATTGGTTCATTAAAAGGATCAAATTTCGGGCATCACTGTTAGTAAATCCAAGATACCCTCTCTCTCTCACTATGGGGAAGAAGAGGAAATCTGAGGTGACGGGATTGGACGAGGTGGACCGGACCATGTACACCACCTTCTGCAGCGCAGCCAATTCGCTCTCGCAGCTTTATACGCAGGCCCAAAACCAGCAGAAGCTCGCCTTCCAGGCGGGGGAACGACACGGAATGGTGAGAATCCGGATCTCAATTCTTTGTTAAGGTTGTATTGTGGATTCGTGTTCAATTTGTTTTCTGCGGTCTGGATGTTCTATTTTTCTTTTTTGCGGATTGGTTGCGGCATAATCGTATGCCGATGCTTGTGGAGGATCGGATACTCTTTAGTTTGCTTGGGCGCTTCATTGTCGTATCGATTTTGGTGCTTGAGAGTTGTCCATATTTTTGAGTTCCCGATTCATGGTTATAGGAAGTTTCTGGCTGGGAATTCCGAATGTTTATTAGTTTATTTAATCTTAGCTGTGCTAGTGATGGCACAAATTGCGTCTTTGCGAACTAGGGGTGTTAATTTTCTAATCATCATGCGCTGGAATTAGGTGGTTGTGCAACAACTAAAGGCGGTGGTTGGGCTGTAGAGTGTGAGCGCTTCGTCCCTCATATGCCAGTTCACTTGGTTTAGTTAGCCTGATTTTATCAGTGAATATCTTTTGGTCAGCATGATCATATACAGGTGGAATTATGAAGAAAACTGAAGACCTTTATGATAACATAGTTGGCATATTCTAACTTTATGGAGACAACCCAGGCTAGTTTTAGGGAAGAAATTTAATTTGCAGGCCTTCATCTTCATGCCATTAGGACTTCTTCTGATCATTGTTGAGAGTAAAGTGGCCTGCCTCTTTTCTGCTGAGTAGCAAAATTCAGAGAATAACATTGTTCCATGGGGAAAGGTATCTCTCCTCTTCAAATGCAACTGGAGTGATATGACATTGAATAATTACTCCTACAATAATTATCAGCAGGTCTTTTGTCCAAATCAAAACCAAGCCTTTTCCGCCCTAAGTGGGGTTGGTTATGGATTCTATGTCACCATTGAGGTCGATCTTGTTCCAACATTTAGTGCATTTCAAACTCATTGTTTTTACATGTTTCCTTACTGTTATCTTCATATCTTTTTATGCTTATGTTTTTTACATATTAATCAGGAAAAACTATATCAATGGATATTGAGGCAAGACGAAGAAGGATTAAGGGTGACTGCAGCAGATATTGTTGCTTACTTGGAGGTTTGCAAACATAACTGAAGTTTATTTATACATGTCATGAAACACTTCTCAGCATTCATCTTAAGTCTACATTATTGCACCTGGTTATCAGTCAGCAGTAAGCTTATTCATGAAGGTTTTATTTTTCTTTATACCTTGATGTCCTCATTGTATTTGTAGAATGTTGTTGAATTTACTTTTGATGCTATGTTGTCTCTCACTTTTTCATGAATACACAATTATTGGCAGTTTTGTTATTTTCACATTCTTTCTTCTTAACGATCACTAAGCGCCATTAGATTAGACTTTAGAGGGGACACTAGTGTAGAAACATAGATAACAGTATGCTTTTCCTTCAGTATATAGTCAGCCCTTGAGGACTACCATCATGCCAGCAGCATGATTCTATCATGTTTTTCTTTCTTCATTGTGATTACCTATAAACATGTAAAATATTTTATTCGAACAATTTTGGTTTTGAATAACAACAACAACAACTAAGCCTTTTCCCATACTAGACAGGGTCGGCTACATGGATTCTTTGTTTCCACATATCCCTATCATGTGCCATGTTAGCAGTTAACTCATAATAAGCTAGATCATTCTTTATTGTTTCTTTCCAACACTTTTGTGGTCATCCTTTAGCTCTTTTAATACTTTCCAAATTTAGTTTTTCATACATTCTTATAGGTTCTTCTTTTGATCTTCTTTCTATATGTCCAAACCATCTTAAACGATATTCTCTCATTTTATATCTTCTTATCACAAAGAATACAACCAAGCAGCATTAATTATATGCGGAACATCTCCATCAATTCTTCCATCACTCTGAAAAATTGACCTTGGGTATTTAAAACTTTCCTTTTGGGGGATGCAATGTGTGCCAATTTTAATTTCTATGTCCTCTGAGGTAACCAAATGATCAAACTTACATTTCATATATTTTGTCTTTGTTCTACTAAGTCGGAGGCCTTTGTTTTCTAATTTTTCTCTCCATAGTTCCAATTTTCTATTAACTTTTTCCTTAGACTACTCCACTAATACAATGTCATCTGCAAATAACATACACCAAGGTACTTCATCTTGAATATGTTTTGTTAACTCATCAATCACCATTATAAATAAGTATGGACTTAAAGTTGATTCTTGATGTAACCCAATATTAACTTCAAAGAAGTCTGTCATACCTTCATGAGTCCTCACACATGTTTTTGCACCATCATACATGTCTCTTATAAGGTTAATGTATGTCAATGGGATACCTCTTTTTTCTTACGTTCTCCAAAGAACCTCTCTCAGTACTCTCATAAGTTTTTCTATATCAATAAATATCATGTGAAGGTCTTTCTTTTTTTCTCTAAAATATTTCATAAGACGTCTCAAAAGGTGAATCGCTTCAACAGTAGATCTGCCTGGCATGAATCTAAATTGGTTCTCTGTTGTACTTGATACTTGTCTTAACCTACGTTCGATAATTCTTTCCCATAAATTCATAATATGGCTCATTAACTTGATACCTCGATAATTTGCACAATTTTGAATGTCTCCCTTGTTCTTATATACGGGTATAAGTGTACTTGCTCTCCATTCCTCAGGCATCTTTTGGTTTTTCCATATTTCATTAAATAGTCTTATGAGCCAAGTGATTCCTATTTCTCCTAGTATTTTCCAAACTTCTATAAGAATATTATCTTGTCCTACCGATTTACCACCCTTCATATGTTTAAGAGTCTCTTTGACTTCATTCTTTTGAATATGTCGGTAGAAATTGTGGTTTATATACTTTTCTGATTTGGCTAACTCTCCTAAGCTAATACTAACATCTTTATTTTCATTAAAAAGCTTATAAAAATAGTTTTTCCATCTATTTCTTATATCATCATTTGCCCTAGATTTTTTTCATCCTCGTCCTTGATGCATCTAACATAACTAAGATCTTTATTTTCCTTATCTCTAGCCCTTGCTATCCTAAACATATCTCTTTCACCCTCTTTTGAGTTGAGTTTTTTATATAAATCCTCCAAAATTTTAGCTTTTGCTTCACTCACAGCCTTTTTCGCTTCCTTCTTTTTCTTAGCATAATGTAATTTGTAACATGCCCTCTTTGCCTTGATTTTATTTTGCACTACTTCGCTCCACCACCAAGCTTCTTTTTATGCCGGTACACCTCCCTTAGATACACCTAACACATCTTTCGCCACTTTCCTAATATGTATAGCCATATTGTTCCACATATCACAGGGTGTACCAACATAATTCCAAACATCTCCTTGAAGGACTTTCTGTTTAAATATATCTTCATTCTCACTTTTGAGGTTCCACCATTTAGTCCGAATAGCTCGATGCACTCTTTTTTTCTTTGTCTATTTTTTTATTTGTAAATCATAACTAAAAGTCGATGTTGGGTGGTTAAGCTTTCTCCTGGAATTACCTTGCAATCTTTACAACAGGCTCTATCTTTTTTTCTATAAATAAAATAATCAATTTGTGTTTGTGATAAGCCACTCTTATAAGTAATTAATTGTTAGTCTCATTTTTTGAAGATTGTATTGACTATAAAGAGATCAAATGCCATAACAAAATTTAAAATCTCCCTATCTTCCTCATTTATATCCCCAAAACCAAAGTTTTCATGAATACCTTGATATCCTAATGCCTCTTTACCGACATGTCCATTTAAGTCTCCTCCTAAACAAATCATCTCCCTTTGTGGAATCTTTTGAATCACCTTATCTAACTCTTCCCAAAAAGTTGTCTTTATACTATCTTCTAGTCCTACTTGGGGTGCATAAGTACAAACTATATTCAAAACCTCTGCTCATAACACTAATTTCAACGTCATGATTCGGTCACCATATCGTTGTATGTCTACTACACTATCCTTTAAATCTTTATTTAAGATAATACCAACTCCGTTTCGAGCCTTTTCTTTACCTTGAGTACCATAATTTAAAACCTTTATCCTCTATCTCCTTTGCTTTTTCTCCAACCCATTTTGTCTCTTATAAACATAGAATATGAATCTTTCTTCGAATAATAGTATCTACCACCTTCATTAGCTTACCGGATAATGTTCCGATATTCTAAGAACCTATCTAGGACTAGCTTCCTTACCCCTCGCATCCGTCCATAATCAAAATACGGAGACCCTCTCTGCAAATTATTCACTATATTCGGGCAGCAATATAGCGGAACTAACTTCTTTACCTACACCCGTCCATGATGTGGGAACCCTCTCTGCAATTGATTCACTACATTCGGGCGAAAATGTAGTGGCCCTTGCTTACTTATTACTGTATTCGAGTTCTGCAGCACGTCGCTAGACGGGGATGCCCCAAAGCAATGCTCATAATTTTTGTAATCCATGTTATAAAATCCAACAAAGATTTACGTTGGTTGTCGGAAGCCTAACACAACCCTCCTCCTTTATCCGGGTTTGGGATTGGCAATGCAAGGGTGATCCCTTACATGGGCGGAGTTAATTTTGGTTTTGAATGATTCCAAAAAATGTTGAACACAAGGAAAGACCATAAGACATATTTGTAGTACCATGATGCACGTGCCTGACTCAATATGCATGCACTGCAAGGATACATGGACTTCTAGATCGGGTTGCATGCCGTACAGCTGAGGGAGAAGTCACAAGAAAACAACACGAAGATAGAACATTTTTTCAAACTTACATCAGGTACTTTGCCAAAATCACTAGCCCGTGTGAAGTTCCCAATGAAGATGAAGCAACATCTCACATTCAGCCTTGCGATCATGAAAATGTTGCATGTATTCATGGAAGTGGTGCAGGATTTTCTTCATTGTCCATCCAATTTCTGAGCAGCTTCCTAAATTTTATTGGTACCTTAGAGATCAACATCTCACAGATAATTGGCTGTTATACGAAGTTGTGAAAGAAGATCAAGAACCTACCTACCATGAATAAGCTTGTGTATATCAGAGATACGAGTCTGATGAATGAGGAAGTGATTGTGGACCTGTGGTATCTGAATTCAAGACTCAGAGTTTATAGATCGGCCTCCAAACAGGAAGATGCAAGTTACAAATAGGTATAGACAGTGAAGAGCAAAGCACGTGGGATCTAAAGTATAAGAAAGTTTAATAATGGTAAAGGATTATATACCTAGGTATGGAATACATGATGATGAAATATTTAGCTTGTTGATTAGAATAGGAATCTTAAGGTTAGTCACTTGTCATGATTCATGATAGGTAGCTCTTAGCCTCAGTGATAAGCTTCAAGGTTTCATGTTCAAACCATCCGCCTGACATCACTCTCCTTAGTCACTAACTAGGACGCCATAGTTGTAGTGAAGAGGCATTTCTTTGATGTCACCTGAAAAGAAAAGTCTGTATAGATCAGCCATTGAGATATATAGAAGGTGATCCAAGAGACAAATATGCAGATTGGAAAAGTTATCAATAGTCTTAGACAGGCCTCTAAGGCATGGCTTCAGAGGTTCTCAAATGAGATGTTCCTATGGATTTGCGAAAAGAAGTCATGTTGATTTTATCATGTAGTTATTGATTTGAAAAAAGTCAATCTCATTCTTCATTAATAGGGGGCGCACTGATATTGTAGTTCTCAATATATATATATATATATATATATATATATATATATATATATATATATATATGTATATGTATATATATGTATATGTATATATATGTATATGTATATATATATACATATACATATATATACATATATATATATATATATACATATATATGTACATATATACATATATATATACATATATATATATATATATGTATATATATACATATATATATATGTATATATATACATATATATATATGTATATATATACATATATATACATATATATGTACATATATACATATATATATATATATATATGTATATTGACATAAAGACAAGTAGTTTTCAAAGGTAGTACATTAGCTAATGTGTTGTTCATTCACAGATTTCATTTTAATTGGGAGGAAGATATCTTCTCAAAATTGCAATTGACCACAATCAAGAGAGCATGTTATTTCTATAAAAGATTGTGCTTTTGAATCTACCAAAAAGGAGCAATATGTCAGCTTGAAGTACCAGTTGAACAAAATTTATAGGGTGATGATGGAATATCATGTAAAAATCCAAGCTTTTTTGTAGCATTTGTGAGATAATTACAATGTTCAACCATTCATCATATAACCTGGTGTCCTATGTTGCTAGTCAAGTGTCACTATATTATATATAAACAAATAGATGTACATATATACTATATACATGCTTATGCATACACACACACACACACACACACACACACACACACATATATATATATATATATATATATATATGCATACATACATATATATGCATGATCATAGAGGCTGCCACGTGGAAGTGGTATGTGAATCCCTAAATATGTCAAAAGGGCCATATAAATCACAATATGTAAAGGAATGTTGCAATCCTTTTGTGGGCATTGGTTTTGCATATGCCGATTGAACTTGTGATTTTGAGACTAGGAAATCTATTTCTTATAAGTCTCCAGTGGAAAAATATGGTTTCTTGGAGCACGAAGGAGCAAAGAACTAGTAAAATCTGTCCAGAAGTACAGGCCAATGGCTATCTTGTTAGTCGAGTCACATGTATAAGACTAAGTCACACAGACACTTCTAAGGGGTGGAGTGTCGACCTCGACACTGGTGCGACACCGACACTGTGTCGGTGTGGCATGGCCAAAAAAAAAAATTGTAACTCACAGATAAATGGGTCCGGATAATGAAGATTGATTTGTGTATTATGATGAAATTAGTAGTTGTTTACCATTTATATGTTTTGCTTTAATATAAAGTTGTGTACTTGCTATTGTAGTTGTATACAATATTAGCTTGAATGATTTTGGGTACGGATAATTGGTTTCTTATTACTCAATCTGATTGGATTCTTGACTCCATACGGCATGCCTTTGCACAGAATAATCTCTGTCACCAAACACAACATTGCCACATCAATAGAACAAAAGAGTATAACATCACTAGTGGATCCTAGCACAAATACTAGTATATGCTATATCTTACAAAAGATCTCGAAACTCTTTGAATCCATAACTTGGATATTTTGTAGCTCGTAAAATTATTCTAAGTTTCGGATCATTATGAGGGAACTTGCTAATTGATACCTACGTGCACTCAAAATTAGCAAATACTAGTTATATTATGATTGATTTATGTAGCTTGAATATTATATATAATATATAATATTATATACCTTAGCCGTGTCGCCGCACCCAAAAATTTTGAAATTTGCCGTATCCCGCACCCGCACCAATGTGACATAGGTATAAGACATCTGTTGACAATATTGGCACCTTGTTAGTACCGTGAGAATCAGAGGTTATCAAGTTAGATTTGAATAGCAAATGTCAGAGGAGTAACAAACATATCCAAATTGATCAATACTTTATTTGAGAAAAAGTAGAATATAAAGAAAATAGAGCCACCCTTTGTTTGTTCAGAAAGTCAAATAGCAAACATTTGTCCAAAGGAGCTCAATAAGGACCAATTGCAATCAAGAACAAGTTGTCCAGAGCGTTTGGATCTTGTACAAAATTTGAATATGTTGTTAGGAATTGTTTTATTCTATTATTATTTTTCCATTATATCCTTATGTATTTTTGGTATATTTTTTAAACTAAGCTTCAAATTATTGAATCTAATGTTGGAACTTTGTGTTATACTCAGTGTTGTTTGTACTGTATCGTATCATAATTTTTTTTTAATTAAAATTAAAAATTAAAAAATCAGTAGAAATCAAGAACTATTCTAAGTTAAACTAGTTTCCTAATTCGTGGTACCAATGCTGAATGTGATCACAATTGGTAAGTTATTAAAGGAAATTGCCTATTTCATTCTTGAAAACTTTGGAAAATGTTTATTTTTGGGGTAACCTACCAAAACTGGACGCGATCATAATTGGTAAGTTGCTTAAGTTAATTGTCTTTCTCGTTGGTGAGAATTTTGGAAACCTACCAAAGCTGGACGTGATGATAATTGGTATGTTGCTTAAGTTAATTGCCTTTCTCGTTGGTGAGAATTTTGGAAACTTTTTATTCTCATGAGTTTTTTTGTTGTTCTTAGGAGATCTCCCTTAAAGGCATCAAGGAGTTTCTCGTGCTATTTCTCAGAACCGTTCTTTTGAGTACATAAGTATATCCCATGTACTTTTGACTTAGATTTGGCTCATATATGCCTGAAGCTTTTGAACTACCTTCACAAATTTTATGAATCCAAATCTTTATTCCCTCCTTTTCATTTTGGGGCAGTCTGTTTGGTTTAAGGTACAATTCAATTTGATCCTCCTACAAATGATTAATCGATGAATTGTATCATAGTATATCTTTTTTAGGAAGGCAAAATGCTGAACTTGCTTATTTGAAGATCAGGCATGCATGTCATTTATGATTTTATATTGTGTACTGAATCATTTCACTGCGTATTTTTCTGATGCATCTACAACACCTTTAAGACCGTAGGAAGGTGTTGTTAGGAATTGTTTTATTCTGTCACTGTACGGTTGCCCATTATGTCATGTGTTTTTGGTACATTTTTCAAACTAAGCTTCAAAGTATCTAATCTAATCTTGGAACTTTGTGTTATACTTACCGAATAATTCAGAAATCAACCTGAAATTGCAGCGTTTAAAAGTTTGTGTTTCCTTATAATTGTTTTGTGTGACCATCTCAAGGCCTCTAAATTGTCAAGTGACACATTTCCTTAAAGATGACCATCTAATTCATTTTATGTTCTAGGTTCCCAAACTGTCTTTGAGTAGTGAAGTATATCCCATGACTTGTAGATTTGGCTCATATTTTCCTGAAGCTTTTGAACTAGCTTCACAAATTCTGTGAATCCAAATCTTTATTCCCTCGTTTTAATTTTGGGGCACTCTGTTTGGTTTAAGGTACAATTCAATTTGATCCTTCTTTGAAAATCGATGAATTTCATCATAGCGTATCTTGTTTAAGGAACACAAAATGATCAACTTGCTCGTTTGAAGATCAGGTGTGCTCATTTATGATTTTATAGTGTACTAAACCATTTCACAGGGTATTTATATGATTCATCTACAACACCTTTAAGATAGTGGGATTCCATGCATATATAACTGGAGTTTTTTTATCAATATATTTGATTCTGGCATGGTAGCAGTGTAGATACATGAACCCAAGGAGGCCATTTGGGTTCCAGCCGTCTAGGTTCCGTGTGCCTTCTATTTCTTGGCTATCTTGATAAAGTTAAAAGGACATGAACATTGAAAAAATGTGCTAGCTAAGGGAATAAGTAATTTATACAACAACAACTAAGCCTTTTCCCATACTAGACGGGGTCGGCTACATGGATTCTTTGTTTCCACAGATCTCTATCGTGTGCCATGTTAGCAGTTAACTCCCAATAAGCTAGATCATTCTTTATTGTTTCTTTCCAACACTTTTGTGGTCGTCCTCTACCTCTTTTAATACTTTCCAAATTTAGTTTTTCTAACCTTCTTACAGGTTCTTCTTTTGATTTTCTTTCTATATGTCCAAACCATCTTAAACGATGTTCTCTCATTTTATCCTCTATTGGTGCCACTCCTAATTTGTTTCTAATAACCTCATTATGTATATGGTCTTTCCTTGTATGACCACTCATCCATCTCAACATCTTCATTTCTGTCACAGACATCTTTTGTACATGTTGATGATTAACTGCTCACTCAGAACCATAAAACATGGCAGGCCTAACTGCTGCTCTATAATATTTACCTTTTAATTTTAATGGTATCTTCTTATCACAAAGAATACCTGATTCTCCTCTCCATTTTAACCAACCAGCATTAATTCTATGTGTAACATCTCCATCAATTCTTCCATCACTTTGAAAAATTGACCCTAGGTATTTAAAACTTTCCTTTTGGGGAATGCAATGTGTGCCAATTTTAATTTCTATGTCCTCTGAAGTAGCCAAATGATTAAACTTACATTCCATATATTCTGTCTTTGTTCTACTAAGTCGGAGGCCTTTGTTTTCTAATGTTTCTCTCCATAGTTCCAATTTTCTATTAACTTTTTCCTTAGACTCCTCCACTAATACAATGTCATCTGCAAATAACATACACCAAGGTACTTCATCTTGAATATGTTTTGTTAACTCATCCATCACCATTATAAATAAGTATGGACTTAAAGTTGATCCTTGATGTAACCCAATATTAACTTCAAAGAAGTCTGTCGTTCCTTCATGAGTCCTCACACATGTTTTTGCACCATCATACATGTCTCTTATAAGGTTAATATATATCAATGGGATACCTCTTTTTTCCAAAGTTCTCCAAAGAACCTCCCTCGGTACCCTATCATAAGCTTTTTCTAGATCAATAAATATCATGTGAAGGTCTTTCTTTTTTGCTCTAAAATGTTCCATAAGACGTCTCAAAAGGTGAATCGCTTCAATAGTAGATCTACCTGGCATAAATCCAAATTGGTTCTCTGTTGTACTTGATACTTGTCTTAACCTATGTTCGATAATTCTTTCCCATAATTTCATAGTATGACTCATTAACTTGATACCTCGATAATTCGCACAATTTTGAATGTCTCTCTTGTTCTTATATACGGGTATAAGTGTACTTGCTCTCCATTCCTCGGGCATCTTTTGGTTTTTCAATATTTCATTAAATAGTCTTGTGAGCCAAGTGATTCCTATTTCTCCTAGTATTTTTCAAACTTCTATAGGAATATTATCTGGTCCTACCGATTTACCACTCTTCATATGTTTAAGAGCCTCTTTGACTTCATTCTTTTGAATACGTCTGTAGAAATTGTGGTTTATATACTTTTGTGACTTGGCTAAATCTCCTAAACTAATACTCATCTTTATTTTCATTAAAAAGATTATAAAAATAGTTTTTCCATCTATTTCTTATATCATCATTTGCCACTAGAATTTTTTCATCCTCGTCTTTTATGCATCTAACATAATTAAGATCTTTAGTTTTCTTATCTCTAGCCCTAGCTATCCTAAAAATATCTCTTTCACCCTTTTTGAGTTGAGTTTTTTATATAAGTCCTCCCAAATCTTAGCTTTTGCTTCACTAACGGCTTTTTTTCTTCCTTCTTTGCTTTCTTATAAGCTTCTAAAGTTTCACTAGTTTTCTTAGCATAATGTAATTTGTAACATGCCCTCTTTGCCTTGATTTTATTTTGTACTACTTCACTCCACCACCAAGCTTCTTTTTGTGCCGGTACACCTCCCTTAGATACCCCTAACACATCTTTCGCCACTTTCCTAATATGTATAGCCATATTGTTCCACATATCAGAGGGTGTGCCAACATAATTCCAAACATCTCCTTGAAGGACTTTCTGTTTAAATATATCTTCTTTCTCGCTTTTGAGGTTCCACCATTTAGTCCGAATAGCTCGATGCACTCTTTTCTTCTTTGTCCATTTTTTTATTTGTAAATCCATAACTAAAAGTCGATGTTGGGTGGTTAAGCTTTCTCCTGAAATTACCTTACAATCTTTACAACACGCTATCTTTTTTTCTACAAATAAAGTAATCAATTTGTGTTTGTGATAAGCCACTCTTATAAGTAATTAAATGTTCATTTCGTTTTTTGAAGATTGTATTGACTATAAAGAGATCAAATGACATAGCAAAATTTAAAATCTCCCTACCTTCCTCGTTTATATCCCCATAACCAAAGTTTTCATGAATCCCTTGATATCCTAATGCCTCTTTACCGACATGTCCATTTAAATATCCTCCTAAACAAATCATCTCCCTTTGTGGAATCTTTTGAAACACCTTATCTAACTCTTCCCAAAAAACTGTCTTTATACTATCTTCTAGTCCTACTTGGGGTGCGTAAGCACAAACTATATTCAAAACCTCTACTCCTAACACTAATTTCAATGTCATGATTCGGTCACCATATCGTTGTATGTCTACTACACTCTCCTTTAAATCTTTATTTATGATAATACCAACTCCGTTTCGGGCCTTTTCTTTACCTGAGTACCATAATTTAAAACATGTATCCTCTATCTCCTTTGCTTTTTCTCCAACCCATTTTGTCTCTTGTAAACATAGAATATGAATCTTTCTCCGAATCATAGTATCTACCACCTCCATTAGCTTACCCGATAATGTTCCGATATTCCAAGAACCAATACGAATCTTATTATCTAGGACTAGCTTCCTTACCCCCCGCATCCGTCCATAATCAAAATGCGGAGACCCTCTCAGAAAATTTTTCACTACATTCGGGCGGCAATGTAGCGGGACTAACTTCTTTACCCACACCCGTCCATGATGTGGGAACCCTCTCTATAATTGATTCACTACATTCGGGCGAAAATGTAGTGGCCCTTGCTTACTTCTTACTGCATTCGGGCTCTGCAGCACGTCACTAGGCGGGGACGCCCCAAAGCAATGCTCATAATTTTGTAATCCATGTTGTAGAAATCCGACGAAGTTTTACGCTGGCTGTCGAAAGCCTAACACAACCCTCCTCCTTTATCCGGGCTTGGGACCGGCAATGCAAGGGTGATCCCTTACATGGGCGGAGTTGGAATAAGTAATTTATACTTATTAAAATTTACAACCAAAGCTTAAAATGCCTAATGCATTCTTTGGTGAAACACTTTGGTACAAATGATTACAGCATCACTGAAATATCTCTAATACAAGCTATGAAGGTTAACAGAAAAAATGTGTTCATGTGTTACCTCCACTAAGATATTTGCCCACATATTATGGATAGTACCTTCAGCTTTGCGTATAGGGATGAAATTGGTGGCTTGAATCAGGTACTAGATAATGGATCCATTCCAATCTGTAACTGGATCTGCTTCTGAATCTTTTGTTCAGAGTGGGACAGGTTAACCAAATGAAAACATGCATCTTTACAACCAGTCCAGAGGCTCTACTATCCAATTCAGAACTTGATATGCATCAATGATGTGAATGTAACTTGATGAGATTCTGTGCAAGCGTTATGTGCTTGTTCAGTTGATAGTGTTTTGACCTAGTTCCTTCTTTTCCATTCTTCGGCACTCATGCTAGAAGAAAGTTTCCTAATTCAGTGTGTGTTAGGTTGTAGCTCCACTGCTTGATTATTGGACCACATGGTGATGATTTCTCTGAGCTCATGTGGAGCAAGACCTAAACTGCAACCTTTTGGAGATCTTCTTTCATCTAAATATATCCTTAATGTTCTGTAAAATTAGATGCTGGTTACAAGTCTGAGGTCTTGTGCAACAGGTTTTAATGTTGTGGTATCTACCAACTTAATACCCTCGTATGACTGGAAACAATGTTCTTCTAGGAAGAGTCAAACTATGTTTGTGACAAGGGGATCTGATATAGCATGACATTGATTTTTGCTTTGGTTTCTTACTGTTACTGTTCTACTTCTGCAGAATGAGCTTAACTGTGGTGGTGAAGAACCATCAGCAACTCCAGCATCTCAGGTATATCACCAGAATCCTCAGACCCAGATGCCCTATTCAAATTCCGGTACTGCGTATACTGGTCCAGATGGGCAGGCTCTGGCTCAGGGCACACGTTCTAGCCATTCTGATCACCACAAGAATTCTATATTTTCAAATGCATTATCCAGCCCAGTAAGGAGAAGCCTTCAACCATTCCATTTGGCTCAGGTAAGCTACTTCTCTAACAATGCTGTACAGACTGGAAGTGGTGGCCGAAGGACTAGCTCTTCAGGTGCAGTGCAGCCTGGTGCTTTTAGTGCCCTACATGGTTCATTGCAAGATCAAGACATTAGTAGTGAAGTCCAATCAATTCAGGTCTGTGAATCTCATCCTCATCAAAACAGGGAATCCCATTCTTCCAACTCAAATGACTCGTCCATGGACATTCATGAGGACTGAGGAAAGTCTTGCTCCCAACTTACTAAGCATCTAGGCTTCATATCTCAAGAATGTTATGCAGGAATCAAGCCCTTGATTGATGTGTCAGGTTGCCTAGCTATTTTCTTCATGATTTGAAGCTCAATTCAACCGGTGACTGGCAATGGAGAAGAGAAATTTTCCTGTTGCGTGTCCTAGGAGCATACAAAGATAAAAAAGAGGCATTACTCAAGATACTCCTCTAACCAATGTCCTGGGGAGATCATCTGCAGTTCCTTGGCTTGATAAAATGTTTGAATTGGTCAAGTGACTGCATTGTTGAACTGCTTGTTGATTTGAAATGTCCTGCTTCCTTGTTTTGTAGCACACACGGTATAACTTGGTTAGTCTTTCTTACCTTTTTCTGCTGAAATGTCTGCTTATAAGCTTTGTTTGGATAATGAGAAGTGTGACATGTTATATTACATGGCTATGATGTTTGTAGTGTCCCGTATATAGTTCGGTTTGATGTATATCATTTTCTTTCCAGAATCTTTAATGAAAAACTATGCTTCTACAGTACACAAATATACCGTGTGTGCTATTTCAGGTATAAATCTCCATTTTTCCGGTATCATTGATCAGGAAGTGAAGCTATTCTTTTGGCATGAGAGCTTTATGTTTTTCGTTTTGTGTACAATGTGGAGCCCGAAGCCAGATGCGTGCCTCGGGTATCAATCTCATGACCTTCAACTTGTGAGTTGACTCCCTAGCCATGCGAACTTGCGAACTTGCTCTTTGTGCATGTTATTTTGATTTTTGATAAGGCATTTATGTTTGTCTTGGTCTGCGAACTTGGATATCGAGATGATCTTTGTGGGTATTGGTTTGGCCTTTCTTTGACTGTTGCTTAGGTTTTGTGTGAACATCAGCCTCTTATTTTCTTTTAAAGGCCTTGGCTTTTATGATGGTCTAAGTTGAGTTTAATTTGAGGAACATGTCAATTCAATATCTTGATTTCTTGAAACCCTCTACATCACTGCTCATGCATGCGAAGTTGGTGAGCCAGAAGTATGACTAACCAAACCATATAGATCAGGGCTTGATTTGCAAAACCAGTGCGAAAAATGAGAAGTGGGGATGATTTTAACTATTCAGTCCTGCTTAAGAATGCAAAAAGATTTCAAAAATTATGTTGTAAATTCATGTTGGAATTTGCAGCACATCATCAGCCAGAAACCTCATCCTTCAAACAAAAAACAAAACAAAACAAAATGTAAAAGGCAGCAGCGAAATCTCTCTTTCTGAACAACTCAGTCGTGTTCTGTTGATGCCCTTGCGCATTCACGTAAGTGACGTGGAAAAAGATGGGTTTGTGCTTGTAGTTGACCTGTAGTTGACACGAACTTTAGAAGATACAACACAAACACGAACCAAGCACGATATTGCTGGTAGCATCAGGCACAACACTTGAACTAACACGAGCGGCATCTGGAAGGGGATAATGTCAAGCACTCTTCGGGTAAAGTGGCATATTACTCTTCTGTACATGTTGCCTCTAGGACTGCTACAGTCCACTATTTGGATTATCAAGAGATTAGCCACTAATGTGATGCAAACAGCTTCAAAAGAAATGTAAATCACAGTAAAATGGCTTACAACTGAATACCTTTGATTGCAATTCAATTAATCAGTCACCAAAACTTAGGTTATACAAGGTAGAGGAAAACCATAAGTTGTAGTGAAGGGGCAGCCAGTAGCAAGCGGGGGCTACTAGCTGTTGGGACACTCCTTGCTAATAGGTCCCCTTCACTATAACTAATACATTTTTAACACTCTCTTCAAACTGACGGTGTCATGATCAAAATTTTGATAACTAAGAACTGAAACCGTGGAATTGAGAGCGACTTGGTAAAAACATTTGTAAGTTCATATTCATAGTGCATGAAGTGTAGACCTAAGTGTTATTGTAGATGTTCTTCACATACATAGTATCAGTCTATTTTAATGTGTTACGTTCGTGAAAGGTATTATTGTTGGTTATATACATGGCATTCTTGTTGTCACAGTACATATGAGGAATGGTCTTAAGTGTCATGTCAAGATCCTGGAGTAGTTGTTTAATCCAAGTCAATTATGTGGTAGTATTGGTCATGATTGTATTCAGGTGTCTTAGTTGTCTTGTCATCTATGAGTCCTGTCATCTATAAGTCCTGATCTAATGACATCATTAGCAAACTTAATTTGAGACAAGAAAAAACCTGTATTAGTACGAGTTACCTCAATGCCAAAAATATTTAAATTCTTTACCAACGCCATTCTTAATGCAATGAATGCTTGCATTAACACTCCTTGTGATAATTATATCATCCACATATAATAAAAAGACTACAATACCTACAGCTAAGACTGAGCATTATCAGAGTATAACCGAATCGAACCGAAATTTCTATTTGGGTTCGGTTCTAGTGAAATTTGGTTTGGCCTTTAAAAAATTAGGTTTATCCATTCAGTTCGGTTTTCAAGGTTTGAAAACTGAATGTAATATATGTGTATATATATACGTGCATATACATATATGTGTACCTATATATCTTATAGGTAGACCAACCTAGCTATGCTATGGTATAAGAGAAAGCCAACCACCACAAACCCTCCAGAAGGCTCGGCTTGCTTAATGACTCGCAAAGCTCCTTCAGCCCCACCCCACCCTAACAGTGAGGTGGTGGGGTGTGCGCTTATAGTCATGATGCAGTGAGCAGGAGTCCATACGTAAGGTACATGTGCATGCTATGTCAAAAATTACATAAAGAAAAGAACTAGACCAGCAATACATATATGTATATATTATGTATATAGTATATATATTTATATATACATACATATACCTATATATAGAAAGAGAGAGAATTAGGGTAAACTGAATAATTGAACCGAACTGAAGAACTGAATTACCTACACAAATCGGTTCGGGTTCGGTTTTCAAATTAAAAAAAAAACAGTAATTGTGTTCATTCTAAACTCACTCATTTTGGTTATTAGACCGAACTGACTGATGCATACCCCCTACTTATAGTAGATTTTCTTACAAACAATACAGTATCAGTGTAACATGTAGTAAAACAATTATTAATCATAAACTCACTTATTTTGTCAAACCAAGACTTTGGAGCTTGCTTGAGTCCATAGAAAGTCCTTTTGAGACACAAAACAAGATTTTTTAAAAATAGTAAGACTAAGAGGAGGTTTCATGTAGACCTTTTCTCTTAACCATCCATTTAAGAAGCATTTTTGACATATATTTGAAAGATATTCTAGTTTCTAATGGTACTAATAGCTATAAGGATCCTAACTATAGTCATTCTAACTACTGGAACAAAGGTTTTCTTATAGTCAATCTCATATTTTTGTGAGTATCTTTTGGCAACTAAACAAGTTTTACCTCTTTCTAGGGTTTCATCATTCTTTGTCTTAATCTTATATATCCACCTACATCTTATAGACTTCTTAGTCTCAAGACGACTGACTATTTCTCATGTTTGGGTTTTGTTAAGGCATCTAATTCTTTAGTCATAACATCAATCAATACTTAAGAGATTTTGGCTTTCTTAAAGGTTTTAGGTTTCATAATAGCTGAAATAGTAGTTAATAGTGCTTTATATTGTGGTAAGTTTTGTTCGTGACAAATCTATCAAGAGGCCCAAAGTCCCTACTAGATCATCTTAGGAAAGGTTCGGTAGAGCTTCAGTGGAGCAATATTCAAGAAGTTGCCCTATATCTGAAGGTCTAAGAACAGAATCAGTGAACTTATTTCTCCCCTCGCTTTCTCCTCTTTTTTTTCATTAAGCGCTGTTGTTGCTGGGCCCAAGCCTGGATTAGAAAGGAGGAAGGTTTCCTAGACAACAGATGGCTAGCGAAAAAGAAAAACTTAGTTGGACGTTTTCTCATAGATTCTACAACCTAGAGACAGCCGACAACACATAGAAGGGGAAAAGGTTTGCTTTTGGTTTTGAAAAAATCAAGTAATATCTTTCAAATGGAGTTATCCTTGAATGCAAAGGCTCATCAAAATGTTGAGTCTTTATACTCTCTTCTTGATTTGTCTTCATTATCGCCAAAGACATTAATGAAGAAAGAATATCTACAGTTATCAACAAGACTAGAAACATTATTTTCAAAATATTATTTTTTTTCAAAAAATAGAACATCTCTACAAACATAGAGCATATCATTTTTGAGATTATAACACCTATATTCCCTCTTCTCTATACCGTATTATAAGAAAACACATTCAATGGGATGGGAGAGAGTTTATCTTATCTATTATTAAAAACAAAACATTTGCGTCCAAAAACTTTTAAATAAGAGTACTTAGAAATAAGTTTAAATAGCTTTTCAACTGGTGAAATATTTTGCAACACAAAATATGGCATTCTATTTATTAGATAAATAAAAGTCATGATAGCTTTGACTCACATATTTTTGGTGACTCCACTAGACACTAGCAAGGTTCTAATGGTTTCTATTATGTGCTAATACTTATGTTCGATAATATCATTTTGTTGTGAAGTTTTTGTACAAGAAGTTTGATGAAAATTTTTATTTTCTTTAAGAAATTTTTCAAACTCTTTTGAAACAAATTCGCCCCTAGAATTGAACATGAAAATCTTAATATTATAATCAAATTGATTCTTAATAATATTGTGAAAAATAAAAAATTTCTTGAAAACATCTGACTTGGCTTTTAATAGGTACACTTATGTATACCTTGTAAAATAATCAATAAAGATTACATAGTACGAGACTCTTCCTTTTGACATGATAGGTGTGTGACTCATACATAAGAGAACACTCATACAACTTTTAAATATTTAAATGGCCAAGTCTTTTGTGCCATAAGAGTACATCATTCAAAGTGTTCAAAATTATAATGTTCAAAACTTTGAGTGTGTAGATATATAAAGGCCCCCTTCTCTCTAGCAATATGTAATCATTTTTTTCAAGAGGTGATCCTATACAATGCAACCCTTAACAAAACACCCATCATCCGAAATTTGAGATAAAAAAATAAGTTTAAATTTAATTTTGGAACCAAACTAACTTTTCAAACCAAGAAATCTTTATTTTAAAGATGCCCCATTTTATCAACTATATTTTTGTCCCATCAACGGTAAAGACACACATGTCAAAAGATTTTTGTGTGCATGTGTTTACAAGTTTTTTATCACACGTTATATGGAAAGAGGCTCCAAAATCAAGTAATCATGGATTCATACCTTATGTTTTGTGGGGAGATGGTGGAGCATACCACACTAATAGATGTCTTCTCCTTTAATTGAATATAAAGTTACTTCATGTTATCTTAAATTGCAAGGAGGATGAAAGTTTGATCTACTTCTCCCTCCATAACGGCTACATTTTTATTTACAATAGAAACATGTTACCTCTTTTTTTATCATTAGGTCTCTCTTGCTTGAATTATGGGGGTCGGTATGGTCTTATATTAGCCCTCAACCTACATGTAGCTTATGCAGAATCCTTTTGGAGTTTAGCTCCATTAAATCTTATTTTTGCCATTCCAAGATCCACAGGTACCTCTTCTCTTGTTTAGAATGGCTTCCGGTGTATAAAGGATGATTATACTCCTTCAAACTCTTCTCTTAAGTTTCTAAGAATTTGATAGATGAAATCTTCATTTTGTTCGCATTGCCTAATATAATGACAATATGTATACTTCCTTTCATAACCATGAAATTAGTTCCAAATATTTGAAAATTCACTATAATATTCATATATTTTCTTGTTTATGGGATGAGAGCTTATCTCAAAGAGCTATTCTATGAGTCATGTTACTTTGAACATGAGCTCTTTTCAAATAATCTCATGCTTTTTTAGCATTTGTAAATTCTATCAAGACATCAAGTCACTCACGTTGTTCATAAGAACCCTTAAAATGGTCCCATAACCACCTTCATATTCTTCTTCTTTTTCAAAGTAACACGTCTATGGTTTTACTTTGGTTCCACTAATATAATCCCATAGTTTTTTAAAATATAAATAATTTTTCATTGATTGGACTCAAGGTCACTCATGTTGTTCATAAGAACCCTTAAAATGGTCCTATAACCACCTTCATATTCTTCTTCTTTTTCAAAGTAACACGTCTATGGTTTTACTTTGGTTCCACTAACATAATCCCATAGTTTTTTAAAATATAAATAATTTTTCATTGATTGGACTAAGTTTTATAATTCGATTTATTCAAATAGAAATTAAATCCCTTTTCTTCCATCAAAAACATCAAATCAAACTTTTAGATTTGATGAAAGTATCATGAAACAAAGAGTACTCTTACTTAAATCGATGAGAAAAATGTCTAAAGAGAATCAAGTGCCTTCTCTTCCTTTGCAAAAGATTTCTTCCACATGGACCGCTTCCTAATGCAGCCCTGAGGACATTTTGCACTTTGATACCTTGTGAAGAATCAGCACATCTAGTGTTTTGTCAAGAACTGCTACATTCCACCACTATAAAGAATCATCACGTCTAGTGCTTTGCCACGGATTGTCATAGTCCACTACTTAGATTATCAAGAGATTAATCACTAACGTGATTGCAAACAATTTCAAAGGAAATGTAAATCACAACTAAATACCCTTTGAATGCAATTCAATTAATCAGCCACTAAGACTTAGGTTAATAATATGTATAAGATAGAGTATGTATAGAGGAAAACCATAAGTTGTAGTGAAGGGGCAGCAAATAGGGGCTACTGGCCGTTGGGCACTCCTTGCTGCCGAATCCCCTTCACTATAACTAATACATCTTTAAACAACAGAAAAACATGTACCTAAATACGTGAAAGGTTCATTTCTGTGTCCACTCAAACTGGTACACCGAAAAGAGGATCATGTCCAGTTGAGCTGTTTTGTCACAATTAAGAAATGATACGACACAAATATGATTAAATCACGGAAATGCATGTAATATAGCATCAGCCATGGATACGACCTGAGAAGTCTATGCATGTGTCCACCCAGAGTAGCACGTTAATTTATTTATGTTCAGATTAACCTGTTTTGGACACGTGCATCAGATGACAGGGCACAAACACAATACAGAAAATGAAACTGTCACTCTAATGGTTTCTACACAGTAACACAGAAGTTTGCCCCTTGTAATGTTTTCTTTTCATCCGCTTTATATTCTGATAACTATGATTGTTAGAGAGAATGGAAACAGAACTTATGATTTTTGCAGTTACTAAAGATTCTCACTGTTTCTCAAAAAAAAACGAGCATAGGAAAGATAATGCATTTTCTAAGAATTCTCGACATCATGAGTTGTAAATCCCGCGAGTGTACTCGAGACCTTACTCAAAAAGCACCTTCAAGGACATGAAATGATTTTGCTGTCAAAGGTTTGCTGTTATCGGGTAGAGCATGGTTCCCTCTTGCTGAAACTCATGGGTGAGGAACCTCTTCACTAACCCGACGGACTATATGGATCCACTTAGAGTAATACATTTAGTTATTAGAAATCATGATTTAGCTAATTGAGTTAACGTAAACTATGACTTTATCAATCATCAAAGTTTCATAAGTTATGAGCTACCTTTTACTAAAGAAAGGGTTTATTCATTGAGATTTGGGTGATCCAAACATGGTCTCTCTCTCTCTCTCTAAGAGAGTCGAGGCAGTTGATGAACACCAGAGCAGCAAATGAATTCCCCTGTAATTGTTGTGGCCACTGATGATGATCACAATGATGGCATAGAGTGCGCATACATCATAGCCAACTCGATCAAACGCGAAGGTGCTTATAAGCATATAATATACCATCTGGTTACTTAGAGGAGAAAAGCTCTTCCACTTCCAAAAGACCAAATCAATGTCCTTGCACTTTAATAATGGCATCCAGTGACTATGAGAAAGAAACTCCCTCCAAATAAACAAGGATCAAGTTCCTTCTTTAAATCGTACTGGCTCCGCTTTAACCTTTTTTTTTAATGTAAAACTGTCTTTTGAGGAGTGAAAACAACGACTATGGAACTCCGAGGTCAGGGCTCACCCCAAGAGCCTATTCTAGCCTAGTCTTGCAGGGTTGCCTCCACACACTCACACCTGGAAGTTCCATGCTAGTTGTTTTAATTAACTCAAAATATCGTTTCTCTGAATATTATATATATATATATATATATATATATATATGTGTGTGTGTGTGTGTGTGTGTGTGTGCATGCATGTGTGTGTTTTCGTGTGCGTGAGTGTCTTGAAACCAACATGTTATCTCCATGATATAATTGGCAAGATTTTACAAGCTTGTTTCATTTCAAAGAGAATCAAATAGTACGGCAGGGCTGCCCTCCCTTGTTTTCTCAATAATTATTTGAGTACCAGGACCAAAAATATATACAATCAAAGAAAGTTTTGGAAGCAACCTTATTATGCAACGTTGAGATGCATAAGGTTTCAGATATGATAGTGACGCAAGTATTATTGACATATATCTTTCTGTTGCAGGCCCCATGATAGTAGACCAGTTTTTTCATCAAAAAACAACTTTCATCATATGTGGATTTTCTTTATTCTTTATATATTTATCTGTAAGGCTGGTAAATGCACCAAGCTGCTCATATATCGGCTCCATTTCATCGCCATCAAGCACCGAGAGCTAGATGAGGTTTCCCTGAGTGATTCTCCGGGGTCCTTCTGTAGGCACCGCCGGTGATGAATCTGGAACTAAAACCTTCGCCTTAGGGTTCAGAGGTTTCCCTATCGTCTTCGGCCGACTCTTTCATGGTTTTTCTTTTTCCACTACGAGTTTGGGGTCTGATCTGTTATTTGGACCTGGATTATTACATTGATATTATAGTCTTTTTTAACAGTTTTATAAATATTATTGTCATGGTTCTGGCCATTGAAATATGCATGCTTCTTCTTTTTCAAATGGTTGCGAAGGATCAATCGGACTCAGAGTGCCTTGATTTAACACCTCTTTGAGTGCAAGAAAACTGCCAAATGATGAGTGATCTTATATGATAAATGAGAAAACGTGTACGTGTTTCCCTATTCATGACCCGCTAACATCA